>JAWHQI010000293.1:1450000-2650000 GCA_033032865.1 Dactylorhiza incarnata
GATAGTGTCCCAGCCGATGACGCTCCTACAGCTCGCAAACCGCTGCGCGCGAAAATACCTATGCCATAATAGTACCACATGTCTACGACGGGGGGGGGGGGGGGGGGGGGGGGGGGGGGGGGGGGGGGGGGGGGGGGGGGGGGGGGGGGGGGGGGGAGCTGTAGGAGCGCCATCACGCCGGGGCAATATCGTGGCAAGGGTACTATCGCGCGGGTAACAGGGCTTCCTGTGCATTACCAGTCGATCGAGCGTCTGAGAGCTAGCGGTTGGAATTGGGCGGAGGCAATTCTTATTTAAAAAATATATA
Source organism: Dactylorhiza incarnata (assembly GCA_033032865.1). Lineage (NCBI taxonomy): Eukaryota > Viridiplantae > Streptophyta > Magnoliopsida > Asparagales > Orchidaceae > Dactylorhiza > Dactylorhiza incarnata. Next base: position 1,450,308 of record JAWHQI010000293.1, read on the forward strand.
AATCTTATTTAAAAAGTAATTTTTATTGAACCACGTGTTTTAATTATTAATCGATAGAATTATTTTCATTAAACCACGTGTTTTCTAGCAATCGATACATATGTTTAAGTTTATGTTTTAAATTTAAGTTTTTGGTGGTAGTACACGGGCATTTTTGCCCACCCGATCGCGACGAGCGCACTATCGCGCGGGGCTCCCCCCCCCCCCCCCCGCGTGTATTGTCACTCGTACATATTTCGAAAAAAATGCATGACTGGGCTAAAATGCGCCCGAGCGAAAAAGCTATGGGACGAAAAAATGTGGTTCACAAAAGAATGCTCCCGGGCGATAAACGTGTGCGCCGGAGAAATTATGCGTGCTCTCGAGCAAAAAGAGCCAGTGCAATACGCGCGACTGGGCAAAATACTCGGGCAAAAAAACGTGCGCCCGAGTGAAAAGCACATGCCCGGGCAAAAAAGGTTCTCCCGGGCCAAAAATGCTATCCCGAGCCCGCGTCGTGCGTGCGCTTGTGCTCGAAAGTGGAGCGCGTGTGCGGGGGAGTGCCTTTTCATGCGTGCGGGGGTCGTGTACGATCTTTATTTTTATTCTAAAATTCTTTTAATAAATTAATGTCATATTTGCGTTTATTTCTAAATTTAATATGTTTTAATATTTGGATTTGTTTTTATTCTAAATTTTTTTTAATAAATTAATGTCATATTTGCGTTTATTTCAAAATTTAATATGTTTTAATTTATGGATTTATTTTTTGAAAAATTTTATGGTGAGAAATTTTCCTCCATATATTTCATTCTTTGTGTGAACACTACAAGAAATCTGACTTTTAGTGACGAAAATTTTAGTCACTAAATTTTGCGGATTGGTCACTAAAGATATTTAGTGATCGAATTTAGTCCGTCACAAGGTGGTTGCAAAAGCACCGTCACAGAATGTATTTAGTGACCAAAATAATTTTCGTTGCTAAATTTTATTTTTAGCGACGAAATAATTTCCATCACTATTTATTTTTAGCAACTAAGATTTTTTTCGTCACTAAATGTGTACTTTTAATGACAATTATTCTTCGTCACTAAATATTTTTTTATGACGAAAATAATCAGTCGCTAAATATATTTAGTGGCCAAAATATCTTCGGTCACTAAATGCGTATTTTTTGTGACAACTAATCTCAGTCACTAAATGTATTTAGTGACCAACAAAATTTGTCACTAAACATATTTATTGTCCAAAACATTATTTGTTGCTGAAATAATACTTTTTGTGACCAAATTAATTTAGTTATTATTTATGCACAATATCATATACAATAATAGAGTTTCAAATTGCTAAAAGAATCTATTGCAAGGAGAATTTTTATTTTTATTATATTAATAAAAATGAAGGTGGGAGATAGCTCAAACTCTTCTATACAGACCAATGGAACTTTTATCTCTCTATTAAAGTCAATACATTGAAAAAGAAAGTTATATGCAGAAGACCTAATGCCTAAATAGTTGCTGATATCTTTTATGCTGCTTCGCAAATCTTATCGACCTTAGTTTCAGATAATCCTTTGACCCCGGTTAGATTTTGAAATGAATCGGCCAACGAAAAAAAATTAAGGGAGATACAAACAAATGCCTCTGGATACCGAGTATGAAAAGGAAAGCATCAAGACCTTCTTTGAGTGCATCATTAGACCATTGCAAGTGTAGATCCTGAAGCTTTTTTTTAGTTCTGAAGCTTTTTAATATCAAGACCTTCTTTATGTTTCGCTTCATATTCCCATACAGGCATTTCCTTGTGTAACCTAGCATTTCCTTGTGTAACCTACCATAAAGTGATGCATAAATTAGATGCAATAAATTTATAGATAATAATGAAGACAAAGGTAATGCATGGCATGCATTCAACATCAAGCAAAATGTGTCACATTCTTTTAATTGTTCTAAAATCTCATCCCTTGATAGGTCCTTTGGCGCAGAACGAGTTTCTGTTGTTCCATCAAAAGACTTTTTATCTTTACGCCATCTATGACCTGGATCCAAAAAATGTTTGTTTCCCATGTAACTCATCTTAAACCCATTCCTCAATCGACAAGATCACGTATCCTTGTTGTAACAAGGACATGCTAGCTTACCTTTAGTGCTCCATCCTGATAGGTTAGCATAAGCAGGAAAATCTTTTATTGTCCACAGCAAAGCAGCATGCATATTAAAATTGGACTTTCCATAAGCATCATAAGTACAAACCCCAACTTCCCATAATTATTTTAACTCATCAATCAAAGGCTGTAAATACACATCCATATCATTCCCAGGTTGTCCTAGACCAGGAATAATCAAGGATATTATAAAATTAGGTGTTTTCATGCACATCCATGGTGGCATATTATATGGGACTAAAACAACTGGCCATACACTATAATTTGTGCTCATAAGACCAAAAGGATTAAACACATCGCTTGCTAAACCAAGCCTAACATTCCGTGCATCCGATGAAAATTCTTGGTGTTTTCTATCAAATAAATTCCAAGCAAATGTGTCAGCTGGATGTCTCAACTTACCATCATCACACCTCTTTTCTTTATGCCACCTCATCTCCTTGGCCGTCCTAGAGCACATATACAACCTTTGAAGTCTATGTATCAAAGGAAAGTGTCTCAATATCTTGTTGAGAATATTTTCTCTTTTTTGAATGCATATTACTTTTTGTATTACCGGTGTCCATGCTAGATTGCCACCTGGATGTGCCACAAGTGGGACAACTTACATAATCTGCAAATTTATCGCGATAGAGAATGCAATCATTCAAGCAAGCATCTATCTTCTTGCACCCCATTCCAAGCCCTTGCAAATAGTATTTAGCTTCATAGAAGCTACTTGGGAGTGTTTCACTAAAAGGGATTGCCCTTTTTAATACTTTAAGCAATTCAGTAAAAGATCGATCTGTCCAACCATAATCAATTTTAAGTGTCAACAAAGTAACTAGAAATTGAAATTTTGAAAATTCTTTGCAACCTGGATATAATTCTTTTTCAGCATCATTCAGCAAATCATAAAATTTTCTAGCTGCTTCATTTGGGTCATCGTTATTACATTCTTTTGCAATCTCATTCATGTTATTATAACCAGTATTAAAATCATCAAGCATAGCATGCATATCATCATGCTTTGAAATCTCCTGTTCATCCTCACCAAGAATTGAACTGTTGCTACCATAAGTTGAGTTAATGTAATAATCCTCACCTTGACATGACCACCATTTATAAGTCTCGATCATCCCATTCATAATAAGGTGCCCAAACACAATATCTCAAGTGTGGAAGAAAATATTTCCACATTTATGACATGGACAACGAATATTATTTCTCATAGCAGAATGTGTAAAAGCAAAATCAAGAAAGTCATTCACTCCATTGATGTAAGTTGGTTGTCGTTGATCATTGAGATCCATCCAACTCTTATCCATTGCACTACAAGTAAAAAATTATTAAAAGGTAATTAAAAAGTGTCACATATTTCTCAAACATAAAAAATCAATTTGTACAAATGTTATATTATGATAACTTGAATTTTCCTTTTCGTTAAATGGTTCGACCGAGTTAAAGTGTGTTCACTAGTATTTAAGTACTTTCATCATGGTTGAACAAGTTAATCATTCAAAAATACTAAGCTCTCAAGCCCCAATGTCATCATAATATGTTGATGGATTAAAAAAGTATTGAAGACCAACGAAGTGGAGCAACATCTATGACAACAAACGCCACCACAACTCTCCCGAACATAGACATATAATTCAACCTATCTATTGATAAGGTATCATCTTAAGTAAGTTTAATATAATTCACATAGTTCCTTCACTTAAAATTGATCACCATAGTTTTAAATAAAGTTAAAGGCACCAAAAAAAACGACACCGTGTATTAGGTCATTAATCTGTAAATAGATGATTGCATGTGTGTTTGCCTTGAAATTGTTTTATTCAAAATAATATGTATAGTGTAGGCTTAGCATCTCATATAGTAGATCACAAATAATTAGGATAGAGCTAATGACACATGAATTAGCTAAGTTAATAAATGACTCTTTAAATTCTTCACATTTTGTTTCTAAAATCCTCCTCATCTAAAACAAATAATAAAAAATAGATATAATTGTTTTGCTTCAGTTTTGGTGGCTTGAATCACTACTAAATCAATATCCCAAGAGAATTTTTTGTACAAAAAAAACAAAATGTAGTGTTTATTGTCTATGGAACAAAATTTTAGTAAATAAAGCAATTTCATATGCAAGATAAAGATTTAGTTAGGTACTATTGCAAGGTAGAAAGAAAATGGGAAAAAATTGCAGGAAAAAAATCTATGCATTAGGATAATAAATTTTATCTGAAGTATTTTAGAAAGTAATAAAGATAACAATAATCTATCTACAAGACATTCAAAATCATCATAACCAAGATTTTAATACGCAAGCTGATCTCTAAAACACATTATATAAATTGGCAGGTACAATTTTAGTCTGGTAGTGGACTACTACACAGAAGAGAGCATTTATTTTCATTTTCAAAAATAAACTTCATATTCAGATATCATGAGATACAAATGAAGAAATCAGGGCTTAAACAGTAATTAGCAAATTCTGAAAAGCCATCAGATCATATGAATTATGAAGTAAAATTGGGTATATTGAATTCTGTTTGGCTCCATATTGAGTTCTCTTTGGCTCCATAAAACAGTCAGATCATATTAGAATGATACACCAGAGTGTCACTTGCAGTCTAGAAAAAAAACCCTAAATCGAATCATTGAATGGGAAGACAAAGCTTACCTCAGGGAGGCACTTGCAATCAGGCTGCCAGGAAGAGATTAGGGACGGATTCTGCAAGTTCAGGCCACAAGCATTCAACCAAGCAATTCACTTTTGCTATTTTGCATCAAGAGTTCAAAAAAATTAGGAGATGGAAGAAACATATCATAGTAACTGAGTAAGGAATTGAACGAAATATCTTGAAATTGTATCAATTTCTGTATCACAGAATGAAATAGCCTACCTCCCCTGAGTTCACGAAACGGAGTTGTAGCCTGCTCGTCCTCGCCGTCGACACGTTGTCTCGTCGATGTCTCATCTTCGTCCTCCACGAAGGATAAAATCGGCGGGGATGCTCGTCTTTATCTTCGTCCTCCACGAAGGATAAAATCGGCGGGGATGCTCGTCTTTATCTTCGTCCTCCACGAAGGATAAAATCGACGGGGATGCTAGTCTTCGGAGGGGATGCTCGTCTCGTCTCGTCGATGCTCGTCTTCGTCCTCGATGATGCGTCGTCTAGGTCTCGAGGAAGCGGGATGGCGGAAGGCGTTCGGCTGAAGATGTTAGGGCACGCGAGGGATAAAATCGTTGGTTTGATAAAATCGCTGCTTTGATAAAATCGCGTGGAGGGAAAGTGGCGGAGTGCGGAACGTGTGCTGATCGAACAAATTAATTAGGCCATTTGTTTTGGTTCGATAAAAAATAACTCCAATGATGTTTTCATAAGAAACAAGAATTTTAATAAGAAACAAGAATTTTTATAGGCGCATTAGGCTCATTTTCATTAGGAGAGATTAAATGAATTTTTTCATGAAAGAAACTACAAAATTTTGATAACTAGTGACTAATGTATTTGGTCACTAAATAAATAATTTAGTGACTAAATTATTTTTTGTCACTAAATACTCTAAAAAAATATTTTTTGCGACTGAACTTATATTTCGTCACTAAATCTATGTTTTTAGTGACCAAATGTTTATTTCGTCACTGAAAACATGTCTTTAGTGACGAACTATATTTCGTCACTAAAGAGATGTTTTTAGTGACGAAATATAATTCGTCACAACATTTTCGTCACTAAATGTCAGTTTTCTTGTAGTGGAAAGAGAGAGAAACTTTTTATAAAAATATTTTTAAAGTGTTATAAAACTTCCTATAAACGGTTTTATAAAGTTTTATAGAAACTTTATATAAAGAAACGTTATATAAAATGTTTTATATAAAAAATTTATATAAATGTTTATATAAAGTATTTAAAATTAATTAAATCAACATTATTATTCAAGTAATTTTTATATATCATAATGTATTGATGAGTTTCCCCTAGATTTTTCCAAGTCAAATCGGTAGGAATCTAGCCAAGAATATTCAAGCAGTATAACCCCATAAAGTTTTATAAAAGTTTATATAAAATTTTATACGCGTTTATATATAATTATAATTCATTATATATATAACCGGTTATCTATACTATTCTAAAACGAAATATGGTGGTCTGCGAATAGCGTGAGATCAAAAATCCTCAAAAAAATAGGACCATCGGATATATGGCTTCAAAATACAGGCGTCGTCCGATCAAATACAATTGGACTACAAATAGCTATTCTCCAAAAATCCAAATACTCCTCTCCTCTCATTTCCCGATGCCAGCCCGCCAGCCTCGCCTCCTCCGCCATTACCCTTCCCCGCCGCCGCATCCTCCTTACCAATCCCAACCCCTCGCACTCCCAGCATCCCGATACCGAAGGTTCTTCTTCCACTGAAGCCCTCACACACGGCTCTTCTCCCGCCGAAGCCCTCACACTCTCTCCGCGCGGTTCTTCTCCCGCCGAAGCCCTCACGCTCCCTACCTCCCGGATACCATATCCCGGATCTCACATGGCCAGAGCGAACTCCTCTCTCCACCTTCATCCCCGCCTCCCTCAAGACGCACGACAAGGATCTTCAGCACTCTCTATCACTCTTACAACGCTCTTTGCCGCGTACATCCACTGCTCCAGGATGACATTTCCATGATAAGTTAGGGCATCGCCTCTACAACTCCACGCCGCCAAGCCTCCTCACCTCCTCCACAAGTGACGACTTAGCCATCAGATATCTAGCTCCCATGTACGGATCTCAACCTCTCCACTTCGGCTCGCCGGATCCACGACGCCATTGTCAATTTCCACACGGTAACATCCATAATTTACTAATCTCTCTACCCAACTAATTTTCCATCTTTCCTAACACTATGCCACTGTCGTCGACTACCCGCCTCTGCTAAGTCATTGATTGAATCTGCTAGGCCATCGACGTTCACTACTAGGTCATCGACTGAATTTGATAGGCCATTGACGTTCACTTACTCAGTGGAGGTATGAAATTTATTTTTTGATTTCTATTTTTGAGACCCAAGCCTCTCCGCTTGAACTACCCACCTCCTCTTTGCAATGCCTCAACATCTGGGAGCCACCATCATTCATACCACTATATCGCGCTTCTGACGGGAAATCTGTCGCGACATGCATCTCAGCGGACTATCTCCGATCACGGTATGTTCCCTCTTTCTCGATCATGCCATTTAAACTGCCATTTTCGCCGCCATTTACAACTGCGAGGGTAAGTGAAGCCAGCCCTGCACATCGAGGAAGGCACGCACCCAGCGGAACCGCCAGTCCTCTTTCGATCTTGCCTGGAAGTAGAGCCGTCCAGAGTTCCGACATCGTCTGGAAGCAGAATCAGGACTCGCATTTGATGAGATCAGTTCTCCAAGGTCAACTCTTTTCCTGCCATCATCTCTCTATACCGCATCACCTCCGGACGCCAATTGTTTCCTGGGTTTTTTGGTCCCTTTCGATCTCCATTAGATTTATTTGATTTGGTTTTTCTACTTCAGAACTGATAAGATTTTGGAGGATCCTCTGTCTTAATTCGCTGATTTGGTGTGTTACTGCTTAGCTCTCGAGAAGAAGAAAAATAAAGCTATCTAATTTGGTGTGTTACTGTTTAGCTATTTAATTTTCTTTTAAATAGCATGTTATTACTTCATTCAAATAATCCTAAAAGCAAAGCAGGATACAGACTTCATTATAACGGAATTATATGGGTATAAAATACTCTTTATCTTCGATGGAATTAAAAAGCCATTGAATTGATCTAAACCGTTCATCAAGGAAGATATCAAACCATTCCTTCAAGATACTCCTCTTCACTCTAAAAAATATTGGAAACCCTTACATGCGCCGCTCAAGCCATTGAATTGATCTAAACCGTCCATAGTCTATATGCATTTTCATTTAGGATTCTGTGCACAACTTTTATATATATGCATCTTAGTGTGTGGATTTAAGAAAGGGAGATTTACAACTAACCATCATTTTATTTTTTTTATAGCAAAGAAACCGCCAGCATCACCCGGTTCAACGGTTGGTTTGGATGCTCCGACAGCCATAATAGCCACCTGAACATTACAGAATGCTTCAGATCTCAAGAAGAATGTCTCAACATAGTAGAGCTAATGTACCAAGAACCACAACTAACCAGGAGGAAGAATATCATCAAATCTATCTACTCTGAACATACCCAGGTTAGATTGGGTAAATGTTCCTACATAAAATTACAAACCAGCAATTAGTAACTTAGATGTAATTAGTAGGCAAAGAAGTATACATTTATATAATAGATAAACCTGAATTGTACTCATTGGGCTGAAGCTGCTTCGATCGAGCTTTTTTCACAAGTTCCTTCCATTTGAGAAAGGAGATAGATATCCAACTGTAACAACAGTCGCTTAAATGGGTTGAAGAGAACACGAACAAATGATAAAATCTTAGTATTATTATGCTCAATGTTTGCACATTTATTTTCTTTTCCAGCTGAAGCTGAATAAATCTTAGTTTGTTTTTTCAGAGTTTATTTATTCATTTTATTACCATTAATTACCCAAACATCATTATTTTCTTCGGATATTTACAGGGAACTCCAGTTAACATCATTATTGGATCTCATTTCTAGATTGAAGATTCCGATGTGGCCCTGATTGATGGATATGTTACTAGGATAACCGAGCAAGATGTGATTCAAACTACTACCGGGAAAATAGTATTGCCATTTTATAGTCAAATTTATTGATTAATTACCAACCGATCATTTGTTTGTTTGTTTTATTCACTACCTTTGCCAACATGATGCTTAAAATTTTATCTTCATTACCATCCAAAACTCCCTTAGAATCATGTTATTTTAACAATCCATTTGTAGCAGCCATGCATGAATTTCCTATTTTTGACAATTGTGGGACATGGCTCCGTTCATGAGCGTACATCATTCTTCTAAGTTCTAACATAGTTTTATTATGTTCTAATGATGACAACCTCCAGTCTGTATATCAGCAAAGAGCAGAGCCATCTTCTAATCCATAAGGACCCCCACTTCGCAATATCATGCTGAGATCGACAATTGGGTTCAAATATCTTCTCTTTAAGGTATTCAACAATGGCTTTTACATATAAAAATGGCGCCTCTTCAAGAAAATTGTACTATCCAAATCGTCAATCTTCCGGGTGGTTCGATGCGTGTCCTCTTTAAAACTCTTTATGGGAGGTTTGTCTTATTGCTTTAGAATATCTATTTAAAACTCTTTATTGCAGCTCCTTCGTCAAGGTACGGGCCTTCATAAATTCTATAGCTTTTGTACATATAAGATTTATATTATAGAGTTTTAGATTTAAGATGTTTTCTATTAGTTGCACACCTCCTCCAATTCAAGCCATCAAAGACCAACAATTAAAGTAATTGACTCCTGCTCCCTCTCTTTCATTCTCATTCCTGCTCCTTTACTCTGAATACATTAATATAGCTTTACTCATTCCACCTTGGTTTCAACTTTGATGTTTTTTACATATCCAATTTCCCTTCTATAGAATTTTGAGAATGCAGAAAGTGTTAAGCGGCATGAGAAGTTTTTTGCTTTTTGAGATTGCTGTGAGTTGGATGAGATGTGGTAGTTGTTAATATTGATATCAGACAGAAAAATATTGAGTTCACTGTGTGGTTGCATCTTTAAAAATCAACAAATAGAAAATTAGGAATGCAAAACAGATCGACATCCATAAAAAAAAAAAGATCAGTTAACGTAATCGACTCATGCTCCCTCTCGTTCATTCTCAGTTTTACTTCATTAGGTATTACTTATTTAGATTTTGCAAACTACTTTCTTTCAGGTTTTGCTTAATTAGGTTTTACTTAATCAGGGTCATCCACCTCACATGATGAAGTATTTGCTTATCATTTTAGTTCATGATGAATGCCCCCCCCCCCCCACGACAAATGTCCCCCCACGACACAAGTCCCCCCCCCCCCCCCCCCCCCCCCCCCCCATGACAAATGTCGCCCACCACGACAAATGTCGCCCCCACGACAAAAGTCTCCCCAACGACAAATGCCGCCCCCCACGACAAATGTTGCCCCCCACGACAAATGTCGCCTTAGATCGGGCCGGAGGCCCGTGCCTGTCACTCGTATATATATATATATTAAAGTTACGCCCGTGCTCGATACTCTCCGCTGTGACAGTGCCCCGACAACGATGGTACCTCCGCCAAAATTGTACTCTCCCACTCTCAGACGCTCGATCGTTCAACTAACAGTGCATAGGAAGCGTCCGTGCCCCGCACGACATTACCCCCGCCTCGATAGTGTCCCAGTGCGATGACGTCCATGCAGCTCGCAAACCCCTGTGCTCGAAAATACCCAAAATTTAAAATCTTTAGTCTTCTTTTTTTAGACGCTACAAAAAAACGTCGTCGTCGTAGACGTCTCTTTAGTGGTGATAATAAATAAATAAAATTATTTTTTAGTAATAATATATTTCTATTTATACAAAAAATTAAAAGATACATTAGATATTTTAATGTTACGATATTTAATTAATAGTCATCTCTCGCGCGCCCGTAAGAAAATTGCATGCTCGGGCTAACAGTACTTGCACCCTGTTGAAAAATACGCGCCCGCGAGAAAATGCGTAACTAGGCTAAAACGTGCCCGTTTGAGAAAAAGCATCAGGACGAAAAAAGCGCGCCCAAAAAAATGTGTTTTTGAAGAAAACGCTCTCGAGCGAATAACGTGTGCGCAAACAAAATTGTGCTCCCGAGCAAAAAGTGTGCGCAGTAAAAAACACGCACCCTGACAAAAATGAACTCGGGAGAGAATGAGTGATTATTCGAAAATGCGTTCTCGGGAGAAAATATGCTCACGGGCAAAAATGCGCACCTGGGAGACAATGCGCCCGGGCAAAAATGCATGCTAGTGCAAAAACACGCCACCAGACAAAAAATGCGCGCACAAGTGAAAAACACTTGCTCGGGCGAAAAAATTCGCTCTAGGGCCTAAAATGCACGCTCATGTCTTAAAATTTAATATATTTATTATAACAAAACTTTGGTTACAAAAAAATACTGATTGTAAGAAAGTTCTAGTTGTTACAAATACTCTCAAGGTGTTGTTACAATTGCTATTTATTGTGAGGACATTTTACTATTTGTAATGTAAAACTAGTATTGTTACAAATACATGCACTTATTGTAACAAACATTTAGTTAATGTAACCAAATATAAAATACTTGTTACAAAAACTAATATTTTGTAACGATAGAAAAATTTCGTTACAAAATGTAGTTATTAGTAACAAATTTTGTCTTCGTTACAATTTAGTCCTTACTACAGGTGCAGTTTATTGTAGTGGTCATAGGTTAATGGTTATGGACATACTAAGCGTGAAAGCCTTAAATATATGAATTATGGTATTATTGCATGATTAGTTTTTTGATTTACAATTATATCGAAGATTGTTGTTTTTAAATCCATTTAGAAGATTTTATTCATGCAAATAACTACATGGAAATTATAATTTTCAAATTTTAGTAATATATTTTACTTTACCTTGGCATGATATAACTAGCATAAACTTTGATTTCTACCAATGGTAAGTGATGATGCTAGTAAGATGAGTTAGGATAACAAGGTGCAAGGCTATGTAAAGATAGACAAATATATAATTGAGTTGCATGTATTCAATCATAGAGTTTTGAATTTTCATAGACCTGGAATGAAGTGACAATTCTATTTGATTTCATCTTGTTGATATCAAGTTAATTCTTAGGTCTAAATATAATGAGATACATGTAAACAATAGAGATGCACATCACACACACAAAACAAGATATGATATTATAATACCAATAACCATCATATATTTCATAATTCCTAAGGTTGATAAAAATAGTTGATTTAAGATAATTTTTGATAGATCATGAATTATGATATATGATAATAGTGAATTTTAGCATAGAATATCATGGTGGAGTGTGTGAACTCATATTCATCATTTTTGTAATTTTTCAATTCTGATTCTTCTAGATTATGATTTTTCAATATATGGGCTATCATATGCGGCAGAGAAATTAGACACATATTCAAAAAGTTGTGCATTTAATTTATTAGCGTAAGACCCCTAATTGCCCATTTAAATCCATTTTTGAAAGTAATTTCATTAGTCTTTGTTAATAACACTTAACAAATTTATCATTCAATTTATAACGATAAAATAAGATATTTAAATGCAATGGATTTAAAAAGGATAAAATTTAGGAAAAGAAAAGATAGATCACTTGAAAACATTATGACTTTATGTTCAAATTTAATTCAATTTGATTTGTTAAACATTAGGCTTAAAATGTGTAAGTCATATCTCATGAAATATAAAGTGACCATAAACATGTTGGATCAAAAAATACAAAACAAACAAAATGAAAAAGAAATAACGCACATCATGAAGTAGAGTTTTGATATTTTATTTTTAATTAATTCTACTTCATGCAAATGATTGGATACTAATGAATGAGAGATTTAGGTATCCAAAGGGGACCTGGTGGGATGGTTCCTTTGGGTACCCAAATACATCGTGTTGGCTTTTGGGGAGATAGTGATGAATGAGCCCTTACAAGTGAAGTAGAGTTTTATTTTTAATTTTGGGCCTCCATTCATACATTGGTTGATTTTCTTTCAAATTCATATTATGATTATATGACATCTTTTTGTAGTGATAGTTGGTTGAAAAACAATTTGTTTGAGAATTATGTTTATTGATATTGTTTTTCAAAACAGATTGATGTTGATAATCATAAAGAGTTTTAGAATAATCATTCTTAGAGAATTTATAAAAGTGATGGTCTTTCTTAAGAATTGAATATTGAATGAGTGAGTGATTATGGGCATTTGATAAAAAGTTCTTATTTACTTGTTGATTTTCAATTTCACTCTTTCTTATAGACCTACTTTTATAATGTAAAGTTAAATTTTTGGACTTTTGATAATTTGATAAACTAGAAATAAGAGATTTTTTAATACTTGAAAACTTTTGAATAATCGTATTTAATGATTCTAGTTTATCCATTAAAGCATCATTTTCTATAATTAACTTTTCATTATGCTCTTTTGAAGTTAAAAAACCTTTTTTTCTACAACATTGAGTTCTTCTTTAAAAGTATTACAATCAAAACAAGGTTTAGCATTTTCAGTTAAAGAGCATGAAAGAGAATTTAACACATCAATACTTGATTCTACTTTAGCATTTGCATTTAAAGTTTTATTTTCTAAACGTAGTTTGAAATTAACATTTTTCAAATTTTTAATTCTACGTTTAGCAATATTAAGCACATGTAGTGTAGAAATAGAATTTCTTACAAAGAGAGAGGATTTTGAATTTCTTACAAAGAGAGAGGATTTTGAATTTCTTACATTGCTATGGGATGAGACAAGATTTGAACCTAAGGTTCCTTTGACATCTTCTTTGCATTCCTCTTCCATAGTTGAATTTTCGTCTTCTCTTTAACTTGATGTGTTGTCATCATTTGAGTCCAATATTGTGACGTTGCATTCTTCTCACTTAGATAGATCTTCTTCCAAGCATGAGTCCTCATCGGTTTCTTCTCTTTGATCCATAAGGAATTGCTCTTGTTCATCATCTGTGGAAGGAAGACTATAAGTATTCTCAAGAAATTTCCAAACTTCAAAAGCAGTAGGAAGCGTATAAATAAGTTTGAAAATATTTTAATCTAAAGCACAATATAGACTATTCATAGATTTGGCATTTAAAACATTTCATTTTTATTTAAAATACTCGGGGGCATTTTAATAGTAAGATTCCAAACTTCAATATCCAAAGATTTAAGAAATTTTTCCATAAGAGTTTTCCACCCATTATAATTTTCACCCATAAATAATGGCGGTGATAATGATTTTTCATTTTTCATAAAAATTTTCCCTTCTAGTGGATGCGAGATCATGAAGCATCATTATTCCTGGTTGTGAAGCCGTTTTGGAATAACCTACCCTCTGATACCACGTGTTGGATCTTATGGCGCCCTTAGAGGGGGGAGGTGAATAAGGGTTTTATGGAATTTAAATCTTATTTAAAAATATCAGAGTTAGCGACCAAGGTTTCGGAATATTTTATAAGAAAATATATTTTAATATCTCAGATAAGATTATATTGACGATTCCCTTTTAAAGAAGATGAACAAAACTTTTTATTTACTGTTGTTAACGCCTAACGTTAAGAGTTAACGCTGGGCGTTAGTGTTGAAACCAGCAACTGGTCTCTTGAGTTCGGACCCACTGGGGGTGTAGCCGATGCTTACTTCTCCCTCACTAGGCTCTCCTGATGGTAGATGTGAGAATAGGAATAGACCCAAGGCTGAAGCGAGGAGGTCCCGCCACACACCCGGAAGATCTTAGAGAGCTTCCCCTCCCAAACCAAAGCTCAACCGGGCACCTTGGAGGGCACTGACTGCCAACCAAAACTAGCCTAGAGGAGAGGATTCTCTCAAATCAGATCACCTCCAAGGTGCCCTTAAGGGTCTATTTATAGATTTTTCTAGGCTGGTCTGCAAATAGCATGAATCCGCCTTATGATTTTACTAACCGCACCCCAAATTGGTCTGTCAATAGCCTAACTCCGCTGTTCGGAAGGGCTATTTGCAGCCCACAAGGGGCATCATGGTCATTTCCTTCTCAAATCCTTTTGGGCGAGTGGTCCATGAGGGCGCCACCCGCTGAGCTCCCACTTAGCTGGGCGAATGCCCACGGTTCTGGGCGAATGGTCCGTGAGGGTACCACTCGCCGAGCTCCTTCTATCCCGTAGCTTACCCCCACTAACCCGGGGGTATTTTCACCTGTCTTAGCCGGGGCGAATGATCTGGCTAGCTTGGGTCTCGCCAGCTGGCCTGTGGGACCCACTCGGCGAATACGAGTTGTACACAATCCCCGCTCTTTGCGAGCGGTTCCTACGCTCGAAAAGAACAGTCCAACCCGGTATTTGGTGAGAGCTGGCTGACTGGACCCAGAAGATTCTGTGGGTCCCACCACTGCCCTATATATATCTCTTCACGTCAGACTTTCCTGGAATGCCTTCATTCCTCGATTCGGAGCTTCTTCTCTTCCTCAGCCTTTCGCTGATATCAATGTCTTCCCACAAACCTTCCGCGAGACCCCTCTCGCAGGAGATGATCGAACGCCTAGCTGCGGCCCAAGCTGCGACTGCCCCCAATGCAGCCAAATTTGCTCCCTGGCTTATGTCTAAACGGGACCCGAGTGCCCCCTACGTCTCGCGTCGAGCCAAGGCGATTCGGTTGAATCGCCAAAGAGGCGAGACCGCCTCGGGGTCTCCGGTGAATACTCCTCCGGCGAATACCCCTCCGGCGAAAACTACTCCGGCGAATACTCCTCCGGCGAGGACTCCTCCGGCGAGGAATCCTCCGGACCCCGGGGTGCAGGTATGAGGATTCCTCCTGTCTCTCTGTTTAGTTCCTGTCCCTTACCCTGCATTTGCTCTGACCATTCGCAGGGGATTTCGGTGTCCGAGACCGGCCACGGGGCCGTCTCGAGCAGTGTTGCGGTGCCACCTCTCGCGGACGAGAGGCCTCCAGATCTGTACATTGCTCCTCCACCCCCTCCGGGCGAGACCACATTGTAGTCCGGTAAGTTGTAAACCCTTTTAGATTCATCCTTCATGCTGCTCGTTACTGACCACTATTTTTCGCAGCCCTCGACCCCGACCTTCCGCTGCGGAACTCTATTCCTCCGAGTTCCCCTGTTCGACCGAACCCCTCCGTGCTTGCGGATGAGCCGAGGGTATCTCCCAAGAAGGGACCCGGTCAGCAGGGCAGCGCGGATGATCCTGCGGATGCTTCAGCTCCTACCTCACAGCCCTACCATCCTGGAAAGGGAAAGGTCCTACCTCCCGTCGGGTTGTTTGGAACGCACCCCGCACCCCCATTCGTCTCGTCCCCCCGGTCATGGGGACCCCTCACGAGGTTAGCGACCTCTACTTCATTTAGCTCATTCGCTTAGTTTAACGTTACTGACCAGTCTATGATCTCGCAGGCTATCGAGAAGCCTCTCCCTTTGGATCATACCATGAGGGGGAAGACGGGATGCTCTCGCCTCCCCCCTCTCCCGGGGATCTCGCTGACTTCCTTGGCGACTCCTCAGATCATGCGACCCTGAAGGAGCGAGTTGCGGAGGTCTTGGGGAAGCTCATCCACATTCAACGGAACATCGCCGACCAGGTGGATGACGTGCGGATGGAGGTCACGCACGAGCTGAGGGACCTTCAGAAGGACTATACGCGCCTTCTCGTGGTGGTGGAGCGTCTGGGAGGTGAAGGAGGGGAGCTATCTCCCGCGAGACATGTCGTGCGCGCCCGGGACCAGCTTCAGCTGGCGTCTCACGAGATCACCTCCATGCTCTCGTATTATCGCCCGCGAATGCCTCCGGAGGCTGGGCCGCGAGGGCATGGTCGGTGGTACTGGGAGGAGCGCTAGTCTGATCCTCATTCGCCTCCTTTGTATTTTTTTCCTTTTTATTATATTTATGATGCTGAGGATATCGGACTTTATTTATGCTTGTAATAATTTCATACTCTGTGCTTTGCGAATGCTTTATTTCTATTTTCGTTTTTATTTCTCGCAACTTGCTTGTTCATGCCGAATGATATGATATTGCCGAATGCTTTTGCAACTCTTTCGCGTGGCCGTCGAGCGGATAACCACTGGGCATTCGCCATTGATGAGCGAGAGAGATCGGCCCGGGTTTCGAGGCGTCGGGAAGGCGCGATTGCTATCCGCACACCCGTTGCCTCGAAAGCCCAAGCGTTTTTTAGTTCTTCTATAAATAGGCCATTCATCCACCATATTAATTTCCTTGCCATCCGCCCCCTCTCTCTCCTTGCGCTAGCACTCGCGCTTCTCTCTTCTTCGCTGCTTTGTCTTCTTTCGCATTCGCAAAATGGGTGGCGAGACCGAAGGAAGGGCCAAGTGCGCTAGTGCATTCATGAACCACGTATTCGACTCCTGCGACCTCTCCGACGAGGCTTACCTGAACGCCGTTGCGGACTACGTCCCGTCGGGGTTCGAAGCGCGAAAGCCAGGACCGGATGATCGTCTCAATTCCATCTCGCCGTGTGCTCTCGCGATCCCATTGGAGCACTTTGAGGTGGGATTTCGCCTCCCTATCTGGCCCGAACTCCGCCAGACCTTCCGGTACTACGGGGTTGTGCCCGGCCAGCTCAACCCCAACTCTATCGCCATGCTGGCCGGGTACGCGTGCTATCTGCGAGAAGAGGGGATAGAGTTCTCGCTACCCGTCTTCCGCAAGCTCTACACCTTCCGCTGCTCACACGGCGTCTCCTTTTTCTCGGGTCAGAACCCTCTCAAATACTACGGTCTTCCGAACAAGAACCACGACTGGGTTCGCCGCTTTATCTTTGTCAGCGGGAGGCTTGGAAACACCCTTCTCGCCCCTGTGCAGGAGGAGGAGTCAACCTTTCGCCCCCCGACCCTATGAGGGCACGAGGCCAAACTGCACCAGTACATCCTGGAGCACGGGATGGACCTCACCTACCTCCGCCGAAATGTCAACTCGTTCCCGCCCATTCCGCAGGGGGAGGGTAAGTTTTCTATACATTCTTCATTCGCTTAGCTTTCGCGGATTTGCTTCCATTCGCTGGCTCTTTCGTATTCTTACATAGGCGTACGGGATTTCCCTCTTCACCCGCCGCGTCCCTCTGGGGCTTCCGCGTCCTTTGCACAGGCCGCCGCGGATGCCTGTCGGGAGGAACCCTCCTCCTCCAAGCCTAGCGGAAAGAAGCGAAAACCCGGGGCGCTTACTTCCTCCTCCTCCAAGAAATCGAAAAATCCCTCCTCCGCCAAGGGGAAGGGGGTCCTGGACGAGACCCCAGGGGCGAGTGCTCAGACCCAAACCCTGGGGACGGGTGTGCCAGGCGAGACTACACTCCGTGTGGGATCGTCGTTGTCGTCGCCTCCATTGCCCAGGGACCACCGGAACTTCCCCAGCGGCGAGAAGTACGTGGACCCCTCAGGGGATCCCCTGGTAAAGTGGGACAGGAATGCCAACAGGGTCTCGCTCTCCACCCTCCATCCGTCGTGGATAGAGAACAACCTCGCCAGTGGTGAGGCTTACGCCATCGCGTATGCCCTCTATGGCCGTGAAGATGCCGAAGTCTACGATGCCGAGACGACTCAGGTTCTCGCCCATGAGAGTGCCAGGGCCATGCTGCGGGCGCTTGAACTCGCGCATATGTCTTCGCGCCGGAGCATTAAACTGGCGTGGAGCTTGGCCGAGGTTGAGGAGTCCAGGAATATCGTTTCCGCCGAGGCGCAGGAACTCAGGACGAAGTTGGCAGCTGCGGAAACCCTTCTCGCCAGCCGCCCCGTTGTAGAGGTATACACTTTCCCTCCCCGCGAGTGACCTATTGTCGATTGATGCACTTTCTTCTTACCATCTTTATTTCTCAGAATACCACAGTCGCCGAGATGCTTCGTGCGCGGGTGGACGGCCTTGAGGAGGAAGTCCGGTTGGTTAAGGTCGAGGCCCAGCGGTCGTGAGAAGTCGAGGTCTCGGCACTCGCCTTGGGGAGTGGGGGGCACTTTTACCCCCACCGCGAACTGGAGCAGTTGATGCAGGAGAACGCCCAAAGCGCCGTGAAGCACGCGCTGCAGGTGCTGCGGCGGGCTGGGTATCTGAAGGAGGAGGCCGAGTGCCTCTCGGCCCGGCAAGTCGTCCCCGAGCTTTACATTCCGATCCCCTTCCCAGATGGTGAGGACGGCGAGCCGCGAGATGACGCCCTCCTCCAGAATTCGGGCGAGAGCGAAGGATCTTCTGGCGAGAAGACTGTCGACCCATGAGATGGGCCCTGTGTTTTTTACTCTTTTTTATTTATCATTTTGAATGTAATCATGAACCGTGCGAGTCCCCTTGAGAGATATATATGGATTACAATTTTTGTGCTGTCTTATTTTTTCTCATTCGCCGCTATATCTCGCTAGGCTCATTAGGACGCTAGGCGGTAGTGTAACTATCTTGGCCATTCGCCGAATGCTCGATGATGACATAGGATGCATCGCTCTTTTCGACTTCCCGCTACCGAGTGAACCTTCGGACCATTCCTGCATCATGGGGTTTTGCTTAGGTAGTCATGAAAGTGGGGTGAGATCACCTTTCCGGCGCGTGGTCTATGCGAGTGCTCTTGAGGTCACCCCTTGAGAATTTAGAACCTGCCACCGAGTGAGCCTTCGGATTTGCCTGTTAGATGAGAGCCTTGACAGCGGGTCTGCTCGGGGCCATCTCTCCTTTCACATAGAACCTGTCACCGAGTGAGCCTTCGGACCTGCCAGCTAGATGAGAGCCTGGACAGCGGGTCTGCTCAGGGCCATCTTTTCTTTCACATAGAACCTTCCACCGAGTGAGCCTTCGGACCTGCCAGCTAGATGATAGCGTGGACAGCGGGTCTGCTCGGGGCCATCTCTCCTTTCACATAGAACCTGCCACCGAGTGAGCCTTCGGACCTGCCAGCTAGATGAGAGCCTGGACAGCGGGTCTACTCGGGGCCATCTTTTCTTTCACATAGAACCTGCCGCCGAGTGAGCCTTCGGACCTGCCAGCTAGATGAGAGCCTGGACAGCGGGTCTGCTCGGGGCCATCTTTTCTTTCACATAGAACCTGCCACCGAGTGAGCCTTCGGACCTGCCAGCTAGATGAGAGCCTGGACAGCGGGTCTGCTCGGGGCCATCTTTTCTTTCACATAGAACCTGCCACCGAGTGAGCCTTTGGACCTGCTAGCTAGATGAGAGCCTGGACAGCGGGTCTGCTCGGGGCCATCTTTTCTTTGACATAGAACCTGCCGCCGAGTGAGCCTTCGGACCTGCCAGCTAGATGAGAGCCTGGACAGCGGGTCTGCTCGGGGCCATCTTTTCTTTCACATAGAACCTGCCACCGAGTGAGCCTTCGGACCTGCCAGCTAGATGAGAGCCTGGACAGCGGGTCTGCTCGGGGCCATCTTTTCTTTCACATAGAACCTGCCACCGAGTGAGCCTTCGGACCTGCCAGCTAGATGAGAGCCTGGACAGCGGGTCTGCTCGGGGCCATCTTTTTTTTTCACATAGAACCTGCCACCGAGTGAGCCTTCGGACCTGCCAGCTAGATGAGAGCCTGGACAGCGGGTCTGCTCGGGGCCATCTTTTTTTTTCACATAGAACCTGCCACCGAGTGAGCCTTCGGACCTGCCAGCTAGATGAGAGCCTGGACAGCAGGTCTGCTCGGGGCCTTCTTTGGAGCTTTCAGGGTTTTTCCTACAAGCTGCAGCGTTAGTCTCAAACACATGTTAAACGAAATATTCTTATTTCAAGACACTTTTATTACATAGTTTTAGGGATAGAAACGTTTAAGATCGTCACCACTCCATGTGTGGCTGAGGGGTTGGCCCTCCACATTCTGAAGGCGGTACCCCCCAGATTTTAGCGCCTCCTCTACGACGTAGGGACCTTCCCTGTTGGGATTGAGCTTTCCCACGGTGGCAGACCTTCCAGCCGCATCAACCTTTTTGAGTACTAGGTCCCCTTTCTCGAATTGCTTGACCCCGATGTGCTTGTCGAAATACTTGGCCATCCGCCGCTTAACATCTTCTTGGCGAATGACTGTCAGGTCCTGGGCTTCCTCGATGAGGTCGAGGGAGATCCGTAACTCCTCTTCGTTCCCGGCTCTCCAATCTTCCCCTCCATTCGTGGCGGCCTTTACCCGTGGTGTCATGACTTCGAGCTCTATGGGGATGACGGCCTCGCAGCCGTGAGAGAGCTTGAATGGAGTCTCCCCAGTGGCGGTGTTGGGGTGGTTCTTAAAGCCCACAGGACCGAGGGGAGCTGCTCCACCCAATTACCCTTAAGATTTTCCACCTTCTTCTTGAGCAAGTTCACGATGATCTTGTTCGCCGCCTCCACCTGCCCGTTGCTCCGGGGATGGTGGACGGATGCAAACCTGAGGTCTATCCCCAACTGGCCGCAGAAACTGATGAACTCCTTGCTTGCGAACTGCGGACCGTTGTCCGTGACTATGGCCTGCGGAAGACCATGCCGACAGATGATCTCCCCCCCCCCCCCCCATATGAAGTTGCGGACCACCTGGGAGGTGACCTTAGCCAGCGCCTTGACCTCCAACCACTTTGAGAAGTAGTCGATCATGACTAAGAGAAATCTCCTCTGCCCACTAGCCTGGGGGAAGGGTCCTACCAGATCCATCCCCCATATGGCGAATGGCCAGGGTGCCGTGATACTCCTTAGTCTCAGAGCTGGAATGAGCTGAAGCAGGGCGAACATTTGGCACTTCTGGCATTTCTTGGCGAAGGTGGCCGCGTCTTTGCTTAGGGTTGGCCAAAAGTACCCCTGCCTCATTATCCTTGCCTCCAACATCCTGCTCCCCGAGTGGCTGCCACACTCGCCGGAATGAACTTCTTCCAAGATCCTCGGAACTTCCTCCTCGGAGATGCATCGGGCCAGGAGGCCCGAGAGGGTCTTCCGATACAAGTCCCCCTCATGGAGCACGTAGTAGGCGGACTTGTACCGGAAGCGCCTCTGGTCCGGAACCTCCTCCGGAAATTTTACTGTTGCAAGAAAAGTAACGAAGGGATCCTTCCAAGAGGGCCGTTGTTCTACTTCCATGAGCTCTCCCTCCTCGATTGAAGGGCGGAACAGATCCGTCAGGGTCCCTCCGGCTCGGGGGCCGGCCTTGGCCAACCGATCCGCTGGGGTGCTCTCCTCACGAGGGATGTGCCTGATGGAGAAAGTCTTGAAGGTCCCGATGAGCCCCCTTACCTTGGCTAGGTATCGCATCAGCATTGGCTCCCTTGTCTCGAACTCCCCCTTGACCTGAGAGGCTATTATCATTGAGTCGGTGAGGACCTCCACGTCCTGGACTCCCAGCTCCGTGGCCAGCCGCAGGCCGGCGATCACCGCCTCGTACTCCGTCTGGTTGTTGGTGATTGGGAAATGGATCACTAGCGTCTGCTCAATCTTTATCCCATGGGGGCTTTCCAACACCACCCCTCCTGCTGCTTCACCTCGGGCTCGCTCATCTTCGCCAACCTTTTGTAGAATTCTGGGTTGGCCGCCTCCCCTTCAATCTCCTCTGCTGCTCGCTCCATCAACTCCTCAAAGGACAAAGGAGGCCTTCTCTTCAGGTCCATCTTGAATAACCCATCTCGCAACCCTACGATGAATGCCATCTTGAGGGCGAATCCCGGCACCTCCTGCACAAGGTGTATCTCCTCCTGGAACCTATCCACGTAATGTGCCAGGGATTCCCCCTCCCTTTGCCTGATCTTGAAGAGAGCCTCCGCATCCTTCTTCCTCTTTTTTGACGTCGAGAAGCGCAGCCGAAAGCCTCAGCGCAGATCATCGAACGCGTAGATGGAACCTGCGGGAAGCTGGTGGAACCAGTCCCTTGCTTTCTCCTTCAGGGTGGTTGCGAAGAGTCGGCATTGAAAAGCATCCGACATGGGAAGGATTGATGTCATGTCCTCAAACCACTGCAGGTGCACGACTGGATCCTCCTTGCCGGTGTAGTAGGACATCTCCGGCCCACGAAATCCCTCTGGCACTGGGGCCGAGAGGATCATCTCGCAAAAGGGGCTCTCTTCCCCTGCTCGGCGAATGGTCCTCTCGCGCGGAGCCAGCTCGCACACCTCAGCACTCGCCGGGCAGCTGAACAGCTGCCGCCCGGGGAGATCTCGCGCACTTCCTTCTGCTGGCACCTCCTTCCCTGGCCGCTGCCCCGGTGCGTTCTCGCCGATCTGCAGGGGCGGAACCACGGGGACTGTCGGGGTCTCGCACTCGCTCCGCCCAGCGAGAACTGTCTGCAGGACTTCTCGCTTGAACTTCTCAAACATCTCCAGCCACTCCCCTGTTGCTGGCGGCTGCGAGTGGCCTGAGTCAGAACCATTTCCCCCATCTCCTGTCATCGAACCTAGCTTGAGATTTTCCTTCACTGGCTACGGTCCACGCTCACCGCACCAAAAATGTTGAAACCAGCAACTAGTCTCTTGAGTTCGGACCCACTGGGGGTGTAGTTGATGCTTACTTCTCCCTCACTAGGCTCTCCTGATGGTAGACGTGAGAATAGGAATAGACCCAAGGCTGAAGCGAGGAGGTCCCGCCACACACCCGGAAGATCTTGGAGAGCTTCCCCTCCCAAACCAAAGCTCAACCGGGCACCTTGGAGGGCACTGGCTGCCAACCAAAACTAGCCTAGAGGAGAGGATTCTCTCAAATCAGATCACCTCCAAGGTGCCCTTAAGGGTCTATTTATAGATTTTTCTAGGCTGGTCTGCAAATAGCATGAATCCGCCTTATGATTTTACTAACCGCACCCCAAATTGGTCTGTCAATAGCCTAACTCCGCTGTTCGGAAGGGCTATTTGCAGCCCACAAGGGGCATCATGGTCATTTCCTCCTCAAATCCTTTTGGGCGAGTGGTCCATGAGGGCGCCACCCGCTGAGCTCCCGCTTAGCTGGGCGAATGCCCACGGTTCTGGGCGAATGGTCCGTGAGGGCACCACTCGCCGAGCTCCTTCTATCCCGTAGCTTACCCCCACTAACCCGGGGGTATTTTCACCTGTCTTAGCCGGGGCGAATGATCTGGCTAGCTTGGGTCTCGCCAGCTGGCCTGTGGGACCCACTCGGCGAATACGGGTTGTACAGTTAGCTCTCCAGAAATTTTTTCTTGACACAAAAATTTGTCACAATGATTTTACTTATGAAATCTTAAATGAAATACAATTCCAGCAAATCAGAGATAATTAAAATAAATTTTATATTTCAAAGAAATTGATTACACAAATATTTGTTTTAATACTTTGATAAAAATATAATCTAAAACATTCTTAAAGAGGAAATAAAATTAATTGAATGAAACATTAAAGGACATGATTTTATTTCATAAGAAATTGATTATACAAATGTTTGATTTCTATAACGCTAGAAATCAATGCGAGAATATATAAACCTTTTTTGTGATTCACCGGTCCTTCTCCCAAGGTTCAGTTGGCTATAATCTATCTTACCCCAGATAAGGTCTCTAGCCACCCCTAGATCTAACGTCAACCTAGTCGCCACGCACAAGACGGCGAATTCCCCCTAAGCTGAACCCAGCTTAGTCATCACGCACAAGGCATCCAATTTCCCGCGGAATCCTTCCTGGAATCCGACGTTCTCCCTGAACGATTTCTTCACACCTGTTACAAAAGGAAAAATAAAAGATTACAAAATAAAGTAAGAAAAACTCCTCAAGAAATTCTGAAGGTGAAGACGAAGGCGATGTAGACGTTGGCGTTCTTGAAGCGATCATCCTTCGTATAGAATATGTGTTGTATACCTTCTCCTTCAAAATCTTCTTTCGATCTTCATGTTAGCCCAATGGAGATCTCTCAATTATTGTAGACTAGCCTCTCTCAAAAGAATTAGAATTCTGGCTCTAGAGGTAATAGAAAATCATCATCCATAAAATGAGAGGAGCTGCTCTTTAAATAAGCACGGGAGCTAACACCTGGCGTTAAGAAGTTAACACCAGCGTTAGTGATCGTGTACGTCATGGCTGAAATCATGCAACCGTCGAGATTGTGGCAGTTCGAGGACTCAACGTTTGCATTAAGTGTCAACGATGTCATTGTCACTTGCTTCTCGTCATAATTTCTTCTCCACGTCATTCCCTTCTCGACGGAAGTTCTTTTCGACGCATTCCTTCTCGACGACATCCCTTCTCAACGGAAATCTAACGCAGGGCGTTAGCTTCAACGCGAAGCGTTAACTCTAACGCGGAGCGTTAAATTTAACGCGGGGCATTAGCTCTCTTTCCAGAGAATCGTCTCCATTCAGCATACTACTAATAGGGATGTGTAGTTATAGTTCCTGTACAACCTGCACACTATAAAAACACAAAATACAAGATCAAATACAACACGATATTTGTTATTCTCAAACAAAGAGATGTTGAACATAGGCTCCAACAAGAGGGAGCTCACCCCCCCCCCCCCCCCCCACACACACACACCAAGAAGGATTGTCCTACCCATGCAACTTGGCCAGCTGGCCCTAGGCTAGGGGAGGGATGAAATATCTTCCCCCACCCACTCCCTCTTTAGTCCCACATTGGGAGGAAGGGAAGGGAGCTCCCCCTCCCTCCCTATAAATACTAAACCCACCTCCCTTTTGAGTACACACCCCAGCCAGCCCCTCCCCTCTGCCTGAACCCCTCCTCGGCAGAAAACTCCCTCTAAGCCGACCACCACCGCTACCCTCTAATGGCCCATCCTCCAGGCACTACCCGAGGCCCCCCTCTTCAGGTGGACATCCTCCCATCCCCTTTCCCCACTCCTTCGGCGCCATGCACGCCCCCCCCCCCCCCCCCCCCCCCCCCCCCCCCCGCATCGTCGTCGGAGCGATGCCAGCACCACCCGAGCCATGCCCATGTGGTGTCCCGGTCGCGTGAGCCTCACCCCAGCGTCGGTGGTGGCACTGGGGGAGCAGGGCCCCATCCGGGGACCCTTGCCCTGACGAAGGGAGGCGGCAGGGCCGCCGGAGAACGCGTCTCTGGCGGTATCCGCAAGCCCCAATTTTTCATGTACCACTAACGTGGTAATTTCCGGCGGCGCCTGGCCGCCGAACCACCGCCGGGGACACGCCCCACCGCCGACGACCCATACGGGGGCAGTGGGAGGTTAATCTGGAGGGAGGGGCAGCGCGGCGTCGGCCAATATGGCCCATGCAGGCCGCGCCACCCGCCCTCTCCTCTTTGTTGAAATCTGGCGGTGACCGGTGGCGCCAGGACGTCGGACCACTGCCGGATTGTTCGCCGGCCCCCCCGACGCATCGACCGGGGGTGGCGCCGGCATGTGGCGGCCGCTGCCTGGCGGTGGCAGCGTCTGCCGCTGCTTTTATCGCCGGCATAAGTGGTGGCCGTCCGATCTCCATGATGAGATCAGACCGCCCAGGCAACCTTATTATCCCCCCTCCTCGCGTGAAATTACGCGCCCCCGCAGCGGATCGGCTCCAGATCCGTTGTGGGGATCAAAATCTCACCCCCCCCCCCCCTCTTCCAGAAACCTCTATCCGCACCCCAACCCTCCATCCCCATTCCTGATTTTTCTGAGGGAAATCTAGGCTCCTAGAGAAAAAGCTTTGAACATGGAAAATGTTCCTTATTAACAGGTCTATCTTTAGTAAATTTTTGGTAATTTTTGGAAATAATTTGCTATTTTTAAAGGCCTTTGCAAGACTTAATTAAAGGAATTAAATGCCCAAACAGCTTTGGAAAATTCATGAAAAATTATAGGCTCACTCTTAGGACCTCTTAAAGACACTATAAAATTTTGGAATTTTTATCAACTGATTTGATAATTGTAAGAGCCTAAATATGATTTCTTCGGGCAAAATAAACCCCCAAAATTGGATGGAAAATATTGGGACAACTTGTGGGCCCTTAACACACTATTGTGAATATACTATAAAATTATGGGGGACATTTGGAGATAAATGGTGGGCTCGCCATCTTTCTTGAGAAAACTATCGAAATTTATATTATTGAATTTGCAAACGAGTTGGGAGAAGGCATTGTAACACACAATTGCGTCATAATCGTGGGACGACATTATGAATAAACAATAACCCGATAAATGAAGGTGTAAACTCAAAGCTCAAAATGATATGGAATTTTATGAAATATTGAGTTGCGTTGAGGATAATTCCCGGACATGGGAATTCATCTATTTGAGGAAACCAAGAAGCACCTAATAAACGATGTTTAAAAAGCGCAATTAACATCCTTAATCGGACTATAACTAAGAAAGGCAGAAATGGGAAGAAACTCCTATGAAGGGGGATAGAACAGAACTTTCCTCCTAAGAACGGAGATGAAACTGAAGCATCCTGATTATGGAGTGATGGACTACTTGTTTATTTATTTATTTTATTGTAAATTCTTGTTCTCCGGTCTCGTACTGGTCAATTATTTACTGTTTTTATTTATTCTTTTCGATACTCCAGCCTCGTACTGGTCAGCTATTTACTGTTATTATTTATTCTTTTCGATACTACAGTCTTGCACTGGTCAGATAGTTACTGCTTTTGTTTAGTCTTGTCGATAATCCAGTCTCTTACTGGTCCGGTTATTTCGGCCATTTGCTTTCGGCCTTCCTTCCAAGTACTTTATTCATCATCGCACCTCTGCAGTTTATTTTGTACTATAGCTATCGTACTCATCTACTACAAATTGTTATACCTACGGTGCTAACCTAGGTCCTGCGCTGGCAAGCGTCTTTTCCAGTTTTGTGAGGCCTTAGTTGGGGATAACCGAGAGTTGAGTGCATCCTCCAAGGTTAGCCCCAAATAATGTGCACCCACGCCCGTTGCGTCTCCCACGCCTGTTGCTTGCTGTGAAAGTGTCGAGTCGGTCACCCCCGCAAACCGCTCGTACTGGTGCGGGAGGGTTGACAACTCATGGCGACAGGGAAATGTGCACCACGGGTTATCACCACTCCGTACCCGCTGATTTGCCTCCACTGGTCGGCCTAAATATCGGAATCACCGGATGTCGCTCACGTCCAAGTAGTACACCAAGTTGTACGGGAGGGCCTGAGTGATACAGTACGACTACGCTCAGAAGTGGCAGGACTGACCACTGTCACCGACGGCCACATCGGTGAGGCCCATGGGGTTCCCTACCCTGCTGGAAGGAAAGCGGTCCAATCTGTGTCGACACGGGGTTTTGTGAATGGGTTTTGAACACCTGCGATGTGTGTGTGTGTGCAAGTTATAATTATTAATGTTAATATTGGTATAAGTTGCGCACTTCCTTTATATAACTGATAATGGTGTTAGGAGGCCCAATATATACATGTTGCTAACCTTTCTTGCTTCGGCTATCTATTTTTGGTGCTTAAGCTCGTCCCCAGGATACGGATACGCGAAGGAGATGTGCTTTCCACTTAACTTTGTGACTAACGGTTGTTTTATGACCATTCACAGGAGATGGGACAACGCGAAGCCCCCCACCGCTTGACGACTTAACAGCTCTCGAGATTGCCCGATCTGATACTCCAGCCTCACCCCCCCCCCCCCCCCCCCCCCTTCCCGTCTTCTGTGATGTGAGTCCTAGAGTATGAGACTAAGTAAGGGGTGTATAAGTTGTAGTGGTTACTTTTAGCCCACACTTCGTTCATGTAAACGGTGGGCTGCAGCCTTTTGCTTATATATATGCCTTGTTAGACTTTCCTGATGATTGCTTCTGCAATGTGACTCTGAGGTGATGTGTTGATTTTTGTGCCTGACAAGGCGACCACTCAGTGCTTAAGAGGGTGGGTCGTTGCCACCCGGGAAGCGCTAAGTGGCCTCCTTGGCCAGTAAGGTCCCTTCTCCCCCGACCTGGGTTTAGTTTCTAAGGGGTGGGATCTTACACTACCTTCGGTGAATCTTTGTAGAGCTTTGGAATCCTAGTTCCCACAGACGGGGCCAAACTGTACTGTTGTGGATCGCTCGGGTGCTCGGGTAGACCAGTCGAATTCAACCACCTCAGCTCAGAAGCAAACCGAGTGCGCAAACAGTCAATAAATGAGTTAATAAGTGACACGAAGGTTTTTAGCGTGGAAAACACGGAAAGGGTAAAAAACCACGTGGTCGGAGCTGTGCCGACCAACTTCCACTATCTTCTGGGGGGTTACAATTAGAGACTTAGAGTTCGAGCGCGACAGGCTGCCGCTCGTTACAGTGGTGGTGAGAAAGAGAGAACTCCGAGGGTGACAGACCACCTCTCGGAAAGTTAAGTACTTTTTCTTCTGAGAACAGCAGTGAGAACAAAAGTGAGAATACGGAGTCGCCTTTTGGGAGAAAGGAAATCTCCAAGTCCATGAAGGAGATCTTCAAAGTCCGAAGGAGATCTTCAAGCACCGAAGGAAAGCTCAGAGGAAATCTTCGCAGATCTCTCTCAGGTGCCCAAAGCAAGATGTCTTGAAATGAAAGCTCTAAGCTCCTTTTATAGACTTGGGCAGGGGTAGCCTGGTAATTTCATCGTTGTAACCACCGTAACCACCTGACGGGCGAATCATGTTTGCCGATTCGGAGCACACAGATCACCATTTTTCGTAAATGATTGTCTCGCCCTTCAGGCAGTTCAGGCAGGTTGGGCAGTTCGGGCAGCTTCGTTGAAGGTGATAAAGGCGACGAACGGGTCCTACAATCTGAAAAATTAGGAAATGTTAACTGCGCGCACGTTCAGAACGTGGAAACATTTTCGGCGCACGGGGAAGCGTTCTGAGCACGCGGCGAACATGGGAGCGTTCTGGGGGCGCAATGGACTCAGGAGCGTTCTTGGTGCGCAACGAACACGGGAGCATTCTGAGCGCGCAACGAACTCGGGAGCGTTCTGAGAGTGCGATGAACACGAGAGCGCCCTGGGCTCGCGATGAACGTGGAAGCTTTTTGAGTGAATGGAGAACAAATGAGCGCTATTGTGAAGCGGTTGTTGCGAAAGTGAGGACACAGCATTCTGAGCGCGCAACGAACTCTGGAGCGTTCTGAGAGTGCGATGAACACGAGAGCGCCCTGGGCTCGCGATGAACGTGGAGGCTTTTTGAGTGAATGGAGAACAAATGAGCGATATTGTGAAGCGGTTGTTGCGAAAGTGAGGACACACCCTCCAAAAATTGTGTTATTCAGGAAGTAAGAAACCGCCTCTCCCGCGAGGCGGGGGAGGGGCTAGTGCTTTGGCCGCACCCCGAAGGGGGTGCGGCTCTGACCGACCACACCTCGAGGGGGGTGCGGCTCCGGCTGGCAGCACCCCGAGGGGGTGCGGCTCGGGTGCACCCCAAGGGGGGCGGGTGCGGCCTCGGCTGGCCGCACCCCAGGGCGTGCAGCCCCAGCTGGCCGCACCCCGAAAGGGGGGTGCGGCCCCGGTTGGCCGCACCCCAAAGGGGTGCAAAGGGTGGGTGTGACCCCGACTGGACGCAACTCAATAAGAGGAGGTGCGGCCTTGGCCGCACCCCAAAGGGGGAGGTGCGGCCTTGGCCGCACCCACCCCCTGGCCCGACCGCACCCACGGGGGGTGCGATTCAACTGCTCCCCCAATGATGGGGGGGTGCAGTTGGGCGAAAACACGCGCCAATGGGCTATTCGCCCACACTAATTCCACCTCATGGGTTTGACCCGTTTGACCCCCACTATCTCTATTTTCATGGTGGTGCTTTGTGAGTTTCTATAAATTTTTGGGTGCACATCAATATATATAATATTACATATATATATATATATATATGTATATGTATATATACATATAGGGCGGTACTCCTATGCTAATTAAATTTCCTGCACATATGTGAACACGCCATCATAACCGTCTATCTTCTCCCAACCCTGGTGATCTCTTCCCTGGCGATTCTCCTCCCAGCTCTTCCCTGGCGATTCTCCTCCCAGCCCTGGCGATTCTCCTCCCAGCCCTGGCGATCTCTTCCGCGCAGAAAGGCACCGGAAGCCCTGGCGATTCTCCTCCCAGCTGGATTTCCTACCTCACGGCAGCTCCCTGACGGACCTCTTCTCTCGCGACAGCTCCCTGACGGACGTCCTACCTCGCGGCTCTTCCGTGTTGGACCTCCTACCACGTGGCTCCTCCTTGCCGCAGGACCTCCTCCATGGCGGCTGAGGCAGCTACAGGACCTCCTACCTGTCCTCGATCTTTCGAAAACCCTCCCACGATCTGTCCCTCCAAAATTCATACGAAAATTCAAACCACTCATTAAATTCATACCAAAATTCCACCAGCAATCCAAAAGAAAATCCTCCCTTCCACCAGCATTATTGGCAGAAAGCAGCAACTTACCGAATCATCTCCTTGGCATGAAATTTGAATGTAGATCAGCCAAGCAGCAATTCATTCTACAGTACTCGATCATCAGCTGATAACTACAAGTGTTTTGAAATGCAAAACTTTTAACTATACTGTTATTGCTGATGATGATTCACCGAGACCTTTGCAGCAACACGAACAGACATAATCAGATTTAGTAGAGCATAAGAAGCACTACAGGAACGCCGGATTAAAAGACTGAAATGAATCATTTTTTCTCCCGAATATGACACGTCAAAGGCATCCATAAATAAAAAGGGAATCTAAAATCATAAGCACACACAACCCAACAAACTAGCATGAAATTGTAATACATCAATTACAGAAATTACATAAAAAACTGTAGTGCATCAGTTACAAAAATTACATCAAAAACTAAAACTGCAGTACATCAAAAACTAAAACTGCAGTACATCAAAAAATTTAGCAACATGGCTCGCTGCATCTCAAGCCCTCCTGCATGTCAAAATCTATAGCACGACCAAAAACTGATGTCTGGCGGCCTCCCAATTTAAGCCTCCTGCATCTCAAGCCCTCCTGCATGTCAACAAACTGTATGACAGAAATGAGACATTGTATTACATTTTGAATAAGCATAGAAGCATACACCATTTGCAGTAATCTCATAAAAACATACATATGATCTTGTATGAATATTTCTATCCTGTAAGTTTGTCAGGAGGGGTCTGGATCAGCTCCGTCCAAAAACCTTCCATTTTGCTTCAGAGGAGAGAACACAAAAAATATAAGAAAACTCAAAACAAAATATAGCAGGTATGGAAAGCTTGCTATATAAGAAAACTTACATGTTATAATGTTCTTTTCTTTGGACAGTTGCGACCATCATGTAAAGCTTGCTCCCCACAATTTTTGAATAGACGCATTGTTTTTTGTTTAATTTCAATGGATTTCTCCTTTCTACTTTTCAATCTTTTACCGCAACCCTTTGTTTTTGCAAAATTTGGTGGAAATATCTCGATTTGGTTTGGAATTTTGGATTCAGACAATGAAGCAAAATTGGAATCTATTTCAGGACAATCATAATTTCCGTGCATTCGGTTCTCCCAACTGAACGCACAATTTCTTAAATCAATCAAAGCTTCCTCCTTTAACTTGGCAATTTCCATACACCGAGATAGTTGGGTCCATGTGCTTGCGAATAATTTTCTTTTGTGCTCACTTTCTGACTGTTCTGCAAATACATTTTGGTTTTGAAATAGCGGTTTGAGAGTAGACATTTTACTCCATCTAGTAGTTATGCAGTATGTTGGGACTTCGTTGATCCCTTATTCTTTCAACACTAACAATATATGACGACATGGAATGCCTTGAGTTTCAAACATTTTACAGCTACAAGTTGTGTTCGATGAACTATAAAGAACTTCTCTGTATCTATCGTTTGGCTTACAACCATCAATAATGGTGAATATGCATGAACCACTAAATTCTTAACACCTTCTCACCCCGCAACTTATACATGAAGCCCATAATTCTTCTTGGAATATATAGAAGTTCTTATGCGTGTATATTGAACTTGCATGTTTCTCGATTTCTAAGCTTGTTTTCCATTCAATGTAGTGTGCTCAACCTTTAATTCTCTTTGTCTTTGTGCTTCCATTGCATTATCAAACCTTGAATAAAACTCAATTAAGCCCAATTTGTTGTTCATAATGTTTCCAAAGAATGAGTTTTCACTTTCTGATCAAGACGTTGTTCGCAATAAACCTGATAAAGGTATATCTTTTAAATATGCAGGAATCCACATCTTGCGAAGCTCGAACATGTGCAATAGCCAATCATTGTTTGATAAGTCAAAATCAAATATTATAGCATTCCAATTAGCTTCAAACTCATTCGATGTCTCGGATTTCCATACACAAGTGTTGAAGCGCATTTGAAAGTGTGTATTACCATTTAAACTGCCACCTACCTTTTCAGATAGTTTTTTCATTATATGCCACATACAAAAACGGTGTTTGCAGTTTTAAATGATTTTTCTAACGCACTCCTCATTGCAGGGTCTTGATCAATAACTATCAATACAAGTTCATTGCCTCCCATGCATTCTAAAAATTTCTCAAATAAGTAGGAAAATGACTCAGTCTTTTCATTAGCAAGAAGCGCAGCACCAAAGGTAATAGATAATCTGTGATGGTTTATTCCAGTGAATGGCGCAAAAATCATTGAATATTTATTTGTACTATATGTGGTATCAAAAGATAGCAAATCACCAAACATAGAGTAATTATTTCTAGCAATCTCATCAGACCAAAATACATTTTTCTAATGATCTCCGACATCCAATTCATATGCATAATAGAACGTGGGGTTTTGCTGCTGTAATTTTTTGAAGTTTTGTATGAACATTTGAGCATCAGAATCAACAACCAATGCTTTGAGATCTCCGACATAATTCCTGGCGTCTACGCAAGTGAAACCAACATTTTCATACCCTCTGACTTGTTCTTTCATTATGTGGAAGGCTTGGGTAGGTCATATATTTACCCGGCCTAATGTATTTAACAAGTTCTTCTGGACATCTGTCATTTTTCGATTTGATCTTAAAAACTGTCGTTTTCTTGGGGTGCAAAGTGTATGATTATGCTCTTCTGAAAAATGAACAAAGCGTACTTTTCATCATTGGTCCTCTTAACTCTAGCACTTGCGTTACACCCAACCCTTGTGTTCGATATTTTTCGGCATAGATTCATACATTCAGATGTATGTTGTAAACGTTTTTTCTCATCTTTAAACCCTTGTTTTGAACATACAAAATATTTGTATTGTATTTCATTATCTTTATTTTTAGTGGCGCTCGAACTGCGTACACTAAATCCAACTTGATGTGCATAATTTTTATAGAAACTTTCAAACTCTTCCACGGACCCAAATATTTTTCTTTTTATGGGTATAATTGCTTCATCACTTTGATTCTACATTAAAACAAAACAAAAAATTTAAAAAGCAAGGTACTTCTTAACAAATGCCATATATTAGAACTCCATTAATAAATTTACCAAACAATCACTCCCGTGAGTAGATTCAGATGCTTTAGCCATGACAAGTTCAAATTCAACTTCACAAATTCAACTTCACTTGAAACCTAGAGTAACATGAAATTGAGTACTTGGAAAGTTATTTAAAATGAAAAGCTAGCTTAGAATAAATTCCATTAGGTATCCAAATACTTACTCAGATATTCAGCAATAAATCATCATGTGAGAACTGCAAGAAAATCAAGGTAGAAGATAAGTAAAGAACCCCAATTTTATAATACTAAGAGGAGAAAAATGGAGCTCTACCAGCTAAAGCCCCAATTTTAACTATAAATCAGACAAAGAAAGTATTTTTCACCTCTTCGTTGACCTAGTTCGGGAGATCAGCGAGAATGTCTGGGTTTGTAGGGATCAACAGCAACAAGTTGCTCGACCAGGGAGGAGGTCCGGCAAGGAGGAGCTCCCAATTCGTCGGCAGAAGCGGGGCTTCCCGACAGAGATGGCTTGAACCGCAGAAGCTGGTGTCGAAGTCGCCGGCAGCGAAAAAGCTTGAAGCCAGCGAAGTGGCTTGGAAATCCACACGAACGGTCGGCCGAGAAGTGGAAGAAGGCGCAGAAGTCGACGCTGGTAGAGGTGGCAAAATCTCGGCGCTGGTAGAGGTGGCAAAATCGTGGGCGCATCAGTTAGCGGGATAGCGAAAATCGCGTGATCGAGAAATGAAGGGCTCTGATGTTTTTATCGCACCTTAAATATCTTCGCATATGAATACATTCCTATACATATATATGTATATACGAGTCGAACGGCATGGCCCGTCGGCCGTTGCACCCTTCGCGATAGTACTTTCGGCGCAACAGTATCCCGTGCCTATATCTATCTCTCTGACGACGACGGGATCCTCCCGCCAGCTGCGGGTATTAAACATATTAAAATAAAAATAAAAATTATATATAAATTTCTGTTTTTTATATATAAATTTTATTCTTTATATTTTGTTATATATATATAATTATATATATAATATAAATATCTATATATATAATATATTTATTATAATATAAATATATATATTTATTAAATATATATTCTGTTGTTTATATTTTATATATAATTATATATATATATATTTATTTATAAAACAAATATAATTTATAAGTTTTTTTTAAATAACGCTGCCCCGTCGTGCCCTTCCTCGCCGCCGCCGCCGGAGCCACCGCCGGCCTGACCAGAGCCGTCCGGGGAGGTCGTCGGACCCCGGCGAACCTGCCGGGGTTGGTCCGGCGGCGCTCCGGCAGGGCCACCGGCGCGGTGGCCCTGACCGTGAGGCCCAGATCACACCAGCTAGCGGCGACCCCGGGGCCCTGACCGCACTGAAAGTGAGGTTAGATCTTAAAGTCACTCTAGAGGGGGGGTGAATAGAGTATTAAAAAGTTTTTTTTTCACTTATTTTTACAGGGGAATTAAAATAGTGATATATATATGTGTGTACTGAGTGAGTAATAAAAACAAACACAAAGAGAGCACACAGCACAATACAGAAAATCACACAAACACAGAGGACACAATGATTTTATAGTAGTTCCCCAATAAATCTGGGTACGTTTACTCTTCTACCACCCTTGGTAGGATTCCACTAGGTTTTTGATCAGGTGCCCTATCACCAATGAGGTTTTGATCAGGTGCCCAAAACACCAACTGAGCTTTTGATCAGGTGCTCTAACCAAACTACAGGTTTTTATTCAGGTGCCCTGCCACCAAGGGGTTAACTTTTGAAGGGAGTTATAACCCTGTACAGAATGGGATAAAGAGGGTTTAGATGTTCTTCTCTGTCAATAATCTGAGAGAAGACTAGTGGAATGTGTTGTTGTAAAGCTCTCCCTGCCTGATTGAAATTCATGACAGTTTGAGGATGGAGCTTTCACTTGAAACAGATATCTTCCTTGATAGCTGATGAATCTGAGAGACAGAAGTTTCTCAGATTTGTTATTGCTCTTGAAGATCTGATGTAACATCCCCAATCCTTCTAGACCCCTAGATGGTGTTAGGGCATGGGTGGTGTGCAAAGTGGCCACTAGGGCCCTTGGGCCATGTGGAGTGTGCTAAGTGCACACCAAGGGCACAAGACCACTCCCTTAGGTCAATTGACCCTCAATTGTCCAAATTGACCTCACTTATGATGCCCTAACCACCAAGAGAGACCTCTAGGATGAGAAGTGCACTTGGGTGGGCCCCAATTGCATGAAATTGACCAAAGTCAACAATAGGTCAACATTAACCAAACTAAGTCAATTAGGGTTCAATTGACCCTCAAATGTTCAAATTGACCTTACCACCACACTCTAAACACCTTAAGGAACCCAATGGACCAAAAAGCCCCATCATGGTGGGACCAATTGACCCCAATTGACCAAAGTCAAACTTTACCCAATTTTGGTCAAATCTACACCCTTTGATTAAATTGAACCAATTGGAGCACCACCATGGACCAACCTATGTTGGGTGATGATAAGGGACCCATGACCCCCAAGTGGGGTCAACCCACTCACCTTGGTTGACCAAAGTCAACCATGGTCAACATAGCCCATTAAAGGTGAATTTCAAGCCTAAATTGAAATGAACCCCAACACCAATCAATGAACCAATTAATCATGGACATGGGTCTTGCCCATCAGCCCTAGGATTGAACCTAACATTGAGTTTGATTAGCCAAATGAGAGGGGGGACAAAAGGTGATTAAAATGCTCAAAGTGTAAAGCAAAAGCAAAGCAAACAATCCCCCCCCCTCTACACTCCACCTCCAATCAACCTAGGGACAGCCCTGATTGCTGTGGGTCTGGGCTTGACCGAGATGGAAGCAAGGGGCCAGCTGGTGCAGGAGGTTGGCAGCAAGGGGCACAACCGAGGAGCTCGATTTCAAAACCCCTTATAGAGGCCTCCCCCTCCCATTTCAGCCATCCCATTAGCTTCAGAGCACTGAGAGCAGACGAAAACCACATCTGGAGTGAGGCTTTAGCTGAAGAAACGAGTTCGGGAGCGGGATCGCTGGAGCAAGGATTTTCCATGGCCAACCGCCGCAGGAGCAGCCGGCAAGCACCAACAACAGTTTGTTTCTCCTCCCCTCCCCTCATGTTAGCTTCTCATCACATAATGCTGAAGGATCGGGCTCAATTGAGCCCGGATCCATTTCCAAAATCCATGGTTTTTGGCTCGATTTGTGACACTCAGGATCGCCGGAAAACCCCCCCTCCGGCCGCTATGTCGCCGAGAGTTGTAGTCCCGACCACCACGAAGGTGGTGGCGGTGGTGGCCGGCCGTGGTGGCCACCAGGTGGCCGGGAAATGGGGGAGGAAGTCAGCCCAGGACGGGAGAATCCCAGCCGTTGGCTGAAGGAAGAAGATGAGCCGCCGCCGTCGGATGTGCTTCAAGATCTGTGCAGATCTAAATATTCTGTATTTATTTAATTCCTTATAATAGCTATTCTGCTTGTAATAATCAGCCATCTTCTAATATAAATTAGGACATCCTAATGGCTGAATTAGAAACAGTGCCCAACATGAAAGTTGTAGGCCTTTGTCTTAACTTTCATTTGGCCTTGAGTTTAGGTCATTTGGTGACCTACAGCTCCCTAGGGAGCTGTTTTACTAGGACTGGTCCTACACTAGGTCAGTCCATTAGAAAAATTACCTAGGTCAAACCCTTCAAGATTTGGATCTGTGCTTTTAACCATGGATTGGTATACCCTAGGGGCACCCCCTGCCAAAGGGGCAGCCCTTGGTGGACACTTTTACCTCGGGTTTTTGTGGTAATTAGAATATTTAAATTAAGTTGATTTTTGGAGCATATGATGTCCAAATGACACCAAACTTTGGTGGTATGCTCTTTTGTACCTTAGTAGTGTCTACCTAAAATTTCACTCTATTTGGAGTTGATCTGATATGGAAAATTGGAAACCCTAATGAGGGCCTTTGAGGGTCAAATTAGGGTTTAGGTCATTTTGAGGAGTTGAGTGTGTTAGCCTCCTCCCATCATGTTGGATATGTGGGTATGGATATACAAAGGCATGTGACACACCCTAGTGGTCCATTTGGAGCCATTAGGGTGGTGTGACCTTAAACCCTAAGGGTAAACCCTTAAGGGTGCAAAGTGAGACTTGTGAAGGGCATGGGAGCAAATTTTCTTGCCTTGGCTCAGAACTTTAAAGATATGTTTGTAGGAGCATAAAATGACTTAGTTAATTTATTGAGAATTTTTAGAGGTATTTAAGTATTTTTCTCCCTAATAAATGAAATTGCCACCCTATCCTTAATGAAATGAAATGCATGGACACAGGGCCTTGTATGGTGTTGAAACTCCATCAGTGGCTGATTAGGGATGAAAATGGACTATAGTAATTTTGTTATGAATTATTGAAGTATTATTCCTTGTGTAGGAATTTTTTTTAGTACTTGCTAGCTTAAGGGAATTTACTTTTGAAAAATGTCAAATCATGGGGAAAAATTGTGAAACTTAGTTATCTGTCATTTAATGCTATTATATGCCCATGATAATTATTTGGAAGCTTGTAGAATTATATTTCATGCACCTCATGTAGAAATTGGATTTTCCAACCCATGTGTATTAAACCTTTTTAAAATGTCAAATCATGGGGCAAAATTGTGAAACTTGGTTATCTGTCATTTAATGCTATTATATGCCCATGATAATTATTTGGAAGCTTGTTGAACTATATTTCTTGTACCTCATGTAGAAATTGGAATTTACACCACTAGAGTATTAAATCCTTATAAAATATCAAATCATGGGGCAATGATGTGATATTTGCTTATCTGTAGTTTTAGGTTAATATATGCCCATGATAAATGTTTAGAAGCTTGTTGAATTATATACCTTGTACCTCATGTAGAAATTGGAATTTACACCACTTGAGTATTAAATCCTTTTAAAATATCAAATCATGGGGCAATGATGTGATACTTGGTTATCTGTAGTTTAATGTTAATATATGCTCATGACAACAGTTTGGAAGCTTGTAGGTTTATATTTCATGTACCTCATGTAGAAATTGGTATTTGCCACATTTGGATTTTTAATCATTTTAAAATGTCAAATCACATGGTAATGACATAATCCTTTGGAAGAGGACTGTTGGCCCCATTTGGACACTTGGTAATTTTTGGAGAATTTTCAGAAGTGATATACTATTTTTCCTAATTATAGTGGCATATTGGTAATTATGCAATTATGATGATATAGTAGGCCAAATGGCATCCTATGGTCATGTTACTCAGTGAACCACCATGTTATGGAATATTACCTTACTGATAATTTTCATGTAGCATGAAGAATCATTTTGAGGCTAGTTCATGTGTAATTTGCCTTAATGCCTTAACTACTTTAAATTATATTAAATACCAATTTAATATGGAAAATTATGGAAATTGGAACATACCCTATTAAGGTCAGTGGGAACCTTGGATAATTATTAGAGACCTTGGTGATGAGTATTTAGAAGGGTTCCCTTATGTGGTTTATGGATAGTTCAACTTGGTGGTATGCGTTTAGTAAAAATGGAATTTTGAGTTTTAGACAATTCAGACCCCTAAGTAGTGTTTGGGAGTTATATCCAATCAATAAGTGAGAAGTAGCACACCATGATTCAAGGAGGGATCCTAGGGATAGTTGTGGGGTCGTGTTAGAGTTAATGTAGAAGGAATGAAGGTACGTCCAACCCGATTGGGTGGGACGGGAGATGAGCTAAGTCACTTTAAATCTATGGAATAATGAGGGTGAACCAAATGTTAACTACTAACTAAAGTAATTGTCTTGAAGAGGATGGTGGGGTTGAGCCCATTGATCCGTAGTACCGTTAGGGGCCCCTTATGGAGTACACCGCGGGAAGTCCAAGACTCACCCTAAATATAACACTAACTAAATAGTAGGCAAGAGTAGCCTAAGTGGGTATGCAAACTGGTGTGGATCTCCTCCGGGAAGGAGATGGGTTGGATCAGCTTGTGTGATGGTCCCTGAGCCGGAAGCTCGGGTGGACATTGTTAACACCTGTTACTTATTCAAACAGTGGCGAGTCTTCGGTACTAGGTTAGTCGTGTCACCGACGGTAGTACGTTGACTCAGGTGAGGGTGTGGTTTAGAGGGCCGGTAAGTTTGAGTACCGCGGTCTGGAGGACAATCCCTATTAACCCACCCCGACCTTAAAGTCTGGTGGATTCCAGCAATAGTACGCAGGAGCTCCGCTGTTGTATTCTTAGCGTTGAGGCGTACATGAGGTCTAGACTTGGTAGTGACTATACCCGCCTAGGATGTGGAGTGCCCGATCCACTACCATCGTGAGCCACGATGGTCGGTACCCGAAAGGTTGGCTTCCTTTCAAACAAATTGGGAACTATAAAGGTCTGTGCGCATAGAGTCGTGTGGGTGAGTCACATTGCATAAATTCATTAAAACATCATAACCATAGCATAACATAACATACACATAGCATACCCCCATCATATAAATTAGTATGAGCTCCTTTATATGATGGGTTACCTGGATATCTTAACTTATATGTCGTATGGGCGTTCATATAAGTTAAGGTACGAATCTGCGATGGTAGTTTAGATTTACTTACTGCACTGCATTTCCTTTCTACTTACTGCTTACTTCATTGCTCTACTTTACTGCCTTATACCTGCACTATACTGTTAGCTAGATTTTACTTCTTTACTTACACCTGCTAGAGTAGTGCCATGTCACCACCTTCTTGTTTACCCCTTGTTTGTCCTCCGCTTCTTCCTCCCGCTCGGTGCCTAGGAGTCGTGGAGGGAGGCGAGGACAAAACGGCTTAGTCTTTATGACTAACGGTCGGTATGACCGCAGGAGTCCGAGGAGGCGGAGTTGTCCCACGCGCAGCAGGACGAGATGGCAGGACCTGAGCAGCAGATGCAGCGCACTACCACGACGCCACAGGTTGATGATTAGATAGTTAGTCTTCCACATTTTTGAGAGTTTTAATGTAGTCTTCCGCATGTTGTAGTGAGAGAGAGGTAATACCTTATTTTGGATATGTATCGGGCTTAAGCCCCTTTAGTTGTACTTCTCTTATGGACTTTCTGTATTCATTATATATATATGATGCTGTGATTATGGACATGCCTTCTTTTATGTACTTACTTTTTGGCATATTTTACTTATGATCGTATTGCCGGCAGGGTTGGTGTTGAGCGGTGTTAGCCAACCTGTGTGTTGGTGACACCGCAAGGCAGCGATTCTGGGCGAAGATCCACCTCAACCGTGCGATGCGGGAGAGGTTTGAGTTTTCAAGTACCCGAACGGGTTTTGGAAAAGGAGATCTTACAAATGGTATCACTGAACAAACGATCATAAGAGAACAGTCCACAACATACTGGGTCACCCCGCTCGAGTGTAGTTTGCGGACAAACTATGCAGCGGAAGCTGTGGTGTGCTCATGTATGAAATCACATAAAACAGTCCATTAAGCAGCAAGTTAGGTCAAATTTTGACTTACTTAGACAATTTAGTGACGCACCCTAGTCTAAAGAGCGACATCGGGTCTAGATTTGGTTGAAGGTTAAGGATACCCAACGTAGATAAGGGAGGAAGTTAGTATAAGTCTTGACGTGGAGACTTTCACGCTGAGGGTTACGCTTTACTATCAAGTGGTAGGACTATCTCGAGGAGATCGGGTGTCTGTAGTCTTCTTTAGAGTAATAGAAGACCCATAAGCATAACCCCCTTACCATAACTTGATACTTCCCATTATAGTACGTTGAGGCAACCACCATAAAATACCAGAGGTCGAATTGGAATTTGAATATTTTGTTTTGAGAAGGCCCCTTTCCTAGTTAATCACATAGGGAACTCGGAAATGTTAGCATAATTTATAACATTGGGAGCCTAAGTTTTATCATAACCTTATGTCTCAGGGTGGAACACCAAGTCAGAGATTTTATGCCCTAAAGTTTATGTGCGTATGAAAGATGAATATACCGTAGAGGTATTGAAGAGACTTAGCCCAAATCGGTAGGGGCTTATCCTTTTGTTTATTGGGCCAATAAAATACCGACTTGGATTGCCCCTAGACTTTGTTTAGAAAAGGTTAAGACATTTTCGTAGTAATCTCGAGGTTTGGAGTATTCAATGATACTCGGGTGATGACGAGATCTGATTCATACACTTTTTGGTTTATGGACCAACCTCTCTTAGAAGGTTGAGACCTTTGGAGAGTTACTTCACCTTAAATAACAGGGATTGTCTATACAAAGTTGTTATCGCTTTACTTATGCGAGCAAGTTAAGTGAATGGTACACTTCAAGAGTGAGCGTGCACTCATCTTATTGCTCAAAGGATGATTCTAAAGCGACAAAAGTGATCAACTCGTTAATCATTTGATTATACGTAAAGGGTTGTCCAGTGAATGAGCATAAGACTCTCGGAATCAAGAAAGTCAGGTTAAGAACTTAGGGAATTTCACTATCTTCCTGACCTAAGAATTGTGGTCTTGTCTCTTATAAAGACTTTTGGTCATCAAGCTCTTACCGGTCGCAAGGGAAGAACGTCATAAACGGCGAATTCAGTGCAAGACCAAGTAAGATTTAGAATGGATAGAGGTAAGTCTGGACTATAAGTTCTTATGACCATAAGAAATAATCAGTTTATCGTAACAAACTCGCTAGTGTATTGTTGTAAATACACCTTCTTAACCTCGAGTCATCGATTTGTAGAGTTATCCAAACAATTAATAATCATTGACGTCCGAACAAATGTCTCGATTTAGTCAAGTATTGAAAACAAGAAAGAATGCCAGGTTTAGTAGCTTGGGATAAATGTGTCACATCATGGAATTTTGAAGTTTGGAGTCAAGTTTTCGCAAGTAAAGATTACAACTAGAGTTTCTTGCACTCCAGGGCTTTCAAGGGTAATTTTCGGATAGTATTTCTAATTAAAATTCAAGCCCTCTCCGTGGTAAAAATTTAGTTAAGATCATTTTACTCCTAAAGTTGGTTTATGCACCGCCAGAGAGCTTAGGAAGGTGACTCTTTGGATCTGGTAATACGATGGTATAAATTATTTAGGGCTAAGATGGAGAATCTTACTATGTTCGGATCACGGGGAAAAATGACAACGATCATGTACTAAAATGTTGAGGATTTGAGAGTTAAAATAAACGGTTAGTTGTTGCTAATATCAACTCCCGCTTAAAATTATTAAGATTACACAATGAGATTTGTCGATGTAATTTTGGACGACACAACTAAGAGAAGGGTCGTTATGATGAAATCTTTAATTCATAATTTATAGCATAAGTGAGATGAGACCTCTCGTCTTTGAAAGTTTAGCCCACCCATTATTGGAAATTTAAAGTGAAAATTGTCGAATGATATATTGAAGATATATAATATATATACAACCCTCCGATCTTAAGAACCAGAAATTTACGATTTCTCCAAAAATTTATAACCTCAGTTAGGAAGATTCAGGAATAAGGGAGGCAAGTTTGATCTTCAGATATAAATGGTGGAATTTCTCGAGGATTATTGGGTTTTAATGAGTCACCCTTCATGTTGAAATCAAATTGTGCCAAAACATGTCATGATAAAAAGGGTTTTACCCTCGTGAGTTACGAAACAAAGGGATATGGAAAGTAGTTGGGAGTCATTTCGGGAACATCATTTTAAACTACAGACGTATGTTCCTCAAGGAAAGCTTGGAAGATATCTACATTTATTTAACGTGTAGAAGCGTTAACCTCGTGTAACATTCGTAGGACATATGCGACTCTGGTCCAAGTGTAATCAAGGTTTATGTTATTGTTTTGTAGCTGATAAACCTGACCTTGTATCAGCGGAGTCGGAAACTGTTTATCGGCCGAGACCTCATATGTTAAGGGATAAGGTCTCTTGGTGTAGGTGATGTTGAACACCTACGTGTAAGAGAGTCGTATAGTGAAGAATCAGAATAGGCAATGACGGTTGGCT
This sequence comes from Dactylorhiza incarnata, assembly GCA_033032865.1. Classification (NCBI taxonomy): domain Eukaryota; kingdom Viridiplantae; phylum Streptophyta; class Magnoliopsida; order Asparagales; family Orchidaceae; genus Dactylorhiza; species Dactylorhiza incarnata. The sequence goes on from JAWHQI010000293.1 coordinate 1,494,363, forward strand.
AAATGATCACGTCCTGGCTAATCGATTTATGAGCAGAGTTCTAAGTAAACATGGTTCGTGAATATAACCTTATGAAGTTAAGTTGAACTCGAAGGTTTTGATGCCATCTAGCGCGGCACGAAAATATAAATTAACTCGGTAAGTTCTTATGTATTTCGGGTAGATCCTCCTTCGGGGAGTGTAGTGATTTTGATAACACCCGCGCCTGGTTAGCTTGTTTTGATTTCTTTGAAGTGTCTATTTTCTATTTATTACCGGGATGGAGCAAGTAGAACCCGCATTGTGATTAATGGCACGATGGTCTGAGCGGCGGGTTAAACCTTCAATTAACCCCTAGTGGGAATATTGTCGACAATCTTAGCAAGTAATAGTAGAAGTGCAATGAGAAATTTTGGTAAAGAATGTTGCTCCGGTTTGAGTTCTCTTATAGTAGAGGTCCGAGTTCTTCCGTGGAAGGAGATTCTGATGTCCGATTATTATAGTTCAATCAGGGGCAAGAGGAGCACAACTGGGTGCCCTTGGAATTCATGCGACAATGTTTCCCGGAACTCTTCACCTCAGGTGCAAATTAATCGTCTTTGAAATCCTTTACTCTTATAAGTACTTGCAACCCGTAGACCCAAACCTAAATTTCGAGGACGAAATATTTCTTTTGTTTATTGGGATTTGTAACATCCCCAATCCTTCTAGACCCCTAGATGGTGTCAGGGCATGGGTGGTGTGCAGAGTGGCCACTAGGGCCCTTGGGCCAAGTGGAGTGTGCTAAGTGCACACCAAGGGCACAAAATCAACATAGCCCAATACCACTCCCTTAGGTCAATTGACCCTCAATCGTCCAAATTGACCTCACTTATGATGCCCTAACCACCAAGGGAGACCTCTAGGATGAGAAGTGCACTTGGGTGGGACCCAATTGCATGAAATTGACCAAAGTCAACAATATGTCAACATTAACCAAACTAAGTCAATTAGGGTTCAATTGACCCTCAAATGTTCAAATTGACTTTACCACCACACTCTAAACACCTTAAGGAACCCAATGGACCAAAAAGCCCCATCATGGTGGGACCAATTGACCCCAATTGACCAAAGTCAAACTTTACCCAATTTTGGTCAAATCTACACCCTTTGATTAAATTGAACCAATTGAAGCCCCACCATGGACCAACCTATGTTGGGTGATGATAAGGGACTCATGACCCCCAAGTGGGGTCAACCCACTCACCTTGGTTGACCAAAGTCAACCATGGTCAACATAGCCCATTAAAGGTGAATTTCAAGCCTAAATTGAAATGAACCCCAACACCAATCAATGAACCAATTAATCATGGACATGGGTCTTGCCCATCAGCCCTAGGACTGAACCTAACATTGAGTTTGATTAGCCAAATGAGAGGGGGGACAAAAAGGTGATTAAAAAGCTCAAAGTGTAAAGCAAAAGCAAAAGCAAACAATCCCCCCCCCCCCCTCTACACTCCACCTCCAATCAACCTAGGGGCCAGCCCTGATTGCTGTGGGTCTGGTCTTGACCCAGATGGAAGCAAGGGGCCAGATGGTGCAGGAGGGTGGCAGCAAGGGGCACAACCGAGGAGCTCGATTTCAAAACCCCCTATAGAGGCCTCCCCCTCCCATTTCAGCCATCCCATTAGCTTCAGAGCACTGAGAGCAGACAAAAACCACATCTGGAGCGAAGCTTTAGCTGAAGAAACGAGTTCGGGAGCGGGATCGCCGGAGCAAGGATTTTCCATGGCCAACCGCCGCTGGAGCCGCCGCCACGCACCAACAACAGTTCGTTTCTCCTCCCCTCCCCTCATGCTAGCTTCTCATCACATAATGCTGAAGGATCGGGCTCAATTGAGCCCGGATCCATTTCCGAAATCCATGGTTTTCAGCTCGATTTGTGACACCCAGGATCGCCGGAAACCCCCCCCCCCCCCCCCCCCTCCGGTCGCCATGTCGTCGGGAGTTGTAGCCCCGACCACCACGAAGGTGGTGGCGGTGGTGGCCGGCCGTGGTGGCCACCAGGTGGCCGGGAAATGGGGGAGGAAGTTGGACCAGGACGGGAGAATCCCAGCCGTTGGCTGAAGGAAGAAGATGAGCCGCCGTCGTCGGATGTGCTTCAAGATCTGTGCAGATCTAAATATTCTGTATTTATTAAATTCCTTATAATAGCTATTCTGCTTATAATAATCAGTCATTTTCTAATATAAATTAGGACTTCCTAATGGCTGAATTAGAAAAAGTGCCCAACATAAAAGTTGTAGGCCTTTGTCTTAACTTTCATTTGGTTTTGAGTTTAGGTCATTTGGTGACCTACAGCTCCCTAGGGAGCTGTTTTACTAGGACTGGTCCTACACTAGGTCAGTCCATTAGAAAAATTACCTAGGTCAAACCCTTCAAGATTTGGATCTGTGCTTTTAACCATGGGTTGGTATACCTTAGGGGCACCCCCTGCCAAAGGGGCAGCCCTTGGTGGACACTTTTACCTAGGGTTTTTGTGGTAATTAGAATATTTAAATTAAGTTGATTTTTGGAGCATATGATGTCCAAATGACACCAAACTTCGGTGGTATGCTCTTTTGTACCTTAGTAGTGCCTACCTAAAATTTCACTCTATTTGGAGCTGATCTGATATGGAAAATTGGAAACCCTAATGAGGGCCTTTAAGGGTCAAATTAGGGTTTAGGTCATTTTGAGGAGTTGAGTGTGTTAGCCTCCTCCCATCATGTTGGATATGTGGGTATGGATATACAAAGACATGTGACACACCCTAGTGGTCCATTTGGAGCCATTAGGGTGGTGTGACCTTAAACCCTAAGGTATTTAAGTATTTTTCTTCATAATAAATGAAATTGCCACCCTATCCTTAATGAAATGAAATGCATGGACACAGGACCTTGTATGGTGTTGAAACTCCATCAGTGGCTGATTAGGGATGAAAATGGACTATAGTAATTTTGTTATGAATTATTGAAGTATTATTCCTTGTGTAGGAATTTTTTTTAGTACTTGCTAGCTTAAGGGAATTTAATTTTGAAAAATGTCAAATCATGGGGCAAAATTGTGAAACTTGGTTATCTGTGATTTAATGCTATTATATGCCCATGATAATTATTTGGAAGCTTGTAGAATTATATTTCATGCACCTCATGTAGAAATTGGATTTTCCAACCCATGTGTATTAAACCTTTTTAAAATGTCAAATCATGGGGCAAAATTGTGAAACTTGGTTATCTGTCATTTAATGCTATTATATGCCCATGATAATTATTTGGAAGCTTGTTGAACTATATTTCTTGTACCTCATGTAGAAATTGGAATTTACACCACTAGAGTATTAAATCCTTATAAAATATCAAATCATGGGGCAATGATGTGATACTTGGTTATATGTAGTTTTAGGTTAATATATGCCCATGATAAATGTTTAGAAGCTTGTTGAATTATATTCCTTGTACCTCATGTAGAAATTGGAATTTATACCACTTGAGTATTAAATCCTTTTAAAATATCAAATCATGGGGCAATGATGTGATACTTGGTTATCTATAGTTTTATGTTAATATATGCCCATGACAACAGTTTGGAAGCTTGTAGGTTTATATTTCATGTACCTCATGTAGAAATTGGTATTTGCCACCTTTGGATGTTTAATCATTTTAAAATGTCAAATCACATGGTAATGACATAATCCTTTGGAAGAGGACTCTTGGCCCCATTTGGACACTTGGTAATTTTTGGAGAATTTTCAGAAGTGATATACTATTTTTCCTAATTATAATGACATATTGGTAATTATGCAATTATGATGATATAGTAGGCCAAATGGCATCTTAGGGTCATGTTACTCTGTGAACCATCATGTTATGGAATATTACCTTACTGATAATTTTCATGTAGCATGAAGAATCATTTTGAGGCTAGTTCATGTGTAATTTGTCTTAAGGCCTTAACTACTTTAAATTATATTAAATACCAATTTAATATGGAAAATTATGGAAATTGGAACATACCCTATTAAGGTCAGTGGGAACCTTGGATAATTATTAGAGACCTTGGTGATGAGTATTTAGAAGGGTTCCCTTATGGGGTTGATGGATAGTTCAACTTGGTGGTCTGCGTTTAGTAAAAATGGAATTTTGAGTTTTAGACAATTCAGACCCCTAAGTAGTGTTTGGAAGTTATATCCAATCAGTAAATGAGATGTAGCACACCATGATTCAAGGAGGGTCAATCCTAGGGATAGTTGTGGGGTCGTGCTAGAGTTAATGTAGAAGGAATGAAGGTACGTCCAACCCGATTGGGTGGGACGGGAGATGAGCTAAGTCACTTTAAATCTATGGAATAATGAGGGTGAACCAAATGTTAACTACCAACTAAAGTAATTGTATTGAAGAGGATGGTGGGGATGAGCTCATTGATCCGTAGTACCGTTAGGGGCCCCTTATGGAGTACACCGCGGGAAGTCCAAGACTCACCCTAAATATAACACTAACTAAATAGTAGGCAAGAGTAGCCTAAGTGGGTATGCAAACTGGTGTGGATATCCTCCGGGAAGGAGATGGGTTGGATCAGCTTGTGTGATGGTCCCTGAGCCGGAAGCTCGGGTGGACATTGTTAACACCTGTTACTTATTCAAACAGTGGCGAGTCTTCGGTACTAGGCTAGTCGTGTCACCGACGGTAGTACGTTGACTCAGGTGAGGGTGTGGTTTAGAGGGCCGGTAAGTTTGATTACCGCGGTCTGAAGGACAATCCCTATTAACCCACCCCGACCTTAAAGTCCTTGTGGATTCCAGCAAGAGTACGCAGGAGCTCTGCTGTTGTGTTCTTAGCGTTGAGGCGTACATGAGGTCTAGGCTTGGTAGTGACTATACCCGCCTAGGATGTGGAGTGCCCAATCCACTACCACCGTGACCCACGACGGTCGGTACCCGAAAGGTTGGCTTCCTTTCAAACAAATTGGGAACTATAAAGGTCTGTGCGCATAGAGTCGTGTGGGTGAGTCACATTGCATAAATTCATTAAAACATCATAACCATAGCATAACATACACATAACATACCCCCATCATATAAATTAGTATGGGCTCCTTTATATGATGGGTTACCTGGACATCTTAACTTATATGTTGTATGGGCGTTCATATAAGTTAAGGTACGAATCTGCGATGGTAGTTTAGATTTACTTACTGCACTGCATTTCCTTTCTACTTACTGCTTACTTCATTGCTCTACTTTACTGCCTTATACCTGCACTATACTGTTAGCTAGATTTTACTTCTTTACTTACACCTGCTAGAGTAGTGTCACGTCACCACCTTCTTGTTTACCCCTTGTTTGTCTTCCGCTTCTTCCTCCCGCTCGGTGCCTAGGAGTCGTGGAGGGAGGCGAGGACAAAACGGCTTAGTCTTTATGACTAACGGTCGGTGTGAGCGCAGGAGTCCGAGGAGGCGGAGTTGTCCCGCGCGCAGCAGGACGAGATGACAGGACCTGAGCAGCAGATGCAGCGCACTACCACGACGCCACAGGTTGATGATTAGATAGCCAGTCTTCCGCATTTTTGAGAGTTTTGATGTAGTCTTCCGCATGTTGTAGTGAGAGAGAGATAGTACCTTATTTTGGATATGTATCGGGCTTAAACCCCTTTAGTTGTACTTCTCTTATGGACTTTCTGTATTCATTATATATATATATATATGATGCTGTGATTGTGGTGCCTTCTTTTATGTACTTACTTTTTGGCATATTTTACTTATGATCGTATAGCCGGCAGGGTTGGTGCTGAGCGGTGTTAGCCAACCCGTGTGTTGGTGACACCGCAAGGCAGCGATTCTGGGCGAAGATCCACCTCAACCGTGCGATGCGGGAGAGGTTTGAGTTTTCAAGTACCCGAACGGGTTTTGAAAAAGGAGATCTTACATCTGATCTAGCAGCAGAGATCTGAGAGAGGGTGTTGATGTTCTCAGAGAATGAAAGGTGCTGCTTGAGGAAGATGAAGATGATCTGTGAATGCTTTCTTTCTTTCTTTTCTTCCTGTTACTTTTTTCTCGACTGTATTCTTCCTCTCTTTTTCCTGTCTTGCTATTCTGTAATAATGTCCTGTAAATCCTCTTCCTTATTCCTTTTTGAAATCTCTGACTGATTTGAAATTCAAATCCCTTAGTTTAAGGAATAAAATATTCAGAAGATATGTTTGGTAATGCAAATCTGATACGCTTTATATCTTTTTCCTTTTCCATGAAAGTGTCCTTTTAGCTATATGTCAACGGCTATATTCTCGAAATAAGAGAATAAATAAAATAAAATATAATATCCTTGACTTATCTGGAAGAAATAGATCCGTTGCTGATAATCTGAGTTCAGCGAATAGAATAAAAATAATCTGTCTGAAATACTGAACTGAAATAAGAAATTTCGTCGATCTGAAAATCTTATTACTTATTCTTCGAGCGCAGAGCTGAGTTCGTCGAACGCAGAATGAAGTTCGTTGAACTGAAGAGATAAACAGCTGGACTGGCTTGAGAACTGAGTGCGTCGAGCTGGAGAGCAAGTTCGTCGAACGCAGTATGGAGTTCGTCGAACGTCGAAAACTTATCTTTTCCTTAGTTCTAACAGCCTAAAACCTTGACCCTTTAAACTATACATTGGGGTCAACTTAGTCCTAGTAGACAGATAGTGATCCTAGCCCAAATCAATAATAGGGTTGTTCCAACAATGTCCCCCTATTTGGGTTAGGACACTATTTGACAAAAATTGAATAAAACAAACAACAGAGCATATATATCTGATAGATTTTAAATATTTCAGCAGATATAAAATATGATACTCTGAGTTTTGAAATTTTAAAATGAAAAAAATAATAATAAAAACAAATAAATCAGAACCTTTTGCTTTCTCTGAATTCTGACATTGCCTTCAGCTTTCTGAATTTGATTATCTAATTATCTGAGTTGTATATGCTATATCAAACAATATTTCTGAATCTGCATTTGCATCTTTTGTTTTGCTTAGAAATCCTTGCCTTCATCATTTTTCTTTGATTATCTGAACTGAATCTTGCTTTCTGAAATTTTTTGGAACTTAAGTTGGAGGTGACTTCACCAAATCAACTTGAACTTGAACTGGAACTGAAAAGCTTTATAATCTGAATCTGCATTTTTCAGCTTTAGCTTTTGTTGATCTGAACTATAGCAATAACTGAATTGTTTTGTTGAATATGTTATAGCTGAATTATTTCTGAATTTGCATCTGTATGTCATATCTCAAACTGAAATAAAAACTGTTGTGAGCTTCTTCAAATAACTGAAACTACTTCTTCAAAGTTTTTGTTTCTTCATACAGCATCTCCCCTTGAAACTTGAGCATCTTCAAAAAGCATCCCCCCCCTATCAAAAAGAGGAGAGCATCTCCCCCTAACAAAAAGGAGTTTCTTCAAAACAACTCCCCCTGCCATAAAGGAGCTTCTTAACGAAACATCTCCCCCTGCCTAGTTTCAGGAAGGCCTGAAGCTAGGCCCCTAGAAGAAGGGACAGTTGTATAGGAGGTAGGGAAGGATGCAATTATTGAAGAAATATTGTTATTGTTCCTGCAAAATAAAATAGAGATCAATTCTGTAGAAAATGAAATAAAAGATTTGATTATAAGGAAAGATCAAAAACAAAAGCTTCATCAAAACTGCATTCGACGAAAAATAAATTTTCGTCGATCTCAGTTCGACGGTCTTGACGACTTCGTCGATCTCAGTTCGACGAACAACTAGATTTCGTCGATCTCAGTTTGATGAAGAGATGAGATAAGTAGAAAATTTAATTTTTTTCAATTGATAACACCTCTTATTTAGGTACTTTAAATTTTTATAATTTTGTGACATCACATTTTAATATATTAAGTAAAATATTCACATTTTCTTAATGTACAGCCATCATATCACCTATTCACCTATTTACATTTTCTTGTATATCATTCACGAGCGCACCGCACGGTCCACACCTATAATTTTACATTGATATCACATCTTAATTTTGTATTTTGAATATGCAGTCTTTGTATTTTGACACTTGATTTGAGAACATCATGGCAGTAATCTGTGATAGAATGATGAAATTGCCTAGGTATAATTGGTACAATGAAAAAATATTAAGTATCATCAATTATCAAACATTAGTCATAGTTCCGATGCTTATATGCAGTGTATGTAAAATGCACCCCAAAAAACCGCACCGAAACCGCAACCGCACCGCAAAAAACCGCACCAAACCAAAACCGCACCGCATAATTTCGGTGCGGTGCGGTTTTGCTATGGCCAAAACCGCGCCATTGCGGTGCGGTTGCGGTTTGGGCCAAAACCGCACCAAAACGCACCGCGCACAGGCCTAAATACATGTAGCAAACATTATATCAGGCATACTTGCTGTTAAATAAAGTAATGAGCCAACAATTGCTCTATATACTTTCTGATCAACAGGTTTCCCTGATTCATCATTGTCAACAACAGCATTGGATGGCATGGGTGTTTTCATGGTGGAAGCATCAGACATACCAAATTTTTTCACTAATTCCTTAGCATACTTGGATTGTGATATGAATATGCCATTTGGAGTTTGCTTCACTTGAAGACCAAGGAAGTGAGATAGCTCACGCATACTACTCATTTCAAATTTAAATTGCATTAGGTTAGAAAACTTTTTGCATAGATTTGAATCAGTAGAGCCAAATATGATATCATCTACATATATTTGAACTAGTAAAGTTTGATTTTTATGTATCCTGAAAAATAGGGTTTTATCAACAATGCATCTACAGAAATTGTTCTCCAAAAGAAAATTAGCTAAGGTCTCATACCATGCTCTGGGAGCTTGCTTGAGACCATAGAGAGCTTTATTAAGCTTAAATACATAAGAAGAGTGGGTTGGAGAGATGAAACTTGGTGGTTGTTCCACATCGACTTCTTCTTTGATGTCTCCATTCAGAAAAGCACTATTCACATCCATCTGATAGACTTTGAACTTCTTGAATGCAGTAAAGGCAAGGAATATCCTTATAGCTTCAAGTCTAACAACATGAACAAAGGTTTGATCAAAACCAATTCCTTCTTCCTGAGAATATCTTTGGGCTACTAATCTTGCTTTATTTCTGATGATTATTCCTTGATCATCTAGCTTGTTCCTGAAGACCCACTTGGTGCCAATGACTGGATGGCCTTTTAGTCTTGGAACCAAATCCCAAACCTTGTTCCTCTCAAATTGGTTGAGCTCCTCTTGCATTGCATGAATCCAGTTTGGATCTTGTTCTGCATCTTTATGGATTGAGGTTCAACTTGTGATAGGAAACAAGTGTGCATCTTATTTTGGTGTGGTTGATGTCTTGTTTGAACACATGCTGAAATATCACCAATGACTTGAGATATTGGATGATCTCTAACTGTGATGTGATCAACAGTTGGAGTGGGTTCAACAATAGTATCCACTTGGGGAATATGATCAGCTGTCATTTGATTTGAATTGTCAGCAAGATCTTGATTATCCCCTTCTTCACTGTCTTCAATAATTTCATTTGATGGAAGTAGTGATTCTTCATTCTGTAGATTTAGTCCATTTAGCTCTTCACATAGAGCTGGTACCTGCAAAGTATTTTTGGTAGAGGTGGTATTCCTCTCCTCATTTAACATGTTAGTTTCATCAAAGGATACATGCATGGACTCTTCTATCTTAATAGTAGATTTGTTGTAAACTCTATATGCTTTACTAGAAAGAGAATATCCAAGGAATATACCTTCAGCAGATTTTGCTTCAAATTTTCTGAGATACTTCTTATCATTGTTATGCACATATCATTTACATCCAAATATCTTAAAATAGTTAACCTTAGGCTTTTTTTTCTTAAGTAATTCATAGGGAATTTTACCCTTAAGCTTATGTATCAGGCTTCTGTTCAACACATAATTTGCTGTGTTCACCGCCTCTGCCCAAAAAGAGAGCGGCAAGTGAGCATCAACAAGCAATGTAGTTGCTGATTCAGTTAAGGTTCTATTTTTCCTTTCAGCTACCCCATTTTGTTGAGGAGTTCTAGGAGCAGAGAAACACTGACTGCCCCTTCTTTTCCACAGAATTCTCTCATCAGAAGAGATTCAAACTCAGTGTCATGATCACTTCTGATCAATGCAACTATAGTAGAGTACTCAATCTTGATGGACCTGAGAATGTCTGCCAGAACACTGAAGGTGTCAGACTTGTTCCTAAGAAAGAACACCCAAGTGAATCTTGAGAAGTCATCTATAATAACTAGAGAGTAATGCTTCCCTCCTAGACTTTGTATTGCAGTAGGTCCAAAAAGGTCCAAATGCAGTAAATACAAAATCCTAGGTGAATCACTCTTGGATAAAGATTTAAAACTACTTCTAGTTTACTTAGTTGGTTCATTTCAGCCAACTGATTTCTGAGAGAGATTATCTCTTTCTCAGATTTGATTAAATCTAAGCAAAGAACTTTGAATTCATCTTTGAATTCATTTGAATTGAAATCAAAGTTTGAGATTACCTGATCAGCATCATTGTCAGACTCTGATTCATCTGAGTTGTTTGTTGTGGCATTGATAACCATCATGCAGAAGCTTCTTTCTTCTTCATCATCCTCATCATCACTAGACCTGGATGAAGATGCATTTTCTGACTCACTGCTTGAGTCATAAATAGCCATTAAGCATTGGTCTTTTTCCTTTGATTCTTCTTCATCTTCAGAAGAACTGGATGAAGACTCTGAATCAGTTTCACTCCATGATTCTGCTACAAACCCTCTTCCCTTATGCTTGTGTTTGTGGGATGACGGCTTGCTGAAGTGTCTTTTATCTTCTTTGTCTTTTCTTTTATCCTTCTTTTGGTTCTCTGGACACTCTGGTAGAATGTGTCCAGGTTTCCTGCAGCCATAACAAATAATTTCTTTATAACTTGACTTATCATACCTTGGCTTTTCTCTTGATCTTGAATCCTTCTTTCTGATGTCCTTCTTAGCCATCTTGTAGAACCTTTTGGCTTGAAGGCTCATGAACTCCACATCTCTTGGAGCTTTTTCTTCCTCTTCAGTAGCTTGGAAAGCTATGCTTCTCTCCTTCTTGGATGATGGAGATGAAGTAGATTGCTCAGCTTCTCTAGTTTTGATAAGTTGCTCATAGGATTTAAGTTTGCCTAACAAGCTCTCAGTGGAGATCTCATTAAGGCTTCTGGCTTCCTTGATTGGTCAGATCCTAGAGTCTCATGTGCTGGGGAAGCACATAAGGATCTTATAATTCACTTCTGTGATAGAGATCACTTTGTCTAAAGATTTCAGCTCATTGATTATGAGACTGAGTCTATTGTACATATCAGCCACTGTCTCAATTTCTCCTTTCTTGAAGTTTTCATACTGAGAAATAAGGTGAGATCTTCTATCTTTTCTTTCATCTACTGATCTTTCAACCATGTTGTTGAGTGAGATCCAGATTTCCCTTGCTGAAGTGCATTCCACAACTTTTTGGAAAATGTCATCTGACATTGTTTGTGCCAAAATATGCACTGCCTTGGCATCTGCACTTCTCTGGTTCTTTTGAGCATCTGTCCACTCAGGAGGTGGAACAACATTATTTGTTGTTGTTGTTGTTTCAGCACTTGTTGTTGTTGTATGAGTAGGAGGTCCTGACAAAATAACATTAAAAATTTCCCCATCAATAGAATTCATGTACAATCTGATCATTGCCTTCCATAGTGCAAACTTATTTAGACTGCGCATAGGAGGTCTTGTGCTTGAGTATTCTTTGTTCTGTGCCATGAGTTTTTAGAAAAAGAAACTCTAGAAGAAATTAAGATCTAATTGATCTTTGGATTCAGGTGTTAGCCTGTAGAGAATCAACCAACCTCTGATACAAATTGAAAGTGAGGTTAGTTCTTAAAGTCACTCTAGAGGGGGGGGGGGGGGGTGAATAGAGTATTAAAAAGTTTTTTTTTTTCACTTATTTTTATAGCGAAATTAAAATAGTGATATATATATGTACTGAGTGAGTAATAAAAACAAATACAAAGAGAGCACACATCACAATACAGAAAATCACACAAACACAGATGACACAAGGATTTTATAGTAGTTCCCCAATAAAACCTGGGTACGTCTACTCTTCTACCACCCATGGTAGGATTCCACTAGGTTTTTGATCAGGTGCCCTATCACCAATGGGGTTTTGATCAGGTGCCCAAAACACAAACTGAGCTTTTGATCAGGTGCTCTAACCAAACTACATGTTTTTGTTCAGGTGCCCTGCCACCAAGGGGTTAACTTTTGAAGGGAGTTATAACCCTGTACAAAATGGGATAAAGAGAGTTTAGATGTTCTTCTCTGTCAATAATCTGAGAGAAGACTAGTGGAATGTGTTGTTGTAAAGCTCCCCCTGCCTGATTGAAATTCTTGACAGTTTGAGGATGGAGCTTTCACTTGAAACAGATATCTTCCTTGATAGCTGATGAATCTGAGAGACAGAAGTTTCTCAGATTTGTTGTTGCTCTTGAAGATCTGATCTAGCAGCAGAGATCTGAGAGAGGGTGTTGATGTTCTCAGAGAATGAAAGGTGTTGCTTGAGGAGGATGAAGATGATCTATGAATGCTTTCTTTCTTTCCTTTCTTCCTATTACTTTTTTCTCGACTGTATTATTCCTCTCTTTTTACTGTCTTGCTATTCTGTAATAATGTCCTGTAAATCTTCTTCCTTATTCCTTTTTGAAATCTCTGACTGATTTGAAATTCAAATCCCTTAGTTTAAGGAATAAAATATTCAGAAGATATGTTTGGTACTGCAAATCTGATACGTTTTATACCTTTTTCCTTTTTCATGAAAGTGTCCTTTTAGCTATATGTCAACGACTATATTCTCGAAATAAGAGAATAAATAAAAGGAAATATAATATCCTTGACTTATCTGGAAGAAATAGATCCGTTGCTGATAATCTGAGTTCAGAGAATAGAATAAAAATAATCTGTCTGAAATACTGAACTGAAATAAGAAATTTCGTCGATCTGAACATCTTATTACTTATTCTTCGAGCGTAGAGCTGAATTCGTCGAACGCAGAATGAAGTTCGTCGAACTGAAGAGATAAACATCTGGACTGGCTTGAGAACTGAGTGCGTCGAGCTGGAGAGCAAGTTCGTCGAACGCAGAGAGGAGTTCGTCGAACGCAGTATGGAGTTCGTCGAACGCAGAAAACTTATCTTTTCCTTAGTTCTAACAGCCTAAAACCTTGACCCTTTAGACTATACATTGGGGTCAACTTAGTCCTAGTAGACAGATAGTGATCCTAGCCCAAATCAGTAATATGGTTGTTCCAATACGCACCCCGTAGCATCACACCAGCTAGCGGACCACGGCCAAGCACGTCTGCCAGAAGGACTGTAGTCCAGGCACCCCAACCCGTCTCTGCGCCTGTTCTCAGCGTAGCGGGTTGTTGAGGCTGGGGCTCGATCCCCAGACCTACTTGATAAGAACCACTCCTAACATGCCTTATCACCAACTGACCTGGCAGGTTCGCCGGGGTCCGGCGACCTCGCCGTTGGGCTTCAGTCAAGCCGACGGTGGCTCCGGCGGCGGCGGACGGCAAGGGGGGGGATGCAGGGGATCAGGGTTTGGTCGGGTTTCTTGCTGTCTGGAATTGAACTTCACGCTATTCGCAGATCTATGCAATCCAGTTTTGGCTATTTGCAGCCTAAATCGAGCGGTTTCGAAATTATGATGCCATATCTGAACGGTCCAAATTTTTTGGAGATTTTTGATCTCACGCTATTCGCAGGCCACCATATTTCTTTTTAAGATTAGTATAGATAAATACATATATATCTATACTATATATAAAAGAAATATGAATAATTTTAAAAAGCCATTAATTAAAAAGCATTGAATAAATGAGGATCCTTCGTTCGTATGACCTAGGGTTTCTATTAAATATAACCTTACCCCACGCCATTTCAATACCACGCCATTCTACTTCTTCGAAACCCTACTCTCCCCGATCTCCTCTGCGCCAGGAACCCTCCTCCCGATCTCCTCTGCGCTCACCACAGCAGCTCATCCCGTCGCAACTCAACAATAGCTCGCGTATTCCCCGGCGGCCACGCTCGCGTATTACCCAGCGGCCACGCCGCTCGCGTATTCTCCTGCGGCCACGCTGCTCGCGTATTCTCCTGCGGCCACGCCGGGATCCAAACGGAATCCCCTCTCCGCGCATCCCGCACTCCACGTCTGCTCGCCTCCTCCGCAATCGACGACCTAGCCGTCGGATCTCCACCTCCCAAGCAAAGAACTGCAACTCGCTGTTCCCAATCAACGGATCGGTGGTAAGCAACCAGATCGCCTCTACCCTTGCTTACAATTGCTATCTCTTCCATCATTCTTCATTCCTTCTTGATTTTACTTTTCGTATTCTCCCAATCAGTGATACACGCGTTCCCTGCTTGCTGGTCGCACACTCCTTCCGATTTTTATTTCTTGAACGATTTCTGGACTGCAGTTCTTTGTTCCTCTTCTTTTTGTTCTTCAAAAAACAATTTCTCATATACCTGCATAGTTGTTCACAGCACTTCCTATACCTGCATAGTTGTTCCGATATTTGGTACTTCCATCATTTTGGGATTACCTTTCTGTGTTCCTCTTCAACATAAAAACAAAAAGAAGGGGAAACAAAATATGATGATTAAAACTTCACAGCTGCTGCATAGTTGTTACTTATTTTATGATGATTACTTATTTCTATGAGTTTTTCGATAGAAATTTGAGAGTGATTAAATTCACAGCTGCTGCATACAAACAATTTTAATGAACAATCTGAGTGCTGCTTTGTTTTTCTTATTTGGTGCCCTGCACCCTTACTCATATAGCTTTCTTCTCTAGACAAGTTCTTTGTTGATATCATTCATTTAGTTAATTAAAATATTGGTCTTATGGATGAAAATGAATGCTATTGCTGTTTTTGAAGCCTGTTGGTTGGCTACTCTCCGATTCATTTAGGATTTTGTTATTGAAGCATGTTGCGTACCTTTCTAACTGAATTATTTGTTTCAGAATTCAAAGCATCGTTCTATTCCATTTCAGAATGCAGTTAGACCTCACGGTGACATTAGCTTCCACAATACAACAATCTTCTTGCCATGAGTAATAGTCACTTCGTACAATTTTTTTCTGCTTTTAAATTGGAAACCAAACCACGATAAGGACTCCTCGTGAAATTTGGAATAATCATAACTTTGATGATTGACAGTGTTGCATTGACCATGTTGATTGTCATATAATGGTAGAAGGTTAAGATGATTGTTTATTGCTGCCTGATTAAATAGTATGATAAATGATTCATTATTTTAATTGATAGCATATAAATATTATAATTAGATAAATTTTCTTAACAGGCATAAAAAGAGGTTTGTAACAATTTTGATGATTGTATCCTATATAAATTGGTCTAATCATTGTATGTAAAAATTATTTTTAGGTGTTATAATCTCGCGTGTTTATATTTTATCAGTATGAGCAATACTTGTTATTTTCTATATATCTTCTTTTTCCTGACCATTTTAATACTTGCCTAATATTTTTGTTTTCATTTAATACTTGATGGACAGCTCTGATTTGTCTATTGCCCAAACTGAGAGCAAACGGAACAACAACAAAAACATGTCTTCTGTTCTTGATGCCACTGCAGAATCATCTGTGCATGCTGCACATGGTATTTATTTCTTCTTGCATGCTTCTTGCATGCTTCTTTTTAATCTCTAGCATCTTCATTTCTTGATCTATTGGTTTATTTCTCTTGATACATTCTCTTTTAGCAATTTTATGGTTTAGAATCATTCTATTGTTTGTCTTTAATATACATTTGTAGTAATTTACTCATCATCATTATCTGTTAAATTACGTGAGGTGTTAATCTATATTCGACTAAAATATTAATTCTTGTCTTAGTATCTGAATATATCGTTTTACTTTTGTACTTACATTGTTCATTTTCTTTTTGAGCCTTAGTGTTATCTCTTACGCTTAAAAGTTTTAATATTATTAGGTTGTTCAAAACAATTAAAAATTGTGAAGCACCTTTAGGGTATCGGTTAAGTAGTAAGACGAGCGACCAACCACAACATCAAAAAAAAAGTGCAAAGAAGAACAATTCAAAACTATTGATACAAGGAGAGAATTTAGAACTGTTGATATAGGGGCAGAATTCAGAAATATTGGTATTAGGTTTTCGTGTGACTTAGTTAATGTTTGTGAGTCAGTATAGTAAATTAGTTAGGCTCGACAGTCATTAGCACACAAAATCAAAATACTCAGTACATCTTTTTGAAAATGAAAAATCCAAAAGGAAAAAACCAAGAGGGTAGCATAATTGAGAACTTTTTATTACAACGATCATCCTTAGTGTTCAAGACATTACAATGAGTGGTGGGATAAGTATTCCAAATAGAATTATGCATCATTGTCTCTTGGGAGATATTATTTCTCCTTTTTTTTACTTATTGACATTCAAGCTCACCGATCCAAAGATGCAATCTTTCAACTTTCGTAAAGGTCGTTTACCTTCAATATCAATTTTGCCTAATTTCCAGTTCTATAGTTTTCTCTGGTTCACCGATTGAGGTGTTGCCAAGACATTAATACATACAATTGGGTACCACGTGGTGGGCTTGTTACGAAGTCGACTTCAAGTTGCGTAGACCTCAATTAAAAGTTAGATAGGAGAAAATTTGAAGATTTCAAATCAGATCGAAATCCTAGTTGCTTGAGTTGGCTAAAGGGACCCATCTGAACACTGGAACTAATTTTTGATAAACATGGGGAGGTTATGATAGGCTGGTGGAAGCCCCAAGACATTATTACACATAGTTGGGTACCAAGGCGTAGGTTTGTTACCAAGTCGATTTTAAGCTGAGTTGGAAAAAAATTTGAAGATTTCATGCTAGCTCAAAATTGTTTCGAACTAGCTCTAAACTACTCTGTGAAATTATGAGAACTAGTACTAGAGAGAAAAGTAAGACGAGATATTAGCATCTCGAAAAATCAATTCGATTTCATGCCAGGACGTTCGACCATGGAAGTTATACACCTCTTGAGAAGACTCATTAATAATTATGGAGAAAATAAAATAAAATTTGCATATGCTATTTATCCATCTTGAGAAGACTTATGATAAAGTTTCAAGAGATATTTTATGGAGTCTTAGAATAAAAATGTGTAAATTTATCCTACATTGACGTAATCAAAGACATGTATACAAATTCAGTGACGAGGGTGAGGACATCTGTAGGATTAACATAGAAATCTTCTATCGTCGTTCACTTATATCAAGGGTCAATTTTAAGCCCTTATCTCCTTATTCTTGACTTAGATGAGCTCACCAAGTATATCAAAGAAGCAATACTATGGTGTTTATTGTTTGCTTATGATATTGTTTTGGCCGATGAGACATGCGAGGGTGTAAACACGAAACTTGATTTTTGGCGAAACACTTTAGAGAGGAAGGGTTTTAGGTTGACTAGGACAAAAATGAAGTGTATGGAGCTTAAATTTAGTATTGCAAGAAGGCTGGTGGATGACTCCGTCATTAAGTTGAGTGACAAAAATATTTCTCGCAGTGAGTGCATTAAATATCTAAGATCGATATTTCAAAAATATGGAGGTGTAGTTAAAGATGTGACATATAGAATCCAAGTAGGTTGGTTGAAGTGGAGAGGGCTTGAGATTTTATGTGATCGTAAAGTACCATTAAAACTTAAAGCCAAGTTCTACCGTACTACAATTAAATTAATGATGCTCTACGATTCTGAATGTTGGGCAATTAATGGTGTAAATGGGCAAACAAATGAGAGTTGCAGAGATGAGAATGCTTAAGTTGATGTGTGGGCACACGAGAGTTGATAAAATTAGGAATGAATGTATCAAGGATAAGACGAGAGTTGCACCAATTGTAGAGAAGATGCTAGAAGCACGATTAGGATGGTTTGGATACGTACAAAGGAGACCATTAACGGCACCTGTTAGGCATTCAAAAAGTTTAGGAACTAGGCTTGTTAAAAGAGGGAGGGGTAGACCAAAAAAGACTTAAAATACAACTATAAGAAAAGACATGATGTATTTAGGCATTAGTCCGATTATGACTAGAGATAGGGCGTGATGCATCCTGCGACACATCATAGTTTCTTTTGCATTTTATTTTCATGTATTTCTTTTCAGCGCAGTCGTTGTTATTTTCCGGCTCTTCGGTTTGACCACCCGAAGAGACCTTGAGTAAACGATCCGGTAATTTTAGTAATTAGGACAAAGAAAGGGCATTCTTAAATTATTTAAAAACGCTTAAAAATAGGTATATAAATATATATTTACATATATGAATATATTTATATGCCTATATATATATATCAAAATCACTTAGTAAGAAATCAGAAGAGGAAGATTATTAGAGTTTCTGCCATCCTATTCATTTGGAAATGATGGCCTGAATAAAGAAAACAAAATTTGGAAACTCTATTAAATGGAAAAATAATCAAAGAATTAATGGGTAAGGAAGATCTTGAAAATTCCGAATTAAAACCTCACTAACGGAAGTGTAAGTTAGTCGGAAAAACAGAGAATCGAAATCAATTTGATTATTTGCCTTGCCGGTAAACCCTCACTGCCCACATCCCTTCCCTGTCGAGTGAAGACACCCAGGACGACGACGACGGAAACCCTCAACGCCTCCTCCTTAGTTCCACAATCAGTCGCCGGACGCCGTCGACTCCACTGCTCGATTCCGGTTCCTGTCCGACACGGCTGCATGAGGAGTGTCGCTGTCTCTTAGATTGAGCTTTAAGCTCTTGGACTTTCATCGAGCTTTAATAAGGAGAATAACATAAAGTAGTTATTTCTATATTTAATTATCAAAATAAGTGGGCATTACATGACGATCACTGACTGGGTTAATCACAAGCTACGACTGCAGTCCCCTCTTGAAGATCATTTAAAGCACGATTTTAGAATACAAAGGCGCCAGGATGGCAAACACTAAAAATAAAAAACTTGTTGGCATATAATGTCCTTTTCCCTCAACAATTCCCTTATATTATAGTGTATATATGTATACATATATATATACCTATATATATACACAAACAGGCGTGCACGGGGTTCCCTAGTGCTCCGGAGTGAGTACACCCGTCGTTTGTTGTCTTCATGAAACTTAAGAATGTGATGGTGCACATTTTTTAAAATATACTAAAAAGCGCACATTAAAAACACTTACAGAAGAATGTAAAAATTGTAATAAATAAGATAGTATTAGAAAGATGAATGTTTTACCAAATATTGTTTTTCCCTTATTTAACGCGCACGCGCACGCGCACGCGCACGCGCACGCGCACGCGCACGCGCACGCGCACGCGCACGCGCACGCGCACGCGCACGCGCACGCGCACGCGCACGCGCACGCGCACGCGCACGCGCACGCGCCGGGCTTGAATCCTGCCACTTTGTCCTATACACAGGCAGATATACGCTTATAGTATATTATATATATGTACTGTACATGTATATCTATACTCTATTTAAGGGAAAATAGACCCTTTGGTGTAAAATTTCCAATTTCTTATAATTTAATTTGTATATTTTTATTTAATATTAAAAAGCCTGTCATCATCCCCGTAATTTCCATTGAATTTTGTATTTGGCGTGACCCAAAAGGGTCAGGGAGTGGCAGGTGTACTGTCGCACTAGGATGCGGGGGAACCCATGCACGATTACTTGTACATATATATACATTAATATACACATGTGTGTGTATGTGTGTGCATATATATATAGAGAGAGAGAGATGTATATATTTATCCAAGTATTGATCTTGCAGGTTGAGTGGTCTATTGAGTTGAGCTTATTAGGGTGTTTGTGAGGAGAGAAGTCGTTATGATTGATTTCAGAGCTCCACGGTTCAACTTAGTATGAATTGGGTTGAATCAAAACGGACAATATCAAAGCTTTTTGATTCAAAGTATTAAAGGTGTTTGGGAGGAGTGAAGTCGTTATGAATGATTTCAAAGCTTGATGGTTCTACTTTGTTTGAGTTGGGTTGAATCAAAAAGAACAATGCCTCCGTTATTATCGGTTGATTACAAATGGTATCAGAACTGAACCTCATGCAATACGATATATGGTTCATAGTAGGTGTAGAACTATTGACAGGCATACACTGACACGTGCCAATGTTTATTAAAGAGTCTATTTAAAGTTTCATGAATGTTCCTATTTTCCAGTTGCTTCCCACTCTAGGTGAATATTTTACCAACAGTGTAAGCCACTATAAGCTTGGTATCAATGGTAGAATTCCCAAGTTCTGTCATAGAAGGTTTTTTTTTCTTCCTCTTTTTTTACTCAGGATTGAGAGTAGACTGAACTAAATTCATTGGGAAGATTAAAGTGTTTCACTCCTTTGAACTGCTGTCTAATATAAGTCTTTGATTTCTTATGCTATTTTTATGAGCGATAGTTGGTGACTGTGACTGAATCTTAAGCTCTGTTTGGCGCGGGGGTTGGGAGCGCCGATCCTCCATCCGCAACCGCGGCAGCTCTCCTGCGGTTGGGGGAGCGCTTTTTTCCCGTTTTCAGCGGCGGGCGTTGCGATCCGCGCCTGCCAACCACCGCCCCAAACGGCGGTGAACTGCGGCTGCGGATCGGAGCGTGGATTCCTGATCCGCAGACGCCGTTCCAAACAGAGCCTTAGTGTTGTTGCTACTCTTCACCATTTTTGAATGAACATCTGGCCAATAATATTTCAGCAACATAAAACCTGCCAAAACATTTTAAAAGTTGGGAGAATTTTCTATGCTGTGCTTATTTCGGTTGCATTCTTCTACCAATCTCACATTTATTTCCGAATTAACAGAATATCCTGCCAATGATTTTAGAATTGTTGAGAATTCCTCTATGTAGTGCTTACCTTCTACATTTTACTACAGATGATATTTTCCGTTGTTTTTCAAGATGAGATACTAATAATTATAAGAACTTTATACTATAATTTAGCCCGTGGATGTGATATTTAAAATTTATTTTTCATATTTTTTTGATTTATTAGTAAGCTGTTTAAAATAAGTAAATAAAAGATTATTGCTCTTTGCAGTTACAAGTATCGCACTGAAAGATTGTCTGGCACTTATAGTACTCATCACACTAATGCTTGGATTTGCGGTCTTCGTCTTCAAGTATGTCTTCAAGTATTATATTATAGTAAACCAATTATTGCTGCAGTGGATAAAAAGTGAGCCGGTAAGAGAAGGAATAGCCACATCTTCTTAAATTTAGAACACCAAATGCTCGTTTTATTTTATTTTATTTTGAATCCTCTATTTTTTTTCAGGCACTGCATCTGAAGAATGTGATGTATCTGTCTATATTCACTCTTCCTTTCAAATTAATTATGTTTAACTTAGGGTTTATATCCTTCTAGTATGTATCGTGTTGAACTGGTTAATAAATAAGTCAAATTCAATTGAATAGCTCAGGTGACATGCATGTCGATCACTGTAACCCTCAAATATACTTCTAACATTTTTCGCATTATTTTAAATTTCATTTAGTTCTACATAGTAGCACATTGCATCTTAAAAAATTTGTTACATGCAATGCAAAATCCATGTATAATAGTTTTTGAAGGTTGTTGTTTTTAAAGTTTAATTGTTGGTGATAGTAAAGTGGTTGTTAGGCCTAATAGTGAGGTTAATGGATCATTAGAGCTTGGATGATAGCCTTTTTCAGCATTTTGTAGCATTGCTCTTTTAATGTTAGAATTATAATGTATTTCAAAGTTCTCGGAAACCACTGCTCCAAGTATGGAAGTAACAATTGCTTGTACTAGGGCATTCTAGTTTCTAGTTGCTTTAGTTTGTGATTTTCTCTTAACTTTTTGTTGTTGTACAATGCTATGAATATGTAGAATTTTTATGTTCTATATTAACTCATTTCCCATTATTCTTAGATGAGTAATGATAGTGGATCAAGCGAGCCAACAAATTCAATGGATTTAGGGAAACTATATCTCAATGCGTTAGTATTGGAAAAGTCTTTGAGGGTGTTGTGAAGCTCGATGTTTCTCTTAGTATTTACTTACTGAAAGAAGCTTTTGGAGAACTTGAAAGACATCTCGATTGTACAACCCGTATTAGGCGAGTAGGCCCAAGACCTGCCTAACTCGCCCCAGGGTAAAGCGGGGTGAGTCTGGACGCTTTAGGCGAACTCGCCCCAGGGTAAGGCGAGGCGAGTTCGGATCGATCCAACTCGCGAGCCCTCCCTCTTTATCCGCAGCTCAACGAGGGCTGCGATTAGTACTTCTGAGAAGGCGCGAGGGGCTGTTCGCAGATCATTTGGATCTGCGGATAATAGTTTTGTTAAGGCGGAGGTAGCTACCCGCACACCAATAAGACTATTTTGCCCTTAGAAAAATTTGCTTATAAATATGACTCATTATTCCTCAGATCAGCACAGACCCCCCCATAGAGAGCCAAAAGTTTTCTTTGTTCCTTTCCGTGCTGTCTTAGATGAGGGCTCAGCTCCTGGCTTTAGGAGGGGAAACAATACAGAGCTTCCAGGTTGCATCCTGTGGGTCTGTTCATAGACATTCATCCACCAAATAGTGAAAGGCTAATTCCAGGCTCGAAATACATAGCTCTTGGGATCTAACGAAGAGAGAAGTAACTCAAACTACTCCCCAAGTCTCGAACTCAGTTGAACTAGTATTCAGGTTTCGACATTTTTGGTGCGGTGAGTATGGACTGTAGCTTGAGAAGAAAATCCCATCCGACGACCCATGGTTGAACATGGCGAGCATGGGACTGGCCAGGGGAACTCGCACCCTATGGGCGAGTTCGTGACAAAGAATGATTTCGCGGAATTCAATAGATCGATGGAGGACACCATCAGAGCTCTGCTTTCGCCTCGCGCTGAGGCGGGAGGCCCAACCCTCTTGCCCGGTGCGATAGCAACGAACCAACGCTCCGGGAAGGAAAGCACCCCAAAGGAAGAGGTTCAGACTCTCTATGCGCGGGCTCTCTTCGCGAGTCCGTAGGACACTCGTTACTCCGGAGGCGAGTACGACCGAATTCGCCCAGCTTGCTAGATCGCACAAGCCAGCCCTTTCTGCGAGTTGGTACTGACCGCTCCCGTCCCCAAGGGTTTTATGGAGCCCGCGATGAATTCCTATTCCGGGATGGATGACCCTATCCAGCATATGCAATGGTTCGATGATGTGGTCTCCATCGGGCAGATGACAAGCGCCTTTAAGTGCAGGTTGTTCGCCATATCGTTCAAGGGAAATGCTTGGGACTGGTTTCACCTGCTGCCAACCATCTCAATCTATGACTTCGAGGACTTGCGCAGAGGCTTTCTGCTCCGCTTTTCCACCTCAAAGAAAAGGAAGAAAGGGTCGGAGACCCTTTTTCTCATCAAGCAGGGGCCACAAGAAATGTTGGGGGAATACGTCGACCGATTCCATGAAGAAATTCTCTTGGTTTAGGAAGTCCCAGGGCATACTCTCATGCTGACATTCAAGCTCGGACTGTAAGGGGGACTCTTCGTGATGGAAATCACTCGGGACTCCCCGATGTCATTCGAGGACCTGATTGATCGGGTTAGGAGGCAGATCGATATTGAGGCTAGAAATCTGGAGTTTGTGGCCAAGCTGGCCAGGTTGGAGGGACAGTGTGAGGAGGAAGTAGGCGAAGGAAGCAGACAGGAGGTCAAGAAGAAGGAAAAGCCGATAAGGCAAGAAGGAAAGATCATCGAGATCAGGAGAGGAGGTTCCAAGTCCCGCCAAACAGGTCGGCATGGAGGCCCGCAGGAAGAGGCTACCCAGAGAGACAGGGGAGAAAGTTCTCTCCCAAGCGTCGGGCCCGCTGTAACTCCCCCAACGAAGGCCAGGGCAGTGGAGGCAGAACCAAACACCTCCCCGAGAAGGCCAGGGCAGTGGAGGCAGAACCAAACACCTCCCCGAGAAGCAAATGGGATCAGACAAGGATAGGGGCGTCGTTTAGGAGTATGGTCACGACAGCTTCGAGGTGAGGAGGAGCATGTGACGATGTCTTATTGTGACTTCCATCAGGTGAAAGATTACGCAACAACAACATTTCCTGAGTTCTTGGAGCTGAGAAGAGGAGCAGGAGGAGACCGGGAGGGGCAACACAGCAAGGAGGAGAGGCGATGAGGAACGGGGAGCAGGGGGGGGGGGGAGCCCCCGCCCCAAAAGGTGTGAAGACCGAGGTGATCTCGGAGCTCATGGAGGGATCGACGTCATCCACTGGGGAGTGGGGCTAGAGGAAACTCAGAAGGGGTTTCTTCATGCAGTTTATCGTCAAAGCGTGGTCTCGACTTCCCAGAACCCACCATCGACGGGGGAGATCACTTTCTCGAAAAAGGACATGTTAGAGAACAAAACCCCCTTCTATGATGCGGTGGTGATCAATGTCGCGGTAGAAAACTACACTGTCTCCCGCATCCTCATGGACAACGGGAGCTCCGTCAATGTGATTTTCAAGAAGGCATTCGACGCGATGAAGATAGAGGAGAAGTGAGTTATCGCGACGTAGGGGGCACTCTTCAGTTTCTCCGGGGAAAGAAAGGAGGTGGTAGGAGGGGTGGAGCTAGTCGTGACGCTGGGGGAAGTGGGGAACAACCGAGTACTGCAAGTTCGTCATTGTAGACGCTCCCAGCAGCTACATTGCCATCTTTGGCCGACCCCTCATCACCGTCTACAGATGCGTTCCCTCATCTTACCAGCAGTGCTTGAAGTACAACCAAGGCGGGTTGCATATCAGGATTCAAAGCGACCCCAAGGTGGCGAGGCAGTGCTATCTCAACACTGTTAACATCATCAGCTGGAAGGAGGCCGAGAAGGTCGATCAGGCGATAGAGGAGATGGCAAAACTGAGAGCAGCCGAAGAAGTGGAGGAAAAGGAGATCCAAGCTGAAGGAAGAAGGCCAGGGAAGGTAAAGATCAGCGGGGAGCTGAAGGAAGAAGACAAAGAAAGGATCATGTCCTGCATACAGGAGAACGCAGACATCTTTGCTTGGAGCGCCGCAGACATGCCAAACATTTACGCGGGCGTCGCCTGTCATCACCTTAACTTGGACAAGGGAGTCCATCCCATCCGGCAGAAGAAGAGGGCAACCACCACTACCTTGGCCAAGTCCATCAGAGAGGAGGTGGAGAAGCTGCTAGACGCAGGGTTTGTGTTGGAGATTCAGTATCCAGGCTGAGTCTTCAATGTTGTAATGGTGAAGAAGGGAGGGAAAATGGAGATTGTGTATCAATTTCTCAATCCTTAATAAAATTTGTCCTAAAAATTGTTATGCTTTGCCTTGAATCGACGCGCCTGTACAATCAGCCGTCGTTTTTTCTGTTATGAATTTTGTAGACGCTTTCTCTGGGTATCATCAGTTCGCATGCACCCTCCTGATGTGAAGAATGTATCCTTAATTATCGACGACGGATGCTACTGTTACAAGATGATTCCTTTCGGACTCAAAAACGCAGGTACGGCCTACCAAATGATGATGGACAGGGTGTTTAAAGAACAGAAGTGGCGAAATCTGGCGGTATACATCGATGATCTCATGGTGAAAAGCAAGAGTATGGATGAGCATCTTTGGGACTTGGTCGAGACTTTCTCCACACTCCGGAAGTTCAAAATGAGGCTAAACCCGCTAAAATGCGTTTTCGGGGCAGGGAAGGGGAAGTTCCTTGGTCATCTCTTGACCCCAGCTGGAGTGGAGCCGAATCCAGATAAGGTCAAAGCAATCATGGAGATGGAAGCACCTAGGAACGTCAAAGAAGTTCAGCGCTTGACGGGTAGGTTGACAGGACTGAGTAGGTTCCTTTCCAGAGCTGGGGGGAAATGCTCACCCTTATTTAAAACGCTCCGAGACAATAAAAGATTTTAATGGTCGGCAGAGTGTCAGGAAGCCTTCGAGAGTGTTAAGCTCCAGCTTAGCGAACACCTTTGTTGCAAGGACCCAGGGAGGGTGAATATCTCTTCATGTACGTCAGGGTAGGAGCCGAGGCGGTGAGCTCAATCCTGGTCTGCGAGGAGGGTAAAAAGCAACTCCCGTTCTACTACGTGAGTAGAGTCTTGCGGAAGGCGGAGCTGCGATATCCCATCCTGGAGAAGCTGGCGTTTGCCTGGATCATCTCCGCTAGAAAGCCCCGACCCTATTTTTAGGCTCACTCAATCAGGGTGGTGACTGATCACCCCCTCCGCAACGTCCTGGAAGGAGTAGAACATTCAGAAAGGTTGGTTAAGTGGTCGGCTGAGCTTAGTGAGTTTGACGCCACCTACGTCCAAGGTTTTAAATGTCGGATGTCGGAGACACGTCGGATTGGGTTTTTAGATGTCGGATGTCGGATGTCGGAGACATGTCGGGGACATTTTAATGTTGGATTCTTAAAAAATATTTATATTATAAGTTATATCATATTATCTTTAGCTCTATAAGCTACAATAATTTGTTCTACTCAATGGACACATTTTCTACTTAATTGTATTATTTCCTAAATACTCAAATCTATCTTCAATCATCATTATCTTCTAACAATGTATCTATTTTTATGGTATGTATATCTCCCTTTATTATTTTCATTTTAAGCACTTAAAGTTTGTTTACTTCCATATAAACATGCAAATTAATTGTACAATACTAAGAATAAATGTGACAGGCTTGGTGACAATGACAAAACTTGATGAAATAAATTTCAGCAATCAAATACGCAACTGATACTTCATACATAAAGCATGCAAGAAGAAAGCATTGGAAGGAGACAAGTGAAAATCAAGTATAATACATATGCTCGGAAATGTGCGATCAATAAAATGAGAAAAAACCTAGCAAAAAATCCTTCCAGCAGCGAGGACGGAGAATAAGCGGAGAGAAATCTCTGATCGTGTGATATTTAGAAATGTCGGCGACATTTCTAAATGTCGGCGGCGGGCGATATAGCGGATTTAATCGGTTATGTCGGCCGACATAATGAAAAATGCTATAACCTTTATATTTTCATTATGCAAGTCGTTTTTGGTTCAAACAGGACATGTCGGCCGACATGTCGGACATGTCGGCCGACATTTAAAACAGTGCCTACGTCCCTCAGCTAGCCATGAAGGCCCAGGTTGTGTCAGATTTCCTGGCAGACTACACCGTGGAGGTAGATGAGGCAAGAGCACCTTAGCGGGTAGCTTGGGAGATATTTGTGGACGGAGCGTCAGGAAAAAACTCCAGTGGGGGGAGGCGTCGTCCTGATCAACCCTCAGGGTACCAGGATAGAGCAGGCAATTAACATTCACTTTCCAATCACCAACAACCAGACGGAGTACGAGGCCGTGGTCGTAGGGCTCCGCCTAGCCCGGGAGCTGGGGATTCAGGACATCCGAGTTCACTCTGTTTATATGGTGATCGCCTCCCAGGTTCATGGAGAATTTGAGGCAAGAGAACCAGTACTGCAACGCTATCTGGTGAAGGTAAAATGCTTGATGGACACGTTTCGGTCTTTCTCCATACAACATGTTCCAAGGGAGGAGAACACTCAAGCGGACCGGCTGGCCAAGTACGGCCCCCCCGAGTCGGGGGTACGGTCACGGGAATGTTCTGACCCTTCATCGAGGAGGGGGAGATGATGGAAATCGATCAGCCCTCTTCCTGGATGGATCCCTTCGTAGCTTTCTTATCCACAGGCGAATTGCCCGCGGAAGATCAGGACAAGAGGCGGTTTAGGTATAAGTCGGCCTACTATTGTTGAGCGACATGGTGCTCTACAGGAAGACCCTGTCCGGTCCTTTGGCGAGATGCCTCTCCGAGAGGGAATTCCCCCAGATCCTAGAGGAGATCCACTCGGGCGAGTGCGCGAGTCACTCGAGAAGCCGAACCTTAGAAAAGAGTGTGCTGAGAACGGGTTACTTCTGGCCCACCATCAGGTAGGATGCAAAAGAGTTCGCATGAAGGTGCCAAAAATGCCAGCTTTACGACCCTCTCCAACTACAAGCCAGCCCAGTGTCTCCGGTCAATCACCACCCCCTGGCCATTCGCCACATGTGGGATGGAACTCGTAGGGTCGTTCCCCCAAGCGAGTTGACAGAGAAAGTTTCTCATAGTAATGATTGACTACTTCTCCAAGTGGATGGAGGTGAAGACTTTAGCGAAGACGATCTCTCAGATAGTGAAAAATTTCATTTGGGGGGAAATCATATGCAGGCACGACCTACCTCTCGCCCTCGTCACGGATAACGGTCTGCAGTTTGCCATCCTGGAGCTTACGAACTTTTGCAGTCGGCTAGGCATTGACCTACGTTTTGCTTCGGTTCACCACCCCAGGAGCAACGACCAAGTCGAAGCGGCCAACAAAGTCATCGTCTAAGTTGTCAAAGGCGCAAGGTGCACCGAGGCGCAAAGGGGTCCTGGAGCCTAGGCGCAGGCGCACGCCTGAGGCACGTGAGGCGCAAAAATGAATTGGGTGCCCAATTCACTGAAAATCAGCTAATTGGGCACCCAATTCACTAAAAATTAATTAATTTGACATCCAATTCATTGATTTTCAATGAATTGGGTGCCCAATTCACTGAAAATTAGCAAATTGAGCATCCAATTTGCTGATTTTCAGTGAATGCCCAATTCGCTGTTTTTCAATGAATTGGGTGCCCAATTTGCTGATTTTCAGTGAATTGGTTGCCCAATTTACTGAAAATCGGGAAATTGGGTGCCAAATTCACTGAAAATCAGCGAATTGGATGCCCAATTCGCTGATTTTCAGTGAATTGACACCAAATTCACTGAGAATCAGCGAATTGGGCATCCAATTCGGTGGTTTTCAGTGAATTTGGCACTCAATTCACTGAAAATCGGTGAATTGGATGCCCAAGTGCGTCTAGGTGTGCCTTGGGTGCGTCTGAGATCATGTTTTTGCCCCATTCCAAAAAAACAGGTTGAAGAATACAGCTTGAAAAGCCCAGGCGCGCCTTTGGTGCGCTTGGGAGTTGGTAAGGCGCGCGCCTAGGCGCGCCTGTGCGCGTCTGAGGCGCGTCTGGGCGCGCCTAGGCGCTCCTGAGGCACGTTGCTCGTCTCTGCCTTGCAGAGGAGTTGGCCGGTGCGCCTTGTAACGTAGGTCATCGTCAACTTGCTGAAGAAGAAGGTGGAGAACCTGAAAAGCAGCTGGGTGGAACAACTCCCCTCAGTCCTTTGGGCTTTGAGGACTACCCCCACCGCAGCCACAAGCGAAACGCCCTTCAAGATGTCTCACGGCTCAGAGGCTTTGATTCCGGTGGAGTTCGAGGTCAGGAGTCCTCGAGTGGTGGCAACAGAAGATGGTGATGAGGAATGGAGACTAGAAAATGAGGAGGCACATCGACTTTCACTCGATTTTGTGGAGTAGCTCCACGACCAGGCAACGATCCGCCAAGAGGTCAAGCGGAGGATGACGAGATATTTCGACAAACGTGTTTGAGTCAAACATGAAAAGGGAGAGTGCAAAGGGGGACCTGGTCCTCAAGAACGTGAAAAGGGGGACCTAGTCCTCAAGAAGGGGGACCTGGTCCTCAAGAAGGTCGACGCGGCAGGAAGATCCGCAACAGTCGGTAAGCTCCATCCCAATTGGGCAGGCCCCTTCATGATATCTGAGGCTTTGAAAACCGGCGGATACCATCTGCAAAACGTCGAGGGAGAGTGCATTGGGAGCACTTGGAGCGGGGATGATCTGAAGCATTTTACTCCTAAATCACAATGTAATCTTTTTTGTGTATTTGTTCTAAATGAATTGATAACTCACCCCGTTGCAGACATATAGTGTTGAGACAT
This sequence comes from Dactylorhiza incarnata, assembly GCA_033032865.1. Classification (NCBI taxonomy): domain Eukaryota; kingdom Viridiplantae; phylum Streptophyta; class Magnoliopsida; order Asparagales; family Orchidaceae; genus Dactylorhiza; species Dactylorhiza incarnata. The sequence continues at coordinate 1,524,219 of JAWHQI010000293.1, forward strand.
TTAATTGACATGTGCCAAGAGATCGGGTCACTTCATGTCCTCGAGCAGAGAGTTGCCGTATATCAGGCCATTGCATTGGGCTCCTCCCCTGCAGGCTGACTACTTGCCCCCTCGAATGAGTCCTAAGTCCTCTAGCCGAGAGTTACCGTAGACCAGACCATAGCATTGTACTCCTCCCCTGCAGACTGGCTACCTGCCCCCTCGAGTGAGTTCTAAGTCCTCGAGCAGAGAGTTGTTGTAGACCAGGCCATTGCACTGGGCTCCTCCCCTGCAGACTGTCTACTTGCCCCCTCGAGTGAGTTCTAAGTCCTCTAGCAGAGAGTTGTCGCAGACAGGCCATTGCACTGGGCTCTTCCCCTGCAGGCTGGCTACTTACCCCCTCGAGTGAGTTCTAAGTCCTCGAGCAGAGAGTTGTCGTAGACCAGGTCATTGCACTAAGCTCCTCTCCTGCAGACTGAATACTTTCCCCCTCGAGTGAGTTTTAAATCCTCGAGCAGAGAGTTGTCGTAGACCAGGCTGTTGTACTGGGATTCTCCCCTGCAGGCTGGCTACTTGCCACCTCGAGTGAGTTCTAAGTCCTCGAGTAGAGAGTTGCCTTAGACCAGGCCATTGCACTGGGCTCCTCCCCTGCAAGCTGGCTACTTGCCCCATCGAGTGAGTTCTAAGTCCTCGAGCAGAGAGTTACCGTAGACCAGACCATTGCAATGGGCTCCTCCCCTGCAGGCTGGCTACTTGCCCCCTCGAGTGAGTTCTAAGTCCTCGAGTAGAGAGTTGCCATAGGCCAAGTCATTGCGCTGGGCTCCTCTCCTGCAGACTGGCTACTTGCCCCCTCAAGTGAGATCTAAGTCCTCGAGTAGAGAGTTGTTGTAGACCAGGCTATTGCACTGAGCTCCTACTCTGCTAGAGCTGTCACGATTCCGGTTCGGTTCCGGTTACTAAGACCGTGAATCGAACCGCTAAGGTAATATTTCTTCAAATTAGAACCAAAACTATATTTGGTTTGACCGGTTCCGGTTCCAACATAATTTTTGGAACCGCCGCGTCAACGGTTCCGGATCCGGTTCAACAAGAACCAAAATCAAACCGACCACTAACGGTTCGGTCCAGTTCTACGCGGTTCGGTCCGATTCCAATCGGTTCTATGTGTTATAATTTTAATCATTTTATAACTCTATAATTTGAGTTATTAGACGTATTGACAGATTATTATCTCTTTAAAAATGCATATTTGGAAAGAGAATTAGAATTCAAATGGTTCAGCAATAATTTTATGATTTTTTAAGTTTAAATATGCTAAAATTGAACTAAATACAGATATGCATGCAATAATATCTCATTTGACACACATATAGAAAAAGAATGAGTAATAATGTATGATTACCATAAACCTGATCTAAAAATTTAATTAATATAAACATGGTCATTAGCATGGTGGATAACAAGAACACTCGATGTTCAGCAAAAACAGTGATTTTACCGAAGTAGTTGAGGAATGAAAACATAAACATGCATAAGTAGAGAATATAATTATCAACAAAATTAAATAACAACCATCAAATTTCATCATTGTATGTTGGCAGGGTCCATCATTGAGTACGACTGCAATCAGACGACGTTGCAATCGGACGACTGTGCAATCGGACGACTGATATTGATATAGTTGTATAGATAATAACTACATATTATTAATGTTGAAAAGACTAAAGCTTGTGTATATTTCATGTATTAAATACAAGGAGAGAATACATATTTATAGGAGAGATAGAGAGGAGAGAAAAACCTATACACAATGTGGGACTGAAAGAGAAGGAGGAAAACAATATTGTGCCAAAACAAATGGGCCTCTCTCATATGGGCCTTTCTAACACTCCTCCGCAAGCTGGAGCGTACAAATCGTAGGCGCCGAGCTTGGATAGACACTGATGGAAGAGAGTATTGGACATGGACTTTGTGAGGACATCTGCAACCTGTTCAGTACCAGGTACATGCTTCAGTTCGTGCTTCTTCATTTGAACTTTCTCCCGGATGAAATGACAGTCTACCTCAATATGCTTTGTTCTCTCGTGGAAGATTGGGTTTTTGGCAATATGTATAACAGCTTGACTATCACAGAAGAGGAGAGCGGGTGAGGGAAGCCTTATACCAAGATCCGTAAGGAGACTTTCCAGCCATGTGAGTTTTGAAACCACAGATGCCATTGCCCGGTATTCTGCTTCAGCCGAGGAACGCGCAACTACCGCTTGTTTCTTGCTTCGCCAGGTGATCAAGTGTCCTCCGAAGTACGTGTAAAAACCACTGGTTGATCGACGATCATCTATGGACCCAACATAATCAGCATCTGTGTACAACCCCGATATTCGCCAGGCGAAGAGGCCCGGTTTAAGAAGGCAACATGATGAAAGAAGTAATAAGAGGTTTCAGGCCTTAGGGCCAAAGACCTCGCGAGGGAGACCTTGGAGAAGTCTCTCTCGAAGGGCTCGCTGAGAGGCGAGCGAGAAGGGTCGGTGAGACAAACGCTCGCACAGGCAGTTTGAGGAAGTTTTCTGAGTTCGACGAAAGGGGTACTGCGTTCGACGAACTCTCCCGTGTTCGTCGAGCTCACCTGACTTCGTCGAGCTCACCCCTGTTCGGCGAAATCATCGGAAGTCGACGAAGTGTTCTATGCTCATTAAAGCCAAAGGGACGGTCTCGCAATAGGAGTTGTGAGATCCAGACCTCGACAGATATTTTCAGAAGACTGGGCCAAGCGAGGGCTGACAAACCAATGTCTCGCAGGCCGCTGGCAGAAGAGACCTTTGTTCAGTAAAGAGGTGTTCAGCGAAACGTGTTCAGTGCGCGACAAAGTTAGTAGGCGATCCCGCAGAAGGGCTCGCGAGTTTAGAGCCTCAGCGTCCAGCGAGCTCAATTCTGCGTTCGAAAAATGTCGAACGGAGCTCGGCATTCGTCGGACGGCGCCCGACGAACAAAATATGTTCTATAGCAGCGGTCGACGAACCGCCCGTCTCAGCGGTCGGCGAATAACTTGACGTTCTGTATTTCGTCGAGCTCGTCTGTGATCGGCGAAGTGCCCTGCGTTCGACGAAAGGTGTGTTGAGCTCGACGAAATCAGGAGGCCGTCTCGCAGGAAGGCTCGCGAGACCGGACCTCGGCAGATACCGCCAGAATGGGCCAACGAGGTCCTCGCAGGGCGATCGCCTAGGAGAGGCATCGCGAGCAGGGCTCGCGGGAAGGCCCGCGAGAGCTTCGACATTAAGGTTCTCGCAGTTCCTTGCCCATAGGTTGATAGAGCCAAATTACCCTTTTACCCTTGGTGGTCTGCCTTTAGCCTCCCCAAACAGCGGAGTTTGGCTGTTAGCAGACCCATTTGAGGTGCGGATAGTAAAATCAAAAGGCGGAAGCCTGCTATTTGCAGGTCAGACTAGAAAACCTATAAATAAGACCTCAAGGGCACCTTTGGAGAGAACTTCACTTCAGCTTCTCTCTCCTCAGGCTTTCTTTGGTTAACATTTACAGAGCTCTCCAAGGTGCCCGAGTCTCAGCTTTGGCTTGGGAGGGGAAGCGCTCAACGATCTTCCGGGTTAGTGGAGGGACCTCCTCGCTGTGACTAAGATCTTAGTCATTTTTCTAGTCTCCAGTCTACCTTCTCCGAGGGATCAGTAAGGGCTAGCTGCCTCTCATTTCGGTGAGGGTCCCGAGCTCCACAAGAGGCCGAGAAATCGGTTTCAACAATCTGAGTATGCCACTAGTGTTGGAGTTGATGATGAGGTTTTGTAAACTAGTCCTTGACCAGGAGCTGTTTTGAGGTAACAGAGGATTCGTTCAACAACCTGAAGATGAGAGCTCAGAGGGGCATGCATATACCGACTGACAATACCAACAACGAAGGAGATGTATGGTCTTGTTACCATTAGGTAGATCAATTTTCCAACCAGACGGCGATAGTATTCCAGATTTTGTAACAAAAGATCGGAGTCAGAGGACTGAGCACATATCTTGTGATTTACATACATTGGAGTGTTAATCGGTTTGCAGTCGGAGTAGCCCGCTTTCTTAAGAAGATCGATGCAGTATTTGCGCTGAGAAAGGACAAGTCCATCTGGTCGTTTGACGATCTCTAGACGTAGGAAGTAGTGAAGGTGCCCCAGATCTTTTGTTTGAAATACAGAGCTAAGATGTTGTTTGATCGCCTGTATTCCTTTTGAGTCATCTCCAGTGATTATGATGTCGTCCACGTAGACCAACAGAAGAACAGTCCCCGTGGACCGGTGGCGAGTGAACGACGAGAAGTCGGTCGAGCTCCGAGTAAAGCCAATTTCGCGAAGAGCCTTGCTGAACTTGTCAAACCAGTTACGAGGGGATTGTTTGAGACCATACAATGATTTTAAAAGATGACAGACCATAGACTCCCCCGTGGTCTCAAACCCGGGAGGTTGCACCATGTAAACAGTTTCGTTGAGATCACCCTTCAGAAAGGCGTTTTTCACATCCAGTTGAAGTAAGGGCCATCGACGATGTACAACCACAGAGATAAGTACACGGACCGTGTTGAGTTTGGCCACGGGAGAAAAAGTCTTTTCATAGTCAATGCCTTGTTGTTGGGTGTAGCCACGAGCGACCAATCGAGCTTTTAGTCTGTCAATTGTTCCATCAGGAGCACGCTTAATGACATAGACCCATTTACACCCAACCGGTTTCTGACCCGGAAGGCGGGGTACCAGAGTCCATGTCTGGTTGGCCCAGAGAGCGGCCATTCCTCCTCCATGGCGGCACGCCAGCCAGGATGTTGGAGAACCTCCTGCACAGAGTTAGGAATAGAAACGAGGATAAAGAAGTAGCAAGAGTTTTAAGAGGAGGAGAGAGACGATGTAGGGAGACATAGTTTGCCATTGGATGAGCGGGGGAATCTGTTGCCGGATCAGCAGGGCGCAGAGTACCAGAGGTGGAGGCCGACTACGTAGGAGCAACGGACGGAGGAGCGCGACGAGAGTAGACATGGATAAGGGGCGGCCTAGAGGGACAAGGAGTTGGTGCTGGAAGAGCTGGTGGCGATGGTATGTTAACATGTATGACAAGTCTCATGATGGACTGTGTAATAGGGTGGTGGTACAGAGCTGGGTACAGGACCAGAGAAGAACGACTGATTCTCTCGGAAAGTAACATCAGCCGAAACCGAGATTTTTCGGGTGGTAGGATTATAGCAGACGTAGCCTTTTTGAGTACGTGAATATCCAACAAATATATGCTTGGCCGCCCTGGGATCCAACTTATCCATGGATGGTCCCATGATGTGGACATAGCAGGTACATCCGAAGATTCGAGGTGTAAGAGAGAAAGCCTGAGCGGAGGGAAAGAGAAGACTGAATGGAGTGGCATGGTGGAGGACAGAGGAGGGAAGACGGTTAATAAGGAAGCACACAGTGGAGACCGCAAAGTTCCAGTAGACTTTGGGAACGTTCATGTGAAGCATGAGAGAGCGGGCAACATCAAGCAAGTGCCGGTTCTTTCGTTCGGCAACACCATTTTGCTGTGGGGTGTAGGGACATGAAATCTGGTGAACAATCCCAAATTCAGAGCATAAATTTGCAAAGTCATTGCTGGTGTATTCACGAGCATTATCTGTGCGTAGCGTTTTGATGGTAGTAGAGAATTATGTGCGGGTTTCAAGGATAAAAGCCCTAAACCACTGGTTGATCGACGATCATCTATGGTTCAGCCGAGGAACGCGCAACTACCGCTTGTTTCTTGCTTCGCAAGGTGATCAAGTGTCCTCCGAAGTACGTGCAAAAACCACTGGTTGATCGACGATCATCTATGGACCCAACATAATCAGCATCTGTGTACAACCCCGATATTCGCCAGGCGAAGAGGCCCGGTTTAAAAAGGCAACAGGATGAAAGAAGTAATAAGAGGTTTCAGGCCTTAGGGCCAAAGACCTCGCGAGGGAGACCTTGGAGAAGTCTCTCTCAAAGGGCTCGCTGAGAGGCGAGCGAGAAGGGTCGGTGAGACAAACGCTCGCAGGCAGTTTGAGGAAGTTTTCTGAGTTCGACGAAAGGGGTACTGCGTTCGACGAACTCTCCCGTGTTCGTCGAGCTCACCTGACTTCGTCGAGCTCACCCCTGTTCGGCGAAATCATCGGAAGTCGACGAAGTGTTCTATGCTCATTAAAGCCAAAGGGACGGTCTCGCAATAGGAGTTGCGAGATCCAGACCTCGGCAGATATTTTCAGAAGACTGGGCCAAGCGAGGGCTGACAAACCAATGCCTCGCAGGCCGCTGGCAGAAGAGACCTTTGTTCAGTAAAGAGGTGTTCAGCGAAACGTGTTCAGTGCGCGACAAAGTTAGTAGGCGATCCCGCAGGAGGGCTCGCGAGTTTAGAGCTTCAGCGTCCAGCGAGCTCAATTCTGCGTTCGACAAATGTCGAACGGAGCTCGACATTCGTCGGACGGCGCCCGACGAACAAAATATGTTCTATAGCAGCGGTCGACGAACCGCCCGTCTCAGCGGTTGGCGAATAACTTGACGTTCTGTATTTCGTCGAGCTCGTCTGTGATCGGCGAAGTACCCTGCGTTCGACGAAAGGTGTGTTGAGCTCGACGAAGTCAGGAGGCGGTCTCGCAGGAAGGCTCGCGAAACCGGACCTCGGCAGATACCGCCAGAATGGGCCAACGAGGTCCTCGCATGGCGATCGCCTAGGAGAGGCATCGCGAGCAGGGCTCGCGGGAAGGCCCGCGAGAGCTTCGACAGTAAGGTTCTCGCAGTTCCTTGCCCATAGGTTGATAGAGCCAAATTACCCTTTTACCCTTGGTGGTCTGCCTTTAGCCTCCCCAAACAACGGAGTTTGGCTGTTAGCAGACCCATTTGGGGTGCGGATAGTAAAATCAAAAGGCGGAAGCCTGCTATTTGCAGGTCAGACTAGAAAACCAATAAATAAGACCTCAAGGGCACCTTTGGAGAGAACTTCACTTCAGCTTCTCTCTCCTCAGGCTTTCTTTGGTTAGCATTTCCAGAGCTCTCCAAGGTGCCCGAGTCTCAGCTTTGGCTTGGGAGGGGAAGCGCTCAACGATCTTCCGGGTTAGTGGAGAGACCTCCTCGCTGTGACTAAGGTCTTAGTCATTTTTCTAGTCTCCAGTCCACCTTCTCCGAGGGATCAGTAAGGGCTATCTGCCCCTCATTTCGGTGAGGGTCCCGAGCTCCACAAGAGGCCGAGAAATCGGTTTCAACAATCTGAGTATGCCACTAGTGTTGGAGTTGATGATGAGGTTTTGTAAACTAGTCCTTGACCAGGAGCTGTTTTGAGGTAACAGAGGATTCGTTCAACAACCTGAAGATGAGAGTTCCGAGGGGCATGCATATACCGACTGACAATACCAACAACGAAGGAGATGTATGGTCTTGTTACCATTAGGTAGATCAATTTTCCAACCAGACGGCGATAGTATTCCAGATTTTGTAACAAAAGATCGGAGTCAGAGGACTGAGCACATATCTTGTGATTTACATACATTGGAGTGTTAATCGGTTTGCAGTCGGAGTAGCCCGCTTTCTTAAGAAGATCGATGCAGTATTTGCGCTGAGAAAGGACAAGTCCATCTGGTCGTTTGACGATCTCTAGACGTAGGAAGTAGTGAAGGTGCCCCAGATCTTTTGTTTGAAATACAGAGCTAAGATGTTGTTTGATCGCCTGTATTCCTTTTGAGTCATCTCCAGTGATTATGATGTCGTCCACGTAGACCAACAGAAGAACAGTCCCCGTGGACCGGTGGCGAGTGAACGACGAGAAGTCGGTCGAGCTCCGAGTAAAGCCAATTTCGCGAAGAGCCTTGCTGAACTTGTCAAACCAGTTACGAGGGGATTGTTTGAGACCATACAATGATTTTAAAAGATGACAGACCATAGACTCCCCCGTGGTCTCAAACCCGGGAGGTTGCACCATGTAAACAGTTTCGTTGAGATCACCCTTCAGAAAGGCGTTTTTCACATCCAGTTGAAGTAAGGGCCATCGACGATGTACAACCACAGAGATAAGTACACGGACCGTGTTGAGTTTGGCCACGGGAGAAAAAGTCTTTTCATAGTCAATGCCTTGTTGTTGGGTGTAGCCACGAGCGACCAATCGAGCTTTTAGTCTGTCAATTGTTCCATCAGGAGCACGCTTAATGACATAGACCCATTTACACCCAACCGGTTTCTGACCCGGAAGGCGGGGTACCAGAGTCCATGTCTGGTTGGCCCAGAGAGCGGCCATTCCTCCTCCATGGCGGCACGCCAGCCAGGATGTTGGAGAACCTCCTGCACAGAGTTAGGAATAGAAACGAGGATAAAGAAGTAGCAAGAGTTTTAAGAGGAGGAGAGAGACGATGTAGGGAGACATAGTTTGCCATTGGATGAGCGGGGGAATCTGTTGCCGGATCAGCAGGGCGCAAAGTACCAGAGGTGGAGGCCGACTACGTAGGAGCAACGGACGGAGGAGCGCGACGAGAGTAGACATGGATAAGGGGCGGCCTAGAGGGACAAGGAGTTGGTGCTGGAAGAGCTGGTGGCGATGGTATGTTAACATGTATGACAAGTCTCATGATGGACTGTGTAATAGGGTGGTGGTACAGAGCTGGGTACAGGACCAGAGAAGAACGACTGATTCTCTCGGAAAGTAACATCAGCCGAAACCGAGATTTTTCGGGTGGTAGGATTATAGCAGACGTAGCCTTTTTGAGTACGTGAATATCCAACAAATATATGCTTGGCCGCCCTGGGATCCAACTTATCCATGGATGGTCCCATGATGTGGACATAGCAGGTACATCCGAAGATTCGAGGTGTAAGAGAGAAAGCCTGAGCGGAGGGAAAGAGAAGACTGAATGGAGTGGCATGGTGGAGGACAGAGGAGGGAAGACGGTTAATAAGGAAGCACACAGTGGAGACCGCAAAGTTCCAGTAGACTTTGGGAACGTTCATGTGAAGCATGAGAGAGCGGGCAACATCAAGCAAGTGCCGGTTCTTTCGTTCGGCAACACCATTTTGCTGTGGGGTGTAGGGACATGAAATCTGGTGAACAATCCCAAATTCAGAGCATAAATTTGCAAAGTCATTGCTGGTGTATTCACGAGCATTATCTGTGCGTAGCGTTTTGATGGTAGTAGAGAATTATGTGCGGGTTTCAAGGATAAAAGCCCTAAACCACTGGTTGATCGACGATCATCTATGGTTCAGCCGAGGAACGCGCAACTACCGCTTGTTTCTTGCTTCGCAAGGTGATCAAGTGTCCTCCGAAGTACGTGCAAAAACCACTGGTTGATCGACGATCATCTATGGACCCAACATAATCAGCATCTGTGTACAACCCCGATATTCGCCAGGCGAAGAGGCCCGGTTTAAAAAGGCAACAGGATGAAAGAAGTAATAAGAGGTTTCAGGCCTTAGGGCCAAAGACCTCGCGAGGGAGACCTTGGAGAAGTCTCTCTCAAAGGGCTCGCTGAGAGGCGAGCGAGAAGGGTCGGTGAGACAAACGCTCGCAGGCAGTTTGAGGAAGTTTTCTGAGTTCGACGAAAGGGGTACTGCGTTCGACGAACTCTCCCGTGTTCGTCGAGCTCACCTGACTTCGTCGAGCTCACCCCTGTTCGGCGAAATCATCGGAAGTCGACGAAGTGTTCTATGCTCATTAAAGCCAAAGGGACGGTCTCGCAATAGGAGTTGCGAGATCCAGACCTCGGCAGATATTTTCAGAAGACTGGGCCAAGCGAGGGCTGACAAACCAATGCCTAGCAGGCCGCTGGCAGAAGAGACCTTTGTTCAGTAAAGAGGTGTTCAGCGAAACGTGTTCAGTGCGCGACAAAGTTAGTAGGCGATCCCGCAGGAGGGCTCGCGAGTTTAGAGCCTCAGCGTCCAGCGAGCTCAATTCTGCGTTCGACAAATGTCGAACGGAGCTCGACATTCGTCGGACGGCGCCCGACGAACAAAATATGTTCTATAGCAGCGGTCGACGAACCGCCCGTCTCAGCGGTTGGCGAATAACTTGACGTTCTGTATTTCGTCGAGCTCGTCTGTGATCGGCGAAGTACCCTGCGTTCGACGAAAGGTGTGTTGAGCTCGACGAAGTCAGGAGGCGGTCTCGCAGGAAGGCTCGCGAAACCGGACCTCGGCAGATACCGCCAGAATGGGCCAACGAGGTCCTCGCATGGCGATCGCCTAGGAGAGGCATCGCGAGCAGGGCTCGCGGGAAGGCCCGCGAGAGCTTCGACAGTAAGGTTCTCGCAGTTCCTTGCCCATAGGTTGATAGAGCCAAATTACCCTTTTACCCTTGGTGGTCTGCCTTTAGCCTCCCCAAACAACGGAGTTTGGCTGTTAGCAGACCCATTTGGGGTGCGGATAGTAAAATCAAAAGGCGGAAGCCTGCTATTTGCAGGTCAGACTAGAAAACCAATAAATAAGACCTCAAGGGCACCTTTGGAGAGAACTTCACTTCAGCTTCTCTCTCCTCAGGCTTTCTTTGGTTAGCATTTCCAGAGCTCTCCAAGGTGCCCGAGTCTCAGCTTTGGCTTGGGAGGGGAAGCGCTCAACGATCTTCCGGGTTAGTGGAGAGACCTCCTCGCTGTGACTAAGGTCTTAGTCATTTTTCTAGTCTCCAGTCCACCTTCTCCGAGGGATCAGTAAGGGCTATCTGCCCCTCATTTCGGTGAGGGTCCCGAGCTCCACAAGAGGCCGAGAAATCGGTTTCAACAATCTGAGTATGCCACTAGTGTTGGAGTTGATGATGAGGTTTTGTAAACTAGTCCTTGACCAGGAGCTGTTTTGAGGTAACAGAGGATTCGTTCAACAACCTGAAGATGAGAGTTCCGAGGGGCATGCATATACCGACTGACAATACCAACAACGAAGGAGATGTATGGTCTTGTTACCATTAGGTAGATCAATTTTCCAACCAGACGGCGATAGTATTCCAGATTTTGTAACAAAAGATCGGAGTCAGAGGACTGAGCACATATCTTGTGATTTACATACATTGGAGTGTTAATCGGTTTGCAGCCGGAGTAGCCCGCATTCTTAAGAAGATCGATGCAGTATTTGCGCTGAGAAAGGACAAGTCCATCTGGTCGTTTGACGATCTCTAGACCTAGGAAGTAGTGAAGGTGCCCCAGATCTTTTGTTTGAAATACAGAGCTAAGATGTTGTTTGATCGCCTGTATTCCTTTTGAGTCATCTCCAGTGATTATGATGTCGTCCACGTAGACCAACAAAAGAACAGTCCCCGTGGACCGGTGGCGAGTGAACGACGAGAAGTCGGCCGAGCTCCGAGTAAAGCCAATTTCGCGAAGAGCCTTGCTGAACTTGTCAAACCAGTTCCGAGGGGATTGTTTGAGACCATACAATGATTTTAAAAGATGACAGACCATAGACTCCCCCGTGGTCTCAAACCCGGGAGGTTGCACCATGTAAACAGTTTCGTTGAGATCACCCTTCAGAAAGGCGTTTTTCACATCCAGTTGAAGTAAGGGCCATCGACGATGTACAACCACAGAGATAAGTACACGGACCGTGTTGAGTTTGGCCACGGGAGAAAAAGTCTCTTCATAGTCAATGCCTTGTTGTTAGGTGTATCCACGAGCGACCAATCGAGCTTTTAGTCTGTCAATTGTTCCATCAGGAGCACGCTTGATGACATAGACCCATTTACACCCAACCGGTTTCTGACCCGGAGGGCGGGGTACCAGAGTCCATGTCTGGTTGGCCCAGAGAGCGGCCATTCCTCCTCCATGGCGGCACGCCAGCCAGGATGTTGGAGAACCTCCTGCACAGAGTTAGGAATAGAAACGAGGATAAAGAAGTAGCAAGAATTTTAAGAGGAGGAGAGAGACGATGTAGGGAGACATAGTTTGCCATTGGATGAGCGGGGGAATCTGTTGCCGGATCAGCAGGGTGCAGAGTACCAGAGGTGGAGGCCGACTACGTAGGAGCAACGGACGGAGGAGCGCGACGAGAGTAGACATGGATAAGGGGCGGCCTAGAGGGACAAGGAGTTGGTGCTGGAAGAGCTGGTGGCGATGGTATGTTAACCTGTATGACAAGTCTCATGATGGACTGTGTAATAGGGTGGTGGTACAGAGCTGGGTACAGGACCAGAGAAGAACGACTGATTCTCTCGGAAAGTAACATCAGCGAAACCGAGATTTTTCGGGTGGTAGGATTATAGCAGACGTAGCCTTTTTGAGTACGTGAATATCCAACAAATATATGCTTGGCCGCCCTGGGATCCAACTTATCCATGGATGGTCCCATGATGTGGACATAGCAGGTACATCCGAAGATTCGAGGTGTAAGAGAGAAAGCCTGAGCGGAGGGAAAGAGAAGACTGAATGGAGTGGCATGGTGAAGGACAGAGGAGGGAAGACGGTTAATAAGGAAGCACACAGTGGAGACCGCAAAGTTCCAGTAGACTTTGGGAACGTTCATGTGAAGCATGAGAGAGCGGGCAACATCAAGCAAGTGCCGGTTCTTTCGTTCGGCAACACCATTTTGTTGTGGGGTGTAGGGACATGAAGTCTGGTGAACAATCCCAAATTCAGAGCATAAATTTGCAAAGTCATTGCTGGTGTATTCACGAGCATTATCTGTGCGTAGCGTTTTGATGGTAGTAGAGAATTATGTGCGGGTTTCAAGGATAAAAGCCCTAAAAACTCGAGGAAGCTCGGAGCGATCGCGAAGTAAGTATAACCATGTTGTTCGAGAATAATCATCAATAAACATGATAAAGTATCGATAACCAGAGATACTAGTAACTTTATATGGACCCCACACATCAGAATGCAGTAATTCAAAAGGAGCAGAGCTCCGAGTACAATGTGCTAAAAAAGAAGAACGCAGCTGTTTGCCCAAAATACAGGAATCACACTGGAAAGCAGGAAGAGATACATCAGGAAGTGCCTTCTGGAGGACTGGAGGCGGGGAATGTCCAAGACGTCGATGCCAATCAGCAGAGGAGACAGATGAGAGGACAGTGGGATAGTCGTCGAGAAGGTAGAGCCCGTTACGCAGTTGCCCTTTACCAATGGTAGTCCGTCGATCCTGTATCAGAAAAGAAGAGGAGGTAAATATGACGGAGCAATCGAGATCAGTAGTAAGACGGCTAACAGAATGCAAGTTGAACGAGGAGCCCGGGACTTAAGAGCCGAGCGAAGAGAGATGGAGGAGTTAAGAGATACGTCAGCCGAGCCGGAGACAGGAACAGTCGCCCCATTGGCCACAGTGATACACTTCGGATGAGGAGTAGCCGAGTACTTGGGTGGGCATAGCGAGGTGATGTGATGAGTGGCACCAGAGTCCACTATCCAACGTGGACTGGTGGAGAGACAGACGATACCTGTATTGGAAACGGAGGCGACGGAAGCAGTGGAGGACACCTGCTCTTGAAGCTGCTGGAACTGTAGGCGGAGTGCCTCAAGATCAGTGCGGGATGCTGAGGAGCTATCATCAGCAACAGCTGCAGTTAGACGAGGAGGATGACCATTCTTCTGGTAGCAGGTTGCCTCAAAATGTCCGTCTCGCCCACAGAAGGTACATTTGGTTCGAGACCAACCGCCACGCCCCCTTCCCCGGGAGCCCGAGCGTCCACTACGAGCAGATGGAGGTAGGGGAAGTAAGGGGGCATGTGTTCGCTGGAGAAAGGTTGGGGAGGGGGTGGAGGAGCATCCGGGGGTGCGGAAACTCAGAGGAGCATGGAGCACACATCTGAGAGAGGAGTAGTGGCTGAGGCGAGAACTTGAGCTTGAATGCTTTGCAGGTGTGGTGGAACACGAGCCATGATCATGGCAATGTAGACTGCTTCCTTTTAAGCCCTTTGAGCAGCGTGATCATTGGTAGAAGGCTGATGCTGGATCCAGGCTTCAGCCAGAGTCTTGGCCCGAGCAACAAAGGAGGTCATGTCGGCAGCCCCGACCGCATCTAAAGCCTGGAGATCTGTAATGATGTCGTAGAGGTGTTGGAGGCTGTCCTTGCCTGAGTACAATGAATGGAGCTCATCCCACAGCTTTGGCAGTCTCGTGATACATGACCATTTGATATGGCTCGCCATCCAGAGAGTTGAGAAACCAAGTCTGAACTTGGCCGTCATTCCTGAGCCAGTCCTCCGTAGGAGATGATGAAGGTGCATGAGTGAGATGTTTTAGAAGGCCCTTGGACTGAAGAACCCGTCGGACCGAGTGCACCCACTGAATGAAATTTTTCTTCCCGGAGAGGGAGATAGTGGTGATCCGCAGCTCGTCCCGGAGATCAGACGAGGAGTCCGGACGGGCTGCAGGAGAGGGGGCAGGCATCCCAGTTGAGTCAATCGAGGAAGGCATGAGAGCAAGCCGCACAGGCGGGCGAACAGAAAAAAAAGACCGGACGGTCAAGATGTGGAAGAAGGCAGTCCGCCCGGTCACGGTGCGGACACCAGCGGACAGAGAGGGTGCAACGACCGCAGCGGTTCAGAGGAAACCGCGCGATAGAGAGATCGCAGGAGGAGGTCGCTGGAGCGCGAGCAGAGAGGCCGCTGGAGAAGGTCGCTGGAAGCGCGAGCAGAGGAAGCCGCTGGAGTTGCAAGTCGCTGTTGGGAGGCCGCTGAAGCTTGGCAGAAGAGATCGCTGCAGAGTAGAGCTCGTACGAGAGTACTGCAGAGGAGGCCGCAACGAGCAGAGATGTGCAAGCAGGGTTGCAGAGGAGTCTGCTGCAGAAGCCGCAGAGGAGGCATGCCGCAGAGGTGACCGCTCGAGATGGAGCTCGCTGCAGAGAAGCGGGACCCACTTGACAGAGGAGGGCTCTATGAGAGCCGGGAATTTACAGGAGTCTGGAAGGAGAGATCTAGGGGGGGGGGGGGGGGGGCGCAGAGGAGATGCGGTCACAGGAAATCAAACCGCAAGGGGTGTGCGGTCAGAAAATTTTGGGGACCACAAATTCGGACCAATGACTTTGATACCATGTAGAAAAGGCTAAAGCTTGTGTATATTTCATGTATTAAATACAAGGAGAGAATACATATTTATAGGAGAGAGAGAGGAGAGAAAAACCTATACACAATGTGGGACTAAAAGAGGAGGAAAACATTATTGGGCCAAAACAAATGGGCCTCTCATATGGGCCTTTCTAACAATTAATTTTATAAAAATAATAATATTAATAATATATATTATAAAAAATAATAATAATAAACGGATTGCGGTTCAGTTCTGCTTTGGTCCGGTCCGGATCGGGTTGCGGTTCCGTTTCCGCTTTCGGCCCGAATAATAAAATGAAGGAACCACACCCGTACCATTGCTGTTTACAGTTCCAAAATTCAAACCGGAACCTGAATAATTCGCGAACGGTTTGGTCCGGTTCTTTACAGTTCCTGTTTGGTTCCGGTTTGATTCCAGTTCGGTTTACGGTTTTCGGTTTTTAATGAGTTCTAAGTCCTCGAGCAAAGAGTCGTCGTAGACCAGACCATTGCACTGGGCTCCTCCCATGCAGGTTGCCTACTTGCTCCTTCGAGTGAATTCTAAGTCCTCGAGCAGAGAGTTGTCGTAGACTAGGTCATTGTACTGAGCTCCTCCCCTGCAGGCTGGCTACTTGCCCCCTCAGGACTGATCATCTGTGTTGTCGCCAAAGTCAAAGTGGCGACGGAGGGCTGTGCTTCCAATTGGGTCTAAGAACATGCCAACTCTGGGCGAGTTCAATGATGAGACGAAAGGGGTCGAGAACGCTGTTCAAATAAAATAAGAATTGACGAGTATGCCAAGTTTGTTCAGAAAAGAGTAGAAAAGTGTTATTACAATATTTTTTAACAAAAGTAGGCGAGTAGCTTATTCGTCTTGGTCCCCCTCAGACTCGCCGGAAGAGTCGCTGCTTGGAGTCTTCGCCGGGGCGGCGTTCGCCGACTCGCGACACAACTCTGGAAGGAGGATTGCGAGATCAATCTGGGCTCCCTCCGCCGTCAGGAGGAAACGTCGTCGGAGATGCGCCTGCGTAAACGTTGTCGTGGCGATGGACAACTTCCTGCGTGTGTCTGCGATTTGAGCGGGGGTGAATTGAAGAAGCAGGGCGGCAGTTGACTATTCCCCGCCCGCTGGATGATGGAGCTCCACCAACTCTGACTCCGCCTGAGCGAGGCGAGTACCGAGATAGTCGGGTTCGCGTTGCGCGACGGCCAGCTGGTTCTCCAGGGCAGATACGCACGTCACTAGGGAGACCACGGTTTTCTGTAGAAGAAGGGGTTAGTCGAAAAGGCTGGCGGGCGAGTAGGATAAGAACGAGTGGTAGGCCTTACCTCAGGTGGAGGAGCCTCCTTTGCCTTGAGCGCAACCAACTCCTCCTCCGCTTGGGCCAACTTCTTCCCCTGCTCCTCGAAGGCTAGACCCAGGTTGCGAAAAATTGTGAGCTCTGAAATTGTGGACGCAGAAGGCGCGCCCGTCCTCGGAAGGTTCGTTCACCGTGGCTGGCGACGGACATGCTAAGTTTCTTGGGGGGGGGGGTGTACAAAGCAAAGAGGATTATCTGGAGACAAGGGAAGCGTGCCCGTAGACAGTAAGAGACCCCCTATTTATAGCCCCTAACCCCGATCCTAGTCGCGCGCGAGTAGACCTGCAGGTACGCGAGTACGCAGAAGCGGGCACCTAGGATAAGTATTACATGTGAATGAGAACGAGAAATCCAAAAGACCAGCGAGAAGAAAGAAAGGCGCTAGAAAATTGAATTTCATTAAATCTTAGCGTGAGTACAAAAATGCAAGTACAAAAGCAACGCCAATAAAAAGTTGCACACATTACAAAGACCCAGGGGGTCGCGAGTACAAATTACATCTGGCATAAAAAAGAACAAAAAATGAAAGTTGTGAGTAGCCTCATTCGCGGCGTACAGGTTTGCGACTACGGCGATGCGGGCTACTCCCCAAGTCTGGAACTCAATTGAGCTAGTATCCGAGTGACAGTGCACGGGGAGCCCCCGTGCCCCGGCCATGACGGTACCCGAGCTTGACAACTCTCACACCGCTTGCAATCCCTCGAGCGCACGGAGCTACGCCCGTTGCCTCATTTTGTCGTGCGCTCGAGGAAATTCGAGCAGCGCGAGTGTCGTCGAGCCCGTCTGTGCTCATCTGCTCCCGCGCGCGAGCATCTATGTTACACCGACACCGACACGTGACACGCGACACGACACGACGCGACACGCGACTCGTCAATTCTCAAAAAATATCATATTCTGACACGCTGGGACACGTATATTAAATATTTATTTTTTTATAATTATGAAAGAGTACGTACTTCAATTCCTCTCGGCACATGATTAAGACGATGGTTGTGCAAGAAGCTTTATGGCTAAACTTTGTAGCATAGGTGCACTTGCACCATGTATAACCCACCAAGCCTTAGGATCCATCGAAAATCGACTGTGAACAGAATCAAATTCTCTAAATTCTCCATTTATATAAGCAAAATTTGCGTACTCTAAATTCACCTTGGTGCGATCCTCAATGTTAGGAAAGTACCTCTTAAAGCATTTTTTTGGTTTCTTGAATGAATCCTTGTATGGAGAAATTCTAGAAGAATCTTCATTGAGTCATTGTTCACTATAGTGCCTAAATTTTAAAAATAAAACATCATACATAGTGGCCTTTATAGTGTTATGAAGTGTCGGAGAGTGTCGGAGAGTCCGATGAGTGTCGGAGAGTCCGACACCGACACGCTGGGCATTTTGAAGTGTCGGTGCAACATAAGCGAGCATCACACAACAACACTCATCACATGCATAACATTAATTTAATAAATATTTTGATAAATCGACGTTTTATATAAATTTTAATAAATATCTTTATAATATATATCAAAGTTTTATGTAAAATTTAATAAAGTTTTATAAATGTTTTAGTTATATATACTTAAATATTAACCAAAATGTTGATGAGACCCACCTCCACCTCTCTCCTTTCTCATTCTCTCTCATTCTCTCTCGTTCTCTCTCCAATATTTCCAAGACAATGTTGCCGCCTTCTCTCCTCCCCCCTCTCTCTTAATTGTGGGCCCCACTCCCTCTCTCCCTCTCTCTTTCTCTCTCCCTATTGAACGGTGGTTATTATTTGGCTGGACATTACACCGATAAGTGGATATCCTTATATATATATATATATATATATATGAAGATCCCAAGTTATATGACTTAGCTAGTGAGTTACATATAAAGATTTAGAATAACAGAAGATTTGGATATATCTCCCCTCTTTAGCAGTTACTAGGATATTCTCACGCTATAAGAATCGATAGGATTATTAGAATGTAAGGGTTAATAGTGATGCTGATTAAAGGAATATTAAATCGTTGCTATTTGATATTAAAATTACCTTGCATTGATAGCTCTGGACAGTATTGTTGAATAGATTATTACTTGCGTTATTTTAGGGCATTTTAGTTTGTGACTAATTCTATCTCTTAACTGTCTTCGATGTTATGACTGTATGTTGTTTTCTAGTACTCATTTTCATTTTTCTCAGGAGAGTTATGATATTAATTCGAGAGCACCGACAAATCCAAGCGAGAGAGCATCCAAAGCAATCTGGGACAGGATAGCAGGGATTGATAAAGGAAAGGGACCATGCATAAAGCAAATGGTGATGGCATGTATTGAAGAGATACAACCAAAAGGCAGACTCTTGCGGATCTTGTCGGCTTACCTAACTCCTTCTGTCTGCCTCTTACTGAACGAAGCATTTGATGAGCTTAAAAAACATCCGGAGATATACGAAGATCCCAACTTATATGACTTTGCAACTGTATTTTTGATGAGCGTGAACGCCCGGGTTATCTTTATGGAAATTCACACAGCTGATAGAAAGGTTTCTTGGCTGAAGGAACGTTACGTTGACAACACATGTTAAATTGACCTTTTTTTAGTATTTTCCTTTTTGAGACAATTTGTGTTCACTTGTCAACTATTTTCTTTTTTATTCAACTGTCTTTGTTTTTTTTTAATTCTTTAAATGTTATGTATGCCATTTACTTTTGGTGAATTATTGCTTTGCTCATCCAGTTTTCATTCACAGTATTATTTTCATGATGTCAAATAAATATATTAATGAATTTTGATGTGTGAAAAAAGTGAAAAAAATGTGCAACCAACATATATATATAGAGGGAGGGTAAAATCAGAGTGGTGAAAGATGTGGAGAAATGATATCCAAGCATTAAAGAATTTCATAGCTAATCAAATTCGGTAAATTATATTTAGTGCCGTGGCCATAAAAATTCGGTAATTTATACAAAATTTAATAATATTTCATGCATTTCATTTGCAACTGAAAATATTATATTGAACTCTTGTATTTGTAAAACTACACTAGCATATATTTTTGACATTTCTTATAAAATTACAATAATCTCTATTTTGACATTTCTTATACATCTATATGTTGGTCTCAATTGCTTTCTCTAGTAGATTTTCTAAACTCTGTTATACTTATTTTTATTTAAAATTCCCTACATTGATAGTTCAAAAATATTTCATGAAATACTCGCCACATGGTTCTACAAGTTAGATAATACAAATTTTATGTTTTAAATAATATTACTAACGTCTGCACATTGTGACACATCTTACATGTATTCAAAATCCTGGATACCTGTTGCATAATGTTCTACTAGTCTTTTTTGGGTGTTTTCTTGCCGTTCCACTACTTATAATTGAGCATATATATTGACTTTCGCGGCTGAAGTAAGCCATTTTATCAGGCATTTACTCAATAATATCTTGCGTCGTTAAATTGCATATGATTGATCATGCATTTCACTGATCATAACTAGATAAGTCATCAATCTCATGGTGCGAATGTCTGATTACATATGTTTGATTGCCTCGCATCTTGATTCATAAATCTAGGTTTATCACTTATTTATAGTAATATATTTAATTATTATTTAATTTATATTTCCTAATTTCGGTAATAACAATATTTTTAAATCTAACATGCATCATGTCCAATGTCTTTGTCTAATATGTTATTTAGTATGTTTGTGATTATTTTCATGTGTTATGTACGCCACAATAGCGGAGGCGTATCGCGTATGGTTGTGCCAGTTTAAAACAAGCGAAGATTGGAAGTCCCATTTTGAGCCAAGATGAGAAGAGTTTTAGCAGAAGAAACAAGATTATGATCCTCTTGCCATCCTTGGCCCGGGCAGAGGATATTTCAAAAGGAATTAGCTTCATCATGACGCGGAGGGAGTTTCGCAATCTGGAGGAGAATCGCCGGGAGGAGAGTCGCCGGGAGGTGAATCGCCGTGAGGAGTTCCGCGATCTAGAGCAAACCCCAGAGGGAGTTTCGCGATCGGAGCAGGGTGGGGTAGCGGGGTCGTGAGGAATGGGTTTATGAAAAGCCGAGAACGCCGGAGGTCTTCCCTGACTTTTCTAAAAGCCCATATTTCTCCTTTTTGGGCGGCTGCGGTAGCCACCGGAAGCCCTCCCAAACGTATTTATGAGAGCGGTGACGTTTTCCAGATATCACACCGGAGCTGAAAAACTCTCCCAAACAGGCCCTATGACGTAGATGAAAAAGGAACAAAATCACGTACCTACAACTCAAAAACACAGTTTTCATCATAAGCTGTTTGGTAATCAAAAGCACCAAAACAACGGTTTTAAATATCAGCTGTTTATACCTAGGGGTCATAAGCGGGCGATTCCTCCGTTACACCGCGCCGCAAGAGCGATTCTTCTTCCCGACTCCCTCCTGACGGCCCTAGCTCCTGAAACCCTCCCCCCTCCGCGACTCCTTCTTCTTCCGCGCCTCACTTCTACAGTTCGACCGCGCCTCCGACGGCTCCCAATCTCCGACGGCTCCCAATCTCCGACGGCCACGCCTCCGCCGGCTCTTCTCGTTTCTGCACCGATCTCCGACGGCCACGTCTCCGCTGCTTGTTTCTGACGCCATTTTTCTGCCGGCGATCTCCTCTCCTAACGGCCTCAACTGTTCCAGATCCAACCTCAGGTATATATAATCTCTTCGTTTGAATTCTTTTAGGGGTATGAAATTTTTTTTTGTTCTTTATACTCTTTTCATTTCTTCCAATTCTTTTGGAAGAGGCAAATCAGAGGTGTGTGTGCTTGATTGTGTGTGTGTGTGTGTGTGTGTGTGTGTGTGTGGAAGAGGCTTTCCAATTGTTTCATTGTATGTGTGTGTGTGTGTGTGTGTTTGATTATGTGTGTGTATATGTGTGTAGGTGTGTATATGTGTATATGTGTGTAGGCGTGTGATTGTATGTGTTTGATTATGTGTGTATATGTATATGTGTATATGTGTATATGTATATGTGTGTATGTGCATGATTGTATATGTGTGTGTGTGTGTGTGTGTGATTGTGTGAAGTTTTTTTTTTTGTGTGTGTATAGTGTGTGAATGTATATTGTGTTTGTACATATGTGTGTGTGTGTGTGTGTGTGTTTGTATATGAGTGTGTATATGTATGTGTGTGATTGTGTGAAGTTTTTTGTGTGTGTTTTTATATGAGTGTGTGTGTGCGTGTATGCATGTGTGTAGTGTGTGAATGTATAGTTTGTGTTTGTATATATATGTGTGTGTGTGTGTGTGTGTTTGTATATGAGTGTGTATATGTATGTGTGTGTGTGTTTGTGATATTGTGAAGTTTTTTGTGTGTGTTTGTATATGAGTGTGTGTGTATAGTGTGTGAATGTATAGTTTGTGTTTGTGTATGTGTGTGTGTGTTTGTATATGAGTGTGTATATGTATGTGTGTGTGTTTGTATATGAGTGTGTATATGTATGTGTGTGTGTTTGTATATGAGTGCGTATATGTATGTGTGTGTGTGTGTGTGTGATTGTGTGAAGTTTTTTTGTGTGTGTGTATAGTGTGTGAATGTATAGTTTGTGTTTGTACATATGTGTGTGTGTGTGTGTGTTTGTATATGAGTGTGTATATGTGTGTGTGTGTGTTTGTGATTGTGTGAAGTTTTTTTGTGTTTGTATATGAGTGTGTGTGTATATGTATGTGTGTGTGTGTGTAGTGTGTGAATGTATAGTTTGTGTTTGTATGTATATGTATGTGTGTGTGTTTTTAACATGCATAAAATGAGGTTTATAACAATTTTGATGATTGTATCCTATATAAATTGGTCTAATCATTGTATGTAAAAATTATTTTTAGGAGTTATAATCTCACGTGTTTATATTTTATTAGTATGAGCAATACTTGTTATATTCTATATATCCTCTTTTTCCAAACCATTTAAATACTTGCCTAATATTTTTGTTTTCATTTAATACTTGACGGACAGCTCTGATTTGTCTATTGCCCAAACTGAGAGCAAACGGAACAACACAAAAAGAGTCCATACTCTTTCGAGAAACCAGATCAATTTCAACTTCCGAGCATGAGCCGCAACTTCCTTCTCCTCACGACCACAACAATCCTCTCAATGGTGACACCTTCTCACACTGCCATTTATTTTCCACAAATCCCCACCGCAGAGCTCATCAAGCCCTATTGCAATGCGACAAACAACTTGGATGTGTTCCCTCACGATTTCATCCCTCTTCAGTCAAGCACACCAATCGAGCTCTCGCCGGACACACTCTATTGTGAGGCTAGCACCATCTCAAATGGCACCAAAAACATGTTTTCTATTTTTGGTGCCACCGCAGAATCATCTCTGCATGTTGCACATGGTATTTATTTCTTCTTCTTGATTCTTGCATACTTCGTTTTAATATCGAGCATCTTCATTTCTTGAACTATTGGTTTATTTCTTTTGATACATTGTCTTTTAGCAATTTTATGGTTTAGAATCATTCTATTTTTTTTTCTTTAATATACATTTGTAATAATTTACTTGTCATCAGTATCCATCAGTTTACATGAGGTGTTAAAAAAATAGAAGATGAAAACAGGAAAGAATACCTAATGAGGTGCTAAGAACATCCTCAGACGGCGAGATCTGACTTTGAACAAACTATGATTGTCTAGCAATTAGGACTGAATACCTGTTGGGATGTTAAGCTTGATAACGTATGCAAAGTATGATTGCCTAGCAATTAGGAGTTGCCTAGCAATTAGGACTTGCCCTGAAATTTACCCAAATCAGAAATGGGAGCCCTTCAGCATAAATTAACACTAAATGTACTTCATACTCAAAATTTTATCTTAGGTCTACAAATTAACTTTAGAGTTTGCATAAAATTTCAAGATGAAGATAATATCAGTAAACATTTTTTTCTATTGGCCAAGTCTTGATGTATTCAACAAAATCTTGATCTATTCAACAAAAGCTTGATCTATGTTGATATATCAGGAAAGAGATGGAACATATTGTAGACAAATGCTAGTAGACACAAATGGAAATAGATAGAACATATTATATTTTATTCTTTTGGCAAAATATTGATGTGTTGAGCAAAATGTGCATCCATTCAACAAAAGCTTGATGTATTCTTCTAGCAAAAGGTTGGTCTATGTTGATGTATCAGGAAACATCAACATATTGTAGACACATGGTATTGTAGTAGAAAATTTTGATATGCAGTGTTAAATTTTGATATGCATTGAGGGGAGTCTGCGGACCGATTTTGTTTCGTACCTGCCGGCGGTAAGAGAATCTTCATCGATTTTATTCTGGTTCCTGCCTGCCGTCGTGAGAAGAATCCTCATCGAAGAGGATAGTCCTAGATGGAATTATCACAGAACCTCTTGAGTTTTACGAAACAAAACCTCTGCAGAATGAAAATTGGAGATTCCGAGTCAAATAGGAGGGCTGTAACTGTAAGGGATATGAATATAAACTATTCATCTATTATTCTGCAATACAATGAATACTTGAATTAGGTTATCAAAACTGCAGGTTGCAGTATATGAAAACTGCAGGTTGCAGTTTATGAAAACTGCACGTTGCAGGTTAGTAAAATTGCGAAAACTGCAAGTTGCTGGTTAGTAAAATTTTGAAAACTGCAAGTTGTAGTTTAGTGATCAAACATTCAAAATCCCGTGCAAATAACCTACATTAAAAACCAAGTGTTCGGCAATCTTTCATTCATGTAACTATAGTTACAATTATAGAAGCTCACTTCTGATGACTGATTCCCAAAAATATTTCTCTTCGGGAATAATCTGCACCTTCCCATCACAATCTCATACATTATAGCTCAAATTGATCACCTGCATTGAACATAAGGTTTTAATGCAAGAGTTTAAAGATCAAGGATGGACAACAATGGCAAAATTAAAACTTTACCAATCACATTCCATTGCGTAACTGTGAAATTGAGAAACTAAGAAACAAACCGTTTATCAGCTTCCCAATTGGTCTGGGGGATAATTTCTCCTGAAAGAATAGCAAAATATCAAGTCCTTCCCTCCACTTTCTCAAAGAAGCTTGCAGCCCCGTCAATACAACAACAACACTCAAGCCTTTATCCCACCATAGTGGGGTCGGCTATATGGATCCTCTGTCGCCATTGCGCCCTATCTTTAAGCATAGTCTCATTAATGCCTAAGTACGTCATGTCTTTCTTTATAGTTTCATTCCAAGTCTTTTTTGGTCTACCCCTCCCCCGTTTAACATGTCTAGTGACTAAACTCTCACAACGCCTAACAGGTGCCTCTAATGGTCTCCTATGTACATGTCCAAACCATCTTAAACGAGCTTCTCGCATCTTCTCTACAATTGGCGCCACTCCTATCTTATCCCTGATACATTCATTCCTAATTTTATCCAGTCTCGTGTGACCACACATCCACCTAAGCATTCTCATCTCCGCGACTCCCATTTTTTGCTCGTGTACACCATTCACTGCCCAACACTCAGAACCGTAGAGCATTGCAGGCCTAATTGCAGTACGGTAAAACTTGCCTTTAAGTTTAGTGGTACTTTACGATCACATAGGATCCCAGACGCGCCTCTCCACTTCAACCAACCTGCTTGGATTCTATGAATCACATCTTTATCTACACCTCCATCTTTTTGAATTATCGATCCCAGATATTTAAAGCACTCACTGCGGGAAATATCTTGGTCACCCAATTTAATGACGGAGTCATCTGACCTTCTTGCACTACTAAATTTAAGCTCTATATACTCTGTCTTTGTCCTGCTCAACCTAAAACCCTTCTTTTCTAAAGTGTCTCGCCAAGATTCCAGTTTCGCGTTTACACCCTCGCGCGTCTCATCGACCAAAACAATATCATCTGCAAATAATAAACACCAAGGTATTGCTTGCTGGATATGTCCGGTGAGCTCATCTAAGATAAGGGTAAAGAGGTAAGGGCTTAAAGCTGACCCTTGATGTAAGCCAACAACGATAGGGAATTCCTGTGTTAATCCTCCAGATGTCCTCACCCTGGTCACTGAATTTGTATACATATCTTTGATTACGTCAATGTATGATACATTTACACCTTTCTTTTCTAAGACTCTCCACAAGACCTCTCTTGGAACCCTATCATACGCCTTCTCCAGATCGATAAACAACATATGCAAATCTTTGTCTTTCCCGATAGTTGTCAATGAGTCTCCTCAAGAGATGTATAGCTTCCATGGTTGACCTCCCTGGCATGAATCCAAATTGATTCTCTGAGATGCTAGTCTCTCGTCTAACTCGTCTCTCTATTACTCGTTCCCATAGAGAAAGATGAATCCTAAAAACAAATATATAATGATTCATGAATCTTGCTATACCAATTCAATACCAAATTGTAAACAACATAGAGAAAGATGAATCCTAAAAACAAATATCCAATGTTTGATTGAATCCAAGAATACAGACAGCATGAGTTCAATTAACCAAAATATGAGGTTTAGAAGCACAAACAATTTATAAAACCAAGATACAAACAGCAAGTGTGAAGTTCAGTTCAAGACAGCAAGAGAGAACATTCCAATCTGTAGGAAAGAGGAAAAAATGAAAGCAAGTGGAGGAAGGGCAGCATAACTGACCATAAGCATGGAAAATTGCTGAACCTTTGGAGGCTGCTATGCTTCTTGCTTGGATCGTCGAGATCATTCCAATCCCTTGCTTTAAGAAATCGGGCCGCAGTATCATCTTCCTCGTCGAGGGAAGCAACAGAGAGGTAGCAGACTGATGGGAAATGGGGGTGTCCAGGAGCAGAGAGGCATTGCTAGGAAGATAAGAGTGCGAGAGACCGGAGGAAATGATGGATTTCCGGATAAGATATTGAGGGGGTTCTCCAAATCCCTAGCCTGGAAAACATGTCTGATGCCCTCCCCGTGGTGCGACGTTAGCCGCGATGCCGCATGGGAAGCAAATTCATGCTCCTTCTATTTCGATTGAGGAAGAGGGGAGTTCGTGAGGTATTTTTGAGCATGCATGTTATGAAATATAAACTTGCAGGGAGGTTTTTGTAAATTTAAATGATAGATGGGTGCAACCCCTATCTATGCAAACTCCTAGGAAAGGTTTTGGTTATGTGTGCGTGTGTGTGTGTGTATATATATATGGGTTAATTACAGGTTGCACCCCTCTGTCTTTCAAAATTACATTCATCACCCCTCAAGTTTCCTCAGTTTACAAAAATTCCCCTTTCATTAGAAATATGGATGGAAAATGATAAAATCAACCAAATTATGTTATGATATTCAATTTTACCTTCTCTAATGACTCAACATTGAAAATGGTGACCTTTTCCTTTGGAAATATAGATGGAAAGTGATAAAATATGCTAAAGTATTTTATAATATTCCAATTTTACCATTTGTAATAACTTTATATTGAAACGGGTGCACTACATTTTACCTTTTCTAATAAATTTATAATTATTATAAAAAGATAAAATTAAAATATCATAAAATAATATGACTGATTTTATCATTTTCCATGCATATTTCTGGGGAGGCTAATGGTCGTGGATGCTAAAAATAGTATCCGCGACCGACTTCCAGAAGGGGAAGTGAATGTATGGCGGTAGGAAGCTGCTGTCTGCTACCACCAGGAGGGACGAATGCCCACAACTGCTAAAAAGAGCGGACACTGGGGTAGTGTTCGCAACAGCTGTCGGGATCATCCGCGGACACCGGGGCCGCCCACCTGGCTGACTCGGCTGGAACGGATGCCTGGAGAGTCTAGGCAGTGCGGATACAAAGCTGTTGAATGCGTCTGCCGGAGCTGATACTGTACTTGGTGCTGGAGGCTTTGCTGAAGATAGGCTAGGGGCGCGGGCATGGAGGATGTCTGCGACTGCTCCTGGGTAAGGACCATGCGCGGATGCCAGAATAACATCCGCCCATACTAACTGGACGATCCTTTGAGGTGTAGGGGAGGCTTTCCCTGCTGGAGTGTATGACTGCTTGAGGAGGCTGGTGCGGATGCCATAAGACCGCCCGCGACTGCTCCCCGAGTTGAACTGTTGCTGCTGAGAGTAGTATCTGCGGATACTCGGCCGAGCCCGCGACTGACCCATGTGCGGTCGCTAATTGTGTATCCACCCCTACCTGTTGCTGAATGGAGACGTTCATCATGGACGCTGGATTTTGGGTGAACATGATCCCCGTATTTTTTCAAGACCTGCAAAGGAATTAAAAAAAAAATTGACTTTACCCAAATGCAATGCGATATGCTGGAGGCGTACACTTGCATGGGAAACGAATCCGCAAGACAGGAGGTTTGACTGCTCTCCGAGGGAGGCTCGAGGTGATCCGCAAGGGAGAGAGCCACTCGACTGACCGCGTTGGATCTACATAAAAGGAGGTTGGGCTCAACTTAACTTATGTGTTCCGCAGGATAGGAGGTTTGGCTGCTCCCCAAGGGAGAGGTTTGTGGTCGACATTCCGCCAAGAAGAGAGTCACTCGATTGATCGCGTTGGATCCACATTAAAGGAGGTTGGGCTCAACTTAGCGTATGTGTTCCGCAGGACAGGAGGCTTGACTGCCTCCCAGGGGAAGGGATCTAGGTTGGTGATGGCTGCTCTGGATGCTGAACTTTCTTTATATTTCGTCGTTTTCTTCATACTGGAACCAATGCAGACAACAATAGACTCAAAATAATATAACATTAAATTTTACATGCGCCAGGATAAAAGAAAGTACATAGTCTGAAATGGAAAGAAGGGAAGGATATCGGTCGGCTGCTTGTCGTGAAGCTTGTTTAGTTGATGTCACCGAGGGCTCCATTGTCAATGATTTCTATGCACTTGTTTCTTGTCGAAATATGCCTTGATGCAACTTCTTTGCCTTTGGAGGTGGAAGGGTCGACGCCCTCCTCGCGTGTGACGTACTCCCGCATCTTTCCTGCTCTCGACAACTTCTCAATCAAGACATGAAGGGCCATGCAGTCTTCTGTATCATGAACAACATTTTGTGGTAGTGGTAGAAGGATTGCTTGCTCTGATCCGAAGGCTTGGCTCGTAGAGGTGTTGGCCCCTTGAAGTTCGGCTGGTCCTGAACTATCTGGAGGACCTCGAGTATAGGAACAAATAGTTCGGTATACTCCTCCTGAAAATCTTGGAACTGGTCTTCTTGGGGTGTCTGTTGGATGGCGGTTGCTTGGTAAGGAAGATTCTGAGGTTGCATATGTTGGAAGTGTCGAGGCGGTAGAGGTTGGCGAGGAGGCTGTTCAACAACTTGAGTATGGTGAGGATGAGAGATTGGTGGGCGCTTCTGAGCACGGCAAGCCTCGACTTCATGAGAAGAGCCCTTCTTGCATTCCGCATACTAAGGCAACTTGATACATGGAGGGGTCAACGTCATGTATCCCGAGGAATTCTTCTTGAATGCGATCAACGAAGCGACCAAGGGAATCGGTAGCTCCTTGCTTAATTTGGAAGAGTGCCCGAGGACCGCTCTTCCTCCTCTTGGAGGTTGCAAACCTCATCAAGATGTCTCTCTCCAAATTCTGGAAGGAGGTGACTAGCCTTGCCATCGAAGGTGGTTGAGAAGAGCTTGCAACAAATGTCATCGGAGAGAGTTCTAAGGAAGAGGGCAGAGCGAAGGCTTGAAGATATACAGCTGGATCTTTCCAGCCAGAGAAGCGAGGAAGATGAGATTCTCGGAACCCCGCTGGGACTGGTTCCCACCTGACGATCTCTGACAAGGGAGAGGAGTTCACCCTCTCCTCCACAGGCTCAACCTCTTCCTCAAAGTTGAGAACTCGGGCTACTCCTGGAATAGCATCCCTCCTTCAGAACTCTTCCCCAGCTTGGGTAAGCTCATTGGGATGAGGCAACAATGCTGGATTGACGGTCTGAGGACGAGCATCAAGAGTGGTTGCTCCCTGAGTAAGCACATCCACTTGATTTGAGAGCCTGGTGATCGCTGCTAGCAGCAAGTTGAATTTGTCCTACCTGTCGAATTCGTCACCTAGACCATGAGTTTCCCTCGAAGAACTCATGCTACTGAATCTGCTGGTGACTGCTCCCAAGTATCCGCACAGACTCAGGAGTTTGGCCACGTTCGGCTGCCAGGAGATTGACCACGTCCGCGGTTGCCAGGTGATTGACCACGTTCGACTGCTGCTGAGAAGAAAACACACTTGTTCACCAGCTATCCCAATCTGAAGGTCACGTGTTAACTGTTGGCGCTCGAAATGCGCACTTAGTTAGCTACACCTCAACAAGGTTAGTTTGATTCTGAAAACTGTTGGTGAGCTGGTTACTTGGAGATTCCTGGAAGGAAGAGGGTGCCTCAAACGACTACACGACACTTCCTGCAACACAAACTCTCGGTTGCGGGTCATTTTATTGATACTTGGTAAATTACAAGATGAGAACCATCCGCGGTTACAGGAGAAGATCCGTCGGATGATGAGCTGAGGAGGATGGGCGGATGCTAGAAGAGCTTTCGCGGTTGCTATGGCCAAGGCAGTCAGAAGGATCTCAGAAGAGCATCCACACCTACTAACAGGTTTCGATGCCCCAAAAAGGATCCTTTAGACGAAGCCTTGGCCCTCTATTTATAGGAAATAGAGGCCTTCCCGATGGGCAGGGCATTTAATGCTACGTGCTGCCCGGGTACAGGAGAGGCGGGCAGTCAAAAGAGTATTCGCTGCTAGTCCGTGACCCGAGGAGGCTAATGGCCGTGGATGCTAAAAAATAGTATTCGCGACTGACTTTCAGAAGGGGAAGTGGAAGGCTGGCAGTAGGAAGCCGCTGACCGCTACCATCGGGAAGGACGGATGTCCGCGACTGTTAGAAGGAGCGGACACTGGGGTAGTGTCTGCAACCGCTGTCAGGATCATCCGCGGACACCGGGGACCGCCTGCCTGGCTGACTCGGCTGAAACAGATGCCTGGAGAGTCTAGGCAGGTGC
Organism: Dactylorhiza incarnata; assembly: GCA_033032865.1. Classification (NCBI taxonomy): domain Eukaryota; kingdom Viridiplantae; phylum Streptophyta; class Magnoliopsida; order Asparagales; family Orchidaceae; genus Dactylorhiza; species Dactylorhiza incarnata. The sequence continues at coordinate 1,554,470 of JAWHQI010000293.1, forward strand.
AGATTCAAAGTTGATGTCCGCGCTTGCCAGAGCTGATACTGGACTTGGTGCTGGATCCTTTGCTGAAGATAGGCTAGGTGCGCGGGCATGGAGGATGTCTGCGACTACTCCTGGGCGAGGACCATGCGCGGATGCCAGAATAGCTCGGCCCATACTAACTGGACGATCCTTTGAGGTGTAGGGGGCGGCTTGCCCTGCTGGAGTGTATGACTGCTTGAGGGGGTTGGTGCGGATGCCATAAGACCATCCGCGACTGCTCCCTGAGTTGAACTGCTGCTGCTGAGAGTAGTATCTGCGGAGACTCGGCCGAGTCCGCGACTGACCCATGTTCGGTCGCAAATTGAGTATCCACCCCTACCTGCTGCTGAATGGAGACGTTCATCATGGACATTGGATTTTGGGTGAACATGATCCCCGTATTTTTCAAGACCTGCAAAAGAATTTTGAAAAAATTGACTTTACCCAAATGCAACGGATATGCTGGAGGCCGATGGCATGCACTTCTCTGAAATCGTTCCGAGGACAGCTCCCAGAGAGGAAGGATGGCGATCGTTGACTTACGGGGTAGGTTGCCACTCGGCTGGCTGCGTTGGATCCACATAAAAGGAGGTTGGGCTCGACATAGCGTATGCGTTCCGCAGGACAGGAGGTTTAGCTACCTGTTGTGAGATTCAGGTCGGACACTTGCATGGGGAAGATAACCGCCTGACTGACCGCGTTGGATCCACATAAAAGGAGGTTGGGCTCGACTTAGCGCATGTGTTCCGCGAGACAGGAGGTTTGGTTACCTTTCATGGTAAGTACGAGACTTCAACCCTTGAGGGGGTTAGTCACTCCGCGTTGGAAAGAATTGTCGTCTGTGCAAGAACGGTTACCCGCGGGACAGGAGGTTAGACTCGACTGACCGCGTTGGATAGAGCCGCATGCGTTGTTGAGGCAATTTCTCCGCTGGACAGGCGGTTTAACTGCCTGCCTAAGGAATGGTTGGGGGAGGGTTGTCCGCAAGGAAGAGAGTCACTAGACTGACCGTGTTGGAAAGAATCATCGTCTGTGCATGAATCGTCACGAGTTTTCTTTTAATTTTATTATTTCGTTTTTTTATTTTATAATTGAATAAGTAATTAAATAATTATTAAAAAATATATTAAATAAAATTTTAAATACTTTTAAATTTTAAAATTATAAATAACTGTTTGGGCGGTCGAAGCCTGCCGGGGGCGGGCGAAGCCCGCAGCGACGCATCGAGAACGGGCGAAATAATTAAATTTAGAAAACCCTAAAATTTTAAAGGTTTCAAAATTTAAATTTTATTAAGAAATTTATTTAATTAGTTATTAAAATAAAAAATAGGAATAAATAAAAAAAAAATTGGTGTGCATTGCTCGCGGCCGGACAACCCCCGGCGGGTTCGCCGAGGGGGTGCGGGCGAAATAATTAAATTTATAAAACCCTAAAATTTTAGAGGTTTCAAAATTTAAATTTTATTAAGAAATTTATTTAATTAGTTATTAAAATAGAAAATAAAAAAATAGGAATAAATAATAAAGAAAATTGGTGTGCATTGCTCGCGGCCGGACAACCCCCGGCGGGTTCGCCAGCGGCGTGGGGCGAGCGATGCCTGCCGAGGAGGCGGGCGAAGCTGCCTTGAATGCCAAGCGGGCGAAGCCCGCTTGGTTGCGGGCGAAGCCCGCAGCGACGTACTCCGTTCGAAGATGCTAGTATATATATATATATATCAATGTATTGGCCTTGCAGGTTGAGTGGTCTCTTGAGGTTATTAACTTAGTACGGTGTTTGGGAGGAGAGAAGTTGTTATGATTGATTTCAGAGCTCCACTGTTTGTATGGGTTGGGTTGAATCAAAACAGATAATACCCCCGGTATTTATGGAAGCATTAAAGGTGTTTTGGAGGAGGGAAGTTGTTATTAATGATTTCAAAGCTCGATGGTTCAACTTAGTATGAGTTGGGTTGAATCAAAATGGACAACGCCTCCTATATTATGGGTTGACTTATTACAGATGGTATCAGAGCTGAACCTTATGCAGTACGATACATGGTTCATAGCAACCATACCCTGACACGTGCCAATGTTTATTAAAGTGTCTATTCAAAGTTTCATGAATGTTCCTATTTTCCAGTTGCTTCCTACTCTAGGTGAATATTTTACCAATAGTGTAAGCCTCTATAAGCTCGGTATCAATGAGAGAATTCCCAAGTTCTGTCATAGAAAGAAGGTGGGTTCTTTTCTTCCTCATTTTACCTTTGTGTTGTTGCTACTCTTCACCATTTTTGAATGAACATCTGGGCAGTAGTATTTTACCCAAATATAACCGGCTAAAACATTTTAAAAGCCAGGAGAATATCTATGGTGTGCTTATTCCTGTTGCATTCTTCTATTAATCTCACATTTATTTTTTAAATTAACAGAGATATCCTGCCAATAAGTTTAGAATTATTGAGAATTCTTCTATGTAGTGCCTACCTTTTACATTCTATTATATATGATATTTTCTATCATTTTTTTCAAGATGAGATAATAATAATAATAATTACAAGCCCTTTAAACTATAATTTAGCACGTGGACATGATTTTGAAAATTTCTTTTATTTTTTATTTTTTAGTAAGTTGTTTGAAATAAGTGAATAAAAGATTTTTGCTCTTTGCAGTTGCAAGTCCCACGCTGAAAGAATGTCTGACACTTATAGTACCCATCACACTAATGCTTGGACTTTTGGCCTTCACCTGCAAGATTGCTAGTAGAAAAAAACAATTGCGAGAATCGGTAAGAGCAGGAATAACCACATCTTTTAAATTTGGAACATCAAATACTCGTTTTTATTTTGAATGCTCAATTATTTTCTTCAGCAACAGCATCTGAAGAATTTGTTGTATCAGTGTTATATTTGCTAACTCATTCAAATTAATTATTTTTAAATTAAGGTTTATATCCTTCAAGTATGTATAGTGTTGAACTGATTAATAAATAAGTTAAAAAAATCAATTGAACTCAGGTGGAATGCATCTTGATCAGTGTAACCCTCAATTATATACTTCCAACATTTTTCTCGCTATTTTCAATTTCATTCATGGTTTGTTCTTCTTCGTTTAGTTCTATTTTGTTGTATTTTTCCCCAGTTTTAGACGCAACACTAAATAAAATATAAATACATAGTGGCACATTGCATTTAAAAAATTTTGTTATATGCAATCCAAAATCCATGTATAATAATTCTGAAGGTTGTTCTTAAAGTTTAATTGTTGGTGATAGTGAAGTGTTTGTTAGGCCTAGTAGTGATGATGGTTAATGGATATTTAGACCTTGGATGATAATCATTTTCAGCATTTTGTAGCAGTGCTCTTTAATGTTGGAATTATCGTGTATTTCAAAGTTTTTGGAAACAGTTTCTAGTTGCTCTAGTTTATGTAATTTTATCTCTGAACTTTTTCTGTTGTACAATGCTATGAATATGTAGAATATGCATGCTCTCTATTAACTCATTTTTCATTATTCTTAGATGAGCAATGATAGTGGATCAAGCGGGCCAATAAATTCAATGCATTATAAGAAATTCTATATCGATGAGTTTGTAGTATCAGTACTCAGAAAAGACTCGGAGCATGCCTATAAGCGCGATCTTTCTCTTAATATTTACTTGCTGAAAGAAGCTTTTGAAGAGCTTGAAAGACATCCGGATATATATGAAGATCCGGGCTTATATGATTTCGCATGTGAGTTCATGTTGGAGACGGTCAAGAGAGTTGCCTTCATGAAAATACCTAGTGATAGGAAGGTTGTTTGGCTAAAGAATCGTTACAACAGAAACATGTTCCATTGCTTAGTTGATGGGAAATTTTTCTTTTAGTGTTGTCCTTGTTGAGACAATTAATGAAACACTATATGGGTGTACTTTTAGTATCAAGTTATTCTCTCACGTCTGAAGTAATTTTATTTACTTATTATTTATTTTCCTTACTGCTTTTTATTGGTTGTTATTACAGTGTTGCAAAGGTAAAATGTAATTATGTAACCCTCCAAATTTTTTATTCATAGCAATTCTCTTTTGCATTGATTTTTCGATCCTTTATAGAATAATTTTGATGATTAATTATTATTTGAAAGCGTTTGGACTAAAAGTCTAAAAGTAAATCAAAGTACCAAGACATGCAGGCGGTATGTAAAATGATAAATTACAATGTACGAAGAAATGAAATTATAGTTATGAGTATAATTATTTGAGTTCATTAAAATTACATGCAGGCGGCAAATTTTGGCATGTTGTAAATTGAATCGAAATCCAAATAAAATGATTCGAATCAAAATAACTCGAAATCAAATTCGACACCCACGAGTCGCTCGATTTAGCTCTTATTTATTAATGTTTAGGAAAGTTTGTCTGGCTTTTAGCACTACATTAGAAGACGGGTCGGTAGCTTTAATAGCAGGAGGTGTAGGCTTTTGGCACTGTAGCATTTGGAGGCAGAGGTTGCATGGCAATAATAGTAGTAGGAAGGCATGAAATTTTTTCCATATGCATAACGTATGGAAATTTCATGCATGAATAAATAGCGTGGACCCATCGTTTTGCTTCTTTCAATTTTTTTCGCCCTTTTCGTCTGCTGTTCGTGCCAACTGAAAAGAAAAACCCTCGCCATTGTCAAGCTGCAGCTGTTCTCCCTCGCCATTGCGAAGCTGGGAAGGTCCACACCATCCACACCATCTGCTTCTACTTGTCCATCCCTCAGGCTCGAACCGAAAACCTCGAGCTCTGATATAGCAAGAATAACTTCCGCCGAAGCTCCACCATCTCCGACCTCTGAAATCTCTTCTGCGTGGATGTCCGCTGTCTAAAATTTCGATTGGTGAAAATGTAACTCTATTCTTATTTATTTCCAAGTTAATCTTGGTACTGAGTTGTTTTTGAAATGACAGATATATGGAAGACTTTATTTCCGCCAAAACCTTATCACTTCCACATGGCTACTTCAAATCCGCAAGCTACTGGTGAAACAGTAAGTATTTTAAACCACATTTTTTCAAATTGTATGAATTCAGTAAATTTACGACTCTATTTTAAAGAATATTTCTCTAATTGTATGAATTTATTGAATTTACGACTATATTATTAACCATAATTTTTCAATCGCATATAATTAGAAAATTTTAGACTGTATTTCAGTCAACCTTTTTGATCTGTATGAGAACAGTAAAATTCAAACAGTAATTTTAAGTTTTTATTGCAGTTCCTTGCATAATCATCCGTTGGCGACTGAGAAAGAGATGCATTTGATCTCGCCGAAATATTTCTGAAATGCAAGGCAGTCTGATGACAAATATGACATCGGCGGGAATTAATGCAGTGGATTCATACAGTTTCCTATCCAATGAAGCTGGTGGGGTTGAAAACATAGGGTTCTCCAAGACGGATGCCTTGAACTACGTTCATCGCAAAAGAAGGGCTTTAATAGAAATCAGTGACGCTTCTAGCTTGCTTACTTTACTACAGAATAAGCAGTTGGACGATAATATGCTATCCTACAAAGTCCGGACGAATGAATTTAATAGACTGGCAAGCTTCATCTGGATGGATGGGCACAACAAAATAGACTATGACTGTTTCAGTGACGTCATTATTTTTGACACCACCTATAGACTTAATAAGTATAATCTAGTTTGCACACCATTCATTGTTGTGAACCATCACTGGCATAATGTTTTCGTGGGCATGACTTTTATCGCCGAGGAGACTATTGAATCGTTTTGATGGGTGTTCGAGTCGTTTCTGAAATGTGTGGGTGGTAAACAACCAACTACTATCTTTATGGACCAGGATGAAGCAATGACAGTTGCTATTGAACGAGTATTGACCACTACTCGCCATCGATTATGTCAGTGGAGCATATGCAAGAAGGCACCCTCAAAAGTCCTAACTTTAAACTATGACGGAATTGTTCGAACATTTTTCTATAATTGCATGAACAAGTGTGATGGCGTTGATGAGTTCAATAGGTATTGACACAAAATGATAACGAGAGGAAGTCTACATGAGAACAGATGGTAGGGAGATCTTTATACTATTAAGAGGAGGTGGTCTACTGCGTTCAATAAAGATGTATTGGACCTATGTATTTTGTCCACCCAAAGAAGCGAGTCAGACAATAATTGCCTGCATGGATGTTCGAAGACAACTAGTTCACTTGTTGAGTGTTTTTCTGGAATGGAGAAATTTGTCTCATTGTGGTTGCGCAGTGAGCATGATGAAGATTTCAAGTGCAAGCACGATGATGTTAGCTTACGATACAAAATGTGTATCTTACTAAAGCACATTTCAAAGCAATACACTCGAAAAATGTTCGCAATTTTTGAAAAAACTTTCATGGAGGGTGTTGTGGGAGTTAATGTGGTGGATGCAACCAGATATGATGATAACAACATATTATATATGACACTGCAAAGCGATGCAATTGATGTTGATAAAAGTTGGTTTGTTAGCTATAATTCTACAACCAATGATGCGGAGTGCTCGTGCCGTGGTTTCGAGACTAAAGGTATCTTATGCCAGCACATCTTAAGGATTTACAACTTGAGAAATGCTAAGCAAATTCCGAGTAAGTATGTCCTAAAAAGATTTATTGTAAAGGTCAAAAAGGGCATCTACCAGTCCTACACACTCTCTATGACAAATTTTGACTCGAACTTGATATTTAGAAACCACCTAATGCGATTCAGCTTTGGTCTGACACGACGAGTTGAAAATTGCAAACTTGCAAAGAAACATGTTGCATGCACAATGAATGTCATGCACAAAAAATAGATGAGTTGGTTGACAGTGACGAGCATCACAAAAAAGATTATCTATATGAAAATGCAAAGATTAAAACAGTCGTAAAGGATCCACCAATGAAGAGACGAAAATGTGTCTTGAATGCACGTATGATGGACCATTGGGAGCGAGAAAATCGAAAACCTCGTAATATATTGTATTTCTTTTTTCTTAATATGTTAAACTCAACCTCATGTTATAAATCGTAGTAATGGTCCTTTTTTTAATTATAAATCGTAGTAATGGTCCTTTTTTTAAATGTGTCACAGGAAAGAAAGCGGAGGGCAAGGGAAAAGAGGTCATTGATGATAACACACCAAGCACTAAAGAGTTTGAGTTCTTTGACGGGCCCATTAATGAGCAGCAAGCTTCTCCACCGGCCATGTCTACATGTTTAGATTCAAACGGCGACTATTTCGTTAATTTTTCATTTAATTTTTCAAGCATTCCGGATGTCTTCAAGCCCTATTGAAAGCACAATTTGTATTCAGACAATGATAATAGTTGTTGACGCCTGGAAAATCCTGGCCCCAAAATTCGGATCAATGCAGCCTGAGGCTACTTGCCCAGCGGTTCAGCGAGAAGGTTTGGTTAGCCACTACGAGTGAAACGGAGAGATAAAGGACACAACCTCAGGTGTTGCGGCAGGGAGGTCCCACCACGTACCCAGAAGCTCAAAAGAGTCTTCTCCTCCAAAACCACGAATGGCCGAGCTTGGTACTAGGTAGGCACTTGTTAGGGAAGATTCTCCTTTGTAAAAGGCGGGGGGGGGGGGGGGGGGGGGGGCAGCTCTGATTTTGACAAGTGCCATTCCTGGTACCCCTGGGGGTCTATTTATAGACAAATCCTAGGGGGGGGGGGGGGGGGGAGCAGATGACTATCCCTGACCCCTTAGAGTTGGTTTTTTAGACAAGGTAATAGGTTGGCGAGTAGGTAAGGGACTCAGACCTAACTGGCGAGTTGGTCGGCTAAGTCGCTCATAGGCGAGTAGGGCCGAACTCACGACCTCCCCGCCTGGCCGGGTAGGTGAATGTCGGGCAGGTCTTTCCTACTCGTCTTGTGCGAGTAAGTACCTTCCCGCCCAACCGAAACTCTTGATCTTCCTTCGTTCAACGGACTCCGAGAGCCTGCGTTGGACGAACTCTTGGCCTTTCCTCCTTGTCATGGGGCGAGCAAGTATCTGCTCGCACAGCCAAGTCTCTTGATCCCTTGATCTTCTGGATTGTTGACTTCTGTCTTGACCTTTTGACCTTGACCTCCGCCTACGTGGCCTTGAGACGGGTCCACCCTCGGAGAATGAGGGTTGTACACAATCCCCGCTCTTTGCGAGCAACTTAGTTGGTTGGAAAGAATCATCCAATCTTTATTCGACGAGCTTCTTCTGGCGGGAAAATACCTACTCGGCAGGCCTGGGACCCCCGGAAGTCTATAAATAGAGGGGGGTGGTCCTTTCTTGGCACGCCACTTTTTTAGAATCGACGAGATGCTATCTGCCGAGCAGATGATCGCGAAGGCCGAGCTGTTGATGAAGTTGATGAAGAAGACGAAAAGCTCCGATACCCTTAAGAGAAAAGGGGGTCCTCCGATCGTCGCCTTAGCCCCTTGGGCGAGGAAGTCCCTCAGGCGAATCCGGCGACCTCCGCGCCCGAGCCTTCCCTTGCGCCACCAACAGGTGAGAGATTGGGGGACGAAGTTCCTCGATCTACTGCTGAGGAGGAACCCCTAAACGTTAACCCGGACCCTCCCCGAGAAGGTAAGCGCCTTCTCGAGATACCGCGATTCTTGTTCGAACTCTTTCTTGATGCCGACGCTCCTTTGCAGGTGGGCCCTCAGCGGAGGTGAACACACAGACGTCCCCGCTTGACGGGCGAGCAGGTGCCGAGCATCTACCGCCTCCACCGATCCTTCCCACAGGGATCGTCCCCGGACGGGAACCTCTTCGGCCGCCATCCCCCATTCCTGAGCGCGTGACGCGCGGAAACCAGATATTGCTAAGGAATTCTAGGGTCACCATTGCTGGAGGAAGGGGAGAGGGAGGGTCTTCCTCGGTGGTGCCTACGACTCAGCTTCCTCGGCGCCCTGATGCTGTGCCGTCGTCTCGTAATGGTCGGGGTGGTCGCTCCGGGGGCCGACACACTCCTAGGCGCTCACCTTCCCCTCGCAGATCTCCTCGGCGGAGGCTCAGTCCTCGCCGAACACCGTCTCCTCGTCGGGTTGTGTCTCCTCCTCACCGGGACGCTCCTCGGCGGTCACCCTCTCCTCCTCGTCATCAACCGAGGGCAGCACCTGTGCGGGCAGATATGAGCATCGCATCGCGCTGTATTTTTGGGGTTCTTTTTTGTTAACTCGTTATCTTCCAGCCCGCGCCACGTCTCCGGGATCTGCTTTTATCGAGGCGCTCAGACTTCCTACTCGCGAGTACAGGACGAAGATGGCTTCGGCCTATCTCGATCTGGAGATGAAGGTAGAAAGGTTGCTGGCCTACGAGGTTCATCGACGAGTAACCTCACTTGAAGGATGGGTCTCGAATATTGAAGGATTCGAGCATCGGCTTGAGGCGGCAGAAGGAAAGCACTATCTCATCACCGAGCTAGAGTGGCGGATGTTGAGCCTGGAACAACGCTACGACGCGTTGAAGACGGACGTGCGCGGCCTGCGGGCGAGTATCGGGTCCCTTGGGACACTAAATCGCATGGAAGAGCACATTCGGCTTGGCGAGGAACATCTGGCGAGAGCGAACGAGCAGATGGCCTTTGCGCGTCAATTGGGTGCCATCGGGCGGCAAGGTGCCACCTCGGACAGGCGCGGCGACCCTCTCGTTAATTAACTTCGCTTGCTAATTTGTATTTGAAGAACATTATTCTGCGAGTATTGTAATAATCTCGAACTGCCTATGTGCTGTGTCTTTGAACCATATTGCTTGATCGCATTTGTGCTGATTTCGTCTTCTGTAGGGTTTTCTTGTGTTTTTGTAGATCGTCGCCTAGACACGAGAAGGGTGGTCAACACCCCGCGCATATAGTAGTTTGTGCGACTTTGATGTAGGCGAGTAGGCAGAAACCTCGCACCTACTTACGTCGCGATTCCCCCCTCCCCTTGTGCCGATTTCTATAAATAGGGGTGGTAGGAGTCCAAAATCTGCGCGCTTTCTCGAACTTCTTCAATTGCCTTTCCTTCTCGTTTCCTTCTTCCTGCTCGCTGCGATGACGCCTTCTTTGGAAGCTGAGACTCGCCGCTTGACTTATGCCGAGAATTTTATTGCGCATAAGTTCAAGAAACCCGTTACTCTTGCGGACGATCTGGAGAGATTCATCCATCAATACCTCGCGCAAGGCTTCCGGGTTGGCCTTCCCGCTCCCCACGAGCGGATCAACACCTTCTCGGAGGGCAAACTCGCCTTCTCCCTTTCGCACTTCGAGGTCGGCCTGCGCCTTCCTCTGTGGCCCGAGTTCTGCCAGATCCTCCGGTACTACGAATGGGTCCCCTCCCAGATCAACACGAATGGGGTAGCGATCATCATTGGCTACCTCTGTTTCCTTCGCAGCGAGAAGATCACTTTCGACCTGGACGTCTTCTGAAAGATCTTCTATATGGGAGCGACCAAGGACGGGGTGATTTTCTTCGGCAGCCATCACTGCAAGGTGGTTGGGACTTCGAACAAGGTCCACCGGTGAAGCGAGAAGTTCATCTTCGTTACCGGTGACTTCTCGCACATACCAAATCGCCCTCAGCAGAGACCTTCTGGGGCGCTCGCCACTCCATTGCTCCGGGGCCGGCGCGAGGAACTCTTCCTCGCCTTGAAAAGCAAGAAACTCGATATCGAGTTCTGGCGAAGGAACGTGGACCACCTCGCCTACGTGCAGCCTGGCGAGGGTAACATTCTATAGTTGCTGAAGAAAGCGATCTTACCTTTCCGTCTAACAACTGTCTTCAGGTTGCCGGCATCTTCCATCCACGGCTCTTCCTGTGGGGGGTCAGACCCCACCTCCTCTATCTCCCACGGTCGATCCAGCGATAATGCAACATGGCGAGGAGGAGGAAGGCGAGCAGGGATCTCCTTTCTCGGAGATTCCTCCTGGGGTCGACGACGCGACCGAGATCCTTCGCGCAGCTGGATGGCCGGCCGAAGGCGAACCACCGGCGATCAAGAAAAGGAAGAGGAAGGAGGTTGCCCGGCACGTGGCGGAGGAGCGAGCTCGTGAGGAGGAAGACATCGTCCCTGAGAACCATCCCAACTTTGGGTAGGGTTCGCTGAATAGGGGCTTGGATGGCGTGCCGCTGATCACCTGGAGCCGGGAGCGCAGCGCGGTGACCTTAAGCACTCGCCTGCCTTCGTGGAGCGAGGATGAGGTTCTGAACGACGATGCCTTCAGCGCCTTGTTCGGGCTTTATGGTCGTGATGATGCGAAGGTTCTGCAGGACGCTTCTCCCCGCTTTCTTGCCGACCAGGGATCGCGGGCAATGTTACGCGCTTCGGAGTTGTTCCATCAAATCGCGCGCAATCTTCTCGGCTCCGAAGTGGAGCTCGCGCTTCATCGGAAGCTCACGATGGAGGCCGAGAAGCGTAAGGACGAGGCTTTAAGGCGCGCCAAGGTGGCCGAGGATAAAGCAGAGTCCAGCCGGAGCTTCGAGGTGGTCTTGGTATTTCATGCGAGCTAAGATCGGAACCTACTCTGCTTTCTACACAACTTCTAACATGTCCTTCTCGCATCTGCAGGAAGAGGAGTTGGTGGCAGCGGAGACGATCTCCAAGCTTGAGTGCGAACTGCGGGCGAGCCAGGTCTTGCTGGAGGCAACGCAGGTTCGTAACGCTGAGTTGGAGTCGAGGATGGCCGCACTTTCCTTCTCGGAAGTCGGACCTTCCTGCCGACCTTCTGGATCGTTCATGACGTCGCAGGAGCTTTCGTCTCTTCGGTGGGAGATCGCCCTAGCCGCTGGGGACCTGGTCTTCGCGAAACTTTCAGTGGCCGGCTTGCTGGTTCCTGGTGCGGAGAGCTTGACGACGGAGGGGCTTCTGTCGGACATCCTGAATGCTAGCGAGGAGGAGGACGATGAGGAAGGGAATGAGTCGGATTCGGCCGACTATGCTCCCTCGCCTAAGTGAACCTTTTGTTATTTAACAATTTTGATGCTTCTCGCGGCTCTGCGAGCATATTTTTTGGTAGATAACATTTCTTTTGATAGTAATATTTACTTCTTTCGTGAATCTTTTTCGTGCTGTTGCGATGTCGCTAGGCTCATAGGCTCGCTTGTGCATGTTTACTTGTCTTTCTCGTCAGGACGACTTAGGATGAGATCAGATTCGTCGACTATCTACCTTGCTCGCTTCTTCGCTCCACTTGTCCATATATCGGATACTCGCAAAAACCAGCTACTCGCACTCAACCCTGCGAGTTGGTTTCCTACTCGCAAGCTGCCTGCCGAGAAGGGGTCGTTAGATAGGAAAAGACGGTCGGGGCTTCCAAGGGGATTCATATTCCCGATAGCCTCCCTCTTAGCGCGATATTGGTGCTATTGAAGAGAACGACTTAGTAGCGAATGACTGTCGGGGAGGTTCCAAAGGAGTGCCTTCCCAGGGAACACAACATCCCAAGGTCTTCATTCCGCTGCTCTTGTTGATGCTGTTGAAGACGTCGACATAGTAGGGAATGACTGTCGGGGAGGTTCCATAGGAGCACCTTCCAATGGGACACAACATCCCAAGGTCTTCATTCCGCTGCTCTTGTTAATGTTGTTGAAGATGTCGACATAGTAGGGAATGACCGTCGGGGAGGTTCCAGAGGAGCACCTTCCAATGGAACACAACATCCCAAGGTCTCCATCCCGCTGCTCTGGTTGATGCTGCTGAAGAGGTCGATACAGTGGGGAATGACCATTGGGGAGGTTCCAAAGGAGCACCTTCCAAAGGAACACAACTTCCCAAGGTCTCCATCCCGCTCGGGTGCTGAATGTCGACCCAACCTGTTTCCTACTGCTCAACAGTTTAACGGGGAGTTAAGCACACTTAAGCACATTAACTTACACGATCGGAGGAAAGTAATCAGAAACGAATCATTTTGTTACGGGCTTTCGGCCCTCGAGGGTACGCAACACCTTTATTCAAGGGTCCCCTGATCGGCTTAAGTCGATCATCTCTTCGTGGGATTGGGAGGTCGACGTCCAGACTTTTTTCTGATAATCTCTCCAATCGGATGAGAGATGCGGTCAGAGGGTAACTCGACCAACGTGCAAGGGGGGAGCTGATCTCGACCGTCAGTGCAGAGGCTTGGTATTAGGAGAATGCACTACCGAGGCACCATCCCATCATCCGTTCTGGGTTTTACGAGAATCAAGTCGGAGGCCCGTTTCCCAGCCTGACGAGGAGATCGACTTCATCTGCTTTCTTCTTCTAAGACTTGCTATTATGAAAATTTTCCTCATCCCATGTTTCAGGGGGTTTTATTTTTAAGCAATCAATTTACAGGAGAGAAGGGTATACATCCCTGCTTAGGGATAAAACCTCTTTAGATCATCGCCGCTCCATGTATTCCCCAAGAGCTTCCCTTCCTGATTCTGTAGGCGATACCCTCCTGTTGCAAGTGCTTCGTGGATGATGAAAGGTCCCTCCCAATTAGGGTTGAGCTTTCCCACGACTGCCGATCTCCCAGCTGCGTCCACTTTCTTTAGGACTAGATCACCTGCTTGGAAGTGTTTGAGACGAACGTGCTTGTCGAAGTGCCTCGCCATGCGACGCTTGATCTCCTCATGCCTTGCTGAGGCTAGATCTCGGAGCTCTTCGATGTAGTCGAGGGACAGCTTCTGGGCTTCCTCATTCTCTAGTCGCCATTCCTCATCTCCGTCTTCTGCCGCAATCACCCTAGGACTTCTGACCTCGAACTCTACTAGGATGAGAGCTTCGGACCCGTGAGAGAGTTTGAACGGGGTTTCCCCTGTGGCTGAGCTAGGAGTGATTCTTAAAGCCCACAACACCGAGGGGAGCTGCTCCGCCCAATTACCTCTTAGGTTCTCGACTTACTTCTTTAGTAGGTTGATGATTAACTTGTTGGCGGCCTCCACTTGTCCATTGCTCCTGGGATGATGTACTGACGCGAACCGGAGATCAGTTCCGAGCTGTCTGCAAAAATCCTCCAACTCCAAACTGGCGAACTGAGGACCGTTGTCAGTGACGATAGCGAGGGGAATCCCGAATCTGCAGGAGATTTCTCCCCAGATGAAGCTCTTCACGACTTGAGAGGTGGTCTTGGCCAAAGCCTTGGCCTCGATCCACTTGGAGAAATAGTCAATCATGACGAGAACGAACTTCCTTTGGCCGCTAGATGAAGGAAAGGGACCTATCAAATCCATTCCCCAGATAGCGAATGGCCATGGGGCGGTGATCGAACGAAGATGCTGGGCTGGCTGCAGATGAAGGGGGCGAACAGTTGACACTTCGGGCACTTTTTCGAGAAGACTTCCGCATCCTTGCGGATAGTGGGCTAGAAGTAGCCATGTCTCAGGATCCTTTGCTCCAAAGTGCGAGTCCCAGAATGGCTTCCGCACTCTCCTGAGTGAATCTCCTCCAACACTCGGGGTACTTCGTCTTCAGAGACACATCTAGCCAGAGGGCCCGAGATGGTCTTGCGATATAACTCCCCATCCTGTAATAGGTAGTATGCCGTCTTGTACTGAAACCTTCTTTGATCCCCTTCCTCCGCAGGAAGTTGCTCAGAGCTCAGGAAGGAAATGAACGGATCCATCCACGAAGGACGCCGGTCGATTTCCATCATCTTTCCCTCCTTAATGGATGGTCGAAACAACTCCGTGGTAGTCCCTCCTGCTCTTGGCCCGTACTTGGCCAGACGATCCGCTGCCGAGTTCTCCTCTCTCGGTACGTGCTCGACGAAGAAGGATTGGATGCTTCCAATCAATCCTTTCACCTTCATGAGGTACTTTTGCAGAATGGTGTCGCGCACTTCGAACTCTCCCCGAATCTGAGACGCAACCACCATCGAATCGGTGAAAGCCATAACGTCTTGGATGCCCAGCTCCTTCGCGAGGCGCAAGCATGCTACGATGGCTTCGTACTCGGCTTGATTATTCGTTACGGGGAAGAGGATCTCGACTACTTGCTCGATCCTAGTTCCATGCGGGCTGACAAGAACGATGCCCACCCCCACAGAGCTCTTGCCTGAGGCTCCGTCCACGAACATCTTCCAAGGGATGGGAGTAGAAGCCTCCTCTCCTGGTTCTGCTTCCACCGAGAAGTCGGCTAAGAAATCTGCTACCGCTTGTGCTTTGATCGCCACCCGGGGCGAGAAGGAAATGTCGAACTCACTGAGTTCTACCGACCATTTCGCCAGCCTCCCTGAATGCTCCACCCCTTCCAAGATATTTCAGAGAGGATGGTCAGTCACGACCCGGATGGAGTGAGCTTGGAAATAAGGCCGAAGCTTTCGCGCCGACACCACTAAGGCGAAGACGAGCTTCTCCAAGATTGGATATTTCAACTCCGCCTTCTTGAGTACCTGGCTAACATAGTAAATCGGGAGCTGCTTCTTTCCTTCTTCTCGGACCAGCACGGAACTCACCGCTTCCACCCCTACTCCCAAGTAAATGAGTAGGTCTTCCCCTTCTTTCGGGTTCTGAAGGAGAGGTGTCTGAGTCAACTGCTCCTTCAGCCTACCGATCGCCTTTTCGCACTCGTCGGACCATGCGAAGTTCTCGCTTTTGCGGAGCGTCTTGAAAAAGGGAGAGCACTTCCTTCCCGCCTTGGACAGAAAGCGTCTGAGACCTGCCAACCTTCCTGTCAGCCTTTGAACTTCTTTCATGGTCTTCGGCGAGGCCATCTCTAGGATTGCCTTAACCTTGTCAGGGTTCGGCTCTACTCCTCCCGGGGTGATGAGGTGCCCCAGAAACTTTCCCCTTCCAGCTCCGAACACGCACTTCGCCGGATTAAGCCTCATCTTGAACTTTCTCAGCATTGCAAAGGTCTCCACCAGATCTGTTATATGCTCCGTGACGCTCTTGCTCTTGATCAAGAGGTCGTCCACATACACCTCCAGGTTCCTCCCCTTCTGCTCTTTGAAGACAAGGTCCATCATCCGCTGGTAGGTTGCTCCTGCATTTTTTAGCCCAAAGGGCATCATTTTATAGCTATAGCACCCATCCCCAGTGATGAAGGAAACATCGCGGCAATCAGGGGGATACATCCAGATCTGGTGGTATCCCGAAAATGCATCAAGAAAACTCATTACAGGGAAACCGACGGCTGAATCAACCAGCGCGTCGATTCGAGGCAAGGGATAACAATCCTTGGGGCAGCTTTTATTTAACAAAGAGAAGTCCACACACATCCTCCAGCTGCCTACAACTTTCTTAACCATTACAACATTGGAGACCCAGCCTGGATACTGGATCTCCGACACAAAACTTGCGTCCAACAACTTCTTCACCTCTTCACGGATAGGTCCGGCCAACACAGTGGCACTGTACCTCTTCTTCTGGCGGACGGGCTTCACCGCGGGGTCGAGATTGAGGTGGTGGGAGGCAACCTCTGGGTCGATCCTGGGCATCTCAGCAACACTCCAGGCGAAGATGTCAACGTTATCCTGTAGGCACGTTGCCATCTCCACCTTCTCGGTGACCTTCAGCGATCCCCCGATCTTCAGCAGCCCCGATACTCCCGCTGTGGAGAGTACCTCGACTTCTTCCACCTCCTCGGACGCCTCCAGCTGAGCCGTGCCTCCAGTTACCCTCTCGAACTCCTCCGCTTCAGCCATCCAGCTGATGGTGCTAATCGAGCTGAGGTAGCACTCGCGGGCGGCTCTTGGATCGCTCCTGATCCTCACCTGGACGTCCCCTTGGCAATACTTGAGGCACTGATGGTAGGAGGATGGGACGGCCTTGAAGGTGTTGAGAAGTGGCCTCCCGAAGATGGCCTGTAGCAGCTCGGGGCATCCACGATGACGAAACGGCACTAGAGAGGGGTGCCCCCGAGTGTTACAAGGAGATCTACTCCTCCTTCCACCTCCTGCTTCTCTCCGGAGAAGCCAAAAAGGGGACCATCCGGCGCCCGGACCCTTCCCGCGCCGACGCCTAGCCCGTCAAACGTCTTCTTGAAGATGACGTTTACAGAGCTACCGTTATCGATCAAGATTCGATCAACGGTAAAATCTTCTACGACGGCTTGGATCACGAGGGCGTCATGAAAGGGGTTCTCATTCCCTAACATGTCTTCTTCGGAGAAGGTGATCTCCTCCAACGGGGGCGGTGCCTGCGAGGTCGAAGCGACGCTCCTTCGATAGATCTGATGGAGACTTCCCTTGCGAGAAGCTCCTATCCCCGCACCCCCGTGGATCACCCCTACTCCTCTACCTCCTGGGGCCACCTCCCCTCGACCTCCTTGGTCGATTTGATCCTCGTTCCTCCTTCGACCGACGGCTTGAACGGCCGGCGGCTCGACCGTGGCTTCTATCCTCCGCTGCTCCCCTTCTACCTCTCCTGCTGCCAGCCTTCTCCTGGCTTCCCAAAAGTCCGGGCAGGCCATCGTGCCATGCCCTTCCACCTGGTGGAGGTCACAGTAGAGGGGGACCTCCTCTACCTGCGGCCTCCTCTGCTTCCTATTCTTCCAGCCCTGCCGATTGCCGCGCCTGGCAACCGCCATTGCTTCCTCCCTTCTTCTCTCCTGACGCCCCTCTGGCCCGTCGAAGCGCCTTCTCTCCGGGGATCTCCTTCCCCGATCCTGACGCTGAGGTCCCCTGGCCGGCTTCCACGGTGGCCGGTTAGCAGGGACTTGGTAGCGTCTTTCCTCCTCCCGATGCTCCGGAGCCACGATGCTCCTTTCATCGTTCCTTCTTGGCTCCTCCCTCCTGGGTTCTCTTTCTCTTCTTTCTTCCCTGCCTCTTCCCTCCGGCTTCCGCTTTTCCGCCCTCCTGGGCTCTTTCTTCTTCCTCTTCTCGGGGGGACTTTCTTCTTCCTCCTCCTCATCTTCCTTGGTCACTCGGGTGAGCCTGGCTAGGAAGCCGCGGTTGGAAGCCTCACCCTGGATGAACTGATTGGCCCTTTCGATGAGATTGGCATAGGAGTAGGGAGGATTCCTACCAATCTCCAACTTAAAGAGGCCTTCGCGAAGGCCGAAGGTTAGGGCCAACCGCAGGGTGCGACCATCCACCTCCTGGATGAGCAGCACCTCCTCCTGGAAGCGGTCGATATAGTCCCCCAACGTTTCTTTTGCTCCCTGGGTCAGATGGAAAAGGGTCGTAGCCTCCTTCTTCAACTTCTTTGCCGTGACGAACCGCATGTTCAGCCCCCGGCAAAGGTCTTCAAAACAGTAGATGGAGCCTTCCGGCAACTGGTGGAACCAGTCCCTTGCCTTCCATCGGAGGGAAATCGCGAACAGCCTACATTTGAAGGCGTCCGACATGGTCCGAAGGGAGGCGACATCCTCAAACCACTGGATATGACGGATAGGGTCCTCTCTCCCTGAGTAGTAATTCATCGAGGGATCTCTGAACCTCTCTGGCACTGGCGCGACGAGGATCTCCTCACAGAAGGGGCTCCTCCCTCCAATTTGGCGACGATCATCATCTGGTCGAGTATCTCCCCCATACTCGCTAGCCTGGCGAGTATTGTAGTAGCTCGTCTTCTCCTCCTCCTCGCGGAACCGAGTTCCGCCAGCTCCTTGCGACGCCTGTAGACCAAACTGCGACTTCCTTGGTCGCTCGAACTCCTTGACGTGCTCCTTCCCTGCTCGCTGAGTGCGAGCACCTTCCTCGGACGGACCCGGGCGATGAGGCGACGTCGCCATTCCTTCCATGCGAGGTAGAAGAGCTGCTCGCATGGAGCCTTCCATCCTCTGCGCGAATTCCTCGAAGACAGCCAATGATACGAACTCGCCGCCTCGAGCCGGGTTTCCCGCCACATCCTCGTGGCCGCTAACTGTTACCATATCACTTTTCTACCAGACTTTCTTCCTCTGGCCGCGATCCACGCTCACCGCACCAAAGTGTTGACGCCTGGAAAATCCTGGCCCCAAAATTTGGATCAATCTAGCATGAGGCTACTTGCCCAGCGGTTCAGCGAGAAGGTTTGGTTAGCCACTACGAGTGAAACGGAGAGATAAAGGACACAACCCCAGGTGCTGCGGCGGGGAGGTCCCACCACGTACCCAGAAGCTCAAAAGAGTCTTCTCCTCCAAAACCACGAATGACCGAGCTTGGTACTAGGTAGGCACTTGTTAGGGAAGATTCTCCTTTGTAAAGGGGGGGGGGGGGCAGCTCTGATTTTGACAAGTGCCATTCCTGGTACCCCTGGGGGTCTATTTATAGACAAATCCTAGGGGGGGAGCAGATGACTATCCCTGACCCCCTAGAGTTGGTTTTTTAGACAAGGTAATAGGTTGGCGAGTAGGTAAGAGGCTCAGACCTAACTGGCGAGTTGGTCGGCTAAGTCGCTCATAGGCGAGTAGGGCCGAACTCACGACCTCCCCGCCTGGCCGGGTAGGTGAATGTCGGGCAGGTCTTTCCTACTCGTCTTGTGCGAGTAAGTACCTTCCCGCCCAACCGAAACTCTTGATCTTCCTTCGTTCAACGGACTCCGAGAGCCTGCGTTGGACGAACTCTTGGCCTTTCCTCCTTGTCATGGGGCGAGCAAGTACCTGCTCGCACAGCCAAGTCTCTTGATCCCTTGATCTTCTGGATTGTTGACTTCTGTCTTGACCTTTTGACCTTGACCTCCGCCTACGTGGCCTTGAGACGGGCCCACCCTCGGAGAACGAGGGTTGTACAATAGCTATGTTTGATTTCATGGTACTATTGTATGTACGCAGAATGACAACAACAACGCAAATCACAATGCATCTTTCATATAGGACAATTTGTGTCCATCTGGAGCAGCATAAACATATAGTACGATAACAAAATCTCAAATAAGCCACAGTCATAACCACACAAAACACTGACATTGTAAGTTGTACCTAACAAAATCAAAGGCCGAAGAAGCACCCTTCCCTAAGAAATGTTCGCTAGAACTAAATCATGGAAAATATGAAAAATATCGGTGGCAATCTCAGCCAAAACACGACATTTTAGATTGCCAACCCATGCTGTTTTCCCATGATATCTCCTTCGCCGAGAGAGGTGCCTCCATGTACTTAATCGCAAACACGCCACAGTTATTCCCATTATCCTGCTTTGGGATTCCGTCAACTTCCACGATCTGTCATTCCAAGATATTTGGCGGCAAGGCATCACTAGCATCCTCATGGAATATACAGACCTGCTTGAAGCATAAGACAGAGAATTAATACATGATAAGAAGAAGCATTACAAAATAATATAACATTACAATACCAAATATGGAAGGGATGCTCGATGCCGGTCACTCGGTAGATAATCATAGAAATCCCAACAACAACGCCTGAGGTCACATACTAACAGACACCAATGACATTGTGCGTCTACTGGCATAAGTAAGATGTTGGCTTTACCGATGTTGTCCGCGGTGATATGACTAATCAGCGTTTTGGAGTTGCGCACCTTGTTCCTCTTGTAGTACTGCATAAAAGTGTTAATTGATATTTATTTTTAAAAAATTTTGAAAAGTTTGCAAAAGTACGTACAAAATGATCAGGAGAAATGCATAAAAAACTTTTCAATCAATCTGATGATTTTTTACTTCGGGCACCTAATACTAGTGCATAGGCATTTAAATGGGTGTCCGACAACCAACTAACTCCAAGTAAGTCATCTGTTAATGCTCTATTCAGTAGTATATTCCCTCTATAGAAGATTGTTCGATTACCGCGACAAGGAAAATAAATTACTCATCATAAAAGTATAAGAATTTTGATTTGCAGAAGGAGACCTGTACCTTTCTGGAAATCACGTAAGAATAAAATTTATAATTTCACGTTGGCGAGCGGTTATTATAGCTCTGCCAGGGTAAGTAGCCTCGAACTTTACCTTTACTCCGACTTCCGACGTACCCAAATTCTTCTTCTTTCTATAAACCCTCTGCTTTACATTTTGTATCAGACTACTTGGAATGACCAGGGGTGTGGAATCAACAAGTGTCATCTCGAGAGTAAAAGCATGGGTGGTCCCGATAGTTGGACAGACTCTGTAAGGTTTGGGAGATGGTGCGAGAGTGGTGCGGGTGATTCACTTGCGTGCTTGGACTGAAAATTAAGGAATCGTGACTCGCAAAAACTTCTTAGGGATTGGACCTCCCTCCTAACCTAATCAATTGCAGACCGGAGCCGATCCTCCAAACCTCTATAACCCTTAGTCGCCCTCAGCATTTCCACCTCCCTCTTAATCCTACTAAACAACATCTTCTCCTTCTTCTCCACTCTCTTCTCCTCTAACTTTTCTACTTCTTCCTCTTCGACCTCCAGTCCGCCGCTGATGAACTTGGAGACTCTTATGTAAGACCCCCTCCCCCCTTCGGGAATCGACGGTCCGACCCGGGAATCTTATCGAACACCACCATTTATGCACGACGCCAAAACGATCATGAAGGGTGAAGGCGCTTCCCTCTCCCACTCCTTTCATGAACACTCCGCTGTCGCGCATAGGGGTGATGTTAAGCGAATGTCACTACATACCAACAGACTAGGAAAGCAGTGTCCTAGTGGAAGACATCATTAATGAGTGCACTTTATATCACTTAACCGAAGACATAATTTATGGCGGAAGATTAATCATCACAGAAACCCCTATATTCAAGACCTGTATGAGTAGCGTCATCCTGTCTGCCGCATTAAAACTCCAGTACCAATGCATATATATATATATACACACACACACCACGAGCTAGGGCACAAAAGAAGATGCGGCCTAATGAGTATATACCTGAAGTAGCCTGCTCTGTGCCTTCCTCCACACTTGGGTGCTGTCTCTCTCACCCGCACCTGTCACCTGTGCTAAGGACAAGTTATTAGAACCTCGAATAAAATCCAATTCCTATTAGCATCAAGCATAATATAACATTTAAGGGAGGAAATATCTGGACTATTATTGGGTCGTGGCAGTCTTCCCGCGACCACCGCCTACGTACTCCGTATCATCATGCATACAGTCTCAGACCCACGTAGTTCTATTTGTTTCGCATGGGTTGTCTTTCTAGACCATCCTTCATGTGGGTTGCCTCAGAGTATAACTCGTCAGCCATCCGATTTGCTCCCCAAGGCACAATTTATTCTTTTTAGGAATAATTCTCGAAGACTGATGAGTCCCAATTATATACATATTTTCGGACTCATTTGGGCCGATTATCTAGTCTTTGCACTACACTTTAGGCATGTTTTCATGCATATTTGATATTCCATGCTATGTGCACTTTTAGGCCCGTTTCGGTGTATTTTCATGATTATCTTACTCATGCTTTATGTTGCAATTTAATTTCGTAGATTTGAGAATGTGTGGAATGCCCATTTGCGTGGCCCGTCGATCTTTCATGTTGACACGGGGGTTGTGCGAGTGTTCCGGGGCGCAAAAACTGCATAGGAACACTGCGCACGAGCACTAGACATTAGTGCGCACGACCACTGGTCGTGCGCCACTGATCGTGCATTAATTCTCACTTAAAATGGGCCTGTCCGGCACTTCGTACGACCACTGGATATAGTGCGCACGACCACTGGTCGTGCGCCACTGATCATGCATTAATTCTCACTTAAAAATGGGCCTGCCAGGCACTTCGCACGACCACTGGACATAGTGCGCACGACCACTGGTCGTGCGCCACTGATCGTGCGCATTGAAAATCTGCACCTGTCTATAAATAGCTGCTCCGCGAAAACAGTCGCAACTTCTTCGTTTCTAGGTCTTTTCCAGCGCCGTTTTTTGCGTTTTTTCATTCTAAGCCTCCTCTATTCATCTAGGGACTTCAAGGAAGAGATTGGATCTTACTTTCATCATCAAGGAAGGTTTGAAGAGCATTGGACATCGCTGGGTCGTGACACGAAGAAGACGGGCCATTGGGAGGAAGTGACATCCCTCCTTTACCCCGGACGCAGTTGAGGACCGAGATTGGACGCGGATTGACAACCCAGCGATTCCAACCGTGAATCCCAGCAAGGCTTCGGAGTCGGCCGAATCTCTTACTCTTTATTCTTTCGAAATGATGTTTGTATGCTAAACTCTCTATTTTGCGGATGAAGAACATGATAAATCTAGATCTGTAACTTTAATTTCATCTTTATGAAATTCCTTTTGATTTATCCATGTGTATGAGGTGCACTATTGTCATTCATTTTATCGATTTCATTCCGTGAGCCTACTCTTCCATCCGCCAAGCTAAGCGGTGCTAACGGCCCGTGTAATCCACCTCGACTCCGCTGGTGCGAACCATTCCATCCGCTAGCCTACTCGTCCATCCGCCCTTTCGAAGTAGTGCGTTCAAGGCCTACGTAGTCTCCATCCCGCCTAGCGAAGCAGTGCGCTCAAGGCCTGCATAGGAGTAGTTTAATTTTGTTACTTTTATTTTCCATAACCCAAACAACCCCCCTTCGCGTTCCATCCGACTGAAGGACTTCGATCACAAGTCCTTCCTCAATAGTAAACTCCACCTTATTGTGTTCCTTTGAGATTCGATACTCGGGGATTTGCTCCTCATTTTATATTACTTGAACGATCGGTACACTGCCATTTTGTGTCGCAGTCTTGCTACCGCCTATAGCGGTATGCTAAGATTTGTGCATCAAGTTTTTGGCGCCGTTGTCGGGGAACACAGACGTGTGAGTTTTCTGGAGAGGGAGAATCTGAGATTTAAGACCTTTTCATTTGTTTATCGCATTTTTGTTTTATTTCTTCTTAATCTGTTTTACTGTTTATATTAGGCTGTTAAGTAAATTTTTGTTGGGTGTATTATTTTGCACAATAGTATTTTCTGTTTGAATCATTTCATCTTCACATCATGTGGGCTGCATTCAATATCCGTTGCCGTTTTTGTGGAGATATCTCTCATGCTAGTGATAGATGTCCAAAGGGAGATAGTAGCCCTAGCACTCCCAACCCAACATATGGAGCACCGACTTCGTCTGGTACTCCATATGGTGCGCGGAGGTCTTACGACTATTCTGCCACACCTTTACCTTCATACCTCTTTTCGGCTTCAGCACCCGCTGTGCCAATGAGGACCGTTAGGCAGTGCTTATTTTGTCAGAGCATGGATCATGCCCTGAAGGATTGTGCCGAGTATCTTCGCCAATTGGACGAGGATGACGAGCTGGATATCCGGATCGCCCCGACTCCTACTTCTGGCAGCACACCTTCAACATCTGGCTATGTGCCTATATCACCTTCGAGTTTTGAAGGGAATGATGTGGGCACTGTCACCAGATGTGTGGCTGATCTGGGCACTGACATGACTGAGCCCATCTCCCCTATACGTCCATCTCCTAGCGTAGATTTGATTCTTTGTGAGGAACCAGTGCTTGACTTTTATCCAAGCACTACTCCTCCCCCTGTTATGCATACTACATTCGTCTCCGACGACATTGTTGAGGATGTGTCGCAGGATGAGGCTGACAATCTATGTGTTATGCCTGCTCCTATGGAGGAGGACAACCTTCTAGGTGAAGAGGAGCTTTCCTCAACACCGGTGGAGGAAGTCCAAATCTTGGGCATGGCCACTGTCGATCCCGCTGAACCTTGCGGCATTGATGACAATGCCAACATTATTTTACTTTCCCAATCTGATGGGAGTGAGACCGGGACCACTCCCCCGATTTTTGATTATTTATGTTCTTCGTCTTGTTTATTTCTCGATCCCCCCTCTTCATCCGAGCCTGTGCAGGTTGAGTCTTCACAAGTACCCCAGGAGGATTTGGTGCATATTGCTCAAGTCAATGATGAGAGCATCCTCTCATGGGAGGAGGTTGATTCCCCCTCCGTAGAGGAAACTCCACTCATTGCTTTTTCCTCCTGTCACCTCCCTGTTGACGACACCTTGCTAGGCAAGGATGTGTTTGGTGAGTTGAGTGAGGATATTTCCTCCTCTTCTTACTTTCTGTTTCCTCTACCTGCGTTATGTAGGTATTATTATTTGGGTAGAGGAGTAACTGTTTTGTCGTCGTATCGGTACCCGCTACCGACACGCGTATTAGAACAGTTACCTGTTTATTTCCTTTTTCATACGCCCATTAGCTAGAACTGCACAGTAGTTGAATAAGTCGTGCTGGGAGGACAATAACCTCAGTAGTTATCTTATCTTTTTTGCATTTTATTTTTCATGTCCATCTTAATTTCAGTTTTTATTTTTAGTATATTTTTGCTTTTGTTTTGCGGAGCTCACCCACCTTGCAGGTATTCATTGCACATCTTATAAGGCGGTGGTTGTGATTCTTCGTATGGTGGTGGCGTGGCCTCGGTCATTCACGCGTCTTCTGGTATGCTCACTAGCTGAGCATGGGGTAACCTCTCTCCCTGTCTCTTTCTGATTTTCATTTCAATATCATGTGATGTACCTCTTAGGTTAAGTCTGGGGGAGAGCTAGTATTTGTTACCCAATGCACGTGCACACTGCATATGCATAATAGAAGCTTTAATGGATTTATTTTGTTTAGATCATTGCATCACACACCACTTGCACCCACTTGAGCGCGTGCTTAGCTGTGTGCGTGCCGCGAGTTAAACGCATTTCTTGAGCAAGATTCGGGCAAATCATCGTGCTGGCTTAGGATTGTGAAACAGAGTAAAATGTTGACTCCTGCAGTGTCCTAGTCGAGTGCTCTCATTTCATGTAGAAATTTGAGTAGATTTAATTTTTCAGTATGCTTATAGTTTTATATTTTTCTATTTGCGTCAATACTGTTTATTCTACTCAAAAATGGTGAATTCGGTGTGAATCAAACGGTAGCTTAGGGATGTGTGTAGCCGGGCATTAGGTTTGCATTGCTCGAGTTGGGAGGACGGATAGTCTTTCTCGTTGGCTAAGAACTTGCCCCAAGCTATTCTCGAAGCATGGGTATAGGTTAGTTCAGTGCACGAACGTGATGTAGGCCCTCATTTTGGCCCGGTTGAGCTTTGTACCGATCCTAATGTCTTATCCTCGTTAGCCCCATTGTGCCTACCCCTTCTTTTGATTCAGCTCCACCATTATTTCACCAAAGCCTCATAGTCGATCCTAGTCGCGCACCCAAGTCGAGTTTTAGTATTTTATATTTTCATTCAGGGTGTTGATGTGGTGAATATTTTTGTGAAAATGCGTATGTGCTTCAATGTCTAATCTGCTGATTATGTTGTGAAAAAATGAAAAGAGAAAAAGAAAATTGAAAAAAAAAGGATATAGAAAGAAAAAGTTTAAGTGAAAATAATTTTTGATTTGTATTTGGGAGTGGGCAGTGCACACACCCATTGTTAAAAAGTAAAGTCTGGGGGTGTGGTGTACTCGCATATATTTGGGTTAGCGGATAGATTATTTTTTATGCTAGCTCATTTGGGTTTGGTGCGTAGCCTCCATTTTTACCTCACTGAAACCCAAGCCCCATCTTCACCCAAAGTCCTACTGATTCGTGTGTGAGCCAAACCAGTGCTGTGGAGAGAGTGCGAACAGGCAAGCCTATGGTCACCGACATTGGTGGATTCCTTTGGAGGTTGTCCTGAGCCCGGATCTTTGGCAATGCTCACCTTAGCGATTAGTTTATTTTCTCCCTACGCGTGACCGGATGATTCACCGTGATTCTATTTTTGAGTAGTAATAAATTTTTGATACGCATTTTAGAAAAGTACAAACTGTTATGCATACTTAGAAATTTCCTCTGTTATATTTTTATGCGTGCGAGCACGCGATTTCGCATGGTACTCTGTGTCGCAATTTCTCTGTTAGCTAGTTGTTTTTCTCCGTCTGCTTAGATTTTGTTTGCTCGGGACATGCAAACAGGTAAGTCTGGGGGTGTGATGAGTCCAGTTTATATAGTGATTTCCGGACTCATCTGGGCTAGGTTTCATGCATTTGCACTTCACTTTAGGCCTATATTCAATTCTATTTGATCACGTTGCCCATTTCATTGCTTAGTGCACATTTATGCCCCATCTTGGTGTGATTTCATGTAATTCTGTGGTCTAGTATATTTTCATGCAGGTCCAAGGGTTGTGCGACACTCAGGATTGGTTCTGGGGAATTTTCGGTCGAAAAAGCCACTGGTCGTGCGTTTTCCTTCGCGCACGACCAGGCGCACGACCACTGGTCGTGCGATAATTCCCCTTACCAGACAGAGAGTCGGCGCATGATCACAGGCCTTCTTCGCGCACGACCATTGGTCGTGCGCCGCTGACCGTGCGCTATTGTGCAGATCTGGATCGAGCTACAGGTTCTTCACGCACGATCTGAGGCATTCCTTCGCGCACGGCCATTGGTCGTGCGCCTGATCGTGCGCGTTGTTTATTTCTGCTCCGTCTATAAATAGGCAAGCGCGATTTTAGGTCGGGATCCATCATCCGACTCCGCCCAGCTCCGCCGCTTCCTGCTCCAGAGCGCCCATTTCGCCTCCTCCATCACCGCCCACCTTAGGGAGGATCTCCGGTCAAGCTTTCAACGCCAAATCATCGCCGGAGCTTCCTCTTGGCCTCCTCCTTCATCCTTGAGCTTCAAGAAGGGAGTCAACCTAGCCTTCTTCTTCAAGATCGGAGCAGCTTGTGTGATCATTCCTCCGGTTCGTGACACGAAGAAGACGGGTCCACTGGAAGGTAGTGACAGCCTTCTCTACCCCGGACGCAGTTGAGGACCGAGCTTGGACGCGGATTGACAACCCGGCGATTCCTTCCGTGAACCCTCAACAAGACTTCGGAGTCGGTCGATTTCGCACACTCAACTCCTCTTGCAGTTGATAGCTTAGTTAGGTTTCCTTGTTTTTGATGAAGTATACTTTTATTTGTTAACATTAGTATGAAATCATGTCTATGTGATTGAGTAATCTTGTTATATTTTCATTTGAGGTGTGCCTTGTGGTGTGGATTGTTTGTTGTGTTGTGTCACCCTAACAATTGTTAGTGGTGTGCTTTGCGAAGAGGTGTTGGCGACCCTCATTCCGCCATTCTCTCCACCTCATCCGCTTGCCTACTCGTCCATCCGCCTAGCGATTCGGTGCATTGCGGCCCGTGTAGTTTCCATCCCGCCAAGCGAAGCATTGCATAGCGGCATTGCATAGGAGTAGTTGATAGCTTTTATTTTATTTTGCAAACCAATCCACCCACCTTCGTGAACATCGACCTAAGAACTTCAATCTCAAGTCCTCCTCAATAGTTAACTCCACCTTACTGTGTTCCTTCCGAGATCGATACTTGGGGATTCATTCCCATTTTATATTACTTGAACGATCGGTACACTGCCATTTCGTGCCGCAGTCTCGCTACCGCCTATAGCGGTGTGCAGGATTTGTGCATCAAGTTTTTCAAAAACTTGATGCACAAATCTTAGCACACCGCTATTGGCGGTAGCGAGACTGCGGCACGAAACGGCAGTGTACCGATCGTTCAAGTAATATAAAACGAGGAGCAAATCCCCGAGTATCGAATCTCAAAGGAACACAATAAGGTGGAGTTTACTATTGAGGAAGGACTTGTGATCGAAGTCCTTCAGTCGGATGGAACGCGAAGGGGGGTTGTTTGGGTTATGGAAAATAAAAGTAACAAAATTAAACTACTCATATGCAGGCCTTGAGCGCACTGCTTCGCTAGGCGGGATGGAGACTACGTAGGCCTTGAACGCACTACTTCGAAAGGGCGGATGGACGAGTAGGCTAGCGGATGGAATGGTTCGCACCGACGGAGTCGAGGTGGATTACACGGGCCGTTAGCACCGCTTAGCTTGGCGGATGGAAGAGTAGGCTCACGGAATGAAATCGATAAAATGAATGACAATAGCGCACCTCATACATATGGATAAATCAAAAGGAATTTCATAAAGATGAAATTAAAGTTACAGATCTAGATTTATCATGTTCTTCATCCGCAAA
The DNA here is from genome assembly GCA_033032865.1 of Dactylorhiza incarnata. Classification (NCBI taxonomy): domain Eukaryota; kingdom Viridiplantae; phylum Streptophyta; class Magnoliopsida; order Asparagales; family Orchidaceae; genus Dactylorhiza; species Dactylorhiza incarnata. Next base: position 1,583,230 of record JAWHQI010000293.1, read on the forward strand.
ATAGAGAGTTTAGCATACAAACATCATTTCGAAAGAATAAAGAGTAAGAGATTCGACCGACTCCGAAGCCTTGCTGGGATTCACGGTTGGAATCGTTGGGTTGTCAATCCGCGTCCAATCTCGGTCCTCAACTGCGTCCGGGGTAAAGGAGGGTTGTCACTTCCTCCCAATGGCCCGTCTTCTTCGTGTCACGACCCGGCGATGTCCAATGCTCTTCAAACCTTCCTTGATGATGAAAGTAAGATCCAATCTCTTCCTTGAAGTCCCTAGATGAATAGAGGAGGCTTAGAATGAAAAAAACGCAAAAAACGGCGCTGGAAAAGACCTAGAAACGAAGAAGTTGCGACTGTTTTCGCGGAGCAGCTATTTATAGACAGGTGCAGATTTTCAATGCGCACGATCAGTGGCGCACGACCAGTGGTCGTGCGCACTATGTCCAGTGGTCGTGCGAAGTGCCTGGCAGGCCCATTTTTAAGTGAGAATTAATGCATGATCAGTGGCGCACGACCAGTGGTCGTGCGCACTATATCCAGTGGTCGTACGAAGTGCCGGACAGGCCCATTTTAAGTGAGAATTAATGCATGATCAGTGGCGCACGACCAGTGGTCGTGCGCACTAATGTCTAGTGCTCGTGCGCAGTGTTCTTATGCAGTTTTTGCGCCCCGGAACACTCGCACAACCCCCGTGTCAACATGAAAGATCGTCGGGCCACGCAAATGGGCATTCCACACATTCTCAAATCTACGAAATTAAATTGCAACATAAAGTATGAGTAAGATAATCATGAAAATACACCGAAACGGCCTAAAAGTGCACATAGCATGGAATATCAAATATGCATGAAAACATGCCTAAAGTGTAGTGAAAAGACTAGATAATCGGCCCAAATGAGTCCGAAAATATGTATATAATTGGGACTCATCACACCCCCAGACTTAAACGTTTGCTCGTCCCGAGCAAATCTTCTCAGGGCGAAGAAAAAGAGAACTAGTTGGCTAGGCAGTTGTACGAACGAAGTACCATGTGAAGTCGCATCCTCATGCACAAAGATAAATAGTAGAAAACAATTCTACGTATGCACAGTAATTTTTATTTTCTAGAAACGTAGAAGACATATTACTCATACTCCTAATGTGAATCACAGTGAATCATCCGGTTACGCGTAGAACGAAAGTAGACGGACAGTGAGGTGAGCATTGCCAAAGATCGGGTCTCGGGAGGATCTCCAAAGGAATCCACCAATGTTGATGACCATACGCTTGCCCGTTCACACTCTCTCCACGACACTGGTTTGACTCAAGCGCGCAAATCAATAGGACTTTAGGATAAAACAGGGCTTGGGTTTAGGTGGGGTATAACAACGGTAAACAAGAAGGCTAAGCACACCAAACCCAAATGAACAAGTACAAACAAAAATAAATCACCCTATGCCCAAACTTAATCAAATGGGTGCACACACCAATAGGCTTAGATTTGATAACATCGGTGTGTGCACCGCCTACTCCAAAATACAAAACATTTTTATATATTTTCCATTTTTTTTTCTTTTTTTTTCCGTCTCCCTTTTTTTTTAAAACATTGCATTCATTTTTTTTTACACATAATAAATCCAGCATAAATACCATTTGGGCACAACCACATATCACGATATGAACACCACTTCAACACCCCACATTCAAAATATAAATAATAAAGCTCAATCATGGGTGTGCTAATATGGTTGGCTATTGGGCTTTGGTGATGTATAATGGAGCTGAATCAAAAGGAGGGGTAGGCACAACTGGGTAGCGAGGGTAATGTGGTAGGAACGGGTACAAGGCTCAACCGGGCCAAAATGAGGGCCTACATCATATTTGCGCGCTTGACTAACCGTATACCCATGCTTCGAGAGTCGCTTGGGGCAAGTTCTTAGCCACCAGAAAGATTAACCTTCCTCCCGACTCGAGCAATACGAGGCTACTGAACGCCTACACACAATTCTACGCCACCGTTTGATTCATGACCGGATTCACAACTAGAGTACAGTAAACAAAATTTACGCTAATAGAAAAAATAGAAACTAAAAGCATATAAATGATTTTAATCTACACAAACTCTAAGTGAACATGATTGTACGACTAGGAACACTCCTGGAGTCAACATTTTACTCCGCCATACAATACTAAGCCAACACAGAATTCTTCGCTTTGCGCACAAGTGATAAATAAATAAAAAAAGCTCGGCACGTGCAAAAATTTAAGCACGTTCTCAAGTGGGTGATGCGGTGCGCGATGCAAATGAACAAAACCAAATATCATAATAAAAGCTTCTAGTATGCAAAAGATGTGTGGCCGTGAGTGGGTAACGAAGCGCGGTTCTCCCCCCAGACTTAATCTAAGCAATACATCATAATGATATGACAGTGAAAATCAAAATCGAAAGCTAGGGAAGAAGTTACCCAATGCTCAGTAAGTGAGCATACCAGAAGATGCATGAAAATCTGAAGCAAACCCGCCATTCAGAATTTGCAATGAGTACCTGCAGGGGTGAGCTCCACAAAAACAAAAGAAAGCAGAAATGCTAAAACTGAACAGAAATTAACTAACTACTCTAACTAGGAAAATGAAAATTCAATAAAAGTGAGATAACTACTGGGGTTATTGTCATCCCAGCACGACTTATTCGGATTTTATACAGTTCTAGCTTATAGGCCTATGAAAACAAAAGTGGACAGGTAACTGGCCCAATATCCGTGTCGGTAGCGAGTACCGATAGGGTGATAGAACAGTAACCCCTCTACCTAAATATAGATACCTGCTCCTCACAGGTAGAGGGTAGAGAATGTAAGTGGAGGAGGAAACATCCTCACTCAACTCACCAAAAACATCATTGCCCAGCAAGGTATCGTCTTCAGGGAGGCAGCAGGAGGAGAAGGCAATGAATGAGGCTTCCTCTATGGAGGGGGGATCAACCTCCTCACATGAAAGGATACTCTCATCATTGACTTGAGCAACATGCTCCACGTCCTCTTGGGGTACCTGTAAAGACTCATCCTGCACAGGCTCAGATAGAGAAAGGGGATCAAGCAATAAACAAGAAGAAGAACATGAATAAAAAACAATCGGGGGAGTCATCCCGGTTTCACTCCCAGCAAGATCCAAGGATAGATCGCTATCATCATCGTAAGTATCATAGCGAGGGGAACCCACGGACTCAAGGGCCTCAGTGGTGGTTTGGACCTCCTCGTCCCATAAAGAAGTGCAAACCTCCTCATCAGAGAGAGTATCCTCCTCATCCCACCGAGGTGCACCATCGTGTTCAAAGTATTCATTCTCCCCTTCAGGGAAAACAAACTCCTCATCCCACTTTGGAGCATCCTCCGAGTCAGAAGCATCACCCCACTCCTTCACTTCGATAGGATCATAAAGAATGTGTGTAGAAAAATCATTCAAAGAAACTGGAGGAACATCAGAATCAGAAAGTAGAATATCAGGTTCCTCCGCAAAAAGATCTGCTAATGCCTCCCCGATGGAAAGAATACTTTCCTCATCCCACTCAGGTGCATCTAGGAGCTCCCATTCCTCTCCTTGTTGGCCAACGGATGAGTGATCATCGTCACTAGGAGTGAAGCCATACACAGGGAGTGAGGAGTCCATGCACAAAATAAGATCGGGGGTAGAGGGCACGATAGCCTCCATGGGTAAAGAATGAGTGATAGGGACAATGTTGTCATGAGTGGAGGAGCGGCGGTCAGGAATGAAAAGACTAGGATAGTCCTTCAATTCATGACCCTCTCCTCGACACAACAAACAAACAACGTTCCTACACTGCCTAGCATTTAACTCATTCATTTGGTCTATATAATAGACCATCATATCGTAAGTGCTAGGAGAAATATCCCATGAAGACATTTTCAACAATGAAAGCAGATAAAACGAAACTGAAATTCTTTGCAAGGAAATCTACACAAACTAATAAGACTCCTTGGATTAAACTTGCTTAAAACTTTAAAATAGGAGAGAAGAAATAATAACAAACAATATAAATTTTAAAAAGCAAACAAAAATAATAAGGCGGCTATAAACACTGGAAGAACTACTATCTCTCGGCTCTCCCTCTCAAGAAAACTCACACGTCTGTGTTCCCCGTCAACGGCGCCACAAACTTGATGCACAAATCCTGCACACCGCTATAGGCGGTAGCGAGACTGCGGCACGAAACGGCAGTGTACCGATCGTTCAAGTAATATAAAATGGGAATGAATCCCCAAGTATCGATCTCGGAAGGAACACAGTAAGGTGGAGTTATCTATTGAGGAGGACTTGAGATTGAAGTCCTTAGGTCGATGTTCACGAAGGTGGGTGGATTGGTTTGCAAAATAAAATAAAAGCTATCAACTACTCCTATGCAATGCCGCTATGCAATGCTTCGCTTGGCGGGATGGAAACTACACGGGCCGCAATGCACCGAATCGCTAGGCGGATGGACGAGTAGGCAAGCGAATGAGGTGGAGAGAATGGCGGAATGAGGGTCGCCAGCACCTCTTCGCAAAGCACACCACTAACAATTGTTAGGGTGGCACAACACAACAAACAATCCACACCACAAGGCACACCTCAAATGAAAATATAACAAGATTACTCAATCACATAGACATGATTTCATACTAATGTTAACAAATAAAAATATACTTCATCAAAAACAAGGAAACCTAACTAAGCTATCAACTGCAAGAGGAGTTGAGTGTGCGAAATCGACCGACTCCAGAGTCTTGTTGAGGGTTCACGGAAGGAATCGCCGGGTTGTCAATCCGCGTCCAAGCTCGGTCCTCAACTGCGTCCGGGGTAGAGAAGGCTGTCACTACCTTCCAGTGGACCCGTCTTCTTCGTGTCACGAACCGGAGGAATGATCACACAAGCTGCTCCGATCTTGAAGAAGAAGGCTAGGTTGACTCCCTTCTTGAAGCTCAAGGATGAAGGAGGAGGCCAAGAGGAAGCTCCGACGATGATTTGGCGTTGAAAGCTTGCCCGGAGATCCTCCCTAAGGTGGGCGGTGATGGAGGAGGCGAAATGGGCGCTCTGGAGCAGGAAACGGCGGAGCTGGGCGGAGTCGGATGATGGATCCCGACCTAAAATCGCGCTTGCCTATTTATAGACGGAGCAGAAATAAACAACGCGCACGATCAGGCGCACGACCAATGGTCGTGCGCGAAGGAATGCCTCAGATCGTGCGCGAAGAACCTGTAGCTCGATCCAGATCTGCACAATAGCGCACGGTCAGCAGCGCACGACCAATGGTCGTGCGCGAAGAAGGCCTGTGATCGTGCGCCGACGCTTTGTCTGGTAAGGGGAATTATCGCACGACCAGTGGTCAGGCGCCTGGTCGTGCGCGAAGGAAAACGCACGACCAGTGGCTTTTTCGACCGAAAATTCCCCAGAACCAATCCCGAGTGTCGCACAACCCTTGGACCTGCATGAAAATATACTAGACCACAGAATTACATGAAATCACACCAAGATGGGACATAAATGTGCACTAAGCAATGAAATGGGCAACATGATCAAATAGAATTGAATATAGGCCTAAAGTGAAGTGCAAATGCATGAAACCTAGCCCAGATGAGTCCAAAAATCACTATATAAACTGGACTCATCAAAGACACAATATATTCGTAAGAATATTTCTTAGAGACACAATATATTCGTAAGAATATGTTTCACGAAGGCACAATATATTCGTAAGAATATTTCTCGAAGGCACAATATATTTGTAAGAATATGTTTCTCGGAGGCACAATATATTCCTGTAGAAATATTTTTCGTAGACACAATATATTCTCGTAGGAATATTTCTCGGGGACGCCATATATTCCCATAGGAATATGTCTCGGAGGCACCATATATTCCCGTAGGAATAATTTTCGTAGGCACAATATATTATCGTAGGAATATTTCTCGGGGGCACCATATATTTCCGTAAGAATATTTCTCGGAGGCACCATATATTCCCGTAGGAATATTTCTCCGAGTCACAATATATTCCCGTGGGAATATTCCTCGAATGCACAATATATTCTTGTCAAATCTAAATTACAGTCAATACTGAAATAAAACCAAAACATCGATCTGTCCGCTCGTCTCCAAGAGCGGCGACCAGTTCAACACTATTTAGGGTTGACCCTGAAGGAATGCCACATTTTCACGTCAACTCTAAATTACAGGCAATAATAAAATAAAAGCCAAACATTGATCTGTCCGCTCTGCTCCAAGAGCGGCGGCCAGATCAACACTATTTAGGGTTGACCCTGAATGAATGTCCCGTCTTCATGTCATCTCTAAACTACAAGCAATAATGAAGTAAAAGTCAAGACATCAATCTGTCCGCTCTGCTCCAAGAGCGGCGGCCAGTTATGCACTATTTATGGTTGACCCTGAAAGAATGTCCCATCTTCACGTCAACTCTAAATTACATGCAATAATGAAGTAAAAGCCAAGACATGGATCTGTCCGCTCTGCTCTAAGAGCGGCAGTCAGTTCAGCACTATTTTGGGTTGACCCTGAAGGAATGTCCCATTTTCACGTCAACTCTAAATTACAGACAATAATGAAGTAAAAGCCAAGACATCGATCTGTCTGCTATGCTCTAAGAGCGGCGGCCTGTTCAGCACTATTTAGGGTTGACCCTGAAGGAATGTCTCATCTTCACGTCAACTCTAAATTACAGGCAATAACGAAGTACAAGCCAAGACATCGATATGTCCGCTCTGCTCCAAGAGCGGTGGCCAGGTTGACACTTTTTAGGGTTGACTCTGAAGGAATGTCTCATCTTCACGTCAAATCAAAATTACAGGCAATAATGAAGTAAAAGCCAAGACATCGATCTGTCCGCTCTGCTCCAAGAGCGGCGACCAGTTCGACACTATTTAGGGTTGACCCTGAAGGAATGTCCCATCTTCAGGTCCTCTAAATTACAGGAAATAATGAAGTAAAAGCCAAGACATCAATCTGTCTGCTCTGCTCTAAGAGCGGCGGCCAGTTTGGCACTATTTAAGGTTGACCCTGAAGGAATGTCCTATCTTCACGTCAACTCTAAATTACAGGCAATAATGAAGTAAAAGCCAAGACATCGATCTGCCCGCTCTGCTCCAAGAGCGATGGCCAGTTTGGCACTATTTAGAATTGACTCTGAAGGAATGTTCCATCTTCACGTCAACTCTAAATTACAGGAAATAATGAAGTAAAAGCGAAGACATCGATCTGTCCGCTCTGCTCCAAGAGCGGCGACCAGTTCGACAATATTTAGGGTGACCCTGAAGGAATGTCCTATCTTCACGTCAATTCTAAGTTACATGCAATAAAAGTGCAATAATTGAAACACTGAAATAGGGTGCAGGAATCAAAATACTGAACTGGAAAGCAATAATTTAACTACTGAAAAGAAGTGCAGTAATTAAAATACTAAATTAAGGAGAACAGAATAAGAAGCAATTCGAAGTCCGATAACTGCAGTTCCTTCTCCATTCCAAGGAGGCATCTCCGTTCCAAGGAGCCATCTCCGTTTTAAGGAGGCATCTCCATTCCAAGGAGCCATCTCCGTTTCAAGGAGGCATCTCTGTTCCAAGGAGGCATCTCCGTTATAAGGAGGCATCCCCATTCCATAGAGGCATCTCCGTTCCAAGGATGCATATTCTATATTCGTTATGGCTGAATTGACATTAAGATGAATTTAGGGGTTCGTCGGTGTTGAAACCAAAGAATCGGTCTCGACGTTCGCAAGGGGGATGCAGCTAACCCTTACTTGACCCGAGGTAGACCCTTGACCAGTCACCAAGAACTGAAGAACTTGACCCCTAAAGAGCATTTAAGTCCACAAACGGACCCCTTAAGCTGCAGCGTGGAGGTCCCACCACCTACCCGGAAGCTCACATGGAACTTCCCCTCCCAAGCCAATGCTGAACCTGGGCACCTTGGAGGGCACTAAGGATCACCTCACCATCAACCTTCAATGACAGGGGGAGGGGAGGGGTAGTGCTTGCTCACACGCGAGGGAGGGGGGTACCAACCAACAACCCTTCCCAAGGTGCCCATGGGGGTCTATTTATATATTTCCCAAAAATTGGACTGCGAATAGCCAAAAATCTACTATTCGCAGTCCAAAAACTGATCCGGACGACCAAAATGGGGGGGGGGGGGGGGGTAGGATGGGTGGACCAAGGTCCACCACCTGAACTGGGCGAGTGGACCTCAGGACCACTCGCCCAGCTGCCCGGGCGAGTGGACCTTGGTCCTCCCTCCCTGGGCGAGTGGACCACAGGTCCACTCGCCTTTATGCTTGGGGGCGAGTGGACCTTAGGTCCACTCGCCCACCACCTTGGGCGAGTGGACCTTAGGTCCACTCGCCCACCACCTTGGGCGAGTGGACCCGAGGTCCACTCGCCTCCCCTCTTGGGCGAGTGGACCAGAGGTCCACTCGCCCGGGGCCTTGGGCGAGTGGACCCGAGGTCCGCTCGCCCAAGAGTACTTACCCCCCAGGACTTCTCTTCCTCGACCCTTAACGGCCTTCGGTTTGGTTCGCTACGCAATGGTCACCCTCTCTGCCACGACTTCATCTGCGTCGGGTCACACTGACTCGGAAAATATGAGGGTTGTACACAATCCCCGCTCTTTTCGAGCTTGCCTTAAGCTCGGAAAGAAAGTCCAACCCACCTATTTGACGAGGAGGTGGGACCTTAGGGGAATCTACGAAGGGCTCTGCCAACGGGATACTCCTGCCGAGTTTTTCAGTTGAACCTGACTTGAGGCGGAAGACGAACCTTTGTCCACTTAACAACCCTCCTATGAGCCGAGCTCAACTGGAGGTGGAGAAAGCTCAACACCTTAGGTCGAATTGAACTTGACCTTAGGTGGAAAAGAACACGACACCTCTAGTCGAGTCGAGCCCGACCTGAGGTGGGAAGCGGGAACTCCAAACTTACCAGGGAGCCGAGCTCACCTTGAGGGGGAGGGAACTCCACACCTACCAGGGAGCCGAGATCACCTGGAGGGGGAGGGATCTCCACACCTACCAGGGAGCCGAGCTCACCTGGAGGGGGAGGGAACTCCACACCTACCAGGGAGCCGAGCTCGCATGGAGGGGGAGGGAACTCCACACCTACCAGGGAGCCGAGCTCACCTGGAGGGGGAGGGAACTCCACACCTACCAGGGAGCTGAGCTCACCTTGAGGGGGAGGGAACTCCACACCTACCAGGGAGCCGAGCTCACCTTGAGGGGGAGGGAACTCCACACCTACCAGGGAGCCGAGCTCACCTGGAGGGGGAGGGAACTCCACACCTACCAGGGAGCCGAGCTCACCTGGAGGGGGAGGGAACTCCACACCTACCAGGGAGCCGAGCTCACCTGGAGGGGGAGGGAACTCCATACCTACCAGGGAGCCGAGCTCACCTGGAGGGGGGGATTCCACACCTACCAGGGAGCCGAGCTCACCTGGAGGGGGAGGGAACTCCACACCTACCAGGGAGCCGAGCTCACCTGGAGGGGGAGGGAACTCCACACCTACCAGGTAGCCGAGCTCGCCTGGAGGGGGAGGGAACTCCACACCTACCTCGGAGCCGAGCTCACCTGGAGGGGGAGGGAACTAACAGTTTCCCGAACTATCCGGGGTCGGATAACCAGTCCACGTCCCAGGTGCTTACCCTCACCGAGGGACGGAGGAACTCAACCACCTTATCAAAGCAACTGAGGCAGAGATCCAATCCACGTCTTAGGTGCTTACCTTCACCTAGAGGTAGAGGAACTCCACCTTCTTATCAAAGCAACTGAGGCAGAGACCCAATCCATGTCTTAGGCGCTTACCTTCACCTAGAGGTAGAGGAACTCCACCATCTTATCAAAGCAACTGAGGTAGAGATCCAATCCACGTCCTAGGTGCTTAGCTTACCTGGAGATAGAGGAGTTCAACACCTTTTCGAACCAATTGGGGGCGGAGTACCTGTCCACGTCCTAGGGGCTTAGCTTGCCTGGAGGCAGAGGAACCCAGCATCTTCCCAAACTAGTTGGGGGCGGAGTACCCGTCCACGTCCTAGGGGCCTAGCTTACCTGGAGGCAGAGGAACTCAACACTTTTCAAACCAACTGGAGGTGGAATACCCATCCACGTCCTAGGGGCCTAGCTCACCTGGAGGTAGAGGAGCTCATCATCTCTCCAAGTCACTTACTCAAGCAGCGAGTCGACCCGATGATTATCCCATCTGCCATCATGACTGTGCCCGGAGAATGGTCTCTAGTCGGGGATCTTACCAACCGGTCGACCCGATGAGTCTCCCACCTGCCGGCATGACTGAGCCCGGAGAATGGTTTCTAGTCGGGGATCTTACCAACCGGTCGACCCGATGAGTCTCCCATCTGCCGGCATGACTGAGCCCGGAGAATGGTCTCTAGTCGTGGATTTTACCAACCAGTCGACCCGATGAGTCTTCCATCTGCCGGCATGACTGAGCCCTGAGAATGGTCTCTAGTCGGGGATCTTACCAACCGGTCGACCCGATGAGTCTCCCATCTGCCGGCATGACTGAGCCCGGAAAATGGTCTCTATTCGGGGATTTTACCAACCAGACGACCCGATGAGTCTCCCATCTTCCGGCATGACTGAGCCCGGAGAATGATCTCTAGTCGGGGATTTTACCAACCAGTCGACCCGATGAGTCTCCCATCTGCCGACATGACTGAGCCCGGAGAATGGTCTCTAGTCGGGGATTTTACCAACTGGGGGCGGAGTACCCATCCACATCCTAGGTGCTTACCTTCACCTGGAGGCAGAGGAACCCAACACCTTCCCAAGCCACTTCGCATGTGGCGAGTCGACCCGATGAGTCTCCCATTTGCCGGCATGACTGAGCTCGGAGAATGGTCTCTAGTCGGGGATACTACCAAATGGGAGCGGAGTACCCATCCACGTCCAAGGTGCTTACCTTCACCTGGAGGCAGAGGAACTCAACACCTACCCCAAGCCACTTAGTCAAGGCGTTACCTGAAACCTCTTCATTCATCATCAAGGAGCTACCTGCTTATTACAACGCGCCCCTCTGGGCCTACTTGGTCACATGCACCTTGACCATCTCCTTCATTACTTCCTCCATCTTCTTCGTCTTCTTATTTCTTTTCTTTCTCCCGGTCCTTCTTGCTTCGCTTGTCAACCTAGAGGCGGAGGACTTGTTCCTGAAACTGATCTGCGTAGCTTCGTTGCGTCTCCCCGTGCTTTTGTTGAATCAGGAATAGGGACTCCGCCCCCTTCCTGGTTGAGACGGAGGCATCCTCCCTGCCCCTCACTCGGGGCAGCTGACCCCATGAGAGCTGTTGAAGAGCGCTTGCGCTTGAAGGCTCAAGCCTTCCTCCGAGGCTGGCCCCTTCCCATGCCAACACGCTTGCTCTATCTCCATCAAAGACGGCGAGGCGAGCACAGGTGTTGGCGATGCCGTGCACTCGCCCTGAGGGGGGGGAGTGCAAACCGCAAGACTTCCTGGATTGACTTCCTGAACTCCTCGAAGTCACCTTTTCTTCATGCACTCGCCGGCAGGGGTGAGTTCCCCAGCTCATCGCTTCCAGCCATGAGACCTGCGCAGAGCTTTCCGAACTTGCTGCTTCCACGCTCACCGCACCATAATGTTGAAACCAGAGAACCGGTCTCGACGTTCGCAAGGGGGATGCAGCTAACCCTTACTTGACCTGAGCTAGACCCTTGACCAGTCACCAAGAACTGAAGAACCTGACCCCTAAAGAGCATCTAAGTACACAAACGGACCCCTTAAGCTGCAGCGTGGAGGTCCCACCACATACCCGGAAGCTCACATGGAACTTCCCCTCCCAAGCCAATGCTGAGCCTGGGCACCTTGGAGGGCACTAAGGATCACCTCACCGTCCACCTTCAATGACACGGGGAGGGGAGGGTTAGTGCTTGCTCACACGCGAGGGAGGGGGGGTACCAACCAACAACCCTTCCCAAGGTGCCCATGGGGGTCTATTTATAGATTTCCCAAAAATTGGACTACGAATAGCCAAAAATCTACTATTCGCAGTCCAAAAACTGATCCGGACGACCAAAATGCGGGGGGGGGGGGGGGGGGGGGGGGGGGGGGGGGGGGGGGGGGGGGGGGGGGGGGGGGGGGGGGGGGGGGGTAGGATGGGTGGACCAAGGTCCACCACCTGAACTGGGCGAGTGGACCTCAGGACCACTCGCCCAGCTGCCCGGGCGAGTGGACCTTGGTCCTCCCGCCCTGGGCGAGTGGACCACATGTCCACTCGCCTATATGCTTGGGGGCGAGTGGACCTTAGGTCCACTCGCCCACCACCTTGGGCGAGTGGACCCGAGGTCCACTCGCCCCCCCTCTTGGGCGAGTGGACCAGAGGTCCACTCGCCCGGGGCCTTGGGCGAGTGGACCCGAGGTCCGCTCGCCCAAGAGTACTTACCCCCAGGCCTTCTCTTCCTCGGCCCTTAACGGCCTTCGGTTTGGTTCGCTACGCAACGGTTACCCTCTCTGCCACGACTTCATCTGCGTCGGGTCACACCGACTCGGAAAATATGAGGGTTGTACAGTTGGGTTTCATGTCGTTCGAACCCGATTACCACTTAAGTTTCCTTTTCCTTATCTTGAATTACCAAATTGTAATCCTCTTTAGTGGTTGGTGGTTTGCCCGAGCCCGTATTTCTTTAAACCAACTACGAAGGTTCTTACATTTAATATCTCATTAAAATACCAGACATGACTAGAATATTATGAAAGTGAACCATATGACATGACTACTTTGAGTAACTCCCATAAGCTTCTCAAGACATATTGAGTTCGGTGTTAGTCTCTAATAGATTAGTTAACCACTTTTCACCAACGATTAAACCCATAAAGAACAGGTCCAACACAGTCTTTAAACTTCTACAGTGGGTTCAAGTAACCCCCCCCCCCCCCCCCCCCCCCCGCGCTGATTACCTCACAAAAATCTCACACTTGTCGATTAAGAAAAGGTCATCTTAAAAATTAGGGTTTTTGTCCTATTCTAAATCATTAAAATAGTAAACCAAATCCAAAAAATATTGATCTTTTACAGAGAACTTGTCATGCCCTTATGATGCTACCATAAATTTTTCCAGGCCCTTGTGAGATCTTACATAGCCCTTGATAATTTATTTAGGCTCCTCTAACCGCTAAATCAATTACCAAATATAGCAAGAATATTTTGAAAATCTCCAAATTTTTCCAGATGGTGTGTTTCAGCCTTTCAAACTTCCCATAAATTTTGGAGACATTTTGGAAGAGTGGCTAAATCTTAATTAATTAAAAACAGAGGTTTTAACCCTCTTAAAATAGTAAATCTTTTTCCAAAAATCTTTAAATAATTATAGTGGGTGTGGAACAATACTGTAGAGGTTCCCTAATTATCACAGAATTTTCCATCCATTTCCAAGCCCTCTGCAAATTTTAACAACCCTCTTGGCCTATTTTTTAAATTACTGAAAATAGTTCATGAGCTTCAAAAATCATTAAATATTTATAGCAGGTGTATATCAGTATTAAAGGTCTTCCAGAATTTTTCCAAGTTTTTATCATAACTTTAAGACCCTCTAGTATTTTAAAAACTGAGATTTTACACTCTTTTTAAATTATTAAAAATAGCTATTAATCTCAGAAAATTCTTAAAAATTTACTGGAGGTAGGTCTTATCAGTACCTACAACGTCTATGTGTTAAGTTTTCCTGTCCGAGCTCTGGTTTGAGCTTAAAAAAATAAAGACCATATCTGCTATATAAACACCATCCGCACAGATCTTGGAAGGGGTCGGGAGGCTGAGATCGAGCCGCGTCGAAGGGAAGCTATCGGCCCCACATCGGATCCGCCTCCGATTCGCTGTGGGGCTAATGATTACTTAACCTTTTTAAGGTTACCAGGGCCGTTGGATCTCGAGGATGAGATCCAATGACTCCTGTAGCGAGACGGAGGCTGGGGGCTTGCGGGCTCTCGCCACCGACGGTCAGCCATCGTACTGGCGTGCCACCACCTCCGGCCGACTCGCCGGAGGCAGGCGCTTCTCCCGGCGGTGGTCCGGCGGCTCGGAGCCGCCGCCGGCCGTCGGGAGGGGTGATTACAGAGTAGAGCTCTCGGGCAGCCTGAAACCCTCCCGGTGAGGGTTGACGCTCCCTCTCCGGGGAGGTGTGGAGCCCCCAGAGGGACAAAACCTCGGGAATCCACCATGCATGGTGGGGCATCAAGGTGGTGTGGTGACGCTTAGCCCGTCTTCTCCAGCTCTGGCAGGCACCTGGGCGGCATGGATGGTTTCGAAATGTCTTGGGACGGGCTCCTGGAGGTGATCCTTTTTTGGTGAAGCTTTGGGAGGCCCTATATAGGTTGGCCGAGAGCCCTCCTCCCCCTTCTCTCTCTCGGTTGGTCTTGAATCGGGGTTGGGTTGCCGGCCAACTATGGTAGGGGCGGGGGATCGGAGCTGGCATCATTGGATTGGATGGCTTTAAAATATCTAGGTCCACTTTCTTGGGCTTATGCTAAGAAGGGAGATTATGATTTGGCTTAGGGTGGGATTAGGGTTAGCTTAGGCTTAAGCCTTGAGTCAGCTGAAAATATCCTTCCCCACTACCTAGGGATGTGTGCACATCATCATATTGAGGGTGGGAAAGTTTATGTGAGCTTCGGTGAGTGGGTGCGGGTTAAAAATCATGAAATCCTATTTATAAGAGGAGTTTGACCCAAGTCAACCATATGTGGATCCCCTATGCATGTGGGTCAAGGTCATTATGAGTCTCAGTCGTTGAAGTCGAGTCATCATTGATGTGACGGGGTTGCAATCCAGCGTTCACGTATCTCGAGGTTTCGTATAATTTTACGAGCATTTATTTTTATTTATTTGACTATACGACGTCGGAATTGAGTGAAATGAATTTTGTTGCACTCGTATCGTCCATATGAATTTAACGCAACTGACAGAATTCAATTAAGAGCTCGTTTGCTCAATATTCTAAAATGACGTTGTTGCGACCATCGATGTTACTCAAAATAGTCGTTTTCCTCAAACGACCTCGGATTGCAACGAAATGAGTTTCGCTGTACTCATGTCAACTATACGAGCCTAACGCAACTGACGGAAGTCAATTCAATGCATGTATGCTTATTAAACTAAAATAGCATCGTCGTGGCGTGCTACAATACTTAAAATGACCACTTTCACTAAATGACCTCGGATTGGAATGAAATGAGTCCCGTTGCACTCGTATCGACCATACGAGTCTAACAGAACTGACGGAAGTCAATTTTGAGCGTGTATGCTCACTATACTAATATTGAGGGTGGGAAAGTTTATGTGAGCTTCGGTGAGTGGGTGCGGGTTAAAAATCATGAAATCCTATTTATAAGAGGAGTTTGACCCAAGTCAACCGTATGTGGGTCCCCCATGCATGTGGGTCAAGGTCATTATGAGTCCCACTCGTTGAGGTCGAGTCCTCATTGATGTGACGGGGTTGCAATCAAGTGTTCACGTATCTCGAGGTTTCGTATAATTTTACGAGCATTTATTTTTATTTATTTGACTATATGACGTCGGAATTGAGTGAAATGAATTTTGTTGCACTCGTATCGACCATATGAATTTAACACAACTGACAGAATTCAATTCAGAGCTCGTTTGCTCAATATTCTAAAATGACATTGTTGCGACCCTCGATGTTACTCAAAATAGTCATTTTCCCCAAACGACCTCGGATTGCAACGAAACGAGTTCCGTTGTACTCATGTCAACTATACGAGCCTAACGCAACTGACAGAAGTCAATTCAGTGCACATATGCTTATTAAACTAAAATAGCATCGTCGTGGCGTGCTACAGTACTTAAAATGGTCACTTTCACCAAATGACCTCGGATTGGAATGAAATGAGTTCCGTTTCACTCGTATCGACCATACGAGTCTAACAGAACTGATGGAAATCAATTTGGAGCGTGTATGCTCACTATACTAAAATAGTGTCGTCGTGACGTGCTACAGTACTCAAAATAGTCAATTTTCCAAATGACCTCGGATTGGAACGAAACGAGTTCCATTGCACTCGAATCAACCATACGAGTCTAACGGAACTGACGGAAGTCAATTCGGAGCACGTATGCTCACTATACTAAAACAACGTCGTCGTGACGCGGTACGGTACTAAAAAGACACTTTCACCAAATGACCTCGGATTGGAACGAAATGAGTTATGTTGCACTCGTATCGACCATACGAGTCTAACGAAACTGATGGAAGTCAATTCGGAGCACGTATGCTCACTATACTAAAATAACGTCGTCGTGATGCGCTACGGTACTCAAAATAGTCACTTTCACCAGATGACCTCGGATTGGAACGAAATGAGTTCCGTTGCACTCGTATCGACCATACGAGTCTAATGAAACTAACAGAAGTCAATTCGGAGCATGTATGCTTATTATACTACTTCAGCACTGTGACGAAGCACAATGCTACCCAAAACAATCATTTCTCTTAAATGACCACCATTATGGGGTAGAGGTCGGGTCGTGGTTTTTTATGACCTGGCCTAAGCTTCTTCAAGGGTTCAATTGAACCGATTAGACCCATTTTTAAAGTTGGGATGTTACATCTTACTTCCTCCTCACCAACAAAGCAACGCATACCATATGTTTAGAGTGCCAAGTTTAAGACGCACATAGTATTAAATGGATATATTGACATTGGTCATGTTACAAAATACATTCGCTTCTCTTTTCTTAATAGACTCGAAATCTAAATCCTCCTCCTCTTCCCCTAGAAGTGCACTCTCCTTAGATCCTATATTCTCGAATTTGGTTCTCACCTATATTACAAAATAAGGATAAAAAGGACTTGTCACACACAAACAACTAACATATATTAATTGAGTTAGTTAGACAAACCTGATCGTCAAGCCTGAGTCTGCTTTGGAGATTAAAGTAGGCATTATAACTCATTTTTGACGACCATCGAAAGATCCTTGGTCTTGCTATGTAGTCAACAACCAATTGTATTATCATATGCTCGTAGAGCCATACTTGTAATACAATATGGTAAGAGCATAGTAAATTACTAAAAAACCTAATTGTGCATCACTTACCAGTAGCACCGCAGAGCAACCTTCGAAATAACCCAAATTATTGCCTACTTCTTGCAGAGCACTCATGCCGCTCAACTCAGCCATCTGGTCGTGCAAGAATTTGTGGATGGCCTTTGGCCAATTGTACTTATGGAAGTCTTCGAGCCCTTTGATAGTCATCAGACATGCAGTAATTTTTAATCCCATCTGCAGGAAAAGGAACACAGCGACTAGGTACCTAACTAGCATGCCGACACTAAGTTTCTCCAAGGTAGGATACCACTCTTCCGCAACCAAACCCATCATCTCTTTGATTAGATTTTTCTGAGTCAACTGCGCGAATGACCTTCTAACAAAAGAAAATTCTTGGCCACAATTTGGCATCCCCAAAATAAGGGCAATCTCATTCACGGTAAGGGATACGAAATATTGGCCTAATAGAATAGATTGTTTCTCCCGATTCTAGTACCTCACGAGAATATAAAGGAGGTGTATATATTGGGGGTAGTTTAGGTATCCTAAACAAAGGAAGTAGTCGTGCTTCGTTCAGTGCATTTCTGGAATTCTCTGATAGAACCTAAAGGGTTGTACATTAGAAATAAATGTCCAAATCACACACCTGCAACTTAGGTATGGGCTTTCTGTCACTACATTAGGGAAACCAAAAATCCCAACATTTGATGCAAGAAAAGGTAGAATATAATTGGACAAGTCTGGTCCGGTCCCAGGGGGCCCAAGAGGTTCCCTTTTTTTTTATCAAAGACCAGTCCTTTGACCGGTCTTTTACCGGTCCTGGGCCAAGACCGGTCCCATTAAAGAGTCGTTTGTAACGACTCTTTAAGTGGCAGGCTGCCACTTATTATTTAATATTTATTAAAAAAAAATTAATTAAATATATTTTGTTTAAAAAAACTAAAAAATATATATTTAAAATCTATAAATATCCCTGTTGAAACCAGAGAACCGGTCTCGACGTTCGCAACGGGTATACAGCTGACCTTTACTTGACCTGAGCTAGAACCTTGATTAGTTGCTGAGAACCGAAAGACCTTGCCCCTGAAGAACACTTGAAACTAAAAATGAACCCCTTAAGCTGCAGCGAGGAGGTCCCACCACACACCCGAAAGTTCAAAGAGAGCTTCCCCTCCCAAGACAATGCACAATGCTGAGCCTGGTCACCTTGGAGGGCACTAAGGACCACCTCACCGTCAACTTTCACTGACAGGGGGGGGTAGTGCTTGCTCACAAGACACACACGAGGGAAGGGGGAGACCAACCCTTCCCAAGGTGCCCATGGGGCTCTATTTATAGACTTCCCAAAATTGGGCTGCGGATAGCCCAAAATCTACTATTCGCAGCTCAACTACGAACCTAAACGACCAACACAGGAGAGGGGACGAGTGGAAGTCGAGACGTCCACTCCCCCCTTGCCGGAGGCTAGAAAAGTGGACCGAGGTCCACAAGCTGAACTGGGCGAGTGGACCTTACGGTCCACTCAGCCAACCGGGCAAGTGGACCATAAGTCCACTCGCCCAGTAGCTCGGGGCGAGTGGACCATAGGTCCACTCGCCCCCCAGCTTGGGCGAGTGGACCATTGGTCCACTCGCCCCATGGCTCGGGCGAGTGGACCATTGGTCCACTCGCCCAGAGCCTTGGGCGAGTGGACCATTGGTCCACTCGCCCAAGTTGGGAAGCCTCCTCCCGGGCCTTTCTCTTGGTTCGGTCAGTCTTCGCTTACCTCCAACTAGTCTATCTACCACGACACGACTATTTCTCTATGGCGATCTTACCTGCGTCGGGTCACACCAGCTCGGCAAATATGAGAGTTGTGCATAATCCCAGCTCTTTTCGAGCTTGTCTCAAGCTCGGAAAGAAAGTCCAACCCACCTATTTGACGAGTTGGTGGGGCTTTAGAGGAAACCCTGGAGGGCCCCGCCGATTGGTTACCCTAGTCGAGCTCTATAGCTGGACTTGACCTGAGGAGAAAGGCAAACCTTTCTCCACTTAACATCCCTCCTGTGAGCCGAGCTCAACTGGAGGTGGAGAAAGCTCAACACCTCTGGTCGAGCTAAACTCGGCCTGAGGTGGAGGAAAACTCAACACCTCTAGTCGAGCTGAGCTCGACCTGAGGTGGAAAGCAAACCTTTCTCCACTTAACGAACCTCCCGTGAGCCGAGCTCAACTGGAGGTGGAGAAAGCTCAACACCTCCGGTCGAGCTAAACTCGACCCGAGGTGGTAGGCGAACCCTTCACCACTTAAAATCCCTCCCTTGAACCGAGTTCAACTGGAGGTGGAGAAAACTCCACACCTCCAGGGAGCCGAGCTCACCTGTAGGGGGAGGGAACTCCACACCTACCAGGGAGCCGAGCTCACCTGGAGGAGGAGGAAACTCCACACCTACCAGGGAGCCGAGCTCACCTGGAGGGGGAGGAAACTCCACACCTACCAGAGAGCCGGGCTTACCTGGAGGGGGGAGGAAACTCTACACCTACCAGGGAGCCGAGCTCACCTGGAGGGGGAGGAAACTCCACACCTACCAGGGAGCCGAGCCCACCTGGAGTGGGAGGAAACTCCACACCTACCAGGGAGCCGAGCTCACCTGTAGGGGGTGGGGGGGGGGGGGGAGGGAACTCCACACATACCAGGGAGCCGAGCTCACCTGGAGGGGGAGAAAACTCCACACCTACCAGGGAGCCGAGCCCACCAGAAGGGGGAGGAAACTACACACCTACCAGGGAGCCGAGCTCACCTGGAGGAGGGGGGGGGGGGGGGGGGGAACTCCACACCTAACAGGGAGTCGAGCTTACCCGGAGGGGGAGGAAACTCCACACATACCAGGGAGCCGAGCCCACCTGGAGGGGGAGGAAACTCCACACCTCCCAGGGAGCCGAGCTCACCCGGAGGGGGAGGAAACTCCACACCTACCAAGGAACCGAGCTCACCTGGAGGGGGAGGAAACTCCACACCTACCAGGGAGCCGAACTCACCTGGAGGGGGAGGAAACTCCACACCTACCAGGGAGCCGAGCTCACCTGGAGGGGAAGGAAACTCCACACCTACCAGGGAGCCGAGCTCACCCGGAGGGGGAGGAAACTCCACACCTACCAGGGAGCCGAGCTCACCTATAGGGGGAGGAAACTCCACACCTACCAGGGAGCCGAGCTCACCCGAAGGGGGAGGAAACTCCACACCTACCAGGGAGCCGAGCCCACCCGAAGGGGGAGGAAACTCCACATCTCTCAAGGAGCCGAGCCCACCTGGAGGTGGAGGAAACTCCACACCTACCAGGGAGCCGAACTCACCTGGAGGGGGAGGAAACTCCACACCTGCCAGGGAGACGAGCTCACCTGAAGTGGGGGTGGGGGAGGGAACTCCACACCTACCAGGGAGCCGAGCTCACCTGGAGGGGGAGGAAACTCCACACCTACCAGGGAGCCGAGCTCACATGGACGGGGAGGAATTCAACACCTTCCCAAACCAACTTGGGGCGGAGAATAAGTCCACGTCCTATGGCCTTTAGCTTACCTGGAGGCAGAGGAACTCAACACCTTCCCAAACCAATTGGGGGCGGAGAACCAGTCCACGTCCTAGGGGCTTTAGCTTACCTGAAGGCAGAGGAACTCAACACCTTCTCAAACCAAATGGGGGTGGAGAAACAGTCCACGTCATATGGGCTTTAGCTTACCTGGAGGCATAGGAACTCAATACCTTCCCAAACCAACTGGGGGCGGAGAACCAGTCCACGTCCTAGGGGCTTTAACTTACCTGGAGGTAGAGGAACTCAACACCTTCCAAACCAACTGGGGGTGGAGAACCAGTCCACGCCCTAGGTGCTTTATCTTACCTGGAGGCAGAGTGTACAACCCTAATTCTCCGAGGGTGGGACCCAGTCAAAGCCACATAGGCATAAGTCAAGGTCAAAGAGGTCAGTACAGAAGCCAAGGGTCAAAGACTGAAGACAAGTCATCACGCAGAGGCAGTAGAAGGCCTGACGAGCATGGGCGAGTACGCGCGAGTATGTGCGAGAAACCCCCTAATACTCGCCAGGTGGGCGACCAAAGCAGATACTCGCCAAAGTCAGGCGATGTTCCCCTCAATGTCGCGTAGTCGCCGGGCAGGGTGTGAGCTATAAATTGCCCCTACCCTTTGGTTCCCCTATAAACAGGACCCCAGGGGTACTTGGATTGACATCTGATCTTGAGCTTTTGGAACTCCATTTTTGAACTCTTGGACCCGTCATCCTTGGACGTTACTCTCGGTACTAGCCAAGTCGGTGCCTTCCTCGTACCCTGCTCGACCATCTTTAGTTGTGGAGGGGAAGTCTCTTTGGAGCTTTTAGGTACGTTGTGGGACCTCTCTGCCGCAACGCCTGAGGTCCTGTTATTGTTGCTCTTCTAGTCCTTCGTCGTTGCCAGTCAGGCCTTCTCGTTGAATTACTAGGCGAGTAGCCTCCGACTGCATTGATCCAAATTTTGGAGCCTAGGATTCTGCTAGCTTCAACACTTTGGTGCGGTGAGCATGGATCGTATCCAGAGGTTGAAAGTCTAGTGGAAGGGCGAGATGGTTGTAGTTGGCGACCATGAAGAGGCAGTCGGTAACTCGGCCGGCAGAGGCAAGTTCGTAACGTTGGCTGTCGTCAAAGAGTTCGCGCGATGCCTAGAAGGAACCGTGTGAGTAGCTCTCCAACCTCGCACGGAGGGTACGACGACCTCGCCTCATCACCCGTTTCTTGCCGAGGAAGGTGTTCCCCCTCGGCGAGCAGGGAAGGAGCATGAGGAGGAGCCCGAGCGACCAAGGTGGTCGCAATTCTACCCG
The DNA here is from genome assembly GCA_033032865.1 of Dactylorhiza incarnata. Lineage (NCBI taxonomy): Eukaryota > Viridiplantae > Streptophyta > Magnoliopsida > Asparagales > Orchidaceae > Dactylorhiza > Dactylorhiza incarnata. The sequence goes on from JAWHQI010000293.1 coordinate 1,605,135, forward strand.
CAGGTCTCGCAGGGAGCAGGCGGAACCCGATTCAGTGAGGAGGAGGAGCAGGCGAGGGACTACAGTACTCACCCATTGATTGAGTTTGGAGGTGATACTCACCAAGCAGAGGATCGTCGCCAGTTGGGTGGGAGGAGCCCATTCTGTGAGGAGATCATTGCTGCGCCCATGCCGGAAGGGTTCAGAGATCCTGTGATGAATTACTACTCAAGGAGGGATGACCCTATCCGACACATCCAATGGTTCGAGGATGTAACCTCCATCCGAACCATGTCGTATGCCTTCAAGTGTATGCTCTTCGCTATCACCTTCTGAGGGAAGGACAGGGACTGGTTTCACCAGTTGCCAGCAGGTTCGATCTACTGCTTCGAGGACTTGTGTCGGGGGATGACAATGCGGTTTGCAATGACCAAGAAGATGAAGAAGGAGGCAATGACCCTCTTCCATCTGGTGCAGGGAGCAAAGGAAACGTTGGGGCACTATATCGATCATTTCCAGGAGGAGGTGTTGGACATCCAGGAGGTGGATGGTCCCACCTTGCAGCTTGCCCTAACGTTAGGCCTTTGCGAAGGTCTACTCAAGTTGAATCTCGGCAGGAATCCTCCTTATTCCTACGACAACCTCATCGAGAGGGCCAACAAGTTTGTTCAGGGTTAGGATTCCAACCGCGGCTTCCTATCCAGGCTCACCCGGGTGACCAGGGAAGAGGAGGAAGAGGAAGAGAAGACCCCAGAGAGAAGGAGGAAAGAGGAGCCCAGGAGGGAGAAGAAGAGGAAGCCTGAGGAGAAGCGAAGGGAAGAAAGGAGGAAGGAGGAGCCAAGGAGGAACGATGAGAGGAGGCTCATCGTGGCTCCAGAGCATCGGAAGGATGAGAGACGCTACCAAGTTCCCGTGAACCGGCAACCTTGGAGGCCGGCCAGAGGACCTCAGCGTCAGGATATGGGAAGGAGATCCCCGTAGAGAAGACGTTTCGACCGTCCAGAGAGGCGTCAGGAAAGAAGAAGGGAGGAAGCAATGACGGTTGCCCGACGCGGCAACCGGCAAGGTCGGAAGAACCGGCAGAGGAGGCCACAGCCGGAGGAGATTCCCCTCTACTGTGATCTGCACCAGGTAGAGGGGCACGAGATAATGGCTTGCCCAGATTTTTGGTAAGCCAGGAGGAGGTTATCAACATGAGAAGTAGCAGGAGAGCAGTGGAGGATAGAAGCCCCGGTCGAGCCGCCGGTAGTGCAAGCCGTCCCTCGAAGGAGGAATGAGGATCAGATCGACCATGGAGGTCGAGGAGAGGTTGCCCAAGAAGGCAGAGGAGTAGGGGTGATCCACGGGGGAGCAGAACTGGGAGCTTCCCGCAAGGGCAGTCTTCATCAAATTTATCGAAGGACTGTCGCTTCGACCTCGCAGGCACCACCCCCGTTGGAGGAGATCACCTTCTCATAGGAGGACATATTAGGGAATGAGAATCACTTCCATGATGCCCTCGTGATCCAAGCTGCAGTGGAGGACTTCACTGTTGATCGAATTCTGATCGATAACGGTAGCTCCGTAAACGTCATCTTCAAGGAGATGTTTGGCGGTTTGGGCGTCGGAGCAGAGTGAGTCTGGGCATCGGATGATCCCCTCTTTGGCTTCTCAGGAGAGAATAAGGAGGTGGAGGGAGGAGTAGATCTTCTTGTAATGCTCGGTGGGACTTCCCTCAACTTCTGCTTCGTCATCGTCGATGCCCCGAGTTGCTACAAGGCCATCTTCAGAAGGCCTCTTCTCAGCACCTTTTGTTGGAGCTTGCTTTCCGCATCTCTTGGTTTGAGAATAACAAATACCGTGTTGTATTTGATCTAGTCTTTTGTGTGTTTATAGTGGCCAGGTTGTACAGGTTCAATGAGGAGACAAGTCCTCGTTCATGGGCATGATCCGAGAACGACAAGTCTCAGGTTGGATGAGTTTTGTGTGCTGATCTTAAAATGACCATAACTTTCAATCCAGGAAGAGTTACAGAACGTGTCACCCCATTTTGGAGATGAGAACGACTCAATCTACAGTCTGGAGAAGTTTCCGACGGCAAAAATAAAGAGGAGTTGTCGCCCAGGCGACAGCTGATGTCGCCCAGGCGACAGACGATGCCGCCCAGGCGACAGCCGATGTCGCCCAGGCGACAGCTCAGAAGTTACAACAACTGCCCACGACAGCACCACGACCGGAAGTTTTGCGCTGTCGGAAATCCGACATCGATGTCGCCCAGGCGACAGCTCGGAGTTTACAGCAACTGCCCGCAACACAGCACTACTAGCGGCACAGCGGCAGTTTTGCGCTGTCGGAAATTTCCGACAGCTGATGTCGCCCAGGCGACAACGATTTTCTATAAATTGACTCCTTGTGTTCGTGCATTCCAAGCTTTGAAGATTCTAAGTTCCTTCCTGAGTGCATTCCATCCAGAGAGCTCCAGAACCTCATGAACTCTCATTTATGCTGAGAAGGTTTGAAATTGAAGACGAGATCGGACGCGCTTCTACATCAACGATCATCTCGAGGCTTCAACCTTCCTTTCAGAGATCTGAATTTCTAGGGAGTTCTTATTTTATCTTGTATTTTCATTTATATACATTTTACTTTGTATTGGTAGGGAAAATCGCTTCCTTGTGCGGAGCGTCTAAGTCCTTGCGTGGCTTAGGGGAAAATCGCTTCCTTGTGCGGAGCGTCCAAGTCCTTGCGTGGCTTGGTGGGAAATCGTGGCATTGTGTGCTACATCTAGATCTTGGGAAGATCTAGAGGATAGGCTTGGGCTTGGTATAGGGAGAGACAAGTGATAGCCTTCCGATCCTTGGGAGAAGGATTGGTAAACACAAATTGTTAAAAGTTTATTTTTATTATAGCCTTGATTTTAAGCTTTATTAAGATCGACAATCCTTTGTATTCATCACTTGTGGAAATAAATTTGATTTCCAATTTCTTATGATTTTCTAAGTGTTTATTTGGGTTGTCTAAAAATCTACTTGTTTATCCGTTAAAATTATCATAATATATTAGAAAAATTTCAATGTAAATTTTAGCCCTTATTCACCCCCCCCCCCCTCTAAGGGCGCCACAAGATCCAACACCTTCAAGGTCGTTCCATCTTCCTACCATCAGTGCCTCAAGTACTGTCAAGGGGACGTCTAGGTGAGGATCAGGGGCGATCCAAGAGCCGCCTGTGAGTGCTATCTCAGCGTGGTTAGCACCATCAGCTGGATGTCTGACACGTAGGAGTTTGAACGAGTGCTAGGGAGCACATCCAAGCTGGAAGTAGCTGAGAAGGTGGAAGAGATCGAGGTACTCTCCGAGGCAGGGGTACCTGGATTGCTGAAGATCGGAGGATCACTGAAGGTCAGCGAGAAGATGGAGATGGCTGCATGTCTGTAAGAGAACGTCGACATCTTTGCCTGGAGTGCTGCTGAGATGCTCGGGATCGATCCAGAGGTTGCCTTCCACCGCCTCAATCTCGACCCCGCGGTCATGCCCGTCCGCTAGAAGAAGAGGTCAAGTGTCATCATGTTGGTCGTTCCTATCCGCGAGGAAGTAAAGAAGCTGCTGGATGCAGGCTTTGTATCAGAGATCCAGTACCCAGGCTGGGTCTCGATTGTTGTAATGGTGAAAAAGGCTGGGGGTAGCTGGAGAATGTGTGTCGATTTTTCTTTAATGAATAAAAGTTGCCTGAAGGATTGTTATTCCTTGCCTCGAATCAACGCGCTGGTTGATTCAGCCGTCGGTTTTTCTATAATGAGCTTTCTCGATGCGTTTTCAGGATACCACCAGATCTGGATGTATCCTCCCGACTGTCGTGATGTCTTCTTCATCACTGATGATGGTTGCTATAGCTACAAGACGATGCCCTTAGGGTTAAAGATCGCATGAGTGACTTACCAGCGGATGATGGACCATGTATTCAAAGAGAAGAAGAGGAGGAATCTGGAGGTGTATGTGGACGACCTCTTGATCAAAAGCAAGAGCGTCCAGGAGCATGTAGCTGATCTGGTGGAGATCTTTGCAATGCTGAGGAAGTTTAAGATGAGGCTCAATCCAGCAAAACGTGTGTTCGGAGTTGGAAGGGGGAAGTTTCTGGGGCATCTCATCACCCCGGAAGGAGTAGAGCCGAACCCTGACAAGGTTAAGGCAATCCTGGAGATGACTTTGCCGAAGACGATGAAAGAAGTTCAAAGGCTGACGGGAAGGTTGGCGGGTCTTAGCCGCTTTCTGTCAAAGGCATGGGAGAAGTGCTCTCCATTCTTCAAGACGCTTCGGAAGAGCGAGAACTTCAAATGGTTCGACGAATGCGAGAATGCGTTTGAAAGGCTGAAGGAGCAGTTGATTCAGACACCTCTCCTTCAAAGCCCGAAAGAAGGCGAAGACCTACTCATCTACCGGGAGTAGGAGTGGAAGTAGTGAGTTCTATGCTAGTCAGAGAAGAAGGAAGGAAGCAACTCCCCATCTATTATGTTAGCCAGGTGCTAAAAAAGGCGGAGCTGAGATATCCAATCCTGGAGAAGCTTGCATTCTCCTTGGTGGTGTCGGCACGGAAGCTCCGTCCTTATTTTTAAGCTCACTCCATCCGAGTCGTGACTGATCATCCTCTCCGGAGTATCTTGGAAGGGGTGGAGCATTCAGGAAGGCTGGCAAAATGGTCGGTAGAACTCAGTGAGTTCAACATTTCCTTCTCGCCCCGGGTGGCGATCAAAGCTCAGGCGGTAGCGGACTTTTTAGCCGACTTCTCGGTAGAAGCAGAGCCAGGAGAGGAAGCTTCTAATCCTGTTCCTTGGAAGATGTTTGTGGATGGAGCTTCGGGCAAGAGCTCTGTGGGAGTAAGCATCATTCTTATCAGCCCACAGGGAATTAGGATCGAGCAAGCAGTCGAGATCCTCTTCCCCGTCACAAACAATCAAGCAGAGTACGAGGCCATAGTGGCAAGCTTGCGTCTCACGCAAGAGTTGGGCATTCAAGATATCAGAGCCTTCACTGATTCAATGGTGGTCGCATCGCAGATTCAGGGAGAATTCGAAGTGCGCGACACCATCCTGCAGAGGTATCTTGTCAAGGTAAAATGATTGATTGGAGGCTTTCGATCCTTCTTCGTCGAGCATGTACCGAGAGAGGAGAACTCTGCAACGGACCGTTTGACCAAGTATGGCCCGCGTGCGGGAGGAACGATAACCGAGTTGTTTCAGCCGTCCATTGAAGAAGGAGAAATGATGGAGATCGAACAACGGGCGTCGTGGATGGATCCGTTCGTAGCGTTCCTAGCTACTGGTCAGCTCCCAGCTGAAGGCGGAGACCAAAGAAAGTTTTGATACAAGGCGGCTTACTACCTGCTGCAAGGTGGAGAGTTGTACCTCAAGACCATCTCGAGCCCCTTGGCTAGATGCGTCTCTAAAGATGAAGTACCTCGAGTGTTGGAAGAGATCCACTCGGAAGAGTGCGGAAGCCATTCTGGGACTCACACTTTGGAGCAGAGAATCTTAAGGCATGGTTACTTCTGGCCTACTATCCGCAAGGATGCGGAGGCCCTCTCGAAGAAGTGTCAGAAGTGCCAGCTATTCGCCCCCTTCAGTTGCAGCCATCCCAGCAACTTCGCTCGATCACCGCTCCGTGGTCGTTCGCTATCTGGGGAATAGATTTGATAGGTCCCTTTCCTTCAGCCAGTGGCTAGAGGACGTTCGTTATCGTCATGATCGACTACTTCTCCAAGTGGATCGAGGCCAAAACTCTGGCCAAGACCACCTCTTAAGTCGTGAAGAACTTCATCTGGGGGAGATCGTCTGTAGATTCGGGATCCCTCTTTCCATCATCACCTACAATGGTCCCCAATTCGCCAGCTTGGAGTTGGAAGATTTTTGCAGGTAGCTAAGGACTGATCTTCGATTCGCGTCAGTACATCATCTGAGGAGCAATGGACATGTGGAGGCCACCAATAAGCTGATCATCAACCTGTTGAAGAAGAAAGTCGAGAACCTAAGAGGAAATTGGGCGGAGCAGCTCCCTTCAGTGTTGTGGGCTTTGAGAACCACTTCTAGCTCAGCCACAGGAGAAACTCCCTTCAAACTCTCCCATGGGTCTGAAGCTCTCATCCCCGTAGAGTTCGAAGTCAGAAGTCCAAGGGTGATCGCGACCGAAGACGAAGGCGAAGGATGGCAGCTAGAGAACGAGGAAGCGCAAAAGCTCTCCCTCGACTATGTTGAAGAGCTCTGAGACGCAGCCTTTGCCAGGCAAGAAGAGATCAAGCTTTGAATGGCGAAGCACTTCGACAAGCACGTTCGCCTCAAGCATTTCCAAGTAGGTGATCTAGTCCGGAAGAAGGTGGACGCGGCAGGAAGATCAGCAGCCGTCAGGAAGCTTAACCCTAGTTGGGAAGAACCATTCATCGTCCATGAGTCCTTGGCCATTGGTGGATACCGTCTGCAGAACCATGAAGGAGAATTACTTGGGAACACATGGAGCGGCGACGACCTGAAAAGATTATATCCCTGAACGGGAATGTGTATTCTCTCCCTCCTTGTACTTTCTCTAGAGAAATGAAAATTCCTCACCCCTGAAACATGGGCCGCGAGTGTTCTTTTTCCCCCTTCTAGCGAGATCCTTTTGAAGTAGGTAAAACCGATCTCCGCGTTAGGTTGGGAAACAGGCCTCCGACTTAATCCTCGTAAATCCCAAGTCAGGTGATGGGACATTACCTCGGTAGTGCGTTCTCTTAAGACCAAGCCTCTGCACCGACGGCTGAGATCAGCTCCCCCCTCTCATCCGACTGGAAAGATTATCAGGAAAGAGTCTGGATGCCGACCTCCCAGTTCGACGAAGGGATGATCGATTTTACTGTCCGTTAGACCCTTGAAAATAACGGTGTCGTTTGTTTTAGAGCGTCTTAAGTAGAAGAATAGGATCTCCGTGACTGGTTGGGGGACATGCCTCCGACTCGACTCTCGTAAAAACCCAAGTCGAGGTGATGGGACATTGCCTCGGTAGTGCGTTCTCCTAAGACCAAGCCTCTGCATTGACGACCGAAATCAGCTCCCCCTTTGCATGTTGGCCCAGACCCACCGACTGCATTTCTCATCCGACTGGAGAGGTTACCAGAGTAATGTCCGGACACCAACCCCCTGACTCGGCGAAGTGATGATCGATTTTACTACCAGATCTCCTTGGAGGAGAGCGGAAGCTCGTAGTCAGTTCTTCTTCTTGTCAATTATTCCAATCTCATGAGTTGGTGTGGTTAACCCCCTCTGATTGTTGAGTGACAGTATGAAGATTCTTCCGCAAACTCGACAACCTATTGGGGGATAGGCCTCCGACTCGACTCTCGTAAAAACCCAAGTCGGGTGATGGGACATTGCCTCGGTGGTGCGTTCTCCTAAGACCAAACCTCTGCATTAAAGGCCGAGATCAGCTCCCCCTTTGCATGTTGGCCCAGACCCACCGACTGCATTTCTCATCCGACTGGAGAGGTTATCAAAGGAGAGTCTGGACGCCACCCCCCCCCCCCCCCCCCCCGACTTGAAGAGAAGATGATCTATTTGGCTGATCAACCTCCAGCATCGCAGTAGGATGGAAGCCTCGAGATGGTGTGTCCCCTTGGACCTCCCCGACTGTCATTCCCTACTGGTCAGCCTCCGGCATCGCAGTAGGATGGAGGCCTCAGGATGGTGTGCCCCTTGGTCCTCCCCGACTATCATTCCCTACTGGTCAGCCTCCAGCATCGTAGTAGGATGGAGGCCTCAGGATGGTGTGTCCCCTTGGACCTCCATGACTGTCATTCCCTACTGGCCAGCTTTCAGCAGTGCAGTAAGATGAAGGCCTCAGGAGGGGGTGTCCCTTGGACCCCCCCCCCCCCCCCCCCCCCCCCCCCGACTGCCACTCCTTACTTATCTTCCCATATTCTCATTGTTATCATTATTGCTATGATCTTTGAAAGCTTCTCAGCAGATGAAGTGGAAGCCCCAATAGTGAGCACTCCAACTCAACTGCCATCGACTTTTGAGGTCGGCAAGTATCACATGTGCAAGCATCTACAGTGCGAGCATGCAGGTGCGAGTAAGGTATGATCGTCAATCGCCTCGAGTACCTCTCAAAGATCGCACCAGGCGTAGCGGCGAGCACTCAATCTCGCCTCGAACCTATGAACCTAGCGAGCACTCTTCGCGTTCGAGCCTAAGAGCCTACCGAAGTCCACAAGATGCGCGAGTTAAGGAAAGCAAGCAAGCAAAAAATGTCTTTCTTTCATATATGTATGCGAGCATTTACATTACAAAATCTGTACAAGGTCTGACAGGGGGAGCAAAAAAGAACCCCGACGACTATGCGTCATCATCGCCTTCATCATCATCTTCATCCTCGCCATCAACATTGGTGTCTTCTTCCTCATCGTCGTCCTCGTCCTCATCATCGCTGGACCCCGGGGGAGAAACTCGCACGGGAGAGGCGGATTCCTCTGCGAGCAGCGCCGGGATGAGGTCCACCACGGTCAGGTTCATCGCCTCCGACATTAAGAGACCTTCGTCTTTCAACCTGCTCAGGACAACCTTCCTGGTCGCCCGCGCGATCTCTCGGCGGATGTGCGGCATCTCGTCGCCGTGTATCCTTATCTGCTTGCCGACCCTGGAGGGGCCCGCCTCCGAAGGCTGTTGCTCGGCATGCCGAGTTTCCAGCTCGGCGATGCGGACTTGGACAGCCTCCAAGGTCTGCAGAGTATCCTCCAGCTCCTTCTCCAGCTGAGATACCTTCTTCGCCATCTCGATCTCGGCGGCCTGCACAAACATGAAGACAACATTTAACAAAATGATCGGCACAAAATACGAGCATTCTAGAAGCCGTAAAAGCGACGAGCGAGTACCTCGAAGTCCTTGCACTTGGCATCCTCTAGCCCCAAGGCGATGAGTTTCTTGCTCTGCATCTTGATCATCTTCTCATACTCGAGCAGCCGCCTCACCATCGCATGGCCGAGCTCTATAGCTCGCAGGTACGAGCGCGAGATCTGATGAGCCAAGTACTCGGTCGAGACATCATGTAAAGCCTCAGTATCCGCGTGACCATACAAGGCGAACATCACATCAAATTCCTCACCGCTGTCCCCCCAATCTTCGACCATGCAGAGAGATTGGTGCTCAAGGTCACCTCATGGGCGCGCTCAGCCCAGGACACCAGAGGGCGACCATAGGCATCCTCGCTACATCCACCTTCATTGAAGAGCGGGTGACTGTGAGGCTCGCCAGCCTCCGAAGGATCCGCCTTCACGCTCAGGTCCCTCTTCGCGACCTCCTTCCTCTTCCTCGCAGGCTCCTGGGACTTGGCCTTGCCTTTCCGCTTCTTCGAAGCCCTAACATCATCGTCGACGACCTATGGCGCCTCATCGCCCGACGACAAATCAATCGGGGAGGAACCCCCGCCCTAGCGCGCCGAGGTCCCCGCGCCCCCTTGAGTGGAAGCTGCCACTTTCGCCAGCGGGAGAGGCTCACTCGGCAAAGAGCGAGTAGCTGCAAAAAGACAGGACAGAATGAAGATTAGTCGCCAGTTGAATACAAAGAGGCGAGTATAACCGATACTCGCTTAGAAGTTTGCCTTCTCCTGGGAACACCTCGGTGAGTTCATCTACTCGCCTCCTCCAGAAGACCACGTCCAGGCGATGATTCCGGAAGCAGTCGAGTAGCTCCTTCCCACTCGCCTCTAGGTAAGGAACAGCGAAGGCGCTCTCCGCCGGCTGGAAGTACGAGCTCAGGATGATCCCAAAGTCGCCCTTGATGACGACTAGTCGCTCGCCCCAGCGATGGTTCTTGTTTGCCGTGCTGACCAGCGAGCAGACGTGGCTGCAGAAGAAGATGACGCCCTCGCCAGTCGCGTTGAAGTGGAACACCCGCCTGAAGATGGAGAGATCGAAGGCGGTCTTTTCTTCTCACAAGAAGCAGAGGAACCCCACGATCATCGCCATGCCGTTCAGATTGATCTGTGCAGGGACTATCCCGAAGTAGCGCAAAACCTGGCAGAATTTCTTCCACAATGATAGTCGCAAGCCGACTTCAAAGTGGCGGACGGGGAACACCATCTCGGTGGATGAGAAGGTGTTTTGTCGCTCATCCTCGCGAGGAATCCGGGTGACATAGCCCGACGACAAGTATTTGGCAGAAAATTCCTTCAAGTCCAGCGGCCGAGTAATCGACTTCTTGAAGGAGGTCGCCTCAAAGTTCTTGGTGTGACTCGCACGCCGGATGGCCGCCTCGTCATCCATTCTGAAGCAAAGGAAGAAGGAGAGCAAGTATTAGAAAGGCGAGAAGGAGAGCAATCAGAAGATACTCGCTAGGATTGAAGGAAGATCGCAAAAGCATAATTAATACGTACCCCCCTATTTATAGAAGTCGAGGATACTTAGCTTGTCGCGTACGCCGCCGCGAGTTCGACTAAAGGGATGAGTATTAAGAAAAGTCGCCGAATTCATAGCACTCACCAAATGGCCGACTTACAACGCGCGAGTACCTGCATCAGAACACAAAAAGCTCGCCAAATAGGCGCGACATTCAACCACTACTTGTAAGAAGATCCAAGAAATAAGATAAAAATATTCAAATAACACAACAAGCAAACATGGATTGAAAGGTGAGGTTTGAATACTCGCCAAATAATATTACATAAACAAATGTTCAAGTTACATACACTCGCCGGAGGGAGACCTAGTGACCACAAAAAGAAAAAGAAAGCAGAAACTAAGGAGGGCCCTGGGTGTTCGCATGTGCGTCGGGAAGTTGCGGTTGTCTCCCAACCCAGCCCATGCCGCGAGCTCGCTTGAAATGCTCGAAGGCCACAGACATCGCATCCTTGCCCTGACGAAGCTGGTCCTCCATCCTCGCCAGCCGGCCAACCGAGCCCATGCTCGCCCGCATCCCCACAAGCTCGTCATGATGCAGCTGCTGGCGATGCTCCATCCTGGCAACCCGACGCTCCAAGTCGCCAACAATGTGAAGGCGAGGCTCCGCACCAATCAGCCGAGCATCAAAATCTTCCAGCCGGGATACTCGCACCACCAGCTCAGTCAAGCGACGCTGAGACTCGACGACCGCCAAGCGCTCGATCCGCGCCTCCATTTCGGACAAGCGACGATGAGGCTCGTTGATCGCCAAGCGCTCTATCTTCGTCTCCAGCTCCAGAATGGCGCGAGTAGCCCTCTCCTGGTACTCGCGAGAAGGAAGCCCGACCCCATCGATCAAAGCTCCCACATGAGTTTGAGCGCGAGCTGTAAAGAAGACAATGGAGTAGAAGGCTTTAGTGGCGAGTATCAAAGGACAGACCCAACAAAATCTACAATGCAGCAATCAAGTTACCAGGTCGGCGAGCATCATTCCTCGAGCCGCGAAGAGGACTACGAGATCGCCGAGAAGGGGAGCCCCTTCCTCGATTAGGGGAGACACTATGATGACCAGCACCTTGCCGGCTGGTGTGATTTCCGCCAGTTTTCTCCCTGCTGGGAGGCACATTCCCCCGACCGCAACCATCCACTGGTCGCCCTCCCCCCTTTGGGTAGAAGAACCCCGATGATCCCCCAACCCTGCCTCGACGCGAGGACTCACCCAGATGTGTTGAGGGACCAGCATAAGACAAAGGGCGCTGATCGCCCTGGACGTCGGCCGGAGGTGGCGGCGGCGGAGGTGGCGGAAGCCCACCAGCGGGTAGTTGCGAGCTACTCTCAAGCTCCAGTTGGTGCAAAGGCGGTGACAGAGGAGGCGCGTTGCTCGCTAAGGGAGCCCTCTGCTCGCTCGAAGGCCGCTTCTCCAAAGAAGAGCTGTGAAGGATCCGAACCGATCCACCACGGCGAGACCCCTGCCTGGCTCCAGGCGAGATCATCGGAGAGGATCGCAAAGGCGGTACGACCAAAGGCTCCTCCCGAGCATCAATGGTCGACAGATCTGTGAATAGTAAAAAGAGCATCAGAATCCCGCCAGCGTAGACAAAATAGCGAGCTGATCCAAAGGTGGCGAGTAGGTAGCTCTCACCTATCGCAAGGGCGACATCAGGTTGAGGCTAAGTCGAGGCCCCGGTCGTACTCGCCTCCGGAGCAACATTCGGCGCAGGAGGATCAAGGGCTGGCGAGTCACCCCCATGATTGAGACCCAGATCGTCGAGCAGTTGCTGACGATGGTTGGCCAGAGGATCGGCGACATCCTCTGGAGCAGCAATTTTTCTCTTCTTCTCTTTCTTCTTCTTCTTCTTGTCAAGTCGCTTCCTCTTCCTGGAGGCGAGAAAGTCCTCAAGCTCGGCATCCACCCGCGCAGGAGTTCGAGCAGGCGGCAGCAATCCCAGAAGGTCGGTCATGTCAGCAGCAGCTTCCTCGGCAATACTACACGACATCTTGAAGCGAGATCAAAAAAGCCTTGCCATCAGAGACCCCTCCCCCTCTATATATAGAGCAGGGCGACAACAACGAGATGCCGGCTATAGACCAATACTCGCCAGAAAGATAGCTCGTCGAATAAGGGTTGGATGATTCTTTCCGAGTAACTCTGTTACTCGCAAAGAGCGAGGATTGTGTACAACCCCGATTATCCGAGGGTGGGACCCAGTCAAAGCCATGTAGGCAGAAGTCAAGGTCAAAGAGGTTAGTACAGAAGCCAATGGTCAAAGACTGAAGACAAGTCATCAAGCAGAGGCAGTAGAAGGCCTGATGAGCATGGGCGAGTATGCATGAGTATGTGCGAGAAACCCCCTAATACTTGCCAGGTGGGCGACCAAAGTGGATACTCACCAAAGTCAGGCGATGTTCCCCTCAATGTCGCGTAGTCGTCGGGCAGGGTGTGGGCTATAAATAGCCCCCCTACCCTTTGGTTCCCCTATAAATAGGATCATAGGGGTACTTGGATTGGCACCTGATCTTGAATTATTGGAACTCCGTTTTCGAACTCTTGAACCCGTCATCCTTGGCCGTTAATCTCGATACTAGCCAAGTCGGTGCCTTCCTCGTACCCTGCTCGACCATCTTTGGTTGTGGAGGGGAAGTCTCTTTGGAGCTTCTGGGTACGTGGTGGGACCTCTCTGCCGTAGCGCATGGGGTCCTGTTGTTGTTGCTCTTCTAGTTCTTCGTCGTTGCTAGTCAGGCCTTCTCGTTTGACTGCTGGGCGAGTAGCCTCCGGCTGCATTGATCCAAATTTTGGAGGCTAGGATTTTTCTGGCTTCAACACAGAGGAACTCAACACCTTCCTAAACCAACTAGGGGCGGAGAACCAGTCCACATTCTAGGGGCTTTAGCTTACTTGGAGGTAGAGGAACTCAACACCTTCCCAAATCAATTGGGGGCGGAGAACCGGCCCATGTCCTAGGGGCTTTATCTTACCTGGAGGCAGAGGAACTCAACACCTTCCCAAACCAATTGGGGGTGGAGAACCAGTCCACGTCCTAGGGGCTTTAGCTTACCTGGAGGCAGAGGAACTCAACACCTTCCCAAACCAACTGGGGGAGGAGAACCAGTCCACGTCCTAGGGGCTTTAGCTTACCTGGAGGTAGAGGAACTCAACACCTTCCCAAACCAACTGGGGGTGGAGAACCAGTCAACGTCCTAGGGGCTTTAGCTTACCTGGAGGCAGAGGAACTCAACACCTTCCCAAACCAACTGGGGGCGGAGAACCAGTCCACGTCCTAGGGGCTTTAGCTTACCTGGAGGTAGAGGAACTCAACACCTTCCCAAACCGGCTTCTCTTCTCGAAGCCTTACCAACCCAAACAAATCTACCCGATGAGCCTCCCAGCGACCGGCATCAACAAGCCCGGGCGAGTGGTCTCCAGTCGAGGACTCGACCTAAAATAAATCTACCCGACGAGCCTCCCAGTGACCGACATCATCAAGCCCGTGCGAGTGGTCTCCAGTCGAGGACTCGACCTAAAATGAATCTACCCGACGAGCATCCCAGCGACCAGCATCAACAAGCCCGAGTGAGTGGTCTCCAATCGAGGACTCAACCTAAAATGAATCTACCTGACGAGCCTCCCAGTGACCGACATCAACAAGCCCGGGCGAGTGGTCTCTAGTCGAGGACTCAACCTAAAATGAATCTACTCGACGAGCCTCCCAGCGACCGACATCAACATGTCTGGGCGAGTGGTCTCCAGTCGAGGACTCGACCTAGATGCTATCTTTAACTACTTTCGATACATTATAAATAGATTACATACCATTATAGTGTGCTTCCTCGCGCTTACTCGGCCACATGTACCTTGGCCATCTCCTTCATCACTTCCTCCATCTCCTCAGCTTCCTCCTGGTCCTTCCAGGTAAAGTTGTCTCCTCTCTACCGGGGTTCTTCTTCCTTCCCTTACCTCCAGAAACTCTGGGCAGGTGGTTGTCGCGTGACCCTCCTGCTGATGGAAGTCACAGTACGGTAATACCAACATCCTTGCTTCCTTCCCTGCGCGACCCCTCCGCTTATTTCCTTTTTTTCGGCCAATCGTCATGGCCTGTAGGGGTTGGGGTTGCAATGGCCTTGGGTCCGTCTGCCCCCCTGCTGGGTTGAACCCTCCCTGCCCCCCCCCCCCCCCTGAAAGTTTCCTCTCCCTTAGAAATGGCCCCTTCCTTGGCCTTGAGGGGGTCCTCCTGGCGGCCTCCAGGTTGGTCGGGCGACTGGTGGTTGAAACCCCCAGCCTTGCTCCTACCCCACGGGGGCTCCCTGGTGCCCCTGACTTCTTGCTTCCTCCTTCCTCTTCCCTCCTTGCTCTTTCTTTTCTTCCTTCTTCTACTCCTCCGTCCACTTGGCTAACTTTCCCATGAACTCCTGGTTGGTGGCCTCGCACTCGATTTCTCGAGCAGCTCACTCCATTAGCCCCTCGAAGGACAGAGGGGGGGTCTCGAGTCAGGCTCATCCTGAACATCCCCTGCTGTAGCCCGAGGGTAAAGGCCAACCGCAGGGTGTGCCCGTACACCTCGTTGACGAGGAGAACTTCTTCCTAGAATCGATCCACGTAGCTTCCCAACATCTCTCTCTGCCTTTGCCGAATTAGGAACAGGGCCTCCGCCCCCTTCCTCCTCTTCTTTAGGGTGGAGAACCTCAGCAAGAAGCTTCAACGGAGGTCCTCGAAGCTGTAGATAGTACCAGATGGGAGCTGGTGGAACCATTCCCTCGCCTTTCCCTTGAAAGTGACGACAAAGAGCTTACACCTGAAAGAGTTCGTCATCTGCCTGATCGAGACCATGTCTTCAAACCACTGGAGGTGCTGGAGAGGGTCATCTTTGCCAGTGTTGTAGGACATGACAGGTTCAGTGAACCCATCTGGAACTGGAGATGAGGTAATCAGCTCGCAGAAGGGACATTCCCACCCTCCCTAGTGAGACGGAGGCATTCTCCCTACCTCCTCACCGGGGCAGCTGGTCCTAGGCGAGCTGTTGAAGAACACTCGCCCTTGGAGGCTCAAGCTTTCCTCTGAGGCTGGCTCCTTCCCTTGTCGATGTGCTTGCTCTGTCTCCATCAAGGACGGTGAGGCGAGCACGGGTGCTGGTGGCGTCGAGCACTCGCCCGGAGGGGGAGTGCGACCCGCAACAGCTCCAGGATCGACTTCCTAAACTCCTCAAAGTCACTCCTCTTCACGTACTCACTGGTAAGGGGCGAGTTCCCCGGCTCATCGCTTCCAGCCATGAGACCTGCTCAGAGCTTTCCGAACTAGCTGCTTCCATGCTCACCGCACCAGAATGTTGAAACCAGAGAACCGGTCTCGACATTCGCAACGGGTATGCAGCTGACCCTTACTTGACCTGAGCTAGAACCTTGACTAGTTGCTGAGAACCGAAAGACCTTGCCCCTGAAGAACACTTGGAATTAAAAATGAACCCCTTAAGCTATAGCGAGGAGGTCCCACCACACACCCAAAAGTTCAAAGAGAGCTTCCCCTCCCAAGCCAATGCTGAGCCAGGGCACCTTGGAGGGCACTAAGGACCACCTCACCGTCAACCTTCAATGACAGGGGGAGGGGTAGTGCTTGCTCACAAGACACACGCGAGGGAGGGGGGAGACCTGTAAGACCCTTTTTTTCTTTTGAAAACCCGGGTCTTATGCCTAGAACTGCCGTTTTGCGGTGACACCTTCACTCGGGAAGGTCGCCACTACAAAGCGCCGATCCTGCCGGCCATATCGATCACAGAAGAAGAAAAGTATAAATGAACAAAAAGAAGTTCAAGTCCACAATCACAAGCTATATATAATAAATGTCCACATGGTATAACTGAAATAACAAAGTTACAATAATAAAGGGCTCATGCCCTGTACATCATATCTTCACTACAAAATCACTCGCGGAAGCTAACTATTAATCACTCCCTGATCCTAAAACTGGTGCTCCTGCACTACACTGGTCCGCCTCCGTCTACACCGGCCTCTGGTGTTGCTGCGTCTCCTCGATCCCCTAAAATGATATGGTCCACCGACCGTTAGTCAAAAAGAGTAAGCCTTATGTTCCCCACCCCACCCCCAATGGCTCCTAGGCACCGCGTGGGAGGATGAAGCGGAGGACAACAAGGGGTATAAACAATAGCAGGTGACAGCGGATTTTGTTTACAGGAAATGTTTCTACACTACACATGTGTATAAATATAATTGAAGCAGTAAAAGGGCATAGTAAGAGCATGTAAAGAATAAGTAAAGTGCAGTAAGTAAAGACATGTATAAAATAGAAAAGTAAACATTGATTTATAGGAATGCCCATACAAACCTATAGACCAAGGGGTCGTTTAGCAAGGCCAATCGTATAAAAAGTCCCATAACCAATTTATACGATAGAGGTAGGGGTTGAAATGCAATGTTGATGCTATGACATGCAGAGTTATGCAGTTTATGCTATGTTCATACAAGTGCAACTCACACACTTCGACTCTATGCGCATAGACCTTTAGTTCCCCCTTTTTGGAGCTAGCAAGACTCCCAGGATACTCCCGTAGTGGCAAATGGAAGCGGTGGGTTGGGCCTCGCCCACCTCTAGGTTGATATTCACACTACCCTACCTAAACCTATCATACGCCTCAACGCAAAACCGCGGAGCATCTGCATACTCTTACTGGCTGGACCACCAGACTTTCAAGGCTAAGTGCACATTCCACACTTGCCGAGTCAACGTATTGACATCGGTGTGAACGACCGTCCAATACCGGAGACCCACCACCTTCATGCACATGCAACATGTTCTACTATATCCCGAGCCATAAATTCCCCGGGCTAACCTGCCCGTCATCAATAACCTTCCGAGCCACCGGCTCGCCGGACCAACCCGTCCGTACCAACAAACACTACTGAGTCACAAGCTCACTGGACTAACTAGTCCGCTGCTTCAACCACCGAGCCTACCGCTCGTAAAACCAAACCAACTAACCTTCCGTAACCACGGGGTGTGGGTGTGTGTATTGTTAAGTTAATCTTGTACAACATCTTACTTCTACAGTTTATGGTTAATCTTGGACTTCCCGAGGATTACCCTGTAAGGGGCTCGCTACGGTAGTAGTAACCACAATGGGATGACACCCCAAGGCTCCCTTTCTCAAGACACTTAGTGTTGTTGGTATCTACCCATACGAACACCCTCCTTATTATTACACTTGGATTACCCTAAGTATTTTATGACCGGCTAGGGGAAAGACGATCCTTCGTCAATCCCGAGCACAACTTTACCCCTAACTCACCAAGCACACCCTCATCACCTAAACTCCTTATGGCGACCTTCAATCTCTTCAACCTGACCATGTACACCAACTACATGCTACTTCCACTTAGTAGGCCACTAGTTACACAAGTTTCACAGTTTTACTATACGCAGACCAAACTAACTATATGAGGCTTATAAGTAGAGGTACTCCAAATATTCATCCAACTGACTCAATATTATTACTGAGAGTCTATCATGATGTTATAAGACTAAATCCAGAGAATCATATTTTTCCTTATTTATTTAGCATTTATTTTAATTTCTCCAAACATTTGCCAAGTATGAAAATGAACATGAAGTGTGAGATCTTCTTATAATATGGCCTCCATAAAATTATGATAAATCTATGATGACTACATATCAGCAAATACAGCATATCATATTTTTACAGTAAGGAATTGTCCTCTATTTCTAATATTCGACTTATATCCAAATTTGTAGATTTATGAAGGAACCACCAAAAATACTTACACCAAAATTAAGGAAAATTTACCAGACCTTTGTATTCATCAGAAAAGTCTACTGACTTAATTTAAGGATTTATGGAAATCATTTTCTCACTTAAATAAGTACTTTAAGAAAACCTCAAATAAGATAAGTTGTGAAGTAGCCTACTGATTTAAGTCTCCAAAAATTATATAACAATTCACAGAGTTTCCTAATGCTCTGAAATGTCCTATCACCAATTTGCACAATTTATCAAAGAGTATTGGACCCTCAATTATTTTTCTTAAGCCTAAGACAAAATAAATGCCTTGTGAATGAAGTACTTGTTAAATCATTTCAATAATTACACAAAAATTACCAGAGGTGTATATCATGATAATAAGGATACTACCAAAGTTTCATCATCATCCAAGACCGTTTAAGCATGCAAATTTCTCTTATAAGGAATTTCCCTATATGGGTTATGACCTATTTCAATGGTAATAGTTGTTCCTAAAATTCTTATAAAATTACCTAGGGCCTATTTACCCCCTATGAACTTATCCACTAAGTTTCATAACCATTCAAGGACATTTGACCTCATGTCCTTCACAAGGTCCTACATGCACACCTAGGGCTAAAACTAGTGTCCTAGGGCATAACCACCTCCACACCACCCATATCACTCATGGAGGTGTTTTAGGTGATCCTAAACCAGTGGCCAAGGTTTCATCTCATGGTGAGGAGATTTGACCACAATACCCCAAGATAAACATCATGCCCTAATTTTGACCTAATTAGACCCAACTTAGGTTAACCAATTTCCAAACTAAATCAGTCCCAATTGGGCTGAGATTTTTACCAGGGTCATGTGATAACCTTAAGAAGTACCCACTAAACTTTGGAGGGCATTGGAGGTCATTTGACCCAATAATTAATTAATATATGATTTATGAAATTATTACAAAAACCTTAGAAAAATGTTCTCCTAAAATTCTCATATTTGGATATGATGTGTGTGTAGGTATAAGTAGACTATGTTTCAAATCTCAACTCCATATCATTTCCCAATCAAACGTTATTCAAGAAATGGTGGATGTCCAAAACTAGGGACCAGCCCCACCAAAATGGATCTACAGGGAGCTAAAGAACTCCTTTTGGGGTGAAATCAATTTTAAAATAAAGTAGACTCCAAGTGCTACAACTTTGGTGTTGACCACTTTTTCTGTAGAGGGGCCGAAGTATTTTTAATAAATTAATCTAGGTACAGCAAAAAGTGTGACAGAAAATATAATTTCATAAGGATTTATACTATATGATTCAGCACGAATCCTGAAGCAAATCTGATGGTAGCTGGTCATCTTCCTCCTCCAGCCAAGGGTGGAGATTTACCCGACCTGTAGCCTATCTACCATGGTTTTCCCGACCACCCACGCCCCTCCCTGGCCGGCCAATGCCACCACCACCTTCCTTGAGGTGGTGGCCGACGATGGGAGGTGTTGGCCGGCCGGTGGTGGCCGGAACCGGTGGTTTTGGCAAGAAGAAAATCTCCAGTAAAAGGAGATTTCGGCCATTAAGATGGAGGACCAATTGGCCCCAATGCTTGCCGATTTTTGAAGTAGATCTACCCACTAGAGAAGAGGAGAAGAACCAGACCTTCAATCGGGCTTGATGGTGGTTGCTTCCCGGATTTGCCATGGCCGCCCCCTTCAAGTTGTGCTCCTTGCCGATCTGAGCCTCCACTGCACGATTTCCTCTGGAAGGTTGGGGGTTTCACTCCTCTAAGTCTTCTTAAGATAATAGAGAGCTTAATCGAGGGGGAGGGGGGGTTATACCTTGAATGCCATTAATGGCCATCAAAGGAGATTTTCGGCCATGGTTAAAACCACCAAAATCAGCCCCCATGTGGGCTGGAAAACCTCCTAAACTTCTCATAACTTATAGAGGGAGTGAATTCCATCAATTGGGGAGGCCTTTGGCCTCCTCTTGGCCATGAATGCCATTACTTCTCTCTTTCTCTCTCCACCATTTTTGGGGAAAATGAGATTTTCTCTCTCCTGGCCGAATTTCTTGAAATTGAATTGCAATTTCAGTAGCACCCAACCCTATTAGGTGGTGGAACACCTCAATTGGGTCTATCCCAAGAGAATTGGGCTTGATTGGGTCAAAATAAGTCACTTTGACCTAAATATAGCATAATGTTGACTTTGGTCAATTTGACCATTTGGGTTGACCCCAATGGGTGGCTAGTCACCCATTGGCCTACCGTAAGGGTTAGGAAGGTCTAGGTAGGGTCAATTTGACAAGGTTAGGGTTAATTGATCCTTAATAGGCCACTTTGACCAAAATAGGGCTAGGGTTGACTTTGGTCAAAATGGCCAAATTGGTGGCCCCATGATGGAGCTGTTTGGTCCATTGTGTCCCTAATAACCTTATAACGGTAGGGGAAAGGTCAATTTGGCATGGTGGAGGCCAATTGACCCTAATTAGGCTACTTTGACCAATTTGAGGTTAGAGTTGACTTTGGTCAATTTGGCCTCTTTGGTTGACCCCAATGGGTCCTTGGTGCTCTAAGGGGACCCCTAAAGGGTTAGGTATGCTATGGTGGGGTCAAAGGGTCAAGGTGAGACCCTTAAGTCCAACCCTAAGCTTGGTAACTGGAAATTGCTATTTGTAGACAAGGTGCTCTTCTCCTTCAAGCCTAAGGCCAAGTGATCTCTTCAAGCTTCCTAGGGTTTTGTCATGACCTAGTCATGACAAAACCACACTAGGGGTCTAGTTGTTTGGGGGATGTTACAAGACCAACCCTTCCCAAGGTGCCCATGAGGATCTATTTATAGACTTCCCAAAATTGGGCTATTTTTTTTCTCTCTCTCTCTCTACCGTGACACGGCTATTTTCTCTATGGCGACACAACTATTTTCTCTATGGCGACACAGCTATACCTCGAACTAGTCGATCTACCGCGACACGACTTTTTTATCTATGGTGATCTTGCCTGTGTCGGGTCACACCAACTCAGCAAATATGAGGGTTGTACAATCCCCCCTCTCCCTCATTCCCTCTCTCTATTTCTCTCTCTCTCAAATTCGCTCGAATCCAAATGGCTTCCTCTTCATCCATGCCGGCATTCTCCTCCGCATCTGTCGCTCATGAGATAGTAGAGCACCACCACAAAGCGGCAGTATGTGAGAACTTTGATAAAGTGCGGATCGGTGGAGAAATTAAGGCGAAGTGCAAACTTTGCGGGAAGCTAATGGTCGTTGGCAGCAACACAACGCTCTCTGACATGTAAAATCTTGTATTTCTAAACAATTCATGGAGTCTAGCCAAACTCAAATTTCGACGACCAGGCACATTTGGACGCATGACCAAACTCGACAACAAGAGCGACAAATGAAGAACGCCATCAAAAGTGGACTTCCATTCAACCACTACGACGATGAAGAAATGACGGCTTACATTCACGAAGTACTCTAGGCTAAATATCAACATGTAAGTCATACTACAACTAGACACGATGCTTTAGAAGCTTATATGCAATCTAAACAATATTTAAAAAATTATTTTGAAACATTCGACGGTCGCTTTAGCTTAATGAGCGACGTTTGAACTAGCGGTATAATTGATGGACTTTCTTATATTTGAATTACTTGTCACTGGATCGATTCCGATAGTTGTGAACTAAATAAACGTATAATTTATTTTGAAGGATTTGAATATCCGCACACCGGTAAAATTATTTATCAAGTTATTATTAAATGTATTAGAGAATAAAATAAAATAAAAAATTATGAGTATTTCTTTCGATAACGCTTCAAATAATGAAATGGTCGTCAAATATTTGATATCAGATTTGCAACCAATATTAGATGTAATTTTTTTCATACACGTTTCGTATGTCACGTTTTAAATTTGATTGTGCAAGATAGTTTAGTTTATATGAACGATTATGTTATTAAAATACGAACCATGTTAAGAGTTATTTATAATTCCAAAAGAAAAAAAAATATTTAAAAAATTTGTAATTTCACAAGATAAAATTTTTTTGTCCATCTTATGATATACCTATACAATGAAACTCGACTTATAAAATGCTAAAGCGAGCTTTGTCACAAAAAACGTTACTAATAAAATTTTATAATAGTATAGAATCACATGATTTAGTCGCGTCGGACTGGGCCGTGCTCGAAGATTATGTAAATTTGTTAGAAAGTTTTTATCGATAAACAACTATTTTATTTAGAGTTTATCATCCTACTAGCTCATTAATTATTGAATTTTTTTTATTAATTACTGAAACGTTTAAAAACTACAAAACGAATGAAATGTGACGTCCGTTAATATTAATAATAGAGATTTTTTTTAAATATTATAAAGATATGCTACCTTTGTTTTCTTGCGCCGCGACTTTAATCCCTTTAATGGGCGTAGACGTGATAGAAAATTTTATAAAAGAAATTAATCGGAATTTAAATCTAAACGAATCATCTAGTGATTTTGTTAATGTTAGTTTTCAAAATTTAAATCTGATTTTACTCGCATTTATAATTATTATAATCAGCTATATGGATCGCGGCCTCGCGAAGAATCCACCAAACCTAAAACAAAAGATATTTTAAAAAATAGAATTTTAGAATTAGCTTATAGAAAAACAACTAATTTCAAGTAATTTTAGGCTCCGTTAATTTCTTAGGTTTTGATTGAAAAGAATTGGTTTTGGTCCAAAACAAAAAACTTAAATATTTTGGTTTCGAGCCAAACTCAATTCTTGTATTTGTTTGCATGATGATTTTCAGGCACAGGAATTGAAAACTGAAAATTTTTCTGTTCGGCTGTAGTATGGTTTTCAGGCACAGGTTTTTGCGAAATTTTTATTCAAAGATAATTAACGTCTTTAAATCAGAAAAAATATTTAAATTGGCAAAAATAGTAATCATTATCAAATGATGATAAAATAGTAATCATTACTTTAAGAGAGAAAAGAATATGATTTTCTCTAAAAAACGATCAAAATGGAAAGGTTTTCACCATAGATTATTTTCTTAATGGATCCAACCCGGTAGGTTTTGGAGGAAAATCAATTCCCTCCAATAAAAGACAAAGCGAACGCTTGTGAATGGAATTGGATTGCCCAAAACAATTCCTTCCTATAAAACCTACCAAACGAACGGAGTCTAAATGAATTAGATTTATATAGCAAAACACAATTTCAAGATTATATGACCGCAAGCGAAATAGAAATTTTTGATATTTTAAAATGGTGGAAATCTAAAACTAGTGTGTATCCTATTTTGGCCTTAATGACCTGTGATTTACTAACAATCCAAGCTAGTACGGTAGCTTCGGAGTCTGTGTTTTCTTTGAGTGACAGTATTCTGAACGAGAGAAGAAGTCGTTTGACCGAAGAATCTTTGGAGATTTGCATTTGCTACACGGACCATTTGGATGCTATGAGGAGGAGACAACATGTCTCGTCAATTAAAGATAGCGAGTCCGAAGTTGAAGACGAGCTGAATAACTTAAATTTGCACAGCACAGAATAAGGAAGCAAAATGTAATTTAAATATTGTCATTTTAGTAATTTAAATATTGTAACAAAATTTGAAAATGTGTAATTTTCACTTGTAAGTTGTAATGTTATTTAATTTTTATTAATAATCAAATTTTATTTCATTTTGAATTTTGAATTTTTATTTACTATATTTAATATTTTAATTAAATATAATTTTATAATTTATTTTTTAAATAAAAAAGACCGTTCTGAGACCGGTTAGGACTGGTCCTCCGGTCCCAGCTGGTCCTCCTCAAGTGGAGGAAAACTGGTCCCGGACTAGTTTGAACGGGACCGGTCCGGGACCAATAGATCGGTCCCGGACCAGCCCGCCAGTCCTAATGTGCACGGCTAGTGCAATGTGAAGTATTGATTCACCAATGACTAAGTGTACCAAATGGGGTAGGTAAAAGACTGTAAAATAGCTGTTCAAATCAATAATCGCAGGAAACTCATACCCTTGAAAATAGTCGAAGAGGTGGTTGCCTATCGTCCGACTTCAGCAACGGAAGGTGAGGGAACGGAACCTTCGACAGCGGAGGTTGTTGCCTTTCAGGAATAAGAATCACAAAGCGACGATGCCGGCTCGGAATTTGGGTGGCTATGGCAAGAACGGGGAGGGAACTTCGGCACGGGGCGGAGTCGGGAGCGAAAGGGCGGGAAATTTCAAACGAAAGCAAATGAGAAGGTGGGCACTACGCTATTTATTATGCATGATTTTTTCATACGTTATGCGCATAGAAAATTCTCCGTAAAGGCATAGGCTCTAATAGTTTAATAATTTTCAAAATTTAAACTAATATTATATCTTTATCTTTATCTTTATTATATAAGGGAAGAGAAAGGGGGGCTTGGTGAAACATTTGCCGGACATAAATGCCCTCTTTAAATCAACATCAATAACTGTATTTTTTGGTTTTTTGGTCTTTTGGCCATCAAACTACTTTATCTAATAAATGATTATATAATAAAGATATGGCTCACCGGCATCCACGCCAAAAAGCTCCCCCCTCCCGATTTCAATCAAGTATCACACGGCACCCAAAAAAACTCCCCCTCCTCGACTGCCGCACACCTCACGCAGCACCACGCCGACACCCCTCGATTATCGCACAGCCGAAAGCTTCCCCTACCTCCCGCCGAAAGCTGCAGCTACACCTCCTCCGCAGAGATTGCCAGGAACTCTCCTCCACAAAGTCTCACCTCCCCCTCCTCAAGAGCTCCTCCTCCATCTCGCGCGAGGTAAACCTTCTTTGTCATCCAGGCCTTCTTCGCCACCGCCGACGAGGTCCCTCTTCTCACAACCGAGGTAAACCTTCTTTGTCTCGCGATTCCTTTTCTCTGTTTTCTCAACCGAATGAATTTTTAGGCGACACGTCGAACAGCTTACAGGTTCCAAGTTTCAGGTTCTAAGTTTTAGGCTCCACGCCTTCTCCGACCAGACATCGCAGGGAAAAGGAATTGTCCAAGTTAGGGCTTTAGTCGGTCACCCTGCTTCATTGTTGTGAGAGGTTCTGTTTCATTGCTGTGAGTAAGAACTCGATTCTTCATTGAGATATAATGAAGATATCTGCTTAATTAGCTTCCAGTTTTCTGTAAATGAGCAATACACAAATTTTTATTTATTTACTTATTTATGGGTGTTGTATAAATTCTGTTTGAGAAGATCTCTTCCTTCCTTCATCAACCAGCCTAGATCTTCTTCCTACTAACCGAAATCTCTGATTCTGTTCAGCAATATCTGTTCTCATATTGCTTGAAAGCTAACTCTGTTATTTTCAGAAATCAGTTTTTTGTGTTATTGCCGACCCCATTTGTTCTCAGTTTTTTATGTTATTGCCGACCCCATGTGTTATTGCTGACCCCATTTGTTCTCATATTTTTCAGATCTAAATCTCTCTTTATTTCTTAAAGCCCCCGGTGATTTCATAAACTGTGTCATTAAGTCAAAAAGATTAAACATTATGAGTTTTTGAATTTGGACATGGCCTGGTTTTAGAGTGTTTGATGAAGAAACATCAATCTACTGTTTAGATGAACTGCATGCTATAGTTTTGCAAAAAAATCACGGGTGCTGTTTTTTGAACATGAATAATGCTCTACTGCTTTTGATTTGTCAGATTTCAAATTTAAAAGTAATAACTGATGAGTAATTTCAGAATTAGCTAAAAAGATATTGTTACTGAAATGTTTATTTGTACTAACTTCTAATATATTACAGGTTCACAGCAGCGGTAGAAGAAAAATAATCAAGCATTTTAGGTTCTCAAAAGCTAGACAGAAGAATTTTCAAGCATTATAGGTTAGAATTTGCTTTAACTACCTTCATGTTTTAAAAACCTTTTTAGAAATGCCAATGTATCTCCTAATATTCCTCCTGAAAAATATTGTGTATATTTGTGAAAAAAAAATCTGAAATTGATATAGAATTGCTGAAACAACTAAAACTTCAGATTACTCAATTTTAACTACCTTCATGTTTTAATTTCATAGCTATCAGATTCCTCTAATTAATTTCAAATTCCTATAATTAATTCCTATCAGATTACTCAATTTTATAAATAAAACCAAGCATTCCTGATTTCTGTGCCTTCATGTTTTAAAAATATTGTGTTTGATAAATTTTATAAATACTGCATTTATATAAATATAAATTTTATAAAACTAAAACTTGGGGCTCTGCTTGGAGTTCCATCAACTAAAAATTCGTTTACTTCTGTTGCAGGGAGTTTGCCGGCGGTTGCACCATCTACCTTTCATTCCTCCCTTGGGGCTCAACTTTCCCAACAAAGGTATGCGATTTCTTAGGTGGATCATTTTGCATAAAAATGGTAGAGCAAAAAATAGACATGGATCGTTTTTATGCATTATCCTCTACAATTATTTATGTTCAGATTAGCTTTAAGATCTCTTATTTTTGGTTTATTGTTAGATCTCCAATTTTTAACATCTACTTTTAGATCCCTTATTGCTTTAATCAGTCGTGCACTGCTGTAATTAAGTGGTTCTTTTATTAGCTTGAAAGAACTCCTGTAAGCATTGGAATCTTTAAATAGGATGTTGTTATTATCCTTTCAATATTGAGATATTTTTCAACATGAGCACTTGCAATATCTTTAAATAGGATGTTGTTATTATCCTTCCAATTTTTCAGCTTGCCAGAGCTACCAATATCTTCAATAACTGCATAAAACATTTTTTTTCTCATTTACTTGAACATATGACCAAGATTTATAGTTGCTTTCAGCCCAGCTTTAATATATGACCAAGATTTATAGTTGCTTTAATGCCCAGCTTTAATATATGACCAAGATTAGTAGCTTGAAATAATTCACGGCAATGAGTTGGCTTCTCCAAACATTTGTTTGAATAAAATAGAATAATATAATATTGGTGTCAAGAACTAGGAAAAAAATTCCATTTTAATAAAATAGTAAATAAATTTTTCAAACATGTGTTTACTATAATGAGCTCCATTTTAGAATTTTAACTTTTTTGAACATTTTTTGATGGAACTATAATTTTATTCATCTCCTGATTCTTCCTGTTAGACATGTATTAATTGCCAAAAATTATCCAAAGAATCACTTACAGCGAAGATTTATATACACTAATTGTGTATATAAATTGCTATTAAAAACTAGAAAAAAAAAAAAAAAATATATGCTATGATTTGGATATTATTGTTTAAACACATTACAAAGCTATTAATTATTGTTTTTTTCTTTATATTTTGTATGAAACAGAGTCTCCCAAGGACACTGAATGAAATCCATTACTGCATGAGGAGAGGGCTCCGATATTTTGCTATGGATTCAACTTCTGGATTATGTCGGATTTTGTCAGATTTTATTTTTTGGAATCCATATTTGTAATTAATGCTACTGTTATGTACCTCTTGTTGTGAATGAATTTTTATATTGCGAAATGCTCCTCTGATATATTTTGATATGTATTGTCTTCTGAGATGCATTCATTATAAGTATGAACTTTATTTTGATTTTTCATTACAAGTACCAACTTCACATGTAAGTGTGTTGCATGTAGATGTCGTCGCCCCGACCATTGTCGTCGCCACGACCATTGTCGCCCCCGACCAATGTCTCCCGAGACCAATATCGCCCCCCCCCCCCCCCCCCCCCCCCCCCCGACCAATGTCTACCCTAAACCAATTTCGTACCCCGACGACCATTATTTGGGGCCGCGACCAATGTCGCCCCGACGACCAATGTCGCCCCGACGGCAAATGTCGCCCCCCCCCCCCCGCACGGGGTCCCCCGTGCACGACTGCTCATATATATATATATAACGCAGGAAACCAGCCGGGGGGAAGCATATAGATCGCTGGGATGAAAACCATGGGCGAAAACAGGGGGCGGAAAACCAAGGGCGAGCTCGCTGGGGGCATCGAATTGGCCGGCCATGGCTACAAAATGGGCGGCTCACCTCCTCTTCAGGCAGGCTCGGCGGCAAGGTCGCCCCTCGCCCTCATCTCTCCCTCTTCCTCCTCCTGAAGCTCTGTCAAATTAGGGTAGCGTCCATTATCGATGAAGCACAAGGAGCAACATGAAATTAATGATCTCTCTCTCTCTCTCTCTCTCTCTCTCTCTCTCCCTCTTTCTTTCTCTCTGATTCACAGCAAAAAGAAAGTAAAGTTGGATTAATGGCCTCTCACTCTCCAACTCCCTCTCCCCCTCTCAGATTTCTGTCTCTGAGCCGGCAACAGCAGAGGCCCGTCCCCTTTTTATTTTCGCTACCCGAGCTCGGCGGGCTGCCTGATGTTGCCGCAGACGGAGACTTCAAGGGGTGTTTGTTTTCATTATTTTTTGTATTTTTTCTTCAAGTTCTTATCGGCAGGAGAATTTGTGGTTGAAGAGGGCTCCTCTTCTTATAAGCGAATTGAACTTCCTAAAACACTGCCCCTTAACCGAGCTCGCTGTCTAGGCTCCTTATTTGAGCAGGAAATTGAGCTGGGCATGTACGCAGGAATGGGTATTTTAGAGAGTGGTAATGTCCCCTTCCCGGTCTTTCTCCGAGTTCTGGTTTTGGGCAGAAACTTGCAGTTAATTGGTACTTACTTCCCTCCCCCATCCTCCTCCTGGGAAGCTCTATCAAAAATAAAAATAAAAAGGTTTGCACTTTATCTCCTTCTCAGTTTGGCTATATTATGATTAAATTTTGAGTTTACGAGTGCTGCTATGGCCGGGATAGAATGGGTGAGACCTCCGTTAAGGAAATGAAATTAACTTCAGCCTACCTCTCCCCCACCCCTCTTCAACTCTGAGTTTATGGCACCCATGTTAGCACACTGAGAATGGCATGAGAGTTATATTGATTTGGTGCTCATATTTTTATGATTCTCTCCAACTCTGGAAATCTCTAACCCATCTCTAATTAGTTATTGATACTTAATATATAAGCCTGAATCTCGAATTGAGGTGCGTGGAGAAAATTGGATTGCAAACCTGCACACTCGGATGCTCCCATATATATTTTTCATTTCTCCCTCTCTTCATCTCTTTCCGGTGTCAAATTAATTCAGGCTAAAGCACATTTTAGAAGAAGAATAAACGTTGATTCATTCATGATAAATATTTTAGCTCAAATATCAAGGGCGAGTTGGACAAAATCACGGGAGCCTTTCCCCGAGGAATGTTATTTTTTTTGTCAATTTATCTAAATCTTGATGAGGAGTCGAGCCGGTGGGGCTTGCGATCGTATGCGACCCACGAGCTTCATTTCCTCAAGATTGGGCTGAAGAAATATATATAAACTGGGTTTGAATTCGATATCGGTGGACTGGATTCAGTTTGCTCATGCTCTATGCATCTCTCTCTTTCTCTTCCTCTGGTTCACCGCAAAATGAGAATGAAATTGGAGAGCAACTCAGAAATTAAATATCTCTCTCTCTCTCTCTCTCACTCTCCTTCTTTTTCCGGTTCACTCACCTTGATTCACATAGAAAGAAAGAGAAACATGTTGTGCTCTTATTTATATTTTTCTATTCTTCTGCTCGGCGGTAATTCTATATGGAGGCGCAAGTGGTTTACTTTAACTCTCTAGTTATTTGCAAATAAATGCTCAGACAAAGCTTCATCAAACTTATGATACTTAAAAGAGACATACACAAGTGGGGTGGGAACATTAAATTAAAAGCCTCTCAAGTTCACCAAACCACTATTTTCCATGCTCGCTACACTTGTGTATATTGCTTTATCATTTCAAGGTTCTTGGCCTGATAAATGTCTCTGAGCTTTTCATGCACCATGCTAGTTACCTATGCCTAATCTCATTCAGTTATATTGCATATCATATTTTTTGGAAGTTTCGAAGGATCTCCTTCAACACTTCTCGGTTATCAAGTTCGGCAGGTCTGTGATGCCGACAACAAAATATCCGGAAGGATGGATTGTGATCTCGGGAGTAATAAATGTTTGCGGGCTTTGGAATTGATGTCACCGGACTTTCAAACTGGTTCTGGAGGGAGTTGGAAGAGCAAAATTCAGAGCTGCTTCCTCACTCACACCAACAAAAAAATAAGCAGCTCGTAATTGTTCCCCTACCTCTACCCATTATTCCATGGTAATCCTAAACCCAATCCTCCTGCTTTATAGGATATTGATAGTATGCCAAGGAATTTGGGTTCACCTTTCTTTAAGGCTTGAACTTCTCGGTGCACCATAGAAAGCTCTAATTGGGTAACCTGTGCGGCCCCCCATTCGTCCTTCAGCCTGATCCGAGCCTTTCTATGATCTTCTCTCCCGAACTCTTAATTTCTGGAAATGAAGTGGGGACATAAATATATCATAGTTGCTATAAGATGGCATCCATGTGGCTTGCTGAAATCTGGTTCCTTTCTGGAATAGTTTCTAGCCAGCCACTGGGATTGGCCTAGGAGGAGTTCATGCTACTTTTACTAATTTTGAAGGGGATTCCATAAGAGCTGGAATACACTACCGGGGTCTCATTGTGTGCACTTATGATCATCATCAACACAAACACTAGTTTTGCTAATAGAACCATAACACTACCATGGCCTATGGTTAGTTATGGTCACTACCCAACTGGTTATTTATAACTCTAGAAGTTGATTCAGTTATATAAGTAAGGGGTGTTTTGAATGAGATAATGAACTTGTGATAGGGTGTAATAACTATGGGAGTTGATCACCCATGGTTTACGATGATATACACCTCATCTCTCATCATCTTATTTCTCTCTTTCACACTACTGTGCTACTTCTTGTGCCTATGAATGAACATAAAGCTTATGGGTGTCTTGGGCTGGATTGCCAAGCGTCCAAGTGATTGACGGAAGTTTACATAAATACTAGCGTGTCTTATATGGATGACTTGTGCTTGATCGCCAAGCACCGAAATGATCGACGAAAGTCTACATGAATGCAATTGTGCCTTATGTGGGCAGCTTGGGTTTGATTGCCAAGCGTCCAAGTGATTGACGGAAGTTTACATAAATACAAGTGTGCCTTATGTGGGCAGCTTGGGTTTGATTGCCAGCCGGGTTAAATTAGTGGTATCTTCACGGGTGGATATATGCTAAGCTTATAAATAGTTCGTCTTCTCTCCTTCTACAAACTACGAGTGGATATATTGTTAAGCTTTAAAAAGAGTTTTCTTTTCTCCTCTTATGATGAAATACACTTTTCGAGAAATAATTACTACGTGAATGAAATGTTGCCTTCGAGAAATAATTCCTATGGGAATGAAATGTTGCCTTCGAGAAGTAATTCCTACGAGAATGAAATGTTGCCTTCGAGAAGTAATTCCTACGGGAATGAAATGTTGCCTTCTAGAAATAATTCCCACGGGAATGAAATGTTGCCTTCGAGAAGTAATTCCTACGAGAATGAAATGTTGCCTTCGAGAAGTAATTCCTACGGGAATGAAATGTTGCCTTCGAGAAGTAATTCCTACGGGAATGAAATGTTGCTTTCGAGAAGTAATTCCTACGGGAATGAAATGTTGCCTTCGAGAAGTAATTCCTACGGGAATGAAATGTTGCCTTCGAGAAGTAATTCCTACGGGAATGAAATGTTACTTTCGAGAAGTAATTCCTACGGGAATGAAATGTTGCCTTCGAGAAGTAATTCCTACGAGAATGAAATGTTGCCTTCGAGAAGTAATTCCTACGGGAATGAAATGTTGCCTTCGAGAAATATTCATACGGGAAATATTGAATTATTCCTCCGGGAATATAAAATGTGCCCTGGGAGAATGTCGGATGGCCTATGAGTTTTACTCTAAGGCAACCCGCATGATGGACGGTCTGGGAGGGCAACCCGTGCGAAACTTATAGAACTACGTGGGTCTGAGACCGTATGCAGGATGATACGGAGTACGTAGGCGGTGGTCATGGGAAGACTGCCTCGGCCCAATAAAAGTCCAGATATCTCCTTCCTTATAAATGTTATATTATGTCTGTTAGCAAGAGTTGGACTTTGTTCGTGGTCCTAATGACTTTTCTTTGGCACATGTGACAAGTGCGGTTGAGTGACAGCACCCATGGGTGGATGAAGCCACGGAGCAGGCTACGCCAGGTATAAATTTGTTAGCCGCATCTCCTTTTGTTGTGCCATATCTCAGGGTATAGATATGATAACAATAAATCCTTGATGGTTAGGATTTATTGCGGCAGAGATATGTGAATTATTTATACAGGTCATGAGTTTGAGATTTCTGTGATGATTAACCTTCCGCTTTAATACTACGTCTTCCGCCTAGTGTTATAATATGCACTCTTTGATGAAATCTTCCGCTAGAATACTGCTTCCCTACTCTGATGGTGTGTAGTGACTTTCGCTTAACACCACCCCTAGGCGTGACAACGGAGTGTTCAAGGAAGGGGGTTGGAGAAGTTAGTGCCTCCACCCTTCGGGATCGCTTTGGCGTCATGCTAAAAGGGTGGTGTGCGATAAGATCCCCCGTTCGGACCGCCGATTTGGGAGGGGGGTCTTACAGCATTGGCTTGGGAGGGGAAGCTCTCTTTGATCTTCCGGTTGTGTGGCGGGACCTCCTCGCTGTAGCTCAAGGGGTCTGTTTTGGACTTCATGTCCTCTTCGGCGCAAGGTTCTTCGACTCTCCACAACTGGTCACGTGTTCAGGCTCATGTAAATTAAGGGTTAGCTGCATACCCCTTTGCGAACGCCGAAACTGGTTCTCTGGTTTCAACATTCTGGTGCGGTGAGTGTGAAAGCAGCTGGTTCGGAAAGACCTGAGCAAGTCAAATGACCGGAAGTGAAGAGCCAGCGAACTCACCACCTCCCGTCGACTACATATGAAAAAGCGACTTCGAAGAGTTCAAGAAGACGATCCTGGAGGCCCTGCGCTTTGCTCCTGCCCCCGCGGGCGAGTGCTCGACTCCGACAGTTCCAGTGCTCACCTTGCCTCCTCCGGGAGAGGCGACATCAGCCGGGCGACCCGACAAGGAAGTACAGGTGGAAGATGATAGAACTATTCATGCACTGGTGCTGTTTCCTAGCCCGGCGAGTGCTTCACATCTTGGCGAAGAGAACGATCGAGTGATCTTGACTCGTTAGGTAGGAAGAGGTAGCCCTTTCTGCGAGCTGATCATGTCCGCCCCTGTTCCAGAAGGATTTACGGAGCCGATTATGTCCCACTATGTGAAAAAAGATGACCCCCTCCAACATCTCCAGTGGTTCGAAGACATCATGTCCATCAGACAGATGAATGGCACTTTCAAGTGCAAGCTATTCTCCATCTCCTTTAAGGGAAAGGCGAGAGACTGGTTTCATCAGCTCCCGTCGGGATCCATCTACAACTTCGAGGACTTGAATTGGAGTTTTCTGTTGAGGTTCTCAACGTCGAAGAAGAGAAGAAAAGGGGTAAAGGCCCATTTCCTAGTCAAGCAGAGAGCGGACGAGTCGCTAGGAAGTTATGTGGATCGGTTCCAAGAAGAGGCCCTCCTCATCAACGAGGTGCCCATGCATACATTATAACTTGCGCTTACCATCGGGTTACGGTAAGGGTTGTTTCATATGGGCTTGTCCCGGGTCCCTCCTCTGTCTTATGAGGAGTTGATGGAACGAGCATGACGTGAGATCGATGTAAAGGAGACGAACCAGAAGTTCGTGACCAAGATGGTCAAGTGGACGAAGGAGGAGAGGATGGAATAAAGAGGGAAGAGGAAGGAGGAAGCAAGAAGTCAGGGGCACCAGGGACCCCCCCGTTGGGCAGGAGCAAGGCTGGGGTTTCAACCACCAGTCGCAAGACCAACCTGGAGGCTGCCTGGAAGACCCCCTCAAGGCCATGGAAGAGGCCATTTCCAAGGGAGAGGAAACTTTCAGGGGGGGGGGGCAGGAACGGTTCAACCCAGTAGGGTGGCAACCAAACCCAAGGCCATTGCAACCCCAGCCCCTACAGGCCATGGTGGTTGGCCGAAAAAGAGGGAATAAGAAGAGGGGTCGCGCAGGGAAGGAAGCAAGGATGTTGGCACTGCCATACTGTGACTTCCATCAGCAGGAGGGTCATGCGACAACTATCTGGCAAGAGTTTATGGAGGTAAGGGAAGGAAGAATAACCCTATTAGAGGGGAGACAACTATACCTGGAAGGACCAGGAGGAAGCTGAGGAGATGGAGGAAGTGATGAAGGAGATGGCCAAGATGCATGTGGCCGAGTAAGCGCGAGGAAACGCATTGTAATGGTATGTAATCTATTTATGATGTATCGAAAGTAGTTAAAGATAGCATCTAGGTAAGTCCTCGATTGGAGACCACTCGCCTGGGCTTGTTAATGCCGGTCGATGGGTGGCTCGTCCGGTAGATTCGTTTTAAGTTAAGTCCTCGACTGGAGACCACTCGCCTGGGCTTGTTGATGTCGATCGCTGGGAGTCTCGTCGAGAAGATTCATTTTAAGTTAAGTCCTCGACTGGAGACCACTCGCCCGGGCTTGTTGATGTCGGTCGCTGGGAGACTCGTCATGTAGATTTGTATAGGTTAAGTCCCCGAGAAGAGAGACTGGTGCGCGGGCTCTTGTAAGTTTCCTCCCCCTCCAGATGAGCTCGTCTCCCTGGGAGGTGTGGAGTTTCCTCTCCACCCAGGTAAGCTCGGCTCCCTGGGAGGTGTGGAGTTTCCTCCCCCTCCAGGCGAGCTCGGCTCCCTGGGAGGTGTGGAGTTTCCTTCCCCTCTAGGTGAGCTCGGATCCCTGGGAGGTGTGGAGTTTCCTCCCCCTCCAGGTGAGCTCGACTCCCTGGGATGTGTGGAGTTCCCTCTCCCTCCAGGCGAGCTTGCCTCCTTGGGAGGTATGGAGTTTCCTCCCCTCTCCAGGTGAGCTCGGCTCCCTGGGATGTGTGGAGTTTCCTCCCCCTCCAGGTGAGCTCGACTCCCTGGGACGTGTGGAGTTCCCTCCCCCTCCAGATGAGCTCGGCTCCCTGGGAGGTGTGGAGTTTCCTCCCTCTCCAGGTTAGCTCGGCTCCTTGGAAGGTTTGGAGTTTCCTCCCCCTCCGGGTGAGCTCGGCTCCCTGGGAGGTGTGGAGTTTCCTCCCCCTCCAGGTGAGCTCAGCTCCCTAGGAGGTGTGGAGTTTCCTCCCCCTCCAGGTGAGCTTGCCTCCCTGGGAGGTGTGGAGTTCCCTCCCCCTCCATGTGAGCTCGACTCCCTGGGAGGTGTGGAGTTTCCTCCCCCTCCAGGTGAGCTCGACTCCTTGAGAGATGTGGAGTTTCCTCCCCCTCCAGTTGAGCTCGACTCCCTGGTAGGTGTGGAGTTCCCTCAGCCTCCAGGTGAGCTCAGCTCCCTGGTAGGTGTGGAGTTTCCTCCCCCTCCAGGTGAGCTCGTCTCCCTGGGAGGTGTGGAGTTCCCTCCCCCTTCAGGTAAGCTCGCCTCCCTGGGAGGTGTGGAGTTCCCTCCCCCTCCAGGTGAGCTCGATTCCCTGGGAGGTGTAGAGTTTCGTCCCCCTCCAGGTGAGCTCGACTCCCTGGGAGGTGTGGAGTTCCCTCCCCCTCCAGGTGAGCTCGACTCCCTGGGAGGTGTGGAGTTCCCCCCCCCCCCCCTCCAGGTGAGCTCGGCTCCCTGGGAGGTGTGGAGTTTCCTCCCCCTCCAGATGAGCTCGGCTCCCTGGGAGGTGTGCAGTTTCCTCCCCCTCCAGGTGAGCTCGGCTCCCTGGGAGGTGTGGAGTTTCCTCCCCCTCCAGGTTAGCTCGACTTCATGGGTGGAAAGTTGAGTAGAGAAAGGATCCTTTTTCTTGCGCTTAGATCAGTTTGAATGGATTTGAAGGAGTCCAACCGCCGCGTTCTAAATGCCCGTCTCTCCGAACCACGGGTGATCCATTGTTTTTCCGGGCCCGTATCGAACCCGAATAAAGCGGGGATTGTGTATAACCCGTAATTCATCGAGACAGAGTGGATAGGGAAGGTGGCTTGTAGAACCCCTGCACTGGTCAAGCGAACCCATAATTAACACAGACAGATTGACAGGTCGAAACCTGAGCCATAGGCTAAGAGAGAGGAGTGGACCAATGGGTCCACTCGCCCATCCCCCGATAGAAGGAGGGGCGAGTGGCCCACTTGCCCCAAGGAGTGGGTGTTGGGAACAGTGCCCAACAATGTTCCTAATTTGAAGAAGTGCTCAGCTCAATGATAAGTGCAAGTTGTATTTAATGTCATATCTAGTTCATGCTTGCAGAGATGAGACAATATGTCCAGTACTTCAATAACATGCCTAAGTATAATATCGTCGAAAAAGGCTGGACATATGGTCGACAAGTACAGGCACATCGTTGAGATGATGGGCAAAGCAAAGAAGAATGATTGTGTCTGTGTCATCGAAAAGGATCATGCATATCATCGACAACTGCAGACATATCGTCAACAACACGCAGAGCAATGCAGAATGGTGATATCGTTGTGACATCTACACGACGATATCAGAAAGTCGAAGATGAAGAAGAAGACTCAAAGATGTGGTCGACAAGAAGCCTTGACGTCGATTGGGCTAAGTCAGAATGAATGCCGTTGAAAAGGCAAAGAGAAGATCAGTGTCGAAGATATCATTGACAAGAAACTGTATCGTCGATAAGACTGAACAGGACATGTATCGTCGAAAAGAATCCTTATCGCTGAAGAGGCTAAGTAAGATTGATGACAACTATACCATCGAAAAGAAGACCTGACGTCGAGAACTCTATCTGAAGACAAATGCAGAAGGGATGTTCTGTGTCGTAGAGACAACTCTATCTGAAGAGGAAGGAAGCAGACTTGAAGATCTGTCCAAGTCCAAGACAACGACAAGCCCTGTCATTGAGATATTATCCATGTCGTCGTAACAATGGAAATATCATCGAGACAGATTCAAAAGTAGCCAGACGCACAGTCAACATTTAATACCACCGCCAGATTGTCCAATCAGCGCATGCTCTTGAGGGATGGGCGTCTGATAGCAAAGGACATCAAATGTGACCGTTAAGCGGCCCATCCATCCTATAAAAGGGAATAGTGATGCCCTAGAAAAAGAGGAGAGAAAAATGAAAAAGAATCTCGCCTAGCAATATAACAGTACAAGCGGCGGTGAAGAAGAAGAAAGAAGAGAAGAACAAAACGATCATACTGTGTTCTTCAAGTTGCAATCAAGCCACATCGACTGATAAGTTTTTCTCAAGAAAGGTAGCCAGTCAACATCCGGCAGAGCAAGAATCTTGAAGAAGATTTGCACTGTCAAGGTTCACATCAAAAGTATCTTCTTCAAGTAAAGAAGCCGATCTCCATCAGGCAGAAGAAATAGTTTTCTTTACTGTAATTTCTTGTAAGGCTTGCGGGCCTAGAACTTGTAAGATCTGTTTTCAGATCTGAGTGTCAAGCTTGAGGGCTTGAGATCTGTGAGGCTTGAGGGCTAGGGCAGAGGACTTGCGGGTCAAAACTTGTCGGGCTTGCGGACTCGGGTGCAGTGAAGGGGCTTGCGAGCCTAGGCTGTAGGCAAGACTTGCGAGTTTGTGTTGTGTAGGGCTTGAGGGCCTGAGTGTCGAGCTTGCGGGCTCGGGTGCAGTGAAGGGGCTTGAGGGCCTAGGCTGCAGGGACTTGCGGGTCCAAATGTGTCGAGCTTGCGGGCTCGGGTGCAGTGAAGGGGATTGCAGGCCTAGGCTGCAGGGACTTGCGGGTCCGAGGTGTAAGGCTTGCGGGCCGGAGACGTTGGTGGAGTTTGCCGAGCCTAGCACACTGCTAGGTAGGCGCAGAGGGAAAGAGGACTACTCAAGACACCCTGTCTTGAGGAACCTCTATAAGTTCTTTCGTGCTTTCTGTGCTGTGCTATTCTAATCTGTAGATCTATTAACCAGAAATCAAGAACACCAAAAGGGGGAACAAAAATAATTTGAAATACCTATTCACCCCCCCCCTCTAGGTGATAAGTTGACACCTAATAACTAACAAGTGGTATCAGAGGGAGGTTGTTCAAAGAAAAGCTTAATAGCTTGAACAGATCTGCTCTTGGGTGTATCAAATCAACTAATCATCATATCCTAACTCTATGGAGAAAGTCAAAGGATCTGACATCAGGAAGTTCAGATCCTTAAGTGAAAGCAGCTAGAACTCTTCTCACAATAAAGAAGAAAGAAGTATAGGAATCAGAGCACCCTTGACTATTTCAGACAATGAATCTGAAGATGAAGAATGCTCTGTAGTCAGAAGAAGAATAAGAGCACCCTTGACTCTCACAGACTGTGACTCTGAGGATGAGGAGGTCTATGGGTTGATGGCTCTATCAGATGAAGAAAATCATGATGAATCACATTATGATAAGGTATGCATCACTCACACGCCTTTACTACCTGCTTCAATTAAAAAAAATCAAGAGTGCATCAGATGATTGCTCATCTTTTGAAGATGATGCAGAAGACTGCTCATCATGCAACAATAAGAACCATGCTGATTTAATAGAGCAGTTTGGTGATCTCTTGGGAGCTCTGCGAAAGAGTAAGAAGCTTGTTAAGAAGCAAGCTAGGGAGCTAGAATCACTCAGACCCATTAAGGCTGTGATTAATAAGGAAATGGGTATGTCCCATAATGAGGGCACCAATTCCTGTGAGCTCAAGAAAATCATAGGCAAGCTTCATGATGAAAGAAACCAAAGGGAAGAACTCATTATGAAGCTTGAGAATGATCTTCTTAAGGAAAGAAGCTTAGTGACTCAATTCTCTAAGCCCAAACCCATACTGCCCATCATTGACACCTTCTCTTCCTATGGAAATAGGAGGGGATTGGGTTTCAATGAAGGGGCAGTAGATGCTGGGAATGGAAAAAAAGGCAAAACTAAAGTAGAGCCTCATACCACCTTTCTGAAGGTAGTGCTTCCCTCTAACAAGTATGACCAGGACAGTGTCCATGGTCACTGGATGAATGGAAGCTCCAATAGCCTGGGAGATGCTCCTAACTATGGGAGGAGAAAGGGCATGGGGATGAGTGCATTAAAGTCTCCCCATGAGGAAATCCAAATGGCCCATCATGGACCATTTGTTTTTGGTGCCTCAACCCCCACCTTCAAGGGTAAAGGAGCAACACCTTCTCAATCCCTTCCAGATAAGAAGAAGGTTGGTAGCACCAGTATATTCAATTCTCACTTGATCATATCTGATGACATCAACACCATGTCAGCTACCAAGCTGACATCCGATCCATTGCTGACCAACAGATAAAGTCAAGAAGAAATAATTATACTAGAGCAGCTAGTCAGCCCTTGGCTGAGAGAGATAGGAAGAATGTTGCTGCCTTCTTTACTGAACACAAGCATTGTGATTCTCCACCCACTTCAAAAATTGTTCAGAAAAGAAGGCACAACATCAATGAATGTTGGTGCTGTGGCAAAGTGGGACACTTTGCCATTGACTGTTGGCACAACCCTAGTGTGCCTAGTGCAAAGGAGAGACCTCCTGGGAGGGCTGAAGTGAGTAGAAGAATTCCTTATTATACTAACAAGAACCTAGGACCCAAGTCACCTTGGATTCCTAAGGGATAATCTGTTTTGCAGGGAAGTCCATTTAGCCAATAAAAAGCAAACAAGACTAATGGACAATAAGTGCTCCAGGCTCAACTCTGGACTAAGAAAAACCTCACCACATGCCAAGATGCACTGGTCAAGGGGGAGCTAAAAGTAAAGATAAGTGGACATCCCATCAAGGGGGAGCTACGAGCTCAAGAAGATATAAAAGCTAAGGTGAAGGTAACTATGTTGATGTTCAATACATAACCTCATCTTTATCATTTTTGTTGGGAATCGTGCCCACATGATTCCTGATTTGAAGAAGTCATCATGTCAAGAATACTTCACTTTGTATTTGATCACACATCTAGTTCATAATATCAGGAGAATACAAGTATACAAGTACATGTCGTCGAGAAGGACAGAAGGGATGGTCGGCAAAGTATGCTTATCGCTGTAATGATAGGCAAAGAAAATGCAGAGACACTATCAAAGGAAGGCGTGTCGTCGAGAAGAATGAAGTATCGTCGACATCAAAGTAGCAGCCATGTCGACAAGACAATACTACTATTACAATGACAAGGTGAACAAAGAAAGTTCCAACGACACAGTCAAAGTCAGCATATCGTCGTATATACAGGAACGCCAGTATGTCTCGTATCGTTGGAATGCAAGCGGCGGAGGCAGAAGCAAGGAGATCTGAGAAGAAGTTCCTAAGCACATGGAGCCGACAAAGAGATGTCGTCGAGAGATATTCCATGTCGTCGTAACGATGGAATATATCGTCGAGACAAATTCAAATCTTGTGGACGCGTACCGTCAGTAATTAATGCCGCCGCCTGATTGTTCAATCAGCGCGTGCACTTAAAGTTTCGAGGTATTCGTGCGTGCTAAAAATATTTGGAGATCTGACACATAAAAGAACTTTTCAGAAGACCGTTGGGTGACCCCTCTCAGTCTTATAAAAGACAACAGGGTTGCCCTAGAAAATATAACTTCGCGTGCAAGAAAGAACTAGCAAAAAGTATCCCACCGTTCAATAGAACAGTACATCCTTGCGGAGAAGAAAAAGAAGTTCTCAAGAAGCAGTCAACCTCACCGACTGCTAAGAAGCCAATCCACATCCGGCTAAGAAAGAATTGAAGAAGAACTGTGCATTCAAGATCTGATTCAGAAGCATTCTCTTCATTCTCAAGAAGCCAATCATCATCAGGCTAAGGTTGCCGATCAACATCAGGCAGAAGAAACAGTTACATCTGTAATCTCTTGTAAAGCTTGCGGGCCATATTGTGAGGCTTGAGGGCTGGAGAGCTATGAGGCTTGAGGGCCAGGGCAGTGCACTCGCGGGTGTGACTTGTCGAGCTTGAGGGATCGGGGGCAGTAGGGGCTTGCGGGCCTAGGCTATTGGGACTTGCGGGTCCGAAAGGTAGGGCTTGAGGGCCTGAGTGTCGAGCTTGCGGGCTCGGGGGCAGTAGGGGCTTGAGGGCCTAGGCTGTTGGGACTTGCGGGTCCGTGTTGTAAGGCTTGAGGGCCTGAACCTTTTGGCGGAGTTTGCCGAGCCTAGCGGATCGCTGGGTAGGCGCAGAGGGACAGAGGACTACTCAAGACACCCGGTCTTGAGGAACCTCTATAGATCTTGTGTCGACTGGTGAAATTTGTTTGCGTGTTTTCTTTTGCGCATTACTTAGTTTCTGATAACACACGCTCGTAAATCAAAAGGCATCAAGATCACCTA
Source organism: Dactylorhiza incarnata (assembly GCA_033032865.1). Lineage (NCBI taxonomy): Eukaryota > Viridiplantae > Streptophyta > Magnoliopsida > Asparagales > Orchidaceae > Dactylorhiza > Dactylorhiza incarnata. The sequence goes on from JAWHQI010000293.1 coordinate 1,646,459, forward strand.
AACCCCCCCCCCCCCCTTTATAGGTGAACGTTCCATAACCAACAAGTGGTATCAGAGCCATGTTCATCAAAAGGAGACCTAACAGTCCGATCTAGATCCGGAACGTCTCACCATGGCCGGTGGAGATCAGAATCGTGAAATAAGAGCTATGAAGCTTCCTATTTGCACGAAGGAGAACTTTCCCATCTGGAAGGAAAGGGTCAGGCTCTTTATGGGAGCTGCTGACCCAAGAATCTACCTGACGTTCAAGCAGGGCCCCTTCGTCCTTACTTGTACCTCCACTATTGACCCAACCAGGCAGGTAATAAAGAAGTATGAAGACATGAACAAGGATGAGCCGATCTTGGCAGGTCTGGACAAAAGGGCACAAAACATTATTGTCAGTGCCATAGATGACTCCACACTCCAAAATTTAATCCACTGCATAACGGCCAAGGAGATGTGGGACTCCTTGATCGTATATATGGAGGGTACCGATGAGGTAAGGGATGACAGAAAATCCCTCCTCAACCAGGAGTATGAAGCTTTCAAACAGGGCAAAAGTGAAACAATCTCCAACTGCTATGAGAGATTTTTCAAGATAGTGAATGGCCTGAGAAACTATGATAGGGAGTTCACGAACTCTGACTTGAATGACAGGTTTATCAGATCCCTCACAAAGGAATGGGATATCAAGATATGCGCCATCCGAGAGATGGGTCAGCTGGGCATCATTGAGCCCAAGAATCTGTATGGGAAACTGCTGTCCCATGAACTTCAACTCAACACAAGGAAGGCTGAAGAAGAAGAAAGCTCAAATGCGAGCTCAAGAGAAAGATCAGTGGCTCTAAAGGCTGAGAGCTCCAGAAGATCCAGGGGGAAGTTCGCTGCTTCTCAGAATAAATCTGAGAGCAGTGAGGAATCAGGAGCCAGCTCCTCTGAATCTGATGACACTGATAGAGAGGTGGCCCTCCTCTCAAAGCAATTCAGAAAGCTGATACATAGAAGAAGGAGGGATAACAACAGAAACTCCTCCTCAAGCTCCAGAAGATCTGACCATCGGGACAGATCGAGGGCTCCCAGGGAGGACAGGTATAGGTCTAACTCCAGTAGACATGATTTACATAATACTGTTTGCTATTCTTGCAGCAAAACAGGACACATGGCTGCTGACTGCCCCTCGAAGAAAAAGGAATCAAGGAATCATGAAGAGAGAAGAAGCTCCAGGAACACGAGAACCTCTGAAAAGGGGTTTGTGGCAAAGAAGATCAAAACATTGAGTGATTCTGACTCAAGTTCCTCCGGGACTGAGGATGAGGCACTCATTGGACTGATGGCTATTAATGAAGGTAACCAGGATGACAACTCTCCTGGAAAGGTAAAACACAGAACTTCTCTATCTGCTTCTGATTCTGAATCAGTAGCAGATTCCTTGCATGATGATGAGGAGGTGTCTGCTGCCAACATCACTGCCCCAAGATCCCAATATGAAGTTGAATCTGAACTGATAAGGCAATATAAAGTCTTATGGAAAGCCTTCAAAGGCAGTAAGAAACTCCTCAAGGTGCAAACCAAGGAGTTAGATTCCTTAAAACCTGTCCAATCCATGCTCCAGGAGACAGCCGAGAGGCTAACTTCCATGAGCAAAGAAGTGGACAAACTTAAGGAAACCATACGACTTAAGAATGCTGAATTAAGGCAGAAGAACAAGGTCATTAGGGACCTTGAAGAATTGTTGCTGGCTGAGAAGAAGCTTGTTTCCAGCTTCTCAATGCCCAAAACTATCCTGCCGATTATTGACACCTTCTCTGGACAGTTCAGAGCTGGTATCGGTTCTCATCAGGTGCCAGACATGGGCAAAGATCCTGAAGCAAGACCTTCTAACAAGAAGGTGCTGAGAGCAAATTCTTCAGCCCATAGACCTTCAACAACAGCAGCTAAAAGTATGGGAGAGGCTGTTATCACAAATCCTGCTCCTAAGAAGGTGAACCAAATGGTTGTGAAGCCAATTCTTCCCCCGACTCACACACATGAGGTTCACCCTAGATCTGTAAGGCAAGAAACATTCTCTTCTGCTCATCAGCACTGCCACACTACACAGATGATGAGGCAGAAGAGAAGATACAACAGATATGAGTGCTGGTGCTGTGGGAAAGTAGGCCACTTTGAACTGGACTGTTGGTTCAACCCAACAGGGCTCAATGCAAGGAAAGTGCAGAGTCCTCATGAGTTTGCGATTCCGTTCTATCATCCTAACAGGAACCAAGGACCCAATCCTTATTGGGTACCTAAGGGGAAGTAATTTATTTTGCAGGTAAGTCCAAATACCAACCAATCTCCAATTTGGTATTTGGACAGTGGCTGCTCCAGGCACATGACTGGAGTCAGAAAGTATTTGGAAGAGTTCATCCCTGTGGAGAATGGACCGACCGTCATCTTTGGAGGTTCAGAAAAGGGGGTTACCAGGGGCTACGGAAATATCTCTAATGGGTTAGTCACCATCACAAAGGTAGCCTATGTGGAGGGGTTGAGACACAACCTCATAAGCATAAGTCAGCTTTGTGATCTAGGTTTTGTCATCACCTTCCACAAGGATAAGTGTCTGATTAAGAAGTCCTCAGATTCCGAGACTGTCTTAACTGGCACTCGGAGTGGGAATATTTATTGCTTAAATTTCCTGAATATAAATTCTTCCATGCCCATATGCCTAGTAGCCGATGGTAAAGAGGCTCTATGTGTACAATGACGCAAGAGACTTGCACACATCAACTACAAGACAATAGGCAAGCTTTTCTCGCTAAACTTAGTCAGAGATGGACCTGATATTAAGTGTATCAGAGATGGTCCTTGTCAAGACTGCCAACTTGGAAAGCAGACTAGGACTAGCTTCAAAAGCATTTCTAACAAAGAGTCGTCAAGGTGCTTATTTTATTGCACATGGATCTATTTGGTCCCATGTCAGTTCTTAGCTTAGGAGGGAAGGCATACACCCTTGTAGTTGTTGATTACGACTCAAGGTTCACTTGGGTCTTCTTCCTCAAAAAGAAATCAGATACACTAGACATCTTGAAGAATTTTGTCAGGCAAATCCAGAATGAGATGAACTGCTCGGTGGTCAAATTCAGAAGTGACCATGGGACAGAATTTCAGTCAGGGGCCATGACAGAATTCTGCCAAGACCTAGGCATCTCCCAAGAATTCTCCTCCCCCAGAACTCCTCAACAGAATGGAGTTGCTGAAAGGAAGAACAGAACCTTGATAGAGGCCAGCAGGACAATGCTGAGTGACTCCTCATTACCAGAGTACTTCTGGGCCGAGGCTGTCAACACTGCTTGTCATGTGATAAACAGGGCCTCAATCATCAAAGACCATAAGAAAACTCCCTATGAGCTAATGAAGGGCATAAAACCAACCCTATCCTACTTTAGGATCTTTGGTAGCAAATGCTATGTCCTTAATAATGGGAAATCCAAACTTACTAAGTTTGCTGAGAAAAGTAGTGAGGGTATTTTCGTTGGATACAGCTCCTACAGCAGGGCATACAGAGTATGCAACCTCAATACCCAAACAGTGGAAGAATCTGTTCATATTGTATTTGATGAGACTAGCCTTATACACAAGGGCTGGTCTAGTTCTTTAGTGAATGCAGGTACAAGGGAAAGATTGGAGAAGCTTTCCATTGCAGACAATGCTGACACCCCACTCAACTACAAGAATCAGTCAGTAATGGTGGAAATAGAAGTTGAACCTGCAGAAGATACAGAAATAGCTGAAGAATTGCAGGATGAAGAAGTAGCTCACACTGATATACCCAGAATATTACCAACTGCACTGAGACAAGTAAGAGATCATCCTCAAGAGCAGATAATAGGAAATGTCAACCAAGGTGTAATGACAAGAAGTAGAGCTGCAAATCAAGCATTGTACCTGAGTTTTCTTTCTCAAATTGAGCCCAAGAAATTTGAGGAAGCAAATCAGGATCCATTCTGGATTACTGCAATGCAGGAGGAATTGAATCAATTTAAAAGATGTAAGGTGTGGAAATTGGTTCCAAGACCCCAAGGACACAACATCATAGGAACCAAATGGGTCTACAGGAACAAAATGAATGAAAATGGAGTAATCACCAAGAATAAAGCAAGATTAGTAGCAAAAGGCTACAGACAAGAGGAGGGAATTGATTTTGATCAGACATTTGCTCCAGTAGCCAAACTGGAAGCAATCAGATTGTTCCTAGCCTATGCAACATTCAAAGGCTTCAAGGTCTACCAAATGGATGTGAAGTCAGCTTTCCTAAATGGTGACCTTAAAGAGGAAGTATATGTAGAGCAGCCTTCAGGTTTTGTCGACTCTACTCATCCTGACTATGTTTATTTTCTTAGAAAAGCCCTTTATGGCTTAAAGCAGGCACCTAGGGCCTGGTATGAGACTCTGTCAAGCTTTCTAATTGAGAACAAGTTCTCAAGGGGAAAGATTGATAAGACATTGTTCCTAAGGGAAGTAAAGAGCAAGATCTTGCTAGTGCAGATCTATGTTGACGATATTATCTTTGGCTCTACAGACAACAATCTCTGCAAAAAGTTTGCCAACTTGATGCAGGGAAAGTTTGAAATGAGCAGTATGGGTGAGCTCAAATACTTCCTAGGTCTCCAAGTGAAACAATCTGAAGATGACATCTTCATCTCTCAGACCACATTCACTAGGGAGCTAGTCAAGAAATTTGGTTTGGAGAGTGCTTCTTCCATGAAAACTCCAATGGGAACCAATATGTCTCTGGACAAGGATGAAAAGGGCATACCCTTTGATGAAACCAAGTACAGATGCATGATTGGATCCTTGCTTTATCTCACTGCCAGTAGGCCTGACATAACGTTTGCAACGTGTGTCTGTGCTCGATATCAGGTGAATCCCAAGACATCTCACTATGTCTCTGTGAAGAGAATTCTAAGATACCTAAAGGGTACATCTAATCTTGGCCTATGGTACCCTAGGAACAATGAATGCGAACTGACGGGTTATTCAGATGCAGATTATGCAGGATGCAAGGAAGATAGAAAGAGCACCTTCGGAACATGTCAATTCCTTGGAGGAAGACTGATTTCCTGGAGCAGTAAGAAGCAGACGAGTGTGGCAATCTCAACCGCAGAATCAGAGTACATCTCTCCTGGCAGCTGATGTGCCCAACTATTATGGATTCAACATCAACTTGAAGACTACAACCTAAAGATGACCAAAACACCCCTGTTTTGTGACTCGTCAAGTGCTATCTCAGTTTCTAAGAACCCTGTATCTCACAACAGGACTAAGCATATTGAGATCAGGTATCACTTCATCAGGGAGCATGTGGAGAATGAAGATATCACACTTGAAGTTGTCCCAACAGACAAACAAGTGGCTGATATATTTACCAAGCCCCTAGATGAAGCTAAGTTTAACTTCTTCAAATTCCAATTGGGGATGTTAAACTTAGAGTGAAACTCAACTCTATTATTTACTAATTCCTTTCTAGATAAGTTGTTAGAAATTCTCACAGGACTTCAATGAATCACGACTAAGCAAGGGGGAGCCATTCCCTACTTAGAGAAGCAGAAGGCAAGAAGTCAGAAAGGGGGAGAAAGAATGCTCAAAGAAGAGACATCAAATCAAGGGGGAGCTATAAAATTGATGTACTCAAAGACAACCTAAAGACAGGGGGAGCAAATTAAGGGGGAGCTAGCTCAATGATAAGCTATATCTTGACACACCCTCTGTTAAGATTATGATATTTATTGTCATATGAAGTAGTCTTGAAATGAGATTCTGACTTCTTTAAATAGGGGGAGATTGTTGGGAATCGTGCCCACATGATTCCTGATTTGAAGAAGTCATCATGTCAAGAATACTTCACTTTGTATTTGATCACACATCTAGTTCATAATCTCAGGAGAATACAAGTATACAAGTACATGTCGTCGAGAAGGACAGAAGGGATGGTCGGCAAAGTATGCTTATCGCTGTAATGATAGGCAAAGCAAACGCAGAGACACTATCAAAGGAAGGCGTGTCGTCGAGAAGAATGAAGTATCGTCGACATCAAAGTAGCAGCCATGTCGACAAGACAATACTACTATTACAACGACAAGGTGAACAAAGAAAGTTCCAACGACACAGTCAAAGTCAGCATATCGTCGTATATACAGGAACGCCAGTATGTCTCGTATCGTTGGAATGCAAGCGGCGGAGGCAGAAGCAAGGAGATCTGAGAAGAAGTTCCAAAGCACAAGGAGCCGACAAAGAGATGTCGTCGAGAGATATTCCATGTCGTCGTAACGATGGAATATATCGTCGAGACAAATTCAAATCTTGTGGACATGTACCGTCAGTAATTAATGTCGCCGCCTGATTGTTCAATCAGCGCGTGCACTTAAAGTTTTGAGCTATTTGCGCGTGCTAAAAAGATTTGGAGATCTGACACATAAAGGAACTTTTCAGAAGACCGTTGGGTGACCCCTCTCAGTCTTATAAAAGACAACAGGGTTGCCCTAGAAAATATAACTTCGCGTGCAAGAAAGAACTAGCAAAAAGTATCTCGCCGTTCAATAGAACAGTACATCCTTGCGGAGAAGAAAAAGAAGTTCTCAAGAAGCAGTCAACCTCACCGACTGCTAAGAAGCCAATCCACATCCGGCTAAGAAAGAATTGAAGAAGAACTGTGCATTCAAGATATGATTCAGAAGCATTCTCTTCATTCTCAAGAAGTCAATCATCATAAGGCTAAGGTTGCCGATCAACATCATGCAGAAGAAACAGTTTACATCTGTAATCTCTTGTAAGGCTTGCGTGCCATATTGTCTAGCTTGAGGGCTGGAGAGCTGTGAGGCTTGAGGGCCAGGGCAGGGCACTCGCGGGTGCGACTTGTCGAGCTTGAGGGCTCGGGGGCAGTAGGGGCTTGCGGTCCTAGGCTGTTGGGACTTGCGGGTCCGAAAGGTAGGGCTTGAGGGCCTGAGTGTCGAGCTTGCGGGCAGTAGAGGCTTGAGGGCCTAGGCTGTTGGGACTTGCGGGTCCGTGTTGTAAGGCTTGAGGGCCTGAACCTTTTGGCGGAGTTTGCCGAGCCTAGTGGATCGCTGGGTATGCGCAGAGGGACAGAGGACTACTCAAGACACCCGGTCTTGAGGAACCTCTATAGATCTTGTGTCGTCTGGTGAAATTTGTTTGCGTGTTTTCTTTTGCGCATTACTTAGTTTTTGATAACTCACGCTCGTAAATCAAAAGGCATCAAGATCACCTAAACCCCCCCCCCCCCCCCCCCCCCCCTTTATAGGTGAACGTTCCATAACCAACAATTTTGTTAAAGGTAATTTTTACTTGAGCAAGCAAAAGCTGTCACTCAAGGAGCACATATGTATGGCACTGATATAGCATTGCACTAATAATACAAAAGAGTGAAAAAGGATAATATCGTTTTAAACGCAAAACTATATCGTCAAAATGATGATTGGTATCGTCCGAATGATTTTGCGTCACGATGATACCTAATCACCAATGGACTCTCAAATAGACCTAAGCTTAACCAATCATAACAGTTTAACTCGAGTTAATCAGACATTTAACAAATGACATTTCATCTTCCAACTCGGAAACTATAAATAAGGCAGATGTCTTAAGGTTAAAAACACTTTCTACATTAGCCCTAAAAAGACGTCGTGCTCTCTACGCCTCGAGTGAACGAGTCGACTAAACTAGAATCCTCTCCGATCAAGTAAGAAATGGCGCCAAAGAAGGAAGGATTTCTCTATGAAGGAAGCGAAGTAGTGAGGGGCGGTTTCTCAGAGGGGCCAGAAGAGATTCAGAGCGCCATTAGGCTATTAGACATCGTTGGCCTGGAATTCGCTCTCTTAGAGTCAATAGTAATACTAAAAAGAGAAGTGCTGGAGTTCTACTCGAATGCCAAGGGTGGTTCAAAAGGAACATCCGTGAAAAGCTTGATCGATGGGATAAAGGTCAAGCTGAATCCCAAGAGGTTGGCAAGGGTTCTTCAGCTGCCGACCTTTGCCAAGTGGGAGGAAGATGAAATGGTCACCTAGGAAGACCTTAACAGGGCTCTGGAATGGTGCGATCACTCCAGCAAGACCTATGGGTCTCTAGAAAGAAAGAATTTTAATCAACAAGGGAAGCTCATTGCTGATATTGTAGGAAAATCCCTCCTCTGTAAAGTAGGGTCGCATGATAGGATATCCAAGCCCATGTTCGAGATTATGACAAGGATAATCCTAAGTAAGAAGACCAACTGGGGTCAGATCATTTTTAAGAGGATTCAAGACAGCTTTCAAACTCCAAATTTGGGAAGAATACTATCACTGTATCTACTGATATCCTACCCTGAAAGCTTCAACAAGAAGTATGGCACAAAAATCCATCACATGAGAAGGATGGACATCAGGATACTGGAAATATGGGAGAAAACTCTGATTAAGTCTCCTAAGAAGCTGAAGACTGCAGAGGATGTGAAGAGGAAGGGAGAAAGCTCATCTGAAGAAATTGAATCAGGAAACAGCTCAGACTCGTCTGACTCTGAAGTGCCTGTAGAGAAAAGGAATGTATCCCTCAAGACCTCTGCCCTAAGTCTGGGATCCGGGACAATGGTAACAGCAGGAACATAACAAGAGGATGTTGAGACTGAGGGGGAGAAGAATAGTGAGATCCCTGCTTAAGTGGAAGAAGTGATCAATAAGATCATTAGGGCTGAGGATGCTATCCATCATGGATCAGTAGACCAAGAGGATCCAAATAGAGATCTGAAAGTTGAGTTTTAGTTCTCATTCTCATTATTAAAAGTCTTATTTAACTTTGTTTCAAATTAAGTGATATATATAAATATATATGAGTGCTGATTGAGAAAGTAAAACATAAATAAACAAGCACATAACCAGATGACACAAGATATATAGTAGTTCCCCAAAACCTGGGTACATCTACTCTTCTACCCACTGGTAGGAATCCACTAGGAGGTTGTTGATAAGGTGCCCTCTCACCAAGGTGATTTTGATAAGGTGTCCACACACCAAGGTGATTTTGATAAGGTGTCCACACACCAATGGGAGTTTTGATCAGGTGCCCAATTCACCTATAAGCTTTTGATAAGGTGCTTATAAACCAAGCTGCAGGTTTTTGCTAAGGTGCCCTGTCACCGGGAGTAAACTTTTGAAGGGAGTTTTAACCCTTTACAAGATGGGAAGGAGAAAGAGAAAAGATATATTGTTCTTCCCTTTTAGCTGAGAAGACACTTGAAAATCCTGATTGGATATTGAGTTGGATCTTGATGAAGATGGTGAAGAGAGCTCCCCCTGTTTGATTTAGTTGTGGAGGCTCCTTGGTTCCGAATCCTCTATTTCAAATGTATGGAGTGGATCACCTCTCATTGTTCTCTGTCGACCTTCTCCTTATTTATAGCTCTGTGTATTAAGATAACACTATAGGGAAGAAATCAATTAGTAGACAGAGTATTAGAAAGAGAGAAATATTTCCATAACTATTATATTTATAGAAGGAAAGAATTCATTTTGATTTCAAATAATATCCATAATCAACTTAATCAATTTAGCCAAGAATCAATTAGAGGGAAAGAATGATTCATAACGGCTATAACAGAATAATATTATTCCATATAAATCAGATCTATGAAAGAAGGAAAGAGATCTGGCGACTTTGAATTCTGTCATAAAGATCAACGTGCGTCGATTACTATTCGACGCAAGCGTCGAATACATCCTGTCTGGACGTCGAGAGGAGAATAAGGAAGGTGCGTCGACAAAGGTGCGTCGACTATAAATCAGAGTAGCGTCGACAACACATACGTCGAAATCTTCCTAAAGTTACTTCGACTCAATCTGAAGGAAACGTCGACTACATTTCGACGTTGCGTCGAATACTATTCGACGCATATTTACTTAGCCTTATTTTTCATTCTCATATTCAACTCATTTTGAGGGTTAAGACAAATCATTTTCCCAACAATCTCCCCCTATTTGTCTTAACCCTATTCAGAGAAAAATTGAATCAACATTTAATCAACACATCAAAGCATATTTTTTTTTTGTCAAAAGAGAAATCAGAAAAATCAATTTCAGAGAATAAGGGGAGAATAGAGAACTAAGTGATCTTTGTGATTTCAGGTGTTAGCCTGTGTGAAAAATCAACCTACCTCTGATACCAATTGAAAGTTGAGTTTTAGTTCTCATTCTCATTATTAAAAGTCTTATTTAACTTTGTTTCAAATTAAGTGATATATATAAATATATATGAGTGCTGATTGAGAAAGTAAAACATAAATAAACAAACACATAACCAGATGACACAAGATATATAGTAGTTCCCCAAAACCAGGGTACATCTACTCTTCTACCCACTGGTAGGAATCCACTAGGAGGTTGTTGATAAGGTGCCCTCTCACCAAGGTGATTTTGATAAGGTGTCCACACACCAAGGTGATTTTGATAAGGTGTCCACACACCAATGGGAGTTTTGATCAGGTGCCCAATTCACCTATAAGCTTTTGATAAGGTGCTTATAAACCAAGCTGCAGGTTTTTGCTAAGGTGCCCTGTCACCGGGAGTAAACTTTTGAAGGGAGTTTTAACCCTTTACAAGATGGGAAGGAGAAAGAGAAAAGATATATTGTTCTTCCCTTTTAGCTGAGAAGACACTTGAAAATCCTGATTGGATATTGAGTTGGATCTTGATGAAGATGGTGAAGAGAGCTCCCCCTGTTTGATTTAGTTGTGGAGGCTCCTTGGTTCCGAATCCTCTATTTCAAATGTATGGAGTGGATCACCTCTCATTGTTCTCTGTCGACCTTCTCCTTATTTATAGCTCTGTGTATTAAGATAACACTATAGGGAAGAAATCAATTAGTAGACAGAGTATTAGAAAGAGAGAAATATTTCCATAACTATTATATTTATAGAAGGAAAGAATTCATTTTGATTTCAAATAATATCCATAATCAACTTAATCAATTTAGCCAAGAATCAATTAGAGGGAAAGAATGATTCATAACGGCTATAACAGAATAATATTATTCCATATAAATCAGATCTATGAAAGAAGGAAAGAGATCTGGCGACTTTGAATTCTGTCATAAAGATCAACGTGCGTCGATTACTATTCGACGCAAGCGTCGAATACATCCTGTCTGGACGTCGAGAGGAGAATAAGGTAGGTGCGTCGACAAAGGTGCGTCGACTAGAAATCAGAGTAGCGTCGACAACACATACGTCGAAATCTTCCTAAAGTTACTTCGACTCAATCTGAAGGAAACGTCGACTACATTTCGACGTTGCGTCGAATACAATTCGACGCATATTTACTTAGCCTTATTTTTCATTCTCATATTCAACTCATTTTGAGGGTTAAGACAAATCATTTTCCCAACAAGATCCCCAAGAAGAGAAGCTAGAGGACTCTTCTGATGAGACTAGCAGAGATCTACCGAGTCCTGAAAAGGTAGAAGGGCCAAACCAATCACCCATCAGAAAACCTCTATCTCCAATACTAGAAGGGAATGAAGAAGAGGAACCAGAAGAAGCTAGTTCACCTCCAGAGAATAGACCAGTGGAGTTCTCACTGTTGTCTCAGATAAAGATGCTCCTGGAAGAGCAAAGATTAAAAATTGAAAGTTATGTTACCTCTGCGGTCAATGAACTGAAAAGGGAACTATCTGTTGAAACAGAGAGGTTGAGAAATGATGTGAAGAATCTACAAGAGTATACTGCCAAAAAGACAACCCTTACTCACAAAGGTCTATCTAATTTAGGGGTCAATCAGACTCTGATTGTCAGCAATATAGAAAATGCCTACATTGCATCCGCCAAGAGGATGGCTGAACGCAAAACTGATCTCCAAGAAAGTCTAGATCACCACAATAAAGATCTAGACAGTCATCTGCTTGAGACCAAGAATCACTTGGAAGCAGGAATCCACATGCTTAAAAACAAGATATTGGTTTCTGAGGAGAATCTCCAGAGTTATCTGAAGCAGTCATAAAGGGGGGGGGGGAGATTAATGATAAAGGCCAGTGGTGATCATGCCATCTGGACGACAAACACCATCAGGGAAGCAATAAATCTCCCTCCTCTACATTATGACGAGTCTGCTGAAGAGCAACATACAGATATTCCTGATACTGCCACTGATAAGGGTAAAGAGAAGGAAGTACTGGAGGATGAAGAAATAAAAATGAGGAAGAGAAAGTACAGGGAGGAAATAGAGAAAAAGGATGACTATGAAAGATGGAGTCCCAAATCCAGGACCATCATTCTAAAGGCATGGGAGCTGGTGAAGGTAAATAAAGGTGAGAGGTATAAAGTGTACAGTCCTCAAGAATGGGCTAAGTATGAAGAGCAAGAAGAAGCAAGGGAAGTATACAGAAGGGACAAGCAAGCAGGCAGAATCCCTGCAGACACTCCTGAGCCTCTAAAGTATCATCCCAAGCCATTTGAATACTTCACCAGACAAGCTGGAAAGGAGCAAGAAGCTAGTGCCAAGAAAGCAAAGGGTGAAGCTACTATGAGGGCACTAGAGATATAGATGAGTAAATCTTTAAGGGGCTGAATGTAGAAATGTTAAAAACTTTTGAAAACATTTGGCACTATCTATAAATGAAGTAACACTTGTCAAATTCTGTGTTCACTCAAATATAGCTGCAATGTCATCATTATATGCTTATTTGCTTAAAATATTAAACCTTTTATATGAGTGGCATTTATCATTGAGTGGGTTATGACTTCTTCAAATAGGGGGAGATTGTTGGGAACAGTGCCCAGTAGTGTTCTTGATTTGAAGAAGTGCTCAGCTCAATGATAAGTGCAAGTTGTATTTAATGTAAAATCTAGTTCATGCTTGCAGAGATGAGACAATATGCCCAGTACTTCAATAACCTGCCTAAGTATAATATCGTCGAAAAAGGCTGGACATATGGTGACTGTTAAGCGGCTCATCCGTCCTAAAAAAGGGAACAGTGATGCCCTAGAAAAAGAGGAAAGAAAAGTGAAAAAGAATCCCGCCTAGCAACACAACAGTACAAGCGACGGTGAAGAAGAAGAAAGAAGAGACGAACTAAACGATTATACTTTCTTCAAGTTGCAGTCAAGCCACATCGACTGATAAGTTTCTCTCAAGAAAGGTAGCCAGTCAACATCCGGCAGAGCAAGAAGCTTGAAGAAGATTTGCACTGTCAAGGTTCACATCAAAAGCATCTTCTTTAAGTAAAGAAGCCGATCTCCATCCGGCAGAAGAAACAGTTTTCTTTACTGTAATTTCTTGTAAGGCTTGCGAGCCTAGAACTTGTAAGATCTGTTTTCAGATCTGAGTGTCAAGCTTGTGGGCTTGAGATCTGTGAGGCTTGAGGGCTAGGGCAGAGGACTTGCGGGTCCAAACTTGTCGGGCTCGGGTGCAGTGAAGGGGCTTGCGGGTCTAGGCTGTAGGCAAGACTTGCGGGTCTGTGTTGTGTAGGGCTTGAGGGCCTGAGTGTCGAGCTTGCGGGGCTCGAGTGCAGTGAAGGGGCTTGAGGACCTAGGCTGCAGGGACTTGCGGGTCCAAACATGTCGAGCTTGCGGGCTCGGGTGCAGTGAAGGGGCTTGCGGGCCTAGGCTGCAGGGACTTGCGGGTCCGAGGTGTAAGGCTTGCGGGCCGGAGACGTTGGCGGAGTTTGCCGAGCCTAGCACACTGCTAGGTAGACGCAGAGGGAAAGAGGACTACTCAAGACACCCTGTCTTGAGCAACCTCTATAAGTTCTTGCGTGCTTTCTGTGTTGTGCTATTCTAATCTTTAGATCTATTAACCAGAAATCAAGAACACCAAAAGGGGGAACAAAAATAATTTGAAATACCTATTCACCCCCCCCCCCCCCCCCCCCCCTCTAGGTGATAAGTTGGCACCCAATAACTAACAAAGGGCAAGTGGCCACTCACCCCCAAGGGTTGGGCGAGTGCCCACTCTCCCAAGGGGGCGAGTGGCCCACTTGCCCAAGGTGGGCGTGTGCCCACTCTAGGGATGATATCGAGTCGAGTTCGAGCGATTTTGGCTCGGCTCGAAATCGAAATTTTCGAGTCGAACTCGGCTCGAAATCGAAATCGATTTCGTGTCGACTCGACTCGAAATGGCTCGATTCCGAGCTGGCTCGAAATCGAATAGAGCTGGCTCGAAATCGAATTCAGCTGATTCAAAATCAAATCAAGCTGGCTCGAAATTGAGCAATTTTTCTCTTTATTCGTAATTGGCTCAAAATTAAATTGGAAAACTTCCAAATTTAGCAAATGAAACACTTAAAGCCTTCAATATTTTTATTTAGGTTTAAAATTTAGTGTTTTTAATTTTAAGATAATAACATATTAATAAATACATAATATTTTTAATCAATTCGAGTTGATTCAAATCATATTTCGAGCGATTCAGGGCTGGCTCGAAATCAACTCGAAATCAGACTCGAGTCAAATTGAATCGACTCAAATTGAGTCGAATCAATTTTAACCGATTCCGATTCGGCTCAATATTCGAGCGATTTTCGAGCGATTTTCGAGTTTCGAATAATATGCTCAGCCTTAGCCCACTCGTCCAAAGGGTGAGCGGCCCACTCGCCCATGGTGGGCGAGTGAACACTCGCCCAAGGTGGGCAAGTGCCCACTCGCCCAAGGGGAGAGTGGCCTACTCGCCCAAGCTGGGCGAGTGCCCACTCCCCCAAGTTGGGCGATGGCCCACTCGCCCAAGGGGGAGAGTGGCCACTCGCCCCCATGGGGTGGGCGAGTGCCCACTCGCCCGCTCGGCCCGGGTAGGGATGTGAGTGGACCCCTTGGGTTGCACTCGCCCCCCCTGTTTGGTTGGATGAGAATTGTGTTGCTGATGGTATTTTTAGGCAACGAAAGTCGGTTATTGGCAGACCATTTCGTCTATTCGCAGACCATTTTCAGGAAATCTATAAATAGACCCCAATAGGCACCTTGGAAGAGGTTGTTGACTCTTTCCCTCGCATGTTACTTGCGAGCTAGCACTCCCACCCCATGTTCGACTAGTCGATATGCAGGTGTTCCTTAGTGCTCTCCAGGGTGCCCAGGCTCAACATTGGCTTGAGAGGGGAAGCTCTCTAAGATCTTCCGGGTGTGTGGCGGGACCTCCCCGTTGCAGATCAAGGGGTCTATTTTGGTTGCATTCAGGTGTTCTTCGGGGCAAGGTCCTTCGACTCTCCACAACTGGTCATGCGTTCTAGCTTAGGTGAAGTAAGGGTCAGCTGCATACCCGTTGCGAACGTCAAAACTGGTTCTCTGGTTTCAACACCTATTATGGGTGGTTTATTGTTATACACGCACCCATGATTGGATATATCACTCTATGCACACCTATGATGCAATATATCTCTATGCGCATACCCATTATGACATTCAACTATACGCACCGCATAATGTGTGGTTACGCGAGGTGGTTACGCAAATAGTGGGAAGGGGGCGGTGGAATCGGGTGGCGGTGATTGGAAAGTGGAGGGCCGACTGGTGATGGGATCGACTGGCGGCGGGACCCGGTCGGGGAGTCTGAGGAGGACAACCTTGGTCGGTCGCCGGTCGGAGGGCCGGGCGGCTAAGGTGCCGCCTAATCTGGGAGACCGAAGGGCCTACCGATCTGGGTGTCGGAGGTCCGGCGAGGTTGCGTGCTGGGGCACATTGTCTGGGCCGCGCGTGCGCGCGACCAGGAGGGGCCGCACGCAGGCGTGCACGCGGCCAGGGTGGGCTGTGTGCAGGCGTGCGCATAGCCAGGAGGGGATGCGCACAGGAGCCGTGCGCGCATCCAGAAGGGGAGGCACGTAGGGGCTCGTTGCCAGGGTCGCGCGCAAGCGTGCGCGCGGCCAGTCGGGGCTTCATGGGTGCGCACGCCCGGGGCTGTGTGCAGGCGTGCGCGCGGTCAGATAGGGTCTCGTGCACGACGTGACTGGGGACTCATGATAGGGCGCGTCCCGGATGGTTATTGGCAGTTTTGGGATGAGCGTCTTAGTAGTGTTGACTTTGGCCGAGATTGTGCATAAAGAATCTTTGGTTTGGCCGAAACCATTCTGGGGAACCCCATCACCTCCCTCAAAAGTGAAGGTGTACAACCCCTATTCAGCAAGTAGACCACCTTGCACACAATGAGTAGGCTAACCGTGTTTGACGAGTAGATCCAGTAGCGATCTTACTCGCCCAGGGCAGCGTGAGGCGAGTATGCCCCTCCCGTGTCCTTCTCGACGACACAGTCTCTTCTCGGCGTTATGAGTGTGATCCATCTAAGCAACATGAGAAGCCCGTCTCGGCCACAGAGCTCCTTCTCACCCAGTGCAAGGCGAGTTGACCCAGCGTCAGGCGACCTCGCCTCAAGGGAACTCGCCCCTCGATGAGTAGGACGCGACCTAGTCTCCTCAGCTGCACTCGCTCAAAGAGGGAGCGAGGCAAGTTCGGGTCGACTCAACTCCCCCGTCCTCCCTCATTATCCGCAGACTAGCGGGGAATGCGATTAGTATTTACGAAAAGGTGCGAGGAGGTGTTTGCAGACCATTTTGGTCTGCATATAGCAATTTGTTTAAGGCGGAGGGAGCTATCCGCAGGCCTTTAGGACAATTTTTCCCTAAGTGGAATTTTCCTATAAATAGGACCCATTATGTCTCAGATCAGCACAGACCCACCCCCCAAGAGAGCCTGTGGTTTCCACCTTTCGTTCTTGTGCTATCTGAGACAGGCTCAACCTTTGGTTTTTGGAGGGGAAATCATGTGAGATTTTCAGGTTAGTGGCGGGACCTCCTCGCAACAGTTAGTGTGTCCAATCTTAGGCAACTACCTACCATTCTGAGAGGGCAGGTTCTCAGCTCGAAATACTTAGACCAAAGGATCTGGCGAAGAGAGAAGTACTCAAGCTACTCCTCAAGTCTCGAACATAGTTGATCGCTTCCAAGTGGAGATCCTCCTAGTTCAGGAGGTCCAGGGCACACTCTGATGTTGGCATTCAAGCTAAGACTACAGTAGGGATTTTTCAAAATGGAGATCACCCGCAATCCTCCCATGTCATTCGAGGAGTTGATCGATCGGGCCGCGAGGCATATCGAAGGTGAGGCGACAAGCCTGGAGTTCGTGCCAAGTTGGCTAGACTAGAGGGAGGAGAGAAGGAAGAAGCTGGGAGCAGCCGGCGGGAGGCCAAGAAGAAGGAAGAGATGAGAAGACAAGAGGGAAGAGGGTTCCGAGAGAACAGGGAACGAGACCAAGAGAGAAGGTTCCAGGCCCCGCCAAACCGTCCAGCTTGGAGACCCGCAGGAGGAGGTTACCAAGGAAGGCAGGGAAAATGGTTCTCCCCGGAGCGTCGAGATGCTGCCATTCGCCCGAGCGGAGGCAAGGGCAGTGGAGGCAGAACCAAGCGCCGCCCAAGGAAGTGAATGTGATCAGGAGAAGGAGAGGACATGGACGTGGAGCGAGACCGCGACAGCCTCGAGGTAGAGAGGAGCATCGGGCAGTGCCCTACTGCGACTTTCATCAGGTGGAGGGCCATGTGACGGCCACGTGCCCAAAATTCTAAGAGTTGAGAGAAGAGTAGGAGGAGCCCAGGAGGGGCATCGGGAGCGAGAAGGAGGAGGAATGTTGAGGATCAAGGGGGGAGGAGTTCCCTCCCCAAGGAGGAGTGAGGATCGGGGAGACCTCAAAGCTCATGGAGGGATAGGCGTCATCCACAGAGGAGCTGGATTGGAGGCAACCAGGAAGGGGAGTCTTCAAGCCGTATACTGGAGGAGCATGGCCTCGACAACTCTGATTCCACTACCGATAGGAGATATCACCTTCTCAGAGGAGGATATGCTGGGCAACGAGAATTCCTTCCACGACGCGGTGGTGATCAAGGCCACGATGGAAAACTACACGGTCTCCCGCATCCTCGTGGATAACGGAAGTTCCGTTAATGTAGTCTTCAAGAAGGCGTTCGAAGCAATGAAGGTGGAAGAGAAGAGAGTTACCGCGATGGAGGGACCGCTATTCAGTTTCTCTGGAGAAAGAAAGGAGGTTGAAGGAGGAGTGGAGTTGGTCGTAACGCTGGGGGGAACCACCAAGTGCTGCAGATTCGTCATTATTGACGCCCCCAGTAGCTACAACGCCATCTTCGGCAGGCCCCTCATTAGTGCCTACAGGTGCGTACCCTCATCCTACCATCAATTCCACAAGTATAATCAAGGAGGGTTGCATATCAAGATTCAAAGCGATCCCAAGGTGGAAGGGCAGTGCTATGTCAACGTCGTCAACACCATCAGCTGGAAGGAGGAAGCTGAGGCGGTTGATCAGGTGTTGGAGGAGATGGCGAGGCTGGAGGAGGCCGAAGAGGTGGAAGAGAAGGAGAATGTATCTAAAGGCAGGAAGCTAGGAAAGGTGAAGATCAGCGGGGAGCTGGAAGAAGAATACAAGGAGAAGATTCTGTCCTGCATCCAGAGGAACGCGGACATCTTTGTGTGGTGCGTAACGTACATGCCAGGCATTGTCGCGGACGTTGCCTGCCATCATCTCAACCTGGACAGAGGATTCCATCCCATCCAGAAGAATAAGAGGGAGACCACCACTACCCTGGCCGAACCCATCAGAGAGGAGGTCAGGAAGCTGTTGGAGGCGGGGTTTGTGTCGGAGATCCAGTACCCAGGCTGGGTCTCCAATGTTGTAATGGTTAAAAAGGGAGATGGAAAGTGGCGCATGTATATTGACTTCTCTCTTCTTAATTAAGCTTTCCCCAAGGATTGCTACCCCTTGCCTAGAGTCGACGAGCTAGTAGATTCGGCCATCGGATTCCCTATTATGATCTTTTTAGATGCTTTTTCTGGTTATCATCAAATCCTCCCGACGTAAAAAATGTTTCTTTCATTACCAACGGCGGGTGCTATTGTTATAAGATGATGCCCTTCAGGCTTAAGAACGCAGGAGCTACCTACCAACGAATGATGGACAAGGTGTTCAAGGAGCAGAAGGGGGGAACCTGGAAGCGTACGTCGATTATCTCATGGTAAAGAGCAGGAGTGTAGAGGAGCACCTCGGTGACCTGGAAGAAACCTTCACCACACTCCGAAAATATAAATGAGGTTGAACCCGACCAAGTGCATTTTCGGAGCTGGGAAGGTGAAGTTCTTGGGTCACCTCTTGACCCCGGCGGGAATGGAACCAAATTCAGAAAAGGTTAAGGCGATTATGGAAATGGAGGCACCTAGAAATGTCAAGGAAGTTCAGTGCCTGACAGGTCATTTGGTAGGGCTTAGTAGGTTCCTCTCTAGGGTGGGGGAGAAGTGCTCGCCGTTCTTCAGACACTCAGAGATTACAAGAAATTTGAATGGTCGGCAGAGTGCCAAGGAGCCTTCGAGATCCTGAAGCTCCAACTGGCGTAGGCACCCTTGTTGCAAGGACCCAGTGAGGGAGATGATCTCTTCTTGTACGTCGGGGTAGGATCCAAAGCTGTGAGTTTGGTTTTGGTCCGCGAGGAAGGGAAGAGGCATCTCCCTATTTACTATGTGAGTCAGGTCCAGCAGAAGGCCGAACTGCGATACCCCATCTTAGAGAAGTTGGAATTTGCCTTGATAGTTTCATCCTGAAGACTCCGATCCTATTTCCAAGCCCACCCTATCAAGGTGGTGACTGACCACCCTCTCCACAGTATTTTGGAAGGAGTGGAGTACTCAGAGAGATTGCCCAAGTGGTCGTTGGAGCTCAGCGAGTTTGACATTACCTACGTCCCTCGGCTGGCCATGAAGGCTCAGGCTGTAGCCGACATCTTGGCCAACTATACCGTGGAAGTGGAGGAAGAGGAACCACCCTAGCGAGTGGCCTGGAAAATGTTTGTGGACGGGGCATCGTGGAAGAACTCCTATGGGGGAGGCATCGTCCTGATCAGCCCCCAAGGCACCAGGATCGAGCAGGCCGTTAGTATCCACTTCCTGATCACCAACAACCAGGAGGAGTATGAGGCCGTAATCGCAGGGATCCACCTGGCCCAGGAACTAGGAGTTCACGACATCAGAGTTCACTCTGACTCGATGGTGGTCGCCTCCCAGATTCGAGGAGAGTTCAAGGCGAGGGAGCTGGTACTGCAATGCTACCTGATAAAGTTCAAAGGCTTGGTGTTCACTTTCAAATCCTTCTCCATACAGCACGTCCCGAGGGGGGAGAACAGCCAAGAGGACCGGCTAGCCAAGTATGTCCCTCTGGCCGGGGGGCAATCACCGAGTTGTTCCAACCTTCTATCGAGGAAGGTGAGGTGATGGACATCGATCAGACCTCCTCATGGATGGATCCCCTGGTTACCTTCCAGACCACGGGCGAGCTGCCCTCGGAGGTTCAGGACAAGAGGCGGTTCATGTATAAATCTACTTATTATTTGCTAAATGACGGGGTGCTTTACAGGAAGACTCTGTCTAGTCTCCTGGCGAGGTGCCTGTCTGAGGAAGAAGCCTCCCAGGTCCTGGAAGAGATTCACGCAGTCGAATGCGGAAGTCACCCGGAAAGCCAAACCTTAGAGAAGAGGGTGTTGAGAGCAGGATACTTCTGGCCTACCATCAGAAAGGATGCAGACGAGTTCACAAGGAGGTGTCTAAAATGCTAACTCTACGCCTCGCTCCAGCTGCAACCAGCCCAGCGTCTCCGATCGATCACCACCCCCTGGCCCTTCGCCATATGGGGAATGGATATGGTAGGGCCGTTTCCCTCGGCAAGTGGACAAAGAAGATATCTCCTGGTGATGATTGACTACTTCTCCAAGTGGATGGAGGTGAAGGCCCTGGCCAAGACAACCTCCCTAATAGTGAAGAACTTCATTTGGGGAGAAATAATATGTAGGCACGACCTGCCCCTCGCCATCGTCACCGACAACAACCCACAGTTCGCGAGTCTCAAACTCACCAACTTCTGCAGCCAACTCAGCATCGACCTCTGCTTCGCCTCAGTCCATCATCCAAGGAGCAACGGTTAGGTCGAGGCGGCCAACAAAGTCATCATCAACCTGCTCAAGAAGAAGGTGGAGAACCTAAAAGGAAACTGGGTGGAGCAGCCCCCCTCAGTCCTTTGGGCCTTGAGGAATGCCCCCACCACGGCGACCGGCGAAACACCCTTCAAGCTATCTGTTGTTTATTGGGTGTCGACTTATCACCTAGAGGGGGGGGGGGGGGGGTGAATAGGTTTTTCAAATTATCTTATCCCCTTTTTGGTGTTCTTGATTTCTGATTAGTAGATCTAAGAGTTATAAAGCATAACACAGAAAACACACAAAGATATATAGAGGTTCCTCAAGACCGGGTGTCTTGAGTAGTCCTCTGTCCCTCTGCGCCTACCCAGCAGTGTGCTAGGCTTAGGAAACGCCGCCAAAAACTTCAGGCGCTCAAGCCTTACACCACGGACCCGCAAGTCCAACAGCCTAGGCCCGCAAGCCCCTACTGCCCCCGAGCCCGCAAGATCGACACTTAGGCCCTCAAGCCCTACACAACACAGACCCGCAAGTCTCGTGCCTACAACCTAGGCCCGCAAGCCCCTACTGCGCCCGAGCCCTCAATCTCGACAAGATTGGACCCGCAAGTCCACTGCCTTGGCCCTCAAGCCTCACAACTCTCCAGCCCTCAAGCTAGACAGTGTCGGACCCGCAAGTCCACTGGCCTGGCCCTCAAGCCTCACAGCTCTCCAGCCCTCAAGCTAGACAAATAGGACCGCAAGCCTTACAAAAATTACAGTGTTAAAAGACTGTTACTTCTGCCAGATGAAGATCGACAACTTTAGCCTGTTGAAGATCGGCTTCTTTAGGTTGAAGAAGATGCTTCTTGATCTGGAGTTTCAGCACTGGATCTTCTTCAGCCTCCTCTTCTTTTGCCTGATGTTGAATAACTACTTTTCAGTCGATGGAGATGACTGATTCTTCAGAGAACACTTGATGCTTGTTCTCTACTTGATCTTCTTCTTCTTCTCCGCCGAAAATAATGTTCTATTGACGTGTAGCGGCGGGATTCTTTCTTGTTTTCTTTTTCTATTTCGAAGCCCACTTTTCTAGGGCATCACTGTTCCCTTTTATAGGGCAGATGAGCCGCATAACGGTCACATGTGATGTCCTTTAATATCAGACGCCCATTCCATAAGAGCACGCGCTGATTGGATAATCAGGCGGCGGCATTAAATGCTGACAGCGCGTCCGCAACATTTGAATCTGTCTCGACGATATTTCCAATGTTACGACGACGGACAATATCTCGACGACAGGACTTTGTCGATGCCTTGAACTTAGGTATACTTTCAATTCTTCTTGCTTCTGCCACTGATGCAGGTATCTCAAAGATACGAGACATTGTGGAGCTTCTGCATATACGACGATATGTTATCTCTGACTGTGTCATCGTAATCACCTTGTTCTCTCGACGACATGCCTTCTTTACATCGATGTTCGACGCCATCGGTCATACTTAGCCTTTTCAGAGACAAGGCTTCTTAGTTGATGTCGACGATGCTGCATCTTCTTGACGACATTTCTCGCTTGTCTTCATTCTTCTCTGCGTTCGACGAACGACAATCTTCGTTCGACGAACAACATTCTGTGTTCGATGAACTTCATTCTTCTATCCCGTCTCTGCGTTAGACGAACTTCATCCAGCATTCCACGAACACACCAAGTCTGCGTTCGACGAACTTGCTTCTGCGTTCAACAATCTTGCTTCTGCATTCGACGATCTTGCCGAGTCTCAGCGTTCGACGATCTTCCTTCTGCGTTCGACGAACTTCATTATGCATTCGATGATCTTGCCGAGTCTCAGCGTTTGCTTTGCCCATCATTATGACGACAAGCATTCTTTGTCGATGACATCTCCTTCTTCTCGACGATATAGTACTTTAACTTCCTGAGATTAGCAGCTAGAGAAGTGATCAAATACAAAGTGAAGTTTTCTTGACTTGATGACTTCTTCAAATCAGGAATCATGTGGGCAAGATTCCTAACAATCTCCCCCTATTTGAAGAAGTCAGAATCTCAATCCAAGACTACTTTCACATGACAGTAGATATTATAATCTTAACTTTTGAGCATGTAAGATTGTACTTATCTTTTGCTGAACTTCCTGAGTACATCAAGCTCGTAGCTCCCCCTTGATTTGATGTCTCTTCTTGTATGGCTTCCCCTACTAATTTGCTCCCCCTATCTTTGAGGTCTTCTGGAGCATCTTTGTTTTGAACATGTTGATGTGTTATTTCTCCCCCTTTCTGACTTCTTTCCTGGAGCTCTTCTTTAAGTAGACAATAGTCCAAGTCTCCCCCTTACTCGGTTATAGTTCATCCAAACCCTGAGAGATTTTCTAAACAATCATCTAGAAAGGGATTAATGAAAAATAAGTAGAGGATTACTCTAAGTTCAACATTCCCAGTTGGAATTTGAAGAAGTTGAACTTAGCTTCATCTAGGGGCTTTGTAAATATATCAGCCACTTGTTTGTCTGTTGGGACAAACTCAAGGGTGATATCTTCATTTTCCACATGCTCCCTGATGAAGTGATACCTGATCTCAATATGCTTAGTCCTGCTGTGAGAGACAGGATTCTTAGCAATTGAGATTGCACTTGAAGAGTCACAAAACAGGGGTGTTTTGGTCATCTTTAGGTTGTAATATTCAAGTTGATGTTTGATCCATAGCAGTTGGGCACAGCAGCTCCCAGTCGAGATATATTCTGATTCTGCTGTTGAGATTGCCACACTGGTCTGCTTCTTACTACTCTAAGAGATCTTTTACCTGCCCTGTATCCTGCATAACCTGCATCTGATGTCTAGCATAGACTCATATATGTTTGAACGGCATTTTGCTAGCAGAGCACACAAGGTGCGGGGCACGTTATCAGTTATCAACGAGCAATAACTAGGTATAGCAGTAGGTGCACATTTGTGAGCAGGAATAACATGCCGCAATATCATCACAAGCATATGCCTTATAAGAATTCATATATAATTGTTCATATACTAAGATTGTTCACATATATGACTAGTTATATGAGAGGATCAATTGTACTTGAAGTAATATTATCCTTAGAAATCTACGTCATTCAATCGTTTTGAACAAGATGTTTCCTTATGGCATGCTAGAGCTGGCTCCCTTCGTTTCCTTCTTCTTCTTTCGCTTGTAGAAGTCAATAGGCTTCGGGATCTTCTTTGGAGGAGGAGGAGGACCGTGGGGAAAGGCCATCTTATGTCGCTTCCTTTCTTCCAGGTATTTCACGTGATGATTCTATTCCGTAGAGGGGTACACTCTTTCATGGTCTTTCTGACCGTGTCCAAATGCTATCCATGACTCGGTGATGATTTTGTTTGAGCGAGGGCTCCACCGGCTTGATTCTGGATCATGCTTTACCTCATTTATTCTCTTCTTTCTATACTCTTCACAGGAGGTTTTCCTTTTCTTTCTAGGTGTCGCGGATTCGTCCGATTCAGCTTCAGAGTCGGAGCTGATGGAGGGTTCAGTGTGTACATATGTGGTTGGGGTTATTTGCAGTGCTTGCTTTATTTGATTATTTACCCAAATTGCTTGATGTGAACAAGCAGCTATACTTCCCTTAATCTCCTCCTGGATGTTAGGATGCTTAGTAGATACTTTAAAGTATATATATATATATAAAAGCTGCATCCTTATGTTAATGGCATAATTTATGCATAAACATCTTATTGTTTGAAATGTTGTTTAGCGGTTAGCCTGAGCGTCAGGGGTTGTCCCCTCCCTGACGTGGCATCGCAGCGCGTAGTTTCCCCTTCACTCTGATGTAACATTTTTGGTGGGGAAATGCGGGTTGTGACACTGGATGTCTTCTTTAATCCTCCTTTCCCTGTCTTGGATTTCTTCCATCACTGACTCCTTCAGTTCGTACAGCTGTTCAAGAATTTCCTGATCTCCGACATCTATGAAGTTTCTTACTTCCAGAAGGCCATCATCTAGGGTTTGCTCGTGGTTGGCGATTCTGTTCAGGATGAGGGCGGTGGACTCCACATGTTGAGTGTGGAGTTGAGAGATGTCCTCCTTTATTGATTTTACCTCTTCCTTCATCGCATCCCTGATTTTGTTCACGGCTTTTTCCATGAGAGTTTCCATTCGCTCCCACAGAGCCGTAAGTATCATAGCCAAGGGCATTTCACCTGTCCCCTTTTCGGTTGCCATTGTCCTTGGGAAGGCGATACGTCGGAGACGAAGAGGGGGTTTGTTGATGAAGTAGGTTGAGGCCAACGAAAGAATGATTTTTATTCGTGAGCATTCACTCTATTTATAGTGCAAGTAGGTGAAGAGGCGCGTACCTTCAACACCGTTGATGAAAGATGCTCAGACGACTCCGATGGACCGATCCTAATGCCTTGTTAAAAGGCTCGTCTTCATTTAGCAAATACTGCTTTTGTCGTTGAGATACGTCCAGGGTATGCATCCCTCCTACCTAGTCCATTTGACGTCGTGACATCTACTATGTCGTCGACATATCTTATTGTATCGACGATACAATTCTTCCTTACATGTCTGCCTAAGGCAATCTTCCGCCCTGCTTGGGAGTTATCCTCTGGCACCAACCCTGCACTAAGATGGTTAGTGAGCTAATTTTGCTGTTCCAGCCTATGGGCTAGAACAACCACCTTGTCCAAGGCCCAGATTTATATGGGTACTTGGACTATCTGTAAATTTAGATTACAGACCCTTAGGAATCCAAGTAGTTTTGGGTCCTAGCACATTGTTAGCTTTGAAGAGCATACTGGATTTAACTACTTTCGGATAAGCACAGTAATAATGAGCAAGGCGATTTGCAGGTTTAGCAATCGTTACCCTTGGAGCAGTTGGATTGTACCAACAATCAATTGCAAAGTGTCATGTCTTGCCACAACACCAGCAGTCAAACTTATTGTATCTTGTCCTCTTGCTGTTGGTAGGTGTGTGATTCTTCTGTGGACAGTTGGAGGAATACTTGTAGGAGAAGGAATTGTATTGATTGGAGATATGATTCTTCTCGTTCACTTTTCGTCTTTTGAAGTCAGTCCTTTATAAGGGTTCCTTCATTCTCCTGGATCTGCTGAGCTCCTGTTCCCTAGCAATCCATCTTTCATGATATACTTTGGAAGTGGTAGGTAACTTCTTTCTCTCCCCTGTGGAAGTTTCTTCCATATGATACTCAGGAAACGGTCCCCCCCCCCCCCCATGCCCTTATTGAAGGGTGAAGTGACCTTCCTCAGGTTAGCCTTTGTCTCATATAGTGGGTCTGAACTATTTTCTCTGAAGTATCTTTGCTTCCTTCCTTGAGTGAAACTGCCGCCATTAACCAGTGGAGGTGTCGTCTCTGGTTTAGAGGATTTGGCTCCTGTCCTTCCTTTTGTGGGGGATTTGTTCTTCATGCCACTAACTTGATTAACCCTGGATTTCGGCGGTCCTGCCAGGTCCCTATCTTTCTTTAGAATAACAATTTCTTTGGTTAGAGAGTAGCATAGCTCTCTGCTGTCAGCCAGGGCTTTCATGGTTTTCCCAAACTTGGCTATTAGATCCATGTTGGAGCTAGCATTATAATCTCTTTTGAGCTGGCAGAAATCTGCGTTCTCTATAGTCAGCCTTTCAGCCTTTTCCAAGAGATCGGAGTTTCTGGCATGAAGAGCTGAGATCTCATCAGCTTGCTTTTCGCAGAGCTCCTTGCTCCTTCCGAGGTCTTCTAAAAGATCCTCATAATTTTTTGAGAAGTTTGTTTCAGATTCTGAATCAGTATTGGATAGGGGAGCCCTTATGCTTACATGTTTTTGTGGTGTCTCATCCTGAATTTCTTCCTCTGATTCAGATAGGGCCGTGTTGGAACCTTAGGTTTGATTTGAGTTAGGATCCACCTTTAGTGTCTAAGTTTATATCATAACATATATTATAACTTAGATTAAATCCTATTAAGGTAGAAGGCTGAAAAGAAATATACAATAATATAAATAATATATATATATATATAATAAGAAATATACAATAATATATATAATATACTAAGGAATATATATATATATAATATACTAAGAAATATAAATGTATATATTTAATAGGCTGAAAAATAAGAGAAGAAATAAAAATACATAAGTTCTCTGCGTTCGACGAACGGCCATCTGCGTTCGACGAACGGCGCCCTGCGATCGACGAATGGCGTGCATTCTGCGCTCGACGAAATCAAGCCATCTCAGCGGTCGACGAAGAGCACCTATCTCAGTGCTTGACGATTCTGTCTCAGCGGTTCAGCGCTCGACGCCTTTACTCAAGCTCAGCACTCGACGCTTTCATCCAGGCTCAGCGGTCGACGAAATCCTGCGTTCGACGAACTCAAGTCTGCGTTCGACGAACAGCTCAATATTCAGCGGTCGACGATCCAGCCCGTCTCAGCGGTCGACGAATCCTTCCGTTCGACGAACTCGAGTCTGCGTTCGACGAATCTTCAGCAGAAGTTCAGAACAGTAAATTTAATGATCAGGTCGACGAATCAAATGATGAGCTCGACGAACGTGAACCTCAGCTCGACGAATTTCTCCCAGTATTATTTTATATCATTAAATATTATATATATGCTGACAGAGTTATTTATAAAGCAATATTTTATTTATTCTATTTATATATTGCTATATATATTGCTGATTTAACCTTACAGCGTGCAATCATTAAATGATATAGCTGTTGACAGCAAAGCAATAAATGCTGTAGCCGTTGCAGCAAGCTAAACACGACAAGTTATGTTCTCGAGGATCTGGGAAAAGAAAGAGATATTACTCCTTTCCTCTTTGGTCGGCAAGGATTCAAATCAGCCAGGAAAGAGGACAATAGATATATACGACAGCAGGAGACATCTTATTATACAACAGATTATTATACAGCACTTCTTCACGACAGATAAAATATATAGAAGAAGATCTACAGCAGAATATCTCTCTCCATAGATATAACATCAATATAGTGTATATTGCTGTACAGATTTACATAGACAGAATACATTAACACTTGCTGTACAGGAAAAGGAAGAAGAAGAAAAACAGAGGAGCAAAAAGAAGCAGATCAAATTTATATTAAATCTTCTTTTTGCCTAACTTTTCTCTTACATATCATATACCCTGAGACACCAATCAAGATCATTTGCTCAAGGATCTAAAACTGCAAGAAGAAGAACAGAGGATTTGCAACTAAGAGAAGGAGCCTCCACAAGCTGTCATCAAACTACATCAGACAGGGGGAGCTCTCTTCAACATCTTCATCAAGTGTCTTCTCAGCAAAGAGAAGAACAACAAACCTTTTCTGTTTTCTTTATTTCTCCTTCCCATCTTGTACAGGTTTAAAACTCCCTTCAAAAGTTTACTCCCGGTGACAGGCCACCTTAGCAAAAACTTGCATCTTGGTTTATAAGCACCTTATCAAAAGCTTATAGGTGAATTGGGCACCTTATCAAACCTTCATTGGTGTGTGGACACCTTATCAAAAACACCTTGGTGTGAGGGCACCTTATCAACAACCTCCAGTGGATTCCTACCAGTGGGTAGAAGAGTAGATGTACCTAGTTGAGGGGAACTACTATATATTCTTGTGTCATCTGGATGATGTACCTTGTTTGTTTTATGTTCTTATTTGTGCTGTGATTTTTATATGCACTCTAACTGTTTGTGTTTATTACTCAATCATCAAACATCTATATATATATCACTTACTTTGAAGATAAAATTTAATCAAGACCTTTAACAAATATAATAAGAACTAAACTCCACTTTCAATTAGTGAGGTAGAAATAAAATTTGAAGATACCTCTTTTACCTTAGTTACCATTTCTGCTTCAGATTCAGCATCTGATTTGTAGTTTGAGCCATATATAGCCATCATACAGAAATTTCTGGCCTGCTGTTCTTCTTTCTCTTCTTCTTCACTTAGAGTAAGTGATGGTTCTGCATCAAAAATAATGTTAGTGGAAGAGGAAGAAGATGGTTCATTTACCATCCTTGAGAGGGAGTTCCAAATGCCCTTTGCTGAAGTGCAATCAGCCACTTTAAGAAGAATGTCTGTTGACATTGATTTAGCCAATATCTTCATGGTCATGACATCAACAGTTTTCAACATTTCTTGATCATCAGATGAAGGGATTGAAGATGAAAATCCTGTCAAAACAGATTTATAAATATTTTCATCTATGACATTCATATATAACTTAATTCTAACTTGCCATAAATCAAATCTATCCAAATTACACAAAGGTGGGTCTGAAATAGAAAAAATCTGATAGTGCAATTTGAAAAAACCTTTTTAAAACAAAATAAGAACTAAGTGATCTTTGTGATTTCAGGTGTTAGCCTGTGTGAAAAATCAACCTGCTTTGATACCAATTGAAAGGAGTTCAATTGAGTATCAGGTTACAGAAATTGAAATAATCAAATCAACACGCTTTGATACCAATTGAAAGGAGAGTTTAGTTCTTATTAATATGTTAAAGGCTCTTGTTTAATTTTGTTTTACTTTCAAAGTAAATGATATATATATATATATGTTTGTTGATTGAGTAATAAACACAAACAGTTAGAGTGCATATAAAAATCACAGCACAAATAAGAACATAAAACAAACAAGGCACATCATCCAGATAACACAAGAATATATAGTAGTTCTCCTCAACTGGGTACATCTACTCTTCTACCCACTGGTAGGAATCCACTGGAGGTTGTTGATAAGGTGCCCTCACACCAAGGTGTTTTTGATAAGGTGTCCACACACCAATGGAGGTTTGATCAGGTGCCCAATTCACCTATAAGCTTTTGATAAGGTGCTTATAAACCAAGATGCAGGTTTTTGCTAAGGTGGCCTGTCACCGGGAGTAAACTTTTGAAGGGAGTTTTAACCCTTTACAAGATGGGAAGGAGAAATAAAGAAAACAGAAAAGGTTTGTTGTTCTTCTCTTTGCTGAGAAGACACTTGATGAAGATGTTGAAGAGAGCTCCCCCTGTCTGATGT
The DNA here is from genome assembly GCA_033032865.1 of Dactylorhiza incarnata. Taxonomy (NCBI): domain Eukaryota; kingdom Viridiplantae; phylum Streptophyta; class Magnoliopsida; order Asparagales; family Orchidaceae; genus Dactylorhiza; species Dactylorhiza incarnata. The sequence continues at coordinate 1,676,415 of JAWHQI010000293.1, forward strand.
AGTTTGATGACAGCTTGTGGAGGCTCCTTCTCTTGGTTGCAAATCCTCTGTTCTTCTTCTTGCAGTTTTAGATCCCTGAGCAAATGATCTTGATTGGTGTCTCAGGGTATATGATCTGCAAGAGAAAAGTTAGGCAAAAAGAAGATATAATATAAATTTGATCTGCTTCTTTTTGCTCCTCTGTTTTTCTTCTTCTTCCTTTTCCTGTACAGCAAGTGTTAATGTATTCTGTCTATGTAAATATGTACAACAATATAAACTATATTGATGTTATATCTATGGAGAGAGATATTCTGCTGTAGATCTTCTTCTATATATTTTGTCTGTCATGAAGAAGTGTTGTATAATAATCTGCTGTATAATAAGATGTCTCCCGTTATCGTATATATCTATTGTCCTCTTTCCTGGCTGATTTGAATCCTTGCCGACCAAAGAGGAAAGGAGTAATATCTCTTTCTTTTCCCAGATCCTCGAGAACATAACTTGCCGTGTTTAGCTTGCTGCAACGGCTACAACATTTATTGCTTTGCTGTCAACGGCTATATCTGTGTTGGTTTTGTTGAAGTGCATAATACTTAGTATTGTTTTATTGTATGCACGGTTAGGGTAAAATATTTAAATCTCTATTCACCCCCTCTAGGAATACTCAGAGGCACAATGTGCACTTTCAATTGGTATCAGAGGGAGGTTGATCATTAAAAGGTTAACACCTTGATCAAAAGATCTCCTCACTCTAAATTTCTTTATTATAAATTAATTAAAACTATTTTTTAAAGAAAATGAGTTCTAAGGATTATGCATCAAATAGTACACCAGTGTGTAATCTCCATAAGTTTACACTCTAGAAGGCCAGAATAAAGTTATACATGAACTCCATTGATGAAGACATTTTTAATGTCATTATTACAGGCCCCCAGTCCCAGTGAGAAAAGATGCTAGTGGGAAAGTAACACAAACTGAAGTCCCCAGAGCAGAGTGGACTGATGCTGAGAAGAAGGTGAATGCATGTGATGCCAAAGCCATGAATATTCTGGTGTCAACTATGTCAGATGACATATTTCAAAAAGTTGCTGATTGCAACTATGCCAAAGAAATCTGGGAATCTCTTTCCAAATTAGTTGAGAGCATCTCTGATGAAAGAAAGGACAAAAAGTCTCTTCTCATATCCCAATATGAGAACTTCAAGAAAAAGGCTGACGAAAGCATAGCTGAAATGTATGACAGGTTCAGACTCATCATAAATGAGCTAAGGGACCTTGACAAAGAAATTTCTCTGACGGAAATAAATGACAAGCTCCTCATGTGCTTCCCAAGCACATGGGACTTAAGAATATGGGCTATCAAAGATTCTAGATGCCTCAGAGAAATATCAACAGATGCTCTACTAGGCAAGCTCAAGTCCTATGAGCTCTTACTAAAAAGTAGGGCTGAATCAGATGTCCAGGAGAGAACCACAACTCCTAAAGAAAGGGCACTTGCATTAAAGGCTGCTGATGGAGAGACTTCCACATCTGAAGAAGAGATGTTCAATCTCTTAGCTAAAAGATTCAAGAGATGGGTTAGGACAGAGGACTCAAGAAGGAAAGAGAGGAGTTCAAGCAAACCAAGGTATGACAAAACTCCTAACAAGGAAATTATCTGCTCATGCAGAAAACCTGGGCACTTTGCCACTGAATGTCCTGAAGAAGAAAAGAACAAAAGCAACAAGCAAAAGAAGGACCACAAGAAGAAATCCCTCATGAAGAAGGATACAAAAAAGGGAAAGGTTTCATTGCAGAAACTTAGAGTGATTCAGAGTCTCAAGCTCCTCCTCATCTGATAGTGATGAAGAGTGTGGAACTGAAGAAGCCTGCTTAATGGCTTTGGAAGACTCCACTGCTGAAAATCAGGTAACCATCTTTGATGATTTGACTTTTCCTCAGAAGACTTCAAAGACTGTTTCAAAGAATTATGTCAAGATTATATTAACAGTCAAAAGGAACTTAACCTAATCAGAATAGAACTAGAAGACCTTAGGAAAGACATTTTGTACTCAGTTAACTATGATCTGAGAGGTCAATTGTTTAAGAATGAAAAAGAAATATATACATTAGATAATAAAAATTCTGTGTTAGAGAAAGAACTTACAAAGGCAAAAGCCTTTGAGGACTCACTCAATGGTAAGAGTCAAAAGCTTAAGGATATCTCACAAAATCTCTCCAAGAGATTCAATCATCTTGATATAGAATCAGTACTTTCCACTAGCACACTTATCCCTAGCAAACTTGCTTGGGAAAATTATGTACCACTTATTAGGTCTAGCATGAATCAGCCTAATAACAACTTAGAACTATGTGAAGAACAAAATAACAACCCTAATAAACTTACTGTATTCAATAAGGTAAACAACACTAATCAAACAGGGATTCTAGGTAAACACCCCTTAGAAAAGCCAAATAAAGATTACAGAAATCTTAATAAAAAGAATCATACATCGACTAGAACTCGACGCAGTTTTAAAAATTCGTCGAATGCAACTTGATGGAGTTCTGCGTAGTATGTGGGTGCGTCGAATTCTACTCGACGCAACCAATACTCTGCATCGAATCATTATCGACACAGCTATGCAGACTCGTCGAATTACACTCAACACAACTCTAAAGATGCGTCGATTTCTTATCGACGCATGCTTCCTGCAAGAAATTTTCAGACTTATATTCCTAGATGTTTCTGTTGTTCTAAAATTGGGCACATAGCCAAACATTGCTGGCATAATAATGCAGCACTTCTTAACCTAAAGGGATATACTGAAAGACCATCTTATTCTTTCATAACTCCATATGATGATAGAAGAAAGAGACCCCAGCAAGTGAGGGTCTATACTAATGTTTAATTTCATGTGCAGAAAGGAGACTGTTCAACCACAAACCAGCATTGGTATCTGGACAGTGGATGCTCCATGCATATGACTGGAGCAAAAGAATTGCTGGACAACTACAAGGCCAAGGAAGGGCCTAAGGTAATTTTTGGGAATTCCAACTCTGGTCAAACCAAAGGGTATGGTTTGCTCAGGATTGGGGAAGTCTCTTTATCTAAGATAGCTTATGTTGAAGGGCTTCAACATAATCTAACTAGCATTAGTCAATTGTGTGATGGTGAATACAAAGTTGTATTCACCAAGTCATTGTGCCATATAGTTAGTTCTGTAACTAACCAAATTGTACTGACTGGTCTTTGGAAAGGTAAAGTCTATGTTGTAGACTTTGAGTATACTAAGTCGGAGATCTGCTTATTCAACTCCCAATTAGAAAATAATGAGTTGTGTCATAGGAGACTCAGTCATCTTAATTTTAGGACCATTGCAAAACTCTCTAAGCTTAACCTAGTAAGAGGCTTACCAACATGTAAGTTTAATAAATACCATCTCTGTAGAGCCTGCCAGCAAGAAAAGCAGATCAAATCTTCATTCAAGCCAATTGGCAAGAATTGTTGGATCGGTAGGCACCCTTAGAGGGGGGGGGGGGGGGTGAATAAGGGTTTTAAAAACTTTTACTTATATTTTGTAATACTTGAAATAATAAGGGATCAAAATAGTGATTTTGAATAACAATCTAAATTGCTTTATAATGAAAGAGAGTATAATAAACAATTTAGAGAAATGAAGAGCACATCATTTTTATTACACCAAAAGAGACATGATTTACTATTAATAAAAATGATTACAAAACTAGATTTCTATGACGCTAGAAATCGAAGGCGAATAATAAAACTCCTTTTGTTTTCTATCCCGACTCGTATCCCCCACGAACCGGTGGCCCTAGCCTATCCTTCCCCGGATTCAGCCTCAAGCCGCTCTAGCCAATCCTCCCCCGGATATGGCCTCGAGCACCCCCTAGACCTAGCCTAGATCTAGTCGCCAACACGAGGCGAATTTCAGCCCTAAGTCCTACCCAGACCTAGTCGCCAACACGAGGCAAATTCACTAACGATTACAAGAATAAAGATGTGAAAATAAAAACATCAATACTAAAAACTCCCTCTAAGAACTTCTGAAGTTGGAGACGTTGGACCGCTGTAGTATAAGCGTTGTTGAAGCGGTCGTCGGTCGGATGAAGCGTGAAGAAGTCCTCCTTCAGAAATTCTCTCTAAGCTTTTGGTGGGAGTATCTCTCTGAACCTTCCTCTATATGCTGTGGCACGAAGCTCTGGAGTTTTGGGTTATAGAAGAGTAAGGAAGACGGAGCCAAGGGGTCCTTTTTATAGACTCAGCGCTAGCGCCTGCGCTAGTGCTACCGCCGGCGCTATCCCATTTTAGGACATATTCTGCGCGGCAGAATCTTCAATCCGTGGCAACTCTGCTGAGATTCCTCTTGTGTTTTGAGCTAGCGCTAGCGCTATCGCTACCGACGGCGCTATCTCAAATTAGGCAATATTCTGTGTGTGCGAATCTTTTATTCCAAGGAAACCTGCCAAGATTCTTCTTCTGTTTTGCGCTAGCGCCTGCACTAGCGCTACCGCTACCGCCTGCTCTAGCAGCTACCGCTGGAGCTACCGTCGGCTATAGCGGCCAGTTTTGAGTTTTGGCTTCAAACTTGGGCGCAACCTTCTTATGTTATCCTTGAGTCATATGAACTTGTTATCCTGCACACTTAAACACACAAGATCAAATACACATAGGATTTGTTATTCTCAAACCAAGGAGATGCGGAAGACCATGTTCCAACAAACTCCCCCTTTTGATAATAACAAATCCATTAATGATAAATCAAAGCATTAATATATAAGCATGATGAAACTTACTTGTGTGTGTGTGTGAGTGATGACTTAAGATAATTATCGATTTTAGCATTTAGAATTGCTCCCCCTAAATACATGCTCCCCCTAAGTGAATGCTCCCCTAATATGTAAGATATCATCTTTAATTAATCATGGTAGTTTCTATTTTGATAGCGGATTATATTTATCATATTAGTTCTCCCCCTTTTGTTATTAGCAAAAGTGGGTAAGGAGACACCACTTAAAAGTTGATAATAAGATAAAGGCATGATCGAGATTTTAGAGAGAATGAAATGATAAGGAGTTTTAGAATAATTTTTATAGAGATAAATCAGAGTTTTTAGCAATATAACATTTTTAAGTATTATTATGTTGGTTCATCCCCCTTTTTATATAAGAGTTTTAAGCATAAAAAATGTAATGATTTCCAAGTAACTTAAACTACCCAGACAATATGTCTACACCCTAGCCCCGTACTAAGTGACGGATGGGCATGAGGAGCTGCAAATAAGCCGTAGGTTGGGGTGTTAGTCCCATATGCAAACACTAGACACAACTTAACCTAGCACTCTTTCCCCCAGTGCCTCGCAAGGCCCCACTGGAACCCTCCCCGGTTAAGGACAAGACATGACTAGAGATAAGGTTATTTAATGTCTACAACCCTACGCCCCCGCTATGGTGAGAAATGAAGTCATGGATAATAATTATTGGAAACATTTTAGCATTTAACTTTAGTGATAAGTTCATAGCCTATGGATTTATATTTTTATTTGAATTTATGCAAACACTCACATAGCTATTTTGAAATCCATTAATGAATCAGAGTTTTTAATATAACAATATTTTCATAGAAATAAATCAGAGTTTTAAAAAAAATTCATGTTAAAAGCAACCAATATAGAGTTTACCAAGCAAGTCTACCACTTGTTGCAAGAAAGGAATTTGAAGATTCAAGTGATGATGCACACAAAATAAAAAACTTTAAATAAGCATGTAAAACAATTATATGGTTATGATGCGGAAGACTTATAGAAATACAAGAAACATCTTATGGTAATCAATGATGATCCATAAAAAGATATATGAATTAAATTTCAAAAAGAAGATGTTTTTGTAAATCATTTTTCAATTAAAATCGTTAAGTTTGATAATAAATTAACCAAGCATGAAATAATGTTATCAAAAAGATTGCTACAATGTTATTTTAATTCACAAATTCAAAAAATACCAAACATTGTAGAAAGCATGCTAGGTTATCTAGTGCATTTCATAAATAAAGAGTAGTATAGAATTTGCAATAGGATCCAATACTCATGAGAAGAAGTGTTATGGAAGATAATGATGTGAACATAAGTGTATTTTGAATAGAGTAAACAAATGTTTTAATCAAAAATACAAGAGATATGTAAAGTGAAGAGCACAATAAAACACAAATAATTTTACTTCCACGCACTTCAATGCACAAAAAAATGTACAACTACCAAGGTGCTTTGCACATACAATGCTCATTAAGACTTATCAGGGTGCAAAGTAGTGCTTGGGGGATCACATAATTTTATTCTTCAATATTGAGTTTTTATTGTGATCCGGTGTACTTAAGAATAAGTGGTTTTTATTTTGAAAGAAAGTTATGGTTTGCACAAGATACTTTACTATTCTTTCCAAGGTGCTCAACCTCACAACGCTTATTAAGACTTATTAGGAGGTTCAAGTAGTGCTTGGTGGAGTTATCTTTGTCACTTTATTTTAGGATTTTGTTTTGTACAAAGTTCTCCGAATACACTTGTTTTGCAAACCAATATAATTTATAAGAAAGATAACCACTTTTCTTAATTTTTAAAAGTGCAAATAAAGGAGTGTAGGTAAGATACTTGTGCAATTTTAATTCATTGTACTAATACAAAACATACACAAGCATTCTTAGATTAAACACAAATGTAGACAATGCCAAAATAAGTGAGTGAATAAAGATCATTATCAAACATAAAACATTTACTCATACTTAGAGACATGCTAAGTTTAGTTCTACACAACTTTTAAAAGATACTTGATGCACATATTAATAGATATATCAAAGCATGATGAAAACAATGTTCAAAGAGTTTGAAAAGATAAATTTCACCATTATAGAAGTTCTAAATAATAGATTAAATCATGCTTGATTTTCATAGGATAATTCATACAGTTTTTTTGTTTTAATGTTTTATATTTTTGTATTGGATTTTTGCAAAAAATAAACTTTAAACAAATGGCAAAATAAAAAGGCAAAAACATAATAATTTTTTTTTGTAATTTGGATTTTGTATTTTTGTATTTGATTTTCGCATAAAAGATAGACTTTAAACAAAAAGCAAGACATATTTTTTGTAATTTGGCTTTTGTATTTTGTATTTGATTTTTGCATAAAAATAGACTTTAAACAAAAAGACAAAACATATTTTTGTAATTTGTCTTTTGTATTTGATTTTTCTAAAATAAAATAGAATCAGAAGTGCAAAAATAAATAGTACATATAGAATAATATATTTTTAGGAATTTTTCAAAATTTTAAAAATACAGAAAAATGGATAGGTTCGCTAGCGCCGGCGTTAGCGCTAGCGCTGAAAACAGTACTTGATTTTCAATGATTTTGAAAATTTTACTTGTTGATCTTGATTAATTATCCCAATAGTAGTTTCATGCAGAAATTTCAGAATTTTAGGAGATGTTTTGGATGGTCCAAATTGCATGAAACGTTAGCGATTTCTTATACGACTTGACAAAATAATCATTGCATGAGATATATTTACTTATGTTTTCAATTTGACTTTTCTAAAGACTTGTGCTTATAACTTGAAAAAAATAGGAAATGAAAACCCAAGATATCATGTTTGACAAATCAAATATGCATAGTTTCGGTGAACAAAGAGTAATGTTCACGCAAATAGTAACATGGATATGCCCTAACATATAAAACCTAACATAGATATAAATATTCTTTAGGTGACAATGTTAGTATGATAAATTTGAGATTAATGTTATGCCAAAGTTTGATTGTGTTTCAACTTATAGACCTAAAATGAAGTGAAGATTCAATTTGATTTGATCTTATTGATATCAAGATGATTCTAAGGTCTAAACTTGAAATAAATCACAATACACATAATACACCATAACACCAACCATGGTAAACAATTATAATGTCAATTGTTATCATATAATTCATATACATGTGATAAGGATAGTAGTTTTTAGATGATTTTTGATATGAATTATGATATATGATTTCTAGAGAATTTTATCAAAGGACATCAATAGATCATGGTGGTGCGTGTGGTATTAGCATTTAAGACAATTAATTTTTCAATATGTCTTTTGTGATTTTCTTTATAATTTAGATAAATATCTCATAACAAATTTGGAATATTATTTATATTGATAATATAAGATATTTATGGGTAATGAATATAAAAGAGATATATAGGTCATCAAAATAAGATATGATTTTTGAATTTTGATCAATTTGATTTTGTAAACTTATTATGTTTTTAAGAGATAAGATCATAATTTCAATACTATATAGGATGACCATGACATGATAGTTCAAAAGGAAAACAACAAATAAAAAAAAATATTAAAGCACATCATGAAGTAGAAATTTGTATATTTCAATTTGTAAAGTTTCTACTTCAGGCATTTGATGATACCTAGTGAATAAGTGTTTTAGGTATCCAAAGGGGACCATGTGGGATGGTTCCTTTGGGTACCCAAATATAGCGAGATGGCTTTTGGGGAGACAAGTACGAATGAATTCTTTCAAGTGGAGTTAATATTTCATTTTTTATTTTGGGTCTCCATTCATATTTTGATTTATGCATCAAATTTCCATATTCATTAAACTTAGGTTTAAAATAATAATCACTTTTGAAATTATATTTCATAGGACATTTGTGCACATTAGAATTTAATTTGGGAGATACATAATGTGGGTTAGAATTCATTATGTTTGTGTGGTTAAACATTATACTAGGTGCATGTTTAATATGTTTTAACATACTCGTAGAAGTTTTACACATGATTGATGATAAACTAGAAATATGATATTTAAAATTATTTAATCCTTTTTGAAAGAGTGATTTTAAAGATTCTAGTTTATAAGAGAGAGTATTATTTTCGTTTATTAATTTTTCGTTATGTTCTTTTGAAATTAAAAGTTCTTTTTCTAAATCCTTGAATTTTTCTTTAATATTATTATAATCAAAATAAGGTGTATAGTTTTCAAATGAAGAGCATGATTGAGATTCAAACACATCCTTTTTGGATTCTTTATTCACATTTGCTTTCAAAGTTTTATTTTCTAAACGTAATCTCTTATTAGCAATTTTTAATTTCTTCATTCTACGTTTAACAATTTTTTGTATATGGAAATAAGATAAAAAATTAGACTTTCTTACAGCGCAATCGGAAGAGGCAAAATGTGAACATGATGTTCCTTTGTCGTCTTTTAGGCCTTCCTTCTTTATAGATGGATTTTCATCTTCTCTTGATGAATTACTCTCTTTGGCTAAGTCAATTTCTATGATTTCCATTGTTTTGCTACAAGAGAGATTTTCTTGAATAATGGTGGATGCTTGTATGTCCTTCTCTTCCTGTGTTTGTTCCATACCTGCAAGAGGAAGATCATAAGTTATCTCAAGAAAATTCCACATCTCGTATGCAATAGGAAAAGTATGAATGAGTTTAGAAATATTTTGATCTAACGCACAAAATAGACTATTCATCGATTTTGCATTTAAAACCATTTCGTTTTTATTTAATATGCTAGGTGGCTTTTTAATAGTGATGTTCCAAACTTTTTCATCTAAAGCTTTAAGAAAAATTTTCCATTAATATTTTCCATCCTTTAAAATTTCTTCCTTCAAATAGAGGTGGTGCTAGTGATTTTCTTTCTTCATAAAAATTTACCCCACTAGTAGAAGCGAGATCATGAGACACCATTATTCCCTGTTGTTAAGCCGATTTGGAATAACCTAGCTCTGATACCACTTGTTGGATCGGTAGGCGCCCTTAGAGGGGGGGGGGGGGTGAATAAGGGTTTTAAAAACTTTTACTTATATTTTGTAATACTTGAAATAATAAAGGATCAAAATAGTGATTTTGAATAACGATCTAAATTATTTTATAATGAAAGAGAGGATAATAAATAATTTAGAGAAATGAAGAACACATCATTTTTATTACACCAAAAGAGACATGATTTACTATTAATAAAAATGATTACAAAACTAGATTTCTATGACGCTAGAAATCGAAGGCGAATAATAAAACTCTTTTTGTTTTCTATCCCGACTCGTATCCCCACGTACCGGTGGCCCTAGCCTATCCTTCCCCGGATTCGGCCTCAAGCCGCTCTAGCCAATCCTCCCCCGGATATGGCCTCGAGCACCCCCTAGACCTAGCCTAGATCTAGTCGCCAACACGAGGCGAATTTCAGCCCTAAGTCCTACCCAGACCTAGTCGCCAACACGAGGCGAATTCACTAACGATTACAATAATAAAGATGTGAAAATAAAAACATCAATACTAAAAACTCCCTCTAAGAACTTCTGAAGTTGGAGACGTTGGACCGCTGTAGTATAAGCGTTGTTGAAGCGGTCGCCGGTCGGATGAAGCGTGAAGAAGTCCTCCTTCAAAAATTCTCTCTAAGCTTTTGGTGGGAGTATCTCTCTGAACCTTCCTCTATATGATGTGGCACGAAGCTCTGGAGTTTTGGGTTATAGAAGAGTAAGGAAGACGGAGCCAAGGGGTCCTTTTTATAGCCTCAGCGCTAGCGCCTGCGCTAGTGCTACCGCCGGCGCTATCCCATTTTAGGACATATTTTGCGCGGCAGAATCTTCAATCCGTGGCAACTCTGCTGAGATTCCTCTTGTGTTTTGAGCTAGCGCTAGCGCTATCGCTACCGCCGGCGCTATCTCAGATTAGGAAATATTCTGTGTGTGCGAATCTTTTATTCCAAGGAAACCTGCCAAGATTCTTCTTCTGTTTTGCGCTAGCGCTATCTCTACCGCCTGCTCTAGCAGCTACCGCTGGAGCTACCGCCGGCTATAGCGGCCAGTTTTGAGTTTTCGGTTCAAACTTGGGCGCAACCTTCTTATGTTATTCTTGAGTCATATGAACTTGTTATCCTGCACACTTAAACACACAAGATCAAATACACATAGGATTTGTTATTCTCAAACCAAGGAGATGCAGAAGACCATGTTCCAACAAGAATGATTCCCCCAGAATCCTATACCTGTTACACATGGACCTATTTGGTCCTATCTCCACTCAGAGCTTAGCAGGTAAGTCATATACGCTAGTCATTGTTGATGACTTTTCTAGGTACAACTGGGTGTTCTTTCTAAAAGCTAAGTCAGACACCTTTAAGATCCTCTCAAGATTCATTAGACAGATTCAATCTGAATTTAATACTCAGGTTGTTGTGATCATACGTAATCATGGTACTGAGTTTGAAAATCAATTAATGTGTAGATTATGTGAGGATGAAGGGATAAGACAAAGCTTTTCAGCTCCTAGAACCCCCCAACAAAATGGGGTGGCTGAAAGGAAAAATAGAACCTTGATTGAATTAGGAAGGACATTATTGGCTAAATCCAACTTGCCAAAGTCCTTTTGGGCTGAGGCAGTGAATACTGCCAACTATGTTCTGAATAGAAGTCTCATCCACAAGACAAAGTTGAAGACTCCATATGAGTTACTGAAGGGAAAAACACATATAGTCATTTACTTTATGATCTTTGGGTGTACTTGCTTTATCCTAAATAATGAGAAAAGTTATCTTGCCAAACTTGACAAGAAAGCTGATGATGGAATATTTTTGGGATATTTTACATCAAGCAAGGCCTATAGGTGCTATAATAAAAGCTCTCTCAAAATTGAGGAGTTTGTGCATGTAGTCTTTGATGAAGCTAACATGTTCTATAAGGGGAAGGAAACTCCCACCAGCACTATTTTGCAGGAAGAAGATTAACTAGCAGATCAAGTTGAGAGGCTCAGCATCATGGATCATTCATCAGAATGTCAAGACGAAGGAAAATAGAAAGTTGACACTGATTCAGATGAAGACTCTGCAGCAGATGAAGAAGTACCTATAACACATGAACTGCCAACCACTGAGATCGGTCTATAGAATGAAGATGGTGCCCACACTGTAAATGAGCAAGTGGATCTTCAGGAAGAAGAGAATCCCCTCAATAACTTGACAAGAACTAAGATGACTCTAAAGGATCATCCTGCAACACAAGTTATAGGAGATTTGACATGGGAGTCAAGATAAGGAAGCAGCTAACAAATGAAACAATGTTGAAATGTTTTCTCTCTTAATATGAACCTATGAAGTTTGAAGAAGCAGACAGTGATCCCCATTGGATATCTGCAATGTAAGAAGAACTAACTCAATTTGAGAGAAACAAGGTCTGGACATTGGTTGAGAGACCAAGGAATTACCAGTCATTGGAACCAAATGGGTATTCAAAAATAAAATGGATTCAACAGGAGTCATAGTCAGGAACAAGGCCAGACTAGTGTCTCAAGGATACAGATAAGAGGAGGGGATTGACTTCAACCAAACATTTGCTCCAGTAGTAAGGCTGGAGGCCATTAGAATGTTTCTTGCATATGTTGCACACATGAAGATCAAAGTCTATCAGATGGATGCAAAAAATGCATTTCTAAATGGCACTATTCAGGAAGAAGTGGATGTGGAGCAGCCCCCAGGTTTTGTCAATCCATCTTTTCCCTCCTTTGTATATAGGTTAGACAAAGCACTATATGGGCTCAAGTAAGCTCCAAGAGCTTGGTATGAGACCTTATCCACCTTTCTTCTGGAACACTCTTTTGAAAGAGTGAAAGTGGATAAAACACTCTTCACAAGAGCACATAAGAATCAACTATTACTAGTACAGATATATGTAGATGATATTATATTTGGGTCAACAGATCAATCACTATGCAAAAGGTTTGCACAGCTAATGCAGTCTAGATTTGAAATGAGTAGCATTGGGGAATTATCTTATTTCCTTGGCCTTCAAGTAAGGCAGACTGCAGATGGCATCTTCATATCCCAATCCAAATATACCAGAGAACTCATCAAGAGGTTTGGAATGGAAAATGTCACTGTAATGAAAACCCCCATGGCTACTAATGTTGTCTTAGAAAGAGATGAAAAGGGTATGTCCTTAAATCAGAAAACTTATAGAGCATCTATTGGCTCTCTTCTCTATCTGACTGCCAGCAGACCACATATAATGTTTGTTACTTGTATATGTGCTAGGTTTCAATTAAACCCCAAGGAATCTCACATGAGTTCTGTAAAAAGGATACTCAGATATCTGAAGGGTGCACCTAAACTTGGAATGTGGTATTCAGGAGATTCTGGATTTGATCTAGTTGGCTATTCAGATGCAGACTATGCTGGATGTAGGCTAGATAGAAAAAGCACCTCGGGAACATGTCAATTCATGGGTGCTAGACTGATCTCATGGTCTAGCAAGAAACAAACCATAGTCTCTACTTCTACTGCTGAAGTTGAGTATATAGCTGCAGGAAGCTGGTGCTCACAAATATTGTGGATGCAAAATCAGTTGTTAGACTACAACTTTTCCCTTGACAATTCCACAATATTTTGTGACAGCTCTAATGCTATTTCTATAGCTTCCCATCTTATTCTCCACAGCAGAACTAAGCACATAGAGATAAGGCACCACTTTCTCAGGGACAATGTAAAGAAGGGTAAGATCGATCTTCAATACACTTTCATTGATATTCAAAGGGCTAACATCTTCACTAAGCCACTTAATAAAAGTAAGCACAAGTTCTTCATCAATGCACTGGGTATGCTTGATAGAGCACTGTAGGACACACTTATTATGTATAAAGATCTATTTTCTATAGAAAGTTATTGCTGGAAAAAACAGTAAGCATTTTGAAGAAAAACATAACTGTTTAATCAGAGCTGCGTCGAGTACAAATCGATGTACCGTCAACTTCTACTCGGCGACAGCTTCGAGAGACTTTTGGGATAGGTCATTCGAATAGCACTCGACGAAGCGTCGAATACATATCGATGCTTACGTCGCCATCATAGTTGATGACTATATTTGGAGCCACGTCGATTTTTACTCGACGTTGCGTCGACTTGATAAAATGCACGCATGCTGCTTCCAGCGGCAACATCGACATATTTTGGCGTGTTGAATTCATCTCTTTTCGACGTTGCTTAGAATATAACCCTAAGTTGCGACGATTCATCTACTCAAAGCAACTTAGGCATTCGATTTTATTGTGCTTTTTGAATTTTCTCCCTCTCGCTCTCCTCCACTTTCCTTTCTCCATCTCTCTTTCTGCTTCAGTGCAGGCACTCACAGGACACCAATGGCGTCTCCTCCAAGTCAAAGAGATATTGTCGAAGCAGTTGATCAAGCCCTAGAGACTTTGCTCTCTCACTTCAGCTCCCTCTATCTCGACTTCTCGACAGACTGCTATAGAATGATTTTTGTTCAACATAGGAAACTACAGTACCTCAATGCTCAAATCAAAGACCTAGTTGAAGAAGTATGGTCATTAGGATTGCCTGCTGATGCCTTCACATCCTTGCTCAACGATGTAAATCAGGGGGAGAAGTGTGCCAGCAAGCCTCCTAAAGATTCAGTGTACATGTCTCCTTAAGATTCAGTGTACCCTACATCAATCCCCCTATCTTTTATCTCTAAAGGAGAGCCAGCCATTACCTCTAAGCTCCTTATACTACCTGAAGATTCAGTGACACAGGGGGAGTCATCTCCTTCAAGGACTCAACCTTCAACACAGGGGGAGTCATCAATTCAGGGGGAGATTGCTCTATTCTTAGATGATCATGCCTATCTAAAAAGTTTGCAAGAGTTCAATGAGGACACTGAGCTATCCATTCCCGATGTACAAGAATTCAGGGTTTCTTCTGAAGAATCTACAACATCTTCTCCAGTCAAGGTGGCTGATCAGATCCTTGTAAATGCTCCACCCTCCTCACCTCCAACTCAGATTCCTCCTGATTCTATTCCAGCACCCACTCCAATTCTTCCAGCATCACTCTAATTCTTCCGGCACCCACTCCAATACTTCCAGCACCAACCCTCAGAGGAAGACCTCCATTTAGAGGAAGAGGAAGAGGAAGAGGAAGAGGGGACAGAGGAAAGCTACCAGTCTGGGAAAAATATACAAAAGAGCAGAGGAAATAATTTAAGAAAGACAAATCCTACAATAAGACCTATGAGAGGATTGAAATTCCAGAGAGTAGAATGACAACATATACTGATCCAGAGCTTTACAAAGCCCTAGAGGAGATAGGAGAAAGAGATACATATGAGTATGAAGCCTCTCAAAGAGAGATAGTAGAAAATAGAAGGTTATTCATTGAAAGACTAAAGAAGGGCAAGGATGTTGTAGAAGAAGAATAGTTAAAGGAGGCAATTCAAATTCCAAGAACACTCTTTGACACTACAAAGTATACTGCCAGAAATCCTCAATCCAAAATTCTGGAAAATTAAGGGCAACTTCACAGAGGGGGTCTTGGTTGTGATCTGGATAAAGCAGAGCAGCATCTTCAAAAGAAAATGAAGATTGTATTCAAAACTGCTCCAACTTCTGATAATCCTCAATCAACATTCATTGAACCAGATCCTGATGCAGAAGATCTGGATTTGGAAGATATCAACTTGATGACAACTAAAGTCTTTGGTCTAGGTTTCAAGCTTAAAGATGTTCACTCTGAAATAGAAGTTGATCTGGAAAAGCTGTTCAAAGGACATAAGAGAATTCAGAAGAATCTAGAGAAAGCCACCCCAACAAACTTCAAATATGTGGAGGGGAAATTCAGAAAGGTCTATGAGGCCTTATCCACTTTTCTTAAAGGAAGAAAGTAAACTATTTCTTAGGTAACTAACTCTGATAAATTTTTACTAATATCAATCAGATGTTTCAGGTTACCATTCTTTCAGTTTATTGTATTTGTATAATTGTGTGTATTATGAGTTTATGTCAAAATATGATTGAAATCACTTACTTCATCTTGTAAAATTTGTTATGATAAATAGGAGGAGATTGTTGGGAAAAACCCTTGTGATTTATCTAAAAATTAGTTAAAGTGATTTCATCAGTTAGGTTATAATTACCCACATTGTATAGTAAGGGTAAACTGGTCATTAGATGTCTTAGGATGTCTCACTCACCTTAGAGTGTCAAGACCAATCAAGACAAACACAAATTCAATTGAATTGGTAACTGCATCGAATAGAAGTCGCCGCAACTTCGACTAGATGTCGACGTAATTCTGATTGAAAGTCGAAGCAACTCAAACTATCTGTCGAAGTATATCAAGTCGACGCAATGTCAAAAGGATCTTGACACAGAAGAAAGAGGATGTCGAAGCCATCTCAGAAGTCGATGCAACTTCGACTTCAATTCAACGCAGAAGATGAAGTTCAAGTCCAAGTCTTCAACTCGACTGTTACGTCGATAAGTAATCGACGCAACGTCGACATCTGAGTTAAGCCAGAGCTAAGAAGGAATTCAAAGCTACTCTTATAATAACTTATAGGTGCGTCGACATGAAGAATGATGAAGTCGACGCAGCATCGAATACAATCTGAAATAGGAACTTTTTCAGATATCCTTTTAACACCTTTTCAGAAGGGCCACTATACTGAAGACAGTTCTCCAACGACTCATTTATTGCCAAGAAAGGAATGGAGTATTCCAGAAGAGCAAAAACATTATTGGAATGTATTCAAATGTAATAGACGGGTCGGGAATAGAAGAAGAAAGAGAAATCAAGTGTCAAATAGGAATTCCTTCTTAGGACAGTCCAAAAGAAGAAAGAAATTCAAATCTAATGATGGACAATAAGTAGGCTGAGAAGAGAAGAAAATAATACAACATTCATTTTAAGGCTTCTTATTCTTCCTCCTTCAACCCTAAGAGACAGAGAAGAAGAGATTTTTTTGAGTACAGGAAAAGAACAGAGGTGCTCCATCTTCTTCATTATACAACAACTAGTTTACAAGAAGTGCTCTGAGAAAAGGATCAAGAAAAACAATTCTTGCAATCATCACAATCATACGCAAGGGTTCATCAAATACAGATCCTGTGATAGACAGAAGCATCTTATAGCTTCTGAAGAATTCTGAGAAACAGAATTCCAATCTTTCTTTCTTCTTCTTATTTTTTCACCAACTGTAAAAGAGTTTTATTAATATCTCTTTCAAAGGATCCAGTGGTTCTAAGAGTCTCCTTATCAAAGGACTCAGTGGTTCTAAGAGTCTCCTTATCAAAAGACTAAGTGGCTCTACGAGTCTCCTTATCAAAAGACTCAGGCACATGTTGCACAATCCTACTAGGGAGGTAGAAGAGTGGAGTACCCACATTTTGGGGAACCACTATAAAAATCTTGTGTCTTCTGTGTTTTGCAATTTCTGTGTTGCCCCTCTAGAGAATACTCAGAGGCACACTGTGCACTTTTAGCGAGTACGCCGAAAATATTTATACCGAAAGAAGAGTAATGTTATTACAACTTCTCGGAAATAGAAAAATAAGCTATTCGCCTTGGTCGTCTTCCTCCGACTCTCCAGAAGAATCGTCGCTTGGGATACTCGATGGGACGGAGTTCACCGCCTCGCGGTATAGCTCTGAAAGATGTCCGCGAGATTAATCTGGGCCCCCTCCGCGGTGAGAAGGAACCGCCGCCGAAGCCTCTCCCACATGAACACCACCGTCTTGATGGCCAGCTGCCTACGCGTCTCAGCAACCTGGGTTGGGGTTAATTGGAGAAGCGGGGGGACCGTTGATGACTCCCCTCTGGAAGGGTTGCGGAACTCTGCTATCTCAGATTTCGCCTCAGCTAGGCGAGTCCCCAGGTAGCCGACTTTGCGTTGCACCGCAGCCAGGTGATCCTCCAGCTTGGACACTCGCGTCACCAAAGTGACTGTGGTTTCCTGAAATACAGAAGGTTAGCCGGCGAAGATGACGGGCGAGTAGGATGGCTCGTACCTCAGGTGGAGGGGCATCCTTAGCATTGAGCGTGGCCAACTCCTCCACTCGGTCCAGCTTCTCGCCTTGCTACCCGTACGCCAGACCCAAGTCGCGGAGCCGCCTGTTCGATTGGAGCCCTAGCCGTGCCATCTGGTGGACTAGCTCAATAGTACGTAGAGCGGAGCGGCTGCTGAGGTTAGCCAGCTCGCGGATAGGATCCTCCGCGAGGACCTCAGCGTCCTCCCACCTGTATAAACCAAAGAGCAGGTTATACGCGCGGTCGCTGACCTTCTCAAAATCCTCCCAAGAGGGGAGGAGCAAGCTCACCGAGACCCTGTTTGCTTCTAGGTCCCATATCAGCAGGGGATTGCCTTTGGAGTCCTCGCTCCTCATCCCCAACCCGAAGTTCACATGGGTCGAGGGGTCTGGAGTCGGGCTCGATGGAGGGTGAGAAGTGGAGCTCCCCATATTTTGCTTCTTGCGCCTCGGCTCTCTTGCCGAGGCGATTTCAGGGTCGACCCAACCCTTGCCCTTATCAGCTTCCGGAGGCGTCCCACTGTCCACCGCAACCATATCCCCTACAAGGACTCCCTCGGAGTGGAGCTTGCTCGACCGCTGTCGCGAGGCATCGCAAGGGGGGTGAGTAGGGACGATGCGCTCACATGCAAGAAGAGAGAGGACTGTTAGTGGCGGCCCCTGCCAGAAATAGAAGACAAGAGTAGTGTGGTGAGGATTATCCAAGACGTACCTACTCTCGGGTTCACAAAGGCAAGCTGGTCCACGCCTCGCCGCAGGAAGACGACGTCCATGACCTTCTCCTTCATGAAGAGGTATAGGTCCAACGCATCACCCTTCAGGCGAGGTGACCTGAACTCCGCTTCTGCCTTCTGGATTGGAGCGAAGGGGATGTTCCCGAAGTCGCCCCGCACCAAGACGAACTTATCAGTCCAATGATGGACCTTGTTGAGAGTCTCAGCGACCCTGACGCACACGCTGGTGAAGAACAGGGTGGCATCACTGGTCTCCTTCAGGGTTAGGACCTTGCGAAAGGTGGAGAGGTTGAACTCGATCTTCTCCTCGCACAGGTAGCAGGCATTGACGACTAGGACACTGATTGCGTTGGGGTTCACCTGCTCGGTGATCATCCCGAAGTAACGGAGGACCAGACACACCTTGGGCCATAAAGGCAGCCTCAGCCCCACCTGGAAATGAGCCAGGGGGAAGGCGAGTTTTCCGTTGTAGAGCGTGTTGATGAACTCGCTAGGTGCTGGCCGCCTCGCTATGTAGCTAGGTGGCAAGTAGCAGTTTTCAACATCCACCAGCTTCTCGCCTAGGGTCTGCGAGCTAGGGAAGTTATGCGCTTTGAAATTACGAACGCAGAAGGCGCGCCCATCCTCGGAAGGCTCTTTCACCATTTTCGACGAGAAGCAGGGAGGGGTCTGCGAGGAGGATTCGAGAGGGGGGTGTTCGGAAGGCTGAGAAAGCATACCCCTGCCCTCCTGAAGGCCCTCTATTTATAGACCCCGCCCCTAGCCTAGTCGCACGCGAGTAGGACAACTGGCGACGCGAGTACGTTAAGGCGAATAACTAGCTCAACGACGTGCAAGTAAAAGATACAGAACCAGATAACTAGAAGAAGCGCATAGCGCGAATACAAAAATTATGTGATAGAAATTCTCTAAGCGCGTAGTGCGAGTACACAAGAGACAAGTACAAAAGTATCGCCTGCATATTACAAGGACCCGAGGGGTTGCGAGTACGGTTACATATCAGGCGTAAAAAATACATATATCAAAAGAGGAAGACAGCCTAAGGAGCTCCACCGCGGCCACTGAGTCGCGACCCAGGCGACGCGTGCACTGGGTATAGCGAGCTCTCCAAGTGATGCCGCGAGCCGCATGCAGATCTTTACGAGCTTTCTACAGATTCTCCTCGCTCTGCCTGATATGGTCTTCGCCTCATCGGATGTGTTCTTCTAGCAGGGGGCTTCGCCAACAGTGTCGTCCACCTGCGCCAAGTGATGGAGATCATCCCCAGTGGCTTGCTGGCGAGTCTCCACCTCATACAACCTCGCCTCCAGATCAGTTATCCTGCCAAACAGACCGTCCTTGCCCTGCAGCTGTTGTTGAAATTCTTTCGCTTTAGCGAGGCGGCCCCCAAGATCAACCAGTAGCTCGTTCACCTCGATGGGCGGCATAGCCATCAAAAAAGAGTCATGGGCTCGGAGGACAACAATTAGGAGAGCCCACGATCCCTCATTGAAACCAGGCGGGTCCGCGAGTATCCCCCTCAAGGGGGTCGACGCTACGGGTGGTGGCGACCCTGGCATCGAGTTTGTAGATGGCGGGTGGCCGGAAGAGGCGGACCCGTGACTATCTGAAAGAAGAAACCAGGCAACAAAGATAAGTGGCAGAAGGAAAAAAGAGGTAATGAGCTAAGCGGGGCGAGTACCTGCAGGAGCATTGTCTTCCCCCTGAAGCTGAGGCGGATCCGCCCGAAGTCCTCAGTAGAGGCGGGCAGGCGGAGGACCACGCCTGTCCCTCTGGGCAGGGGATCCATCATCATGGACTTCCCCCCGGAAGTGGGGAGGGCAGGCCTATTGGGTTTTCTACAACCATACATCATATGTAGGCGCAGCGGAAATAAAGAGAACAACCCAAAAGAGTTTGGATCGGGCCATGAACATTGAATCAAGAAGTTAATCGAAACTACTAGGTAGAAAAATTACCTTTGCGGGATTGGATCAAATCCAACCTAGGTGCTCCAAGATGAAATTCGAATTTTTGCCTTGAGTTCTTCAAGGATCGAAATAGATCGATCCCTCTACAGAAGTCCACACAAGCGATGAAGAACCCTAGCTTCTTGTCGTACAAGAACTAGGTCGGAGAAGGAAGCTCTCAACGTCCTCACGGACTGCTAGGTCCGATCCAGAGGAGGCAGCGACCGGCGGCGGCGACTAGCGGCGGCGGAACGACGATCGGCGGACGGAACGAGAACAGCCGGAACGCTTCCGTCGTTTCTCTCTCGCGAAAAGGCTCGATCTAAAAACCGTATATGTCGAAGCCCTAATCACGTCCTTTTATACGCAAGGCATAAAATCGACTATCCGCAGACCAGAGGGAAAAAACAGAAAATCTGTCCAGATTTACATTCGCCGAATTCGACTAATGATATTCGCCGAATTCGACTAATGACATTCGCCGAATTCGACTAATGACATTCGCTGAATTCGACTAATCATTCGGCTATATAAATTCGGCGAAACCCTTTAGCCGAATTTGCCATTAGCCGAATTCGTCTAAACCCTTTAGCCGAATTCGGTTAATGCCATTAGCCGAATTCGTCTAAACCCTTTAGCCGAATTCGTTTAATGCCTTTAGCTGAATTATCTAGTGTAAATCTGTTCGTTTAAACACTTTAAATGACTTCCCTTTTGAGACATTCTCAACTTGATTTCAAGCAGTCACAGGATTGGTCCTTCACTCATATCCAATATGAGTAAGGCCAACACAATCCTTTCTCCAATTTCTCCAAATGCTTTTATGTGCGACCCTATAGGCTCATATTGCGTTGGCAGCAAGACTAACTGTTGATTGCTTTGAGATCACCTCAGAAACTCCAATAATCTCCCACTTGATCACAAAGTATCAACAAAAGTCTCACAAACAATGAGCGACATCTAGCAATATATCATTGCTTCCCAAGCAATAAGAGTTTATAACTCATATAAGCCTGTCATGATCAATGTATCAGTGTTGTCATGTCCCTTTGTCCCTTACATCCGGAAAGAACTAGAGGCATGGACCGTGTCACTCTCATGATAGCTCAATCCAAGTTTCTTGATCTAGAATGGACTTCCAGAGAATGGTGAGCCCAATATCACATATTGGCTCAACCAAGCATGGCCATGCATTTCTCAGTCCAATTCCATCAAGGGACCCATGGATGCAACTCCTGTTATATAGGAGGACAAATCCCATATCTGCTCACACCCAAACACCCAAATGATTCGTAACGTACCAAACGACCACCCTTATCATCCACCTTCTTCAAGGAAGACTTTAGATGACATCAAAGCATGCTCTTCCTCATTCGATGAATGCTGTGACTTCAGGTCAAAGGACCACAACACCATAGTCAAATGAGACCTACTTGTGACATATTTAAGTAACAATCCACAAAGTAGTCTCAGGTTGGGTCTGTCCAGTACAACTTGTTCACTAACAAGTACCTACGTGATGACTTGATATCACAATATCATGACCTGTGAGAACCGGTCATCAGTCAACACACATGCTAGTCTTAATGTATCATCATCACCCTTAGCTTCTACGATGATACCTCGACCAGGGACCTTTTAAGAATGAAGCTTCGAAATCATAGGCTCTCACATTCAAGTCACGTACTTGATATCCTATGGAAGCGAACATTCTAAGGGTATTTATCACGAATTTTATTCTATCATATAGAAACAGTATATCATAATAAAAGAACTTGCCATTAATTGTAAAAAGAAATGATTGGTACACAATTCATCATATGAATAAATAATAAACAGCCAACAGAATATATATTTTACATGCAACCCACAAGACTCCCACTAGAGTTGATCATTCAGGTATCGTATATCCATTGATCTAGTATGACCATCATGCTTTCTCTGCGCGAGAGGCTTTGTCAGTGGATCTGCAATATTCTCCTCAGTCGGCACTTTGCAAATGTTCACATCTCCTCGTTCGACAATCTCACGAATAAGATGGAACCGCCGAAGTATGTGCTTGGAGCGCTGATGGGATCTAGGTTCCTTAGATTGTGCAATTGCACCATTGTTATCACAGTAGAGAACTACGGGACCAACAATGCTAGGAACTACATCTAGCTCGCCGATGAATTTCCTAATCTATACAGCCTCCTTCGCCGCATTCGCTGCAGCGATATACTCGGCCTCAGTCGTAGAATCAGCAACTGTCTCTTGCTTGGAACTCTTCCAGCTTACAGTTCCTCCATTAAGGCAAAACACAAAACCTGACTGAGACTTCGAATCATCCCTATCAGTTTGGAAGCTGGCATCCGTGTAACCAATTACAATGAGCTCTTCCTCTCCACCATACACCAAGAATACATCCTTAGTCCTTCTCAAGTACTTCAGGATATTCTTCACGGCTATCTAGTGACATTCACCGGGATCAGACTGATACCTGCTAGTCATGCTCAAAGCAAAAGAGACATCGGGTCGAGTACATAACATTGCATACATGATTGACCCAATTGACGAAGCATATGGAATCAATTTCATGCGGTCCTTATCTTCACAAGATTTTGGACACTGGTCCTTAGAGAGATTCACACCATGAGACATGGGCAAAAATCCTTTCTTGGACTCAAGCATGTTAAACCGCTTCAACAGCTTCTCAATGTACGTACTCTGAGTCAAACCCAGCAACTTCTTCGATCTATCTCTATAGATCTTAATACCGAGTATGTAAGTCGCTTCACCCAAGTCCTTCATAGAAAAGCAGTTCCCTAGGTTGTTCTTAACAACTTTCAGGGTAGGTACGTCATTCCCGATCAGCAGTATGTCATCTACATACAATATCAGGAAGACAACAATGCTCCCACTGATTCGCTTGTAAACACACGGTTCATCTTCATTCTTGACAAAACCAAACTCTTTGCTCTTCTCATCAAAACGAAGATTCCAACTTCTAGAGGCCTGTTTCAATCCATAGATGGACTTATTCAGCTTGCATATTTTAGTGCTTCATTTGGGAATACAAAACCCTCGGGTTGTGTCATGTAAACTTCCTCAAGGAGGTTTCCATTTAGGAAAGTCGTTTTGACATCCATCTGCCAGATCTCGTAGTCATAATACCCAGCAATAGCAAGTAATATCCTAATGGACTTTACCATGGCAACAGGGGAAAAGGTCTCATCATAGTCAACACCATGAATTTGCTTGAAACCCTTAGCCACCAGTCGCCCTTTGAATGTCTGTACATTCCCATCCATGTCGGTCTTCTTCTTGAAGACCCACTTGCACCCTATGGGTCGTACCCCTTCAGGTGGTTCCACCAAGTTCCAAACTTGGTTTGTATACATGGAGTCCATTTCGGATTTCATAGCCTCAAGTCATTTGTCGGAGTCCGGTCCATTCATAGCCTCTTGGTAGGTCGCTGGTTCATCATCATGATCCATAAGCAACACATTACCTATTTGAGACACGAGAAATCCATATATCTCAGGCTCAAATCTTGGTCTACCAGATCTACGTAGGACTTGTGTCTCTTGAGCAGGTTCTCTAGCTACAACATCTTGTAGTCCTTGCTCAGAATCCAATTCTGGTTCATTCACTACTTGTGGTTCTTGAACTTCTTTAAGTTCTACCTTTTGCGTCTTTCTTGATAAGAACTCTTTCTCCAAGAAGACACCCGTCCTTGCGACAAACACTTTGCCCTCAGACGGTAGGTAAAAGTAATATCCTTTCGTTTCCTTAGGATATCCCACCAGATAACACTTATCTGATTTAGGTTCCAGCTTGTCAGGCATTTGACGTCGTACGTATGCCTCACAACCCCAAATTTTAATGAATGACATACTAGGACGCTTCCCAGTCCATATCTCATATGGTGTCTTTAGAACCGTTTTCGTCGGAGCGCGATTCAGTGTCATTGCAGCAGTCTCTAAAGTAAAACCCCAAAAGGAAACAGGCAAGTCTGCATGACTCATCATCGACCGTACCATGTCTAACAGAGTACGATTTCTCCTCTCAGACACACCGTTATGCTGCGGTGTCCTAGGTGGAGTGAGATGTGATACAATACCACACTCTTTCAGATGATCACGGAACTCATGACTCAGGTATTCGCCACCTCGATCAGATCGGAGTGCTTTAACCCTTTTACCCAATTGGTTCTCCACTTCATTCTTAAACTCTTTGAACTTTTCAAAAGTTTCGGATTTGCACTTCATAAGATACACGTATCCGTATCTACTGAAATCATCAGTAAATGTAACGAAGTAGAAATACCCACCCCTAGCCATAGAACTCATGGGTCCGCATACATCACTATGTACTATACCCAAAAGATCCTCAGCCCTCTCAGTATAACCAGTGAAAGGGGCTTTAGTCATCTTGCCTAATAAACAAGACTCGCATCGCTCAAATGATTCATAATCAAATGAGTCCAATAGTCCATCTTTATGGAGCTTGGATATGCGCTTCTCGTTTATATGGCCCAAACGACAATGCCAGAGATATGTAGGATTTGAGTCATTTGTTCTTAGTCTTTTATTATTATCTACATTATAGATCGGATGGTCCAGGTTCAAAACATAAAGACCATTAAACAATTGAGCTACAGCATAACAAACATCATTCTTAAATATAGAACAACAATTGTTCTTAATTATAAAAGAAAAACCAATCATGTCTAAGCATGAAATGGATATAATGTTTCTAGTTATGGCCGGAACAAAATAACAATTATTAAGTTCTATTACAAGCCCACTGGGCAAAGAAAGACGGTAAACCCCTACGGCTACAGCAGCAACTCTTGCTCCATTGCCGACGCGCAGGTCCACCTCTCCTTTACTCAGCAATCTTCTCCTTCTTAGTTCCTGCACATTTGTACAAATGTGAGAACCACATCCGGTATCCAATACCTAAGATGAAGGAGCAGAAAGGTTTATCTCTATAACGTAAATATTCGAAGCGGAAGTCATACCTCCCTTCATTTTCTGCAGACCCTCAATGTACGAAGGACAATTCCTCCTCCAATGACCAGCCTTGCCACAATGGTGGCATTTCCCTTCCTTCACGGTGCTCTTCCTTTTCAGCGCAGAAGATTTGGGATCAAGATGTGACTTAGGTCCCACCTTCCTCTTCTTGAAGCCCTTCGCCTTACCCTTGCCTTTATGTACCATCAATATGGGACTAGCAGGCTTGGCCTTCTTCATGTTTATCTCGGCAGTTCGCAACATGCCTAGGATCTCGGGCAGTGTCTTGTCTATTTCATTCATGTTGTAGTTCAAGACGAACTGCTCATAATTATCCGGCAACGATTGCAGGATAAGATCTGTGGCCAACTCTTGACCCAGAGGAAAACCCAGTCTCTCCAGGTTCTCTATATACCCAATCATCTTGAGTACGTGAGTACCAACCGAGTCTCGAGCTCCCATTTTGCACTGAAATAATGCCTTCGTGACATCGAACCTCTCTTGACGAGCTTGCCCTTGAAACATTTTCTTTAGGTGCTCGTCAATCTCCTTGCACCCCATGTTCTCGTGTTGCTTCTGAAGCTCAGAGTTCATGGTGGCAAGCATAAGGCACTCGACGTCTAAGGCGTCATCGGTATACTTCTTATAAGCATCCTTATCAACACGGGACGAGTTCTCGGTCGGCACCTCGGGGGCTTCTTCTTCCAAGACGTAGAGCTTTCGCTCTTGCCTGAGAACAATTCTCAGGTTCCTGTACCAGTCCATGTAGTTCGTCCCACTTAGCTTGTCCTTCTTAAGGATAGCTCTCAGGGACAAGGTGGAATGTGAACCACTTGCCATGGAATTCTACAAGAATTCATGCAGAATTTAATCAGTACCAAAATTTCAAAATACAATTTATTTTAATTTGGACTTCAATTAAATACTCCCACTATTTTATTCAAATTGATAGCCCTCACTATCAATTCAGAGAGTCCATGCGAGCTACTCTCTTAGTGGACAAGACCCGTATTTCACCAACACAATGAGTCAGCTTTGGCTTTTCTCTCACTATGCAGTTATTTTGGTAGGCAACGCTTGCCAATTGCATCCTCATGCAACTCTTGTATGGTTGGTGAATAACTCCTTATTCGCATCCATCATATGGTGCAAGCCAACCCTATGCCTCTAGGCACTCAACCTTTGAGGTCACCTAGTTAAGTTAGACCCGATGTCGACAGTGGGATATCACAATTATCCGCTCGCACCCTTACCAAGATAGATTAATGCACCTTGCTTTGGCAAGCCCACATTTCATCGATCGAGGCAGGAAGAGTGTCATCCATCGGAAGGCATCCGAACACTTAATATTTGATGAAGGGATTTTTAATAATAGGTTAACACTTAACCATGATCAACATTTGATCAGTGTGCACAACCACAGAAAAACAGGCTTTCTAAAAATCCACATGCATCCCTTATGTGCACAACATAAGACTATCAACCTTTGATAGACGAAAGGGCTAAATCTGGACATTTAGAACTCTTCCAAATCTTCAGATTTACATGCATTGGACAAAGGCAAAGACAACTCGACTTAAAGCAGTAGACAAGCTCGTCTCTCATTGTTGGATTCAAAATCCAAAACAATACAAGGGTTCATTAACCACTTGAGGGACGGTTACTGCTAAGGAGACAACAATTTCTAACAATTAGAAATTACCACGAAATCCCAGACGTTCCTGGCGGGGTTCCAAGGGGCCGCGCCCCTGGCGGGGTCTTAGGGGCAGAGCCCCTAACGGGGTGCGGGGCAGAGTCCGTCCAAATTTTTCAAAATCACCACCGAATTCCCTTGGAAAAAATCATCAACTTTTGATGTTCCAGGAAGAAATCTTGACATTTAGAACGCTTCCAAATACCTAGATTTGCACGTACTGGAATAACCTAACTTCTGAAACAACATTCATGGTCGTAACCTGGCTCTGATACCACTGTTGGGTTTTCTACAACCATACATCATATGTAGGCGCAGCGGAAATAAAGAGAACAACCCAAAAGAGTTTGGATCGGGCCATGAACATTGAATCAAGAAGTTAATCGAAACTACTAGGTAGGAAAATTACCTTTGCGGGATTGGATCAAATCGAACCTAGGTGCTCCAAGATGAAATTCGAATTTCTGCCTTGAGTTCTTCAAGGATCGAAATAGATCGATCCCTCTACAGAAGTCCACACAAGCAATGAAGAACCATAGCTTCTTGTCGTACAAGAACTAGGTCGGAGAAGGAAGCTCTCAACGTCCTCACGGACTGCTAGGTCCGATCCAGAGGAGGCGGCGACCGGCGGCGGCGACTAGCGGCGGCGGAACGACGATCGGCGGACGGAACGAGAACAGTCGGAACGCTTCCGTCGTTTCTCTCTCGCGAAAAGGCTCGATCTAAAAACCGTATATGTCGAAGCCCTAATCACGTCCTTTTATACGCAAGGCATAAAATCGACTATCCGCAGACCAGAGGGAAAAAACAGAAAATCTGTCCAGATTTACATTCGCCGAATTCGACTAATTTTATTCGCCGAATTCGACTAATGACATTCGCCGAATTCGACTAATGACATTCGCCGAATTCGACTAATCATTCGGCTATATAAATTCGGCGAAACCCTTTAGCCGAATTTGCCATTAGCCGAATTCGTCTAAACCCTTTAGCCGAATTCGGTTAATGCCATTAGCCGAATTCATCTAAACCCTTTAGCCGAATTCGGTTAATGCCTTTAGCCGAATTATCTAGTGTAAATCCGTTCGTTTAAACACTTTAAACGACTTCCCTTTTGAGACATTCTCAACTTGATTCCAAGCATTCACAGGATTGGCCCTTCACTCATATCCTATATGAGTAAGGCCAACACAATCTTTTCTCCAATTTCTCCAAACGCTTTTATGTGCGACCCTATAGGCTCATATTGCGTTGGCAGCAAGACTAACTGTTGATTGCTTTGAGATCACCTCAGAAACTCCAACAAGGCCGACCTACCCCGGATAGATGTTGAGGCATCTGCGAGGGGGCTCAGAGCCAAGCCAGCTCACCCTCGGACCGAAGAGGACATGGTGGCTAGGCCCCTCGACAGCGCCGCGGTGGGTTGTTCAGGCTGCACCTGGCGACTAGAAGGCACTGTAGAGAGTAAAGGGTTAAGAAAGGCTCAGTTCATTCAGGCGAGAAAGCAGTATCCTTACTGGTACCATGACAGGGCAAACAGGAGGGAGCAGCGAAGTACACACGTTAGCTGGAGGCAGTCCCGCATCCCCGACCCCACCGGTCGTAGTCTCGACCTCACCCTCGCCTTGCCGAAGAGATAAGTCGGCATTGGGCTCTTCGCTGATGGGCGGGCTAATCTCCTGGGCGAAGGCCCGCATCTCGCAGTAGACTCTGGGTCTGTAGAGGACATCTCGTGTGGGTCGCGATCGACCCTCTTCCTCTTGTGTTTCTTCTTCCTCGCGGAGCTGGGAAGGCAAGGAGTTAGGAACTCGCCGATGATATCGAGGACATCGGCCGCATCGGGCTCGTCGTCAGCGAGCCCCCGATTGGCGGCCAATGAAGAACCTCCTCTAGAAGCCATCGCAACATGAAGGATCGAAGGCACACCCCCACTCTATTTATAGAGGAAGGCCCGGTTAGCATATAGTCTCGCCGAATAAGGGGTTGGACTTCTTTCCAACCTCTGACGAGCTCGAAAAGAGCGGGGATTGTGTACAACCCGTATTCAGTGAGTAGACCACCTTGCACCTGGCGAGTAGGCCAACCGCATTCGGCGAGTAGATCCATTAGTGATCTTACTCGCCCAGGGCAGCGTGAGGCGAGTATGCCCCTTCCGTGTCCTTCTCGACGGCATAGTCTCTTCTCGACGTTATGAGTGTGATCCATCTAAGCGACATGAGCAGCCCGTCTCGACGACAAAGCTCATTCTCTCCCAGGATGAGGAGAGTTGACCCAGTCTCAGGCGAGCTCGCCTCAAGGGAACTCGCCCCTCGACAAGTAGGAAACGGCCTAGTCGCCTCAGCTGCACTCGCTCAAGAAGGGAGCGAGGTGAGTTCGGGCGACCCAACTCCCCCGTCCTCCCTCATTATCCGCAGACCAGCGGGGGCTGCGATTAGTATTTACGAAAAGGCGCGAGGAGCTGTTCGCAGACCATTTTGGTCTGCATATAACAATTTGGTTAAAGCAGAGGGAGCTATTCGTAGGACTTTAGGATGATTTTGCCCTTAGAGGAATTTGCGTATAAATAGGACCCATTATATCTCAGATCAGCACAGACCCACCCCCCAAGAGAGCCTGTGCTTTCCACCTTGCGTTCTTGTGCTATCTGAGACAGGCTCAACCTTTGGTTTTTGGAGGGGAAATCAAGTGAGATTTTCGGGTTAGTGGCGGGACCTCCTCGCAGCAGCCAGTGGATCCAATCTTAGGCAATTACCTACCAGTCTGAGAGGGCAGGTTCTCAGCTCGAAATACTTAGACCTAAGGATATGACGAAGAGATAAGTAACTCAAGCTACTCTCCAAGTCTCGAACATAGTTGGACCAGTATTCGGGTTCCAACAGAGGAGAGATGAGACTGCCACGCAAAAATCGGAATTTGGCTGCGCTTAGACTTGGTAAACTCTAAATCGGAAGGGGGGTTTGAGCGATCCCGTCAATTGGTTCGATGAACGGCGTCGGGGAACAAAAATAATTCGTGGTTAGTCGATTAAAGGATGGGCATAAACTTGGATGAAAGTATATGCTCAACTTGAAACACTAATAAATTATAAAGGATCAAGAAATCTGAATAGAGAGGGAAAGGAGGGAGAACCTTACCAAAAGAAGCCAAATTCGAGCCCAAAAATTTGAGTATAGGGGGATTTGAGCAAATCCAAAGTGTCCCTCTCGCAACTACCGGCCAAAACGAAGAGGAAGAGGGATAGAGGTGGTTGCTGGCCCTTGAAGAGGAGGGAAGAGGGTTGCTGCTGCCGTCCCTTGGAGAAGAAGGTTGCTACAACCGACCCCTTGGAGGAGAAGGTTGTTGTTGTCGACTTGGAGAGGAGAAGGAGAAGTCGGCCACGAGTAGGAGGAGCAGGAGGTGCCAGCCACGAGTGCAGAGGGGTGAGCCTGAGACGGCACCTGCGGGAAGATCACGGCTTGCGGAAAACGGAAAAGAGCGAAGGGTGCGGGAACCCTAAAGGATGAAACAATGAAATAATCCGGGGGGGGGCTAAGCATTAGAGGGGAAAATTTAGGTTAATTACGAAAATGCCATTACTTAGATTTAATTCATTTAAATCCCCCTTAAAAAAATGGGTTGTTACAACGCAGATTGGCACTTCTAAAAAATGATGGGGCTACCCCTCGGGCAACTCGAGCGACAGTGGTGATGGCATTGACAGCTGCCACCCGCGGTGCCCCTAGTGCCGCAACCACGCGGCGCCCGGAGGCACCGCGGAGCTAAGGCACGACGAGTGCCGCGTGACACAAGAGGGCCCGCTCGGGCGCCCCCTTCGAGTGCCGCAACTGCACACCGCCCGTCCGAGTGCCGCAACCGCGCGGTGCACGGAGGCACCGCGGAGCTAAGGCACGATGAGTGCCACGCGACACCCCCCTCCAAACGGCGCCTGGTGTGCCCTCATTGCGTTGCGCGATCGTGCAAGACCACCAGGTGCGCGCGATCTTGCGACAGAGGCTATACACTCGCGCGCAATCATGGTCGCGGGCGGCTCAATTTCCTGTCTTGCCGGTCAATTTGTTTCCCCCCAATATACTGGTCGATTTTAGGGGAACCCAACAGTAGTTATTCGCTATTCTAAAATGTGATCGGTAAGACCTAATTTATTTTAGTTTGAACACAATTAGTTATAAATTATGATATTATTAATAAAAAAATATTAATATAATAATGGACTTTTGGCAGTTTGCACCCCCAATTATACCATTTTTGCACTTTGCACCCCAAATTATTAAATTTGGCATTTTGCACCCCCCATTTACACCTCCTTTGGCACTTTGCACCCCAAGTCCATTAAATTGAGGGTATTTTCGTCCAACAACATTAATAATAGGCTTTGTTTTCCGAAATCGGAGTGTCATTTCCTCTTCTCGCCATTCCCGCGTGCCGATTCTTGTCGCTAGGGTTCCAAAGCTTCGTCGTCCCGCTGAGGCGAAATTTATTAATCCGTGTCCCATTTCAAAATCTTGGTCCGGGTTAAATGGTGTGTTTACACGTGGTGAAATCTCGCGAGTTTATTAGGTATTTGGCGCCAAAGTCAACTAAACCGTGCGGCAACAAAATATTAATCGATGCTCCGTTATACTCGCGACCGCCATTTTCTTTTCTCCATGCTCTGTTATATGCCACCATTTTTTTCTCCTCCCAAGCTTTTCATTTATTCTGGAAGCAACTGAGCACTCATACTGGACAATTTCTTCTCAATTTTTCGCGCATTCGCAGAGCTCCTAAATGGAAGAGCAAGTATTATTTCTGGAATTATCAATACTAGTTGTTGTTGTTGTTGTATATGCATTTAGATTCCCAAACTTCACTTCCCTGGTAGCAATCAACGTCTTTTACTTTAGGGTTCATTTATCGGCTTTGTAGAAGACGATTGATTGTCTTGGAGATCGAATTCAGTCTCCATAGAAATCAAATTTGATTTCCATGGAGATCAAATATGATTGCCATGGAGATCAAATTTGATTTCCAAGATGATTAAATTTTATTTTTACTTAACATCATATCAATTTTGTGGGTAGGTTACAAGCAGAAAAGGCAATTATGTATTTACAGTTGCCGATACTGAAGTTGAAGCCTATGAGATGTATTGTGTGTATGCAAGTATAATTGGTTTTAGCGTTCGTAAATAGCATAAAATATGCTGGCCTGGCACAAAAACTCTTAAGGCGCGTGAATATTGTTGCTCCAGGGCTGGAATAAAAAAAGTGGACAAGGTTCCATCATCACATTTCAAATTTCGACATTTAGAGACTAGAACTAATTGTCCCGCAGTTATTATTTTCAATGCCGATAGAGAAGGCAAACATTTGACAGTTGGCAAATTTGTGGAGGAACATAACCATCCACTAGCTTCTAAAAATGAGCAACACCTGCTCCGATCACATAGGACTGTTGCGGTGGAGAGTGGTATATTTTAAAGTCAATGTCGGAAGCGGGTATCAGAACGGCTGATGCTTATTGTTATCTAGCTGATGAAGTTGGCGGTTCCCAGAATCTGGGATTTACTAAATCAGACGCATATAATTTTCTTGGTAAGCACAGAAAATCAAAAATCGATGGAGGCGATGCCGCTAATCTATTAGAACTGCTTAAGGAACGACAAGTATCTGATAACATGTTTTCTTTCGACGTTCAAGTGGATGATCTCAATAGGTTGACAAATTTTTTATGGATAGATGACCCTAGCAAAATAGATTACGAGTGTTTTGGCGATGTGCTAATATTCAACACAACATATAGAATGAACAGATATAATCGTGTATGTGCACCCTTTGTTGCAGTTAATCACCATTGGCAGAATGTCGTAATTGCTATTGTTTTTATAGATGAAGAAACCATAGAATCATTTACATGGCTCTTTCAAACATTTTTAAAATTTGTATCCGGTAAGCAACCCTTAACAATCTAAACTGATCAAGATCAAGCAATGGATGTAGCCATTGAGAGAGTTTTGTGTAAGAGCCGACATCGATTATGTCAGTGGCATATAGATAAAAAAGATCTCACTAAGGTTCATTCATTCAATGTGGATCATGACATAAGATCTTTATTTTACAAATGTTTGAGCAAATGTGATACGGTTGAAGAATTTGAAGTAAACTGGAGTTCGATGATTGTTCGTGGAAACCTACAAGAAAATAGGTGGTTGAACGACTTATACAATATAAGGCAAAAGTGGGCCACAACTTTTAATAAGGGGTTCTTAATCATGGCATTTTTCCACGCAAAGGAGTGAGTCCTTAAATAATGTATGGCATGCCATCACAAAGTCGACGTCCACCTTAGTTGATTGTTTCAATCAAATAGAAAAAATGGTTAGCAATTTCGTGATAAAGAGAAAGAAGAAGATTTTAGATGCAAACAAGGGGCTATACATGTTGATGTACGAAATTGTCTAATTTTGAAACAAGTTTTGAAGTTGTACACGCGTACAATGTACAATAAATTTTATGATGACTTTAAAGAAGGCGCATTTGGCTTATTCATTGAAGAAGAACATATACTTGCTGAAAATGTTTACATTTTTCTCCTAAGATGGAGCGATCGGGCAGAACATAATAAACATTGGACTGCGGAGTTGGACAGCAGTACATACGACATATATTGTTCATGTTATAAGTTCCAAACTGATGGGATGCTATGTAGCCATGCACTTAAAGTGTATAATCACAATAATATCACGTGTATCCCCGATAAATATATCTTGAAACGGTGGTCAATAAATGCAAAGAAGGATATCTACTGTTATGATAATGGAGGGTGCTCAGAAGGCTTTTCAAGTTTGGCTTTTAGAAATCATATTTGTCGTTAGGCATATGACTTGGCTCTACGTGTTGAAAAGTGCAGTAATATATAATTTTATTGGTAAGCACAGAAAATCAAAAATTGATGGAGACGACGCCACTAATCTATTAATTAGAACTGCTTAAGGAATGACAAATATCTGATAACATGTTTTCTTTCGACGTTCAAGTGGATGATCTGAATAGGTTGACAAATTTTCTATGGATAGATGGCCCTAGCAAAATAGATTACGAGTGTTTTGGCGATGTGCTAATATTCGACACAACATATAGAATGGACATATATAATCTTGTATGTGCACCCTTTGTTGCAGATAATCACCATTGGCAGAATGTCGTAATTGCTATTGCTTTTATAGATGAAGAAACCATAGAATCATTTACATGGCTCTTTCAAACATTTTTAAAATTTGTATCCGGTAAGCAACCCTTAACAATCTATACTGATCAAGATCAAGCAATGGTTGTAGCCATTGAGAGAGTTTTCTGTAAGAGCCGACATCGATTATGTCAGTGACATATAGCAAAAAAAGCTCCCACTAAGGTTTAGTCATTCAATGTGGATCATGACATAAGATCTTTATTTTACAAATATTTGAGCAAATGTGATACAGTTGAATAATTTGAAGTAAACTGGAGTTCGATGATTGTTCGTGGAAACCTACAAGATAATATGTGGTTGAACGACCTATACAATATAAGGCAAAAGTGGGCCACAACTTTTAATAAGGAGGTTCTTAATCATGACATTTTGTCCACGCAAAGGAGTGAGTCCTTAAATAATGTATGTCATGCCATCACAAAGTCGACGTCCACCTTAGTTGAATATTTCAATCAAATGGAAAAAAATGGTTAGCAATTTTCGTGATAAAGAGAAAGAAGAAGATTTTAGATGCAAACAAGGGGCTATACATGTTGATGTACGAAATTGTCTAATTTTGAAACAAGTTTTGAAGATGTACACGCGTACAATGTACAATAAATTTTATGATGACTTTAAAGAAGGCGCATTTGGTCTATTCAATGAAGAAGAACATATACTTGCTGAAAATGTTTACACTTTTCTCCTAAGATGGAGCGATTGGGCAGAACATAATAAACATTGGACCGTGGAGTTGGACATCAATACATACGACTTACATTGTTCATGTTATAAGTTCCAAACTGATGGGATGCTATGTAGCCATGCACTTAAAGTGTATAATCACAAGAATATCACGTGTATCCCTGATAAATATATCTTGAAACGGTGGTCAATAAATGCAAAGAAGGATATCTATTGTTATGACAATGGAGGGTGCTCAGAAGGCTTTTCAAGTTTGGCTTTTAGAAATTATATTTGTCGTTCGCCATATGACTTGGCTCTACGTGTTGAAAAGTGCAGTAATACATAATTTTATTGGTAAGCACAGAAAATCAAAAATCGATGGAGGCGACGTCGCTAATCTATTAATTAGAACTGCTTAAGGAATGACAAATATTTGATAACATGTTTTCTTTCGACGTTCAAGTGGATGATCTGAATAGGTTGACAAATTTTCTATGGATAGATGACCCTAGCAAAATAGATTACGAGTGTTTTGGCGATGTGCTAATATTCGACACAACATATATAATGGACATATATAATCTTGTATGTGCACCCTTTGTTGCAGTTAATCACCATTGGCAGAATGTCGTAATTGATATTGCTTTTATAGATGAAGAAACCATAGAATCATTTACATGGCTCTTTCAAACATTTTTAAAATTTGCATCCAGTTAGCAACCCTTAACAATCTATACTGATCAATTCAAGCAATGGCTGTAGCCATTGAGAGAGTTTTCTGTAAGAGCCGACATCGATTATGTCAGTGACATATAGCAAAAAAAGCTCCCACTAAGGTTCAGTCATTCAATGTGGATCATGACATAAGATCTTTATTTTACAAATGTTTGAGCAAATGTGATACGGTTGAAGAATTTGAAGTAAACTGGAGTTCGATGATTGTTCGTGGAAACCTACAAGATAATAGGTGGTTGAACGACCTATACAATATAAGGCAAAAGTGGGCCACAACTTTTAATAAGGGGGTTCTTAATCACGGCATTTTGTCTACGCAAAGGAGTGAGTCCTTAAATAATGTATGTCATGCCATCACAAAGTCGACGTCCACCTTAGTTGAATGTTTCAATCAAATGAAAAAAAATGGTTAGCAATTGTCGTGATTAAGAGAAAGAAGAAGATTTTAGATGCAAACAAGGGGCTATACATGTTGATGTACGAAATTGTCTAATTTTGAAACAAGTTTTGAAGTTGTACACGCGCACAATGTACAATAAATTTTATGATGACTTTAAAGAAGGCGCATTTGGTCTATTCAATGAAGAAGAACATATACTTGCTGAAAATGTTTACACTTTTCTCCTAAGATGGAGCGATTGGGCAGGACATAATAAACATTGGACTGTGGAGTTGGACATTAGTACATACGACATACATAGTTCATGTTATAAGTTCCAAACTGATGAGATGCTATGTAGCCATGCACTTAAAGTATATAATCACAAGAATATCACGTGTATCCCTGATAAATATATCTTGAAACAGTGGTCAATAAATGCAAAGAAAGAAATCTACTGTTATGACAATGGAGGGTGCTCAGAAGGCTTTTCAAGTTTGGCTTTTAGAAATCATATTTGTCGTTCGGCATATGACTTGGCTCTACGTGTTGAAAAGTGCAGTAATATGAGAGAATATATCATTGATGCAATATCTGAGATTTCAAACTATGTGGATCATCATTTGGATAAAGAAATCTCAAATGCAAACACGAAGAAGAGAGCATCCATCAAGTATCCAACACGTTTACGTCCAAAAGATCTTCCAAATGCTCGTATTAAAGCACATTGGGAAAAGCCAAGTAATCCTATTTTCTATATGCTAGTGTTTATACATGTTCCTTTTTTCAAAACATCACTGTTTATCAAGATGAAGAAGAGATATCTTATCCGCTATGATCTTCATACTATTTAACAAAAAGTCATGAACAGCCTTGGGCCAATTATGCCTAACAAACTCATTTGGCTCACATAATTGTACAAGTACTTTTGGAATTCGATCACCACTGGAGGGGAAAAAGTTGCATAATTGACGTAAAATCAAAACATTCACTTCAATATCCGCTTTTTGGCTAGCCATATGATCCAATTTACTCTTTAACTCAGTTTTAGTGAGTATTGCATATGGTTTTGCTGCAAACCTGACATCTTCACCAGAATTGAGCATACCAAGTATCAATGCTACTTCGTTGATAGAAAAACATAACTCTTTGGAGCCAAAAGAAAATACATTCCTCGAAGCATCATAACATGACATCAGAACATATATTAGAGGTATGTTCTGCGAAAGTCGGGGGGCTTCAAAGATTTGTAAAGCTCTCACTTCATGTAATGTCATCTTCTTTTGTTCATCCAAAATGCGTATTACATTACATGCTTGTGCACAAAACATTTGACATATAACATCTTGAACTAAGAATGTGTGGTTTGGAGGCATACTTCTTCTTCCCCAGGACTCTATAACAAAGCTGCTAAACAAAAGACAATATATTATGCTAGAAATATGTTCTGAACATCATGATACTATGCTTGTTCTACATGATATTATGTTTCAATCTCTGTGGAGACTGATTTCAATCTCTACAGAGATCGAATTTGATCTCTATAGAGATCGAATTCAATCTCCATGACGATCGCGTAACCGTTAACGATCTCCATAGCGATCAGTTTAGAAATGATAAAGAACAAAAATAATCCTTTCTTCATAATTAATTAGGTAGTTCACAAAGCGATGAATGCTTTTAATCAAAAACCCTAAAAATATCCTTTGTGAGAAAAGGAACTTACCAGCAAAAGAACGATGAACTTCAGACAGGGCGATCCCCTTCACAGGTACGACTTTCGAAATGTCCAGTCCGGGCGATCCCCCAGTCCGGTGATCGTCGACGTTACCCTTCACGGCGAACCCAGTAAAGTTCAGCACTGGGCGAAACGCGAACTACAGAAAAAAGGGCGTTGTTAAAGGCAAACCAGAATTGGCTATTGGCAAACCAATTTCCATGAGTTATTACGCGCCTTTTGAAAATATGCTTTGTACATGCATTTTTAGGAAAAGTGTTCAACACGAAAATTGTAGATCTAGTCGAGATCTACAACTTTCGTGTTGAGCACTTTTCCTAAAAATGCATGTAAAAGACGTATTTTCTTGTTATTTTCAAAAATTCACTATAGTTACGATAAGGGCGACAATACGCCTTGTGCGTGCATTTTTAGGAAAAGTGTTAAACACGAAAGTTGTAGATCTCGACGAGATCTACAATTTTCGTGTTGAACACTTTTCCTAAAAATGCATGTACAAAGCGTATTTTCAAAAGGCGCATAATAACTCATAGAAATTGGTTTGCCAATAGCCATTTCTGATTTGCCTTTAACAATGCCCAAAAAAAAAAGCAGAAGAAATCAGAAGCTCAGGAGCTTTTTCTGTTAAGTATCATAACAGCAAAACAACAGGCCAGCGAAACTATTCAAATTTTTAATTGCCCCCGCTGAGCGCCGAGCTTCAATATCGCTTTCTTCTCATCGTCCCGCCGAGCGCCGAGCTCCGAGCTTGAAGGTCCTCATCTACCCGTCTGATCGCCGAGGTATGTGGCTCATTTCTTTCGGTGAGCACGCTGTTTTCGGTCCGATAATCCTTCTTCTCATCGTCCCGCTGCTCGTTTTTTAGGTTATTTCACTGGATCTCATCTTCACTGGATCGCAGAGGTTATTTCACTGGTTCGTCTCATTGTCCCGCTGCTTTTTCTGGGTTTAGGGTTTAACTGGGAGCGTGGAGGAATTCAAGAACTGTTTCTCATTGTCCCGCTGTGCAGCTTTTTCTCGGTTCTAACTGGGAGCTTTTTCTATGTGCAGCTTCTCCTGGGTTCCATTTTGCTGTGGGTGTGATTCTCTAAACATCCTTAGGCTGTCCTGCTGGAGTCGCGACAAATCTTGCCTACTTTTCCAACTTCCTCGCTCAGAGATAAAAAATTTCTAGGCTCACCTCCGGCAAATCCACTGTCGGATCGAAGTGGATTTTCCAACCGAGTTCCTGGTAATTTTCTTGATCGAAGTAATACCAAGGCAAATCCACTGCCGGATCCCTGCTCCAGCTACCCTCCTTTCGCAGTCTTCTACCGGCCATTTCGAAAACCCGGTCCATTCACCATTTATCAGGAGAATGACTTCTTCTGGTGATACAGACAATACAGAAGCTCTTCCCCCCACTCCTTCTACCGGCCATTTAGAAGTTCTGCCCCCCACCCATTTCTCGGATCAAATACCAAACTCCAGTCAACCTTCTGCAAATGAACTCATAGCCTCCTCATCCTCTCCCCTACCCAGGCCATCAGTTTCAGATCCCTGCTTTACAGGAACCATCTTCCACCGCTCCATATCCTTCCATGACAGGAACATCACACCATGCCCCAATTTGACACTCAATTTTTCCCCACCCCCCGCCCTCAAATGCATTGTCGCCCTCCTCGTTTTATATGTTTTCCTCGCCATTCTCATCCACACACTCAATCCCAAAGGGTATTCGGGATTTATGACGCATCCCATTATTGACGCGCTATACTTCCATGTCGTCTCTATTTGCACCACCGGGTACGGTGATATAGTCCCACTCACCTCGCTGACAAAAAATATGTCTTGCCTTTTTGCGCTTATTGGGGTCGGTATTCTCAACACGTTGTTCTCCTCCTTCATTTCCTACATAATTGACCTACAGAAATGCCTTCTCCATGATGCTGGACTCCGTCGCGTGGCATCATATGCATTTGATCTTAAGAGCGGGCAAATGATGATCCGTGCATATGTTGGCTGCACTTTTATAGTACTCACTCTTCTTGTTGCATTTGGGGTTGTAGGAATACAATTTTTCGAGAATTTGAAATTTATCGATTCTCTGCATTTGGCTGTTATTTCGGTAACTACAATAGGCTATGGAGATTTTTCGTTCAAAACTCTTGGTGGGAGAATTTTTGCTAGCTTTTGGTTGCTATTGTCTACATTCTTTGTGGGGGGCACCTTTTTATCTCTAGTACCAACCATAATAAAAAGACATAGCCAACGATCTGCATTGAAAAGATCCTTTACACCTGGAGATTTTACTTTGGTCAACATGAATCATGAAGGATTCATCAGGTACTTTTTTCATGTTTATCTTCTGTTTTTTTATCAATTTTCTTGAACTTATTAATTGTCATAGAGCAATGAAGAATTAACCTTACTGTTTTTTTTCATTTTCTTATTTGCATTGTTGGAGTTTCTTTCTCGCTCGAAACAAGATCCTATCTTTGATCTATCCCAATCCACATCTCGTGCTTATA
Organism: Dactylorhiza incarnata; assembly: GCA_033032865.1. NCBI lineage: Eukaryota > Viridiplantae > Streptophyta > Magnoliopsida > Asparagales > Orchidaceae > Dactylorhiza > Dactylorhiza incarnata. The sequence goes on from JAWHQI010000293.1 coordinate 1,716,877, forward strand.
TTTGCAAAATGGTAGCACCAAAAAATAAAAACACCGCCAACACTTTTGGTGTTTCAAAAAGTTATTGTCGAGCATATGCAACACCATATCATTGCCATCAACATCATACTCTTCATCGAGAGCGGTACAGAGCAGCTCTGCCCTAACAATATACCATCCTTATTTCTTACCATTGCATCCCCTGAAAACAACACAAACTAACAGCCTAGTCTGCCACCTACCTTCAGTTCCATCATAAGCATGTGTGACAATAATTTTGTTCGCCTGAAAGTTTCCTAGTTTAATATATCAACCCTTCGGCTTGATCTTCAAAGACAACCATTTTTTCCTACCACCAAGATGGGCTTCATCTTAATATTGCCTCCTCTTACATGGACCCCCTTCGTACAAGTAGTTTTTTTGGTTCATGTTCACCACATTCCTCAAGAGTTATTTTTTTCTCATCGTCATATGTTGGCCACCCAAAGACCAATTTTCTAATCCATGTTGCCATACTTTGTGTACCATCACAACCGTTTTGCTCTTACTCGTCCAACTTATTACCAACAACATGAACCTTCACTATAAACTTGACCCCCCCCCCCCCCCCCCCCCCCCCCCCCAACAACAACAACAACTCAACAACACAAGGTTATAATTTAATCCCCATAACGTTTTGATGTCTTACCTGAATTGACTTTGCACCACTCATAAGTATGGCCTCAATTTCAAATGTGCCGAAAAAATCCACGACAACCATCATTGCAAGACCATCCCATTCCGCTTCTTAGGCCTCGTTTGGATGGGTGGTGGACCGCCAGTGCGGGAGCAACCGCCACCGCAAGGCGGAAAAACAAACGCCCGGCCGCGCGTGGCCGGCGGCGTTTGCTCCCGCATCCCTTCGCAAAAGCGGCGGTAACGCCCTGTCTCCAACCCCACCTCCGGTTCGAAACCCCTCTACGATTGTTCCCGCCCCGTCTCCCGCCGCCCATCCAAACGAAGCCTTAATCTCCTCGATGACAACCATTCCTATGCCAATGATCTAGATTTATGATTTCCCTTTTCAACCTTGAATTAATACCTCCTACTTAGCCTAATAATGTAGTCTGAGATGAAGGTACTCGAATTAGACATTTGCCAAAACCATCCAAAATACAACCAATTTAGTTTACCAAGCTAATACATCATAATAACCATTGAGAGCAGCAACACAAGTTAATTTACATAAAATCAGGCTCCCAGAAGAAAGAATGCAAATCATGGTACATCTTAGTATCAGTACGATGCATCAAATACTGTGAACGATTTACCTTCTTTTAAAAGCCTTTTCACATTACCTTTTATATAAAGACATTTGAGATGCGCTAGAACACCATGTTTGTTTAAACAATAAACAAAAGTTATTTTCACCACCTGACAATTCTTTGAGGCTTTAAATACTTAACTCCTCAACCAAGCATCCTAAATCTATTGTAACCAATTTGATGAACTAACCAATTGAACCAAAGAAGTACTCACCATTGAACCAACTAAAGTGAACCACATATGCCACATTTTGAATATAGGAACTTTTGAACTCAAAATTGATAGTCTTTTATTACAACTTACAAGTCAAGGCATCATCCAATTACGTATGCTACATTTATAAAAGCCTTTGCACTCAAAATTGATAGTCTTTTACCATTACTCTCATCCACCACTTTGGCACCAAGAGTGATGAAATATCTTTTTATTGTAATCTCTCAATAATTCAAACAATTGTCCTTGCCTTAGATTCAGCACCTTTTTGGTGAAGAAGAACTCAGGTGCTAATGATTCATTAAAAGGTATTGTTGCTAAATCTTAAGGCAAAACCAAAGTCGACGACTACAAATCAGGCACATATTAATTCTTCCCATGAGGCTTCAGCTACTTCCAAGCATAATCTATCACGTTTTCATGTTGCATCATAATATAACAAAGAGTTAGAAAAGAAGTATCATTGAAGAAACAAAATCCATCTAAACTAAAAAATGCTCACATAATTTTCTCAAACCATTTTAGGAGCATGTATTTGGCTTGTGTTGGCATCCTTTCCCTTCATTCTATCTTTGGGGGAAGAGGTCCCTATCCAGCGAGTTCGAGTGTTTTATCCCTCATACCTCGTTACTTATGCAATATAACTATCAACATCAAGCTGACCTAACTGAGATTGAAGTTGGGGATAGGATGATGTCATGTCACACGTAATCATACTCACACACCATGATCTACAAGCTACACTTTTCTCCTCTCATTGTTCGATACCAACAAGACGCGCACCTACCAACAAAACACATTAATATGCTCACATTGCCCCGATATACAATTAGAAATAACTCGAAAGCCCATTTAGCTGTATACAAGAAAGAAATTTCTAGAGCCCGAAAAATCCAGGGAAGATATGAAAGCATTTGTTATTCCTTTGGGAAAGGAAACATAGTCTGGGTAGGGAGTAATAGTTATTTTTGACTTTTGAGATGAAATGGGAACATTTATTCTACTTAGAGTTAGGGAGGGGGTACTAGTATTTATAAGAAGGGATGTAATAAGGCAATTTGTGCATAGTTTGGATCATATGTTTTCTGTTTATTTGTCGGACATGAATCTATTCTTGGTTTGACTCATGATTTCTTCCTCCATTATATGATTCTTACTCATCTTATAACCGAACATATTAAGGAGTTAGAGAAGATCATGGCGTTCATTTCCAGCCGCATTAAACATGCAATGAGCAACGTAATTCTTTCGAACACCTCTTAGCGCAAAGGTTATGCGAATATTGATTGTCACTTCCATCTCTAACAATAGCGAGAACCAAATACTCAACTGTAAACCCCCCAAATGGAACCCACCACTCCCTCCATTCTCACACTACCCGTTGTCCTTCACTGACCAAAAAATCTTTGTATTTGAAGTGTGTTAATTTTCACACTTAAACACAAAAAATCCCAATGTATTAAAACACTTAAACACAAAATTAACACACATGTGAGCATTGGTCTCATGTAAATAAAATGCATCTTTTGGCAAACATAGGTGAAGGAATATCATATTGCACAATGTCTCCATGGATTCACGTAAAGTAACTATTGTTCTACAGTTCCTCACCACAAGTCTTCAATCCTCTTACTGTTCTCTTGAAGAATGACATCATTAACCCATTTACCCATTTCAGTAGACTATCACCACTACCACGATCTTCACACATTCTTTTATGGTCCAACTCAAAGGATGCCAGAGGATGACTTGAGTTGGTGATGACGGCGAGTCGAGAGATACATGGAGCCAGAATCGTGACTTACTAAGCAGGGTGTGCTAGAGAGAGAGAGAGAGGAGAAAGAGAGAGAGAGATTCCAAAATCTCATACACAAGAGGGAGGATATAAATTAATTCTTGCTTAACATCACAAAACCTCAGGGTCCTTTAAATAGATTTACAACGAACATAATTGGAATAAGCGACTTATATGGGCTTAAATAAATAAGACGAACTAAATATGGACGCGACATAAAAACATTAATAAAAGTAATAATGCAACAAAATAACTGGGCACAAAACCCATAACATCTTTTCCCCCCTTGCAAAAAGAGTTTGACCTCAAGCTCGAGGGAGATCAAGTGATCAACAATGTTCACTTCATCTGACGTCTTCATCATCAGAGTCTTCCACTTGCAAGTAAAAGTTTTTTTCACTGGTGTCCGCAGTTATACTACTTATCGCAGTTGAAGCATAATCCTTGTGCGCGACGGTCAGACATTTCTGTGCTAGATAGTCGACGGACCTGCGGGGTGTCAATGCCCTCGACACCTCCCTTCTGAGCCCATGTGCCTATCGTGACGTAGGCCTCCTGCGTTAGCTGAAGTCGACGGTCGCAGTCCTAGCTAAACTCATAACAGCCATCAAGTCTATTGGCACTTCAAATTCGACATCCAAACGCAGTCGATCACTAAGACCGACTGTAAAGACGGCCACCTGCATCTCCGAGAGTATTGTGACGTTAGCAAAGAGTATCTGGAACTGTTTTAGATACCCATCAATCAGCCTTGTCTGTCGTAATGTCGTGAGGGCCCCAAGGGGGTTGCCGCGAATCGGGGGGGGGGGGGGTCAAAACTCAGGTTGCAAGCCCGCTTAAAGTCATGCAAGATCATTCTCAGATTGTCGACGAGCAAATGAACCATAATTGGGTGATGTGGAGCATGTAGAAAGATGCCAGACTGATTCATTCAGTCACCAGTGTTTGTTGATGGCTAAAAAAATGCTTGTATCTAGTGAGCCATCTCAAAGGGTCATCCCTGCCGTCATAAGTTGGGAAAGCCAACTTGGTGAAACATGATGAGTATGGGGTCAATAAATGAGTTTCCCAATCAGTCTCTGATAACGTGATACATTTGTGTGATCATCATCACCATCTTCCTCAATTCTGTGATTTCCTCCATAGGAGTGTTCTCAGGAACAAGACCAAGCATCCCAGCCTCCTTTAAGAGATCCAATATATACTTACGTTGGGATATGATAATACCATGATCAGATCTAGCCACCTCGATACCCAGGAAGTATTGTAATCTTCCCCAAGTCTTTCACCTCAAATTCAGCAGATAAGAAGGTCTTGAGATTAGCAATCTCCTCGGTGTCATTTTCGGTGATCACAATGTCATCCACGTAGGCAATAAGAACCACAACCCTCTGTTCACGTCTCCGGATAAACATGGCGTGATCAGACTGTGCATGCTTGTACCCAAATTTGAGCACAACCATGAGAAATCTGCCAAACCAGGCCCTAAGTGACTGCTTCAGGCCATATACAAATCTTCTTAGACGCAGACAAGCCCTTCAACTCTTTTCTTCACAAATCCAGGAGGGAATTTCATGTACACCTTCTCATCATGCTCAACATGAAGGAATGCATTCTTAACATCCAGTTGATGGAGATCCCAGTCCATGCAAACAACGCACAATAACTACACTCGAATGGAATCCATTTTGCTACGTTAGAAAAGGTCTCTTGGTTGTCTACTCTTTGAGTCTGGGTATATCCTTGAGCAACCAACTGTCCCTTGTACCATTCCACCTTACCATCTTGGTTCTGCTTAACAGAGAAGACCCACTGTGAACCAATGACTTTCTTGCCAGGAGGAAGGGAAGAGACATCCCATGTGTGATTCTTGTCCAAGACAGACATTTCATCTTTCATAGTCCGTGTCCATACCGGTATACCCAAAGCTTCCTGCCACATCTTAGGAATAACAACCAAGGAGAGTGAAGAAACGAAGGCTTGATGGACCGGGGTAAGATGATGGTAAGCCACATGATTAGAAATAGGATGTTGCGTACAAGTTGATTTACCTTTCAACAATGCAAGAGGGACATGTAGATCCACATCATCAGAATCTGAGGCTGAAGTGGGCACTGCTAGAGGTGGAACTCTAGTACCCTTTGTAGTTGAAGGACGACGTTGATCAATATAACCAAACATTCGGTGGCTGCGAATGTCATGTTGAGCAGCGCGAGACCATTCGAGATAATTTGTGTCATCCAAAGGTATCATGGTAATCTTCAAAGAACCAGAGTGCCCATGAGGCCGCTAAGGGTCACTCATTTGAGGCTGCAACACACTCAGTAAAGAAACAGAAGAATCACCCATACTGGCACGAAGGAATGGAGAACACGCAGGAGCTCAAGCAACAAGAGAAATCAAGGAACTAGCAACGAGTAGCCGACAACAATCAACATCAGATAGGACAGGTAAACCAATAACCGAAAGCATGCATCCCACAGGAGACCGACGAAAAAACACGGTGCAGGACGCACAACAACACGACATGACTGGATGAGGAGAGACGGCGCACAAAAGCACAATAGGATTGGATGAGAGCAGTGGCAACATCAGATGATTAAATGAAGACAACGACGACGACAACAACATCGGAGAAGGTAGCGGGCTGCAACGCCATTAGAAGGCGGCAGTGGCATCTTCTACATCAACCAGCCAACATGAAGATCCCGTTTAAGAGCCGCGCGAAGGCATGCGAGAACAACAACGTTAAAATAGTGGGAGGGAGAGACGATCGGTGGAAGGAGAACAGGGAGCGGTTGAGCGGAAGAGAGACGCGTTTAGGGCATGCCTGATTTTTTTCCGCTCCGATGCCAAGTGGAACAGAATAATCGAATATTATTCTTCAATTAGAGGCCTTACTAATACATATACTTGAGTAAGGGACACCAAAAAAACCAAACTACCATAATCCGGAAATTATACAATAATGACGACTTGAAAATATAATAAACTATACGAATTACAATCGTTATTTGGGTGTTTACACACTCTACAAATATTTCTACACCCCACCTGAAGAACATAAGCCACCCTTCCTTAGGAATCTTCATCACTACATTAAGTTTGCATCTTGTCAGAATGTCAGGTCGATCATTGTCCATTTGCATTTGTTGCATTTTCGACATGACATACTCCGACATAAAGTTATATTAAATAATGAACATTTTAAAATTTGTGTGGATTATCACATGAGAGAGCAAATGTTCAAAGAAGGTTGTTGGGTGATGACTTGCATATTACTTGAGAGGTCTCCTTTGGGGACAACAATGAATTTAAGTTCTTGGCGAATAGGTCAATTCATTGTCATAAGAGCGTCATAGTCAAATTTTTTTCCAGCTGAATATTACTAGGAATACGTGTGCTCATCTGGTATTCAATGTTGTGGATTTGACTCTAGATGTTGAGCCACCTAGTTTTGGACCTTCAATCCTCCTTTTTTCTTAGTTTCCACGATCAATACAGCCTTCCCTGTGTCTCCAGCCTACATTACAGCTCTACCCGTTACCATTGTATCCCTACCTTTCACCCTTACGACGACTTACTTACTACATGAGATCCTCAAATATTCATCGGTATGATGGCCATATGCGAAGACACCTACTTGGAGCGACCTAAGTTATTACCAGGCTTGCTTTGGTAGCATATAGTCTCCATTCACCGAAGATGAATGTTTTTGAGTTGTGGTGATTGACGACTTTTGGATCATATAATGGATGATCGGAGACCTCCACCGTGTTCTTCGTAATTTTTCACATTTTTATGTATCTTTTTACTTGTATTTAGGGAGTAATGTTAAATTATTCATCGGGAGATTATGACCATTGGATATATTTATCCTAATTCCTCCCCCTCTAATATACATTATGTTGCAACTGCAAAAAAGAAAGTGATTGAGCCTTTGAGGATTTGCAAAATTATCAAGCCGCACGGTCATGGAAGAGGTGCCGACTCCTCCCCCTCCCCCCCCTCCAGTGCCGACATAGGGAGCCACCAGTGCCTCCACCCTCAAGTGCCGACGTTTGAGAGCAAATCCCCAAACATCCTTCTGAAGCCCTACTAGCCCCTCCATTCACCCCATAGCCTTCAAACACAACCAAATAGCCACGACCAGCCCCCAACCCCCTTTTCCATCCTTAATTCGGCCCCAAACAACAGTACTTACATTCTCGGACAGCCACCACCTTTGTCGGCATCAATTATTTGGTGAGCTTTTACTTTCTAGTGTTCATTTCCTCGCATTATATGAACATCTTATATTGATAGTAATGTTGACTTAAATTAATTTGACGGTTGTATCTCTTTATTGGCGTGCAATATTTATTCGCTCCACTCAAATTCAGTGCGCTCTTAATTCATGCTGCGATAGTTGTCTAATTACTGATCTTGAATGTTTGTTCTTAATTGAGATTAAAAGCACAAGGGTTATAAAATTAATTACTTAATTAATTGTGCGTTGGAACTCTTCAGATGATTGAATCACTCACATTCTCATTAAGTTTAAAGTTTATATAGTAGGATTGTGTGCACTTGCATTTTCTCTCGCATCATTAGAGTCGTGTTTGGTCGATTGTATTTGGGTGTGATTGTTTGCATGACATCTAGGGTTAGGGATTTGTGTCGTCACGTCCACCTATATACCCGTCCTGCGTCAGAAGACGAACTAAATATGGACACGATATAAAGACATTAATACAAATAATAATGCAACAAAATAAGTGGGCACGAAACCCATAACATATTCCAACATCAACTTTTTTGTCTTTCATAGTATGCAGGGTAAGGTTTGCCTACATTTCACCCTTGTGGTGGGACCCTTCCCCGGACCCTCGCTGCACGGGGATGCTTCGTGCACTGGGCTGCCCTTTTTTATAGTCGTGCATGTTTCTCCAAAGAATTTGTCATCGAGTCTGATACACAGTCTTTATGGGTAATTAATTACCGATCTTACTCTGTGTTGGAAAAGCACACCTTTGATTTGATATATAGATTGAGAAGTTATTAACTAGGATGTTGCCCTTGCATAAAATGATAATTAAGTAAAAAGTCTCTCTAGAGACTTAATGTCTAGGATGTCATCAAGAATCCTGAGTAAAATAAGAAGTTTTCAGTGCAATGTCGAATTATATTCGATGTAGCGTCAAGAGACTTCAACGTGTCGTCGAACTCTATCCAGAGTTACTTGGACTACTACTGAAGAAAGGCTTTCGACTTAGTCAAGGTGAACTAAGTCAAGACTTTTCAAAGTGACGTCGACTTCTACTTCTCTAAAGTCAGAGCCACTTGGACTTCTATTTTTGAAGGAGTATTCAATGCCAAGGCTTTCAGAGTTGCATCGATAACTCTAGGAAAGAGGTCACTCTGACTTCTTGAAGATTTCTCATAGTCACAAAGACTTCTCAGAGTCAAGTGGAACTATTCAATGCAACTCAGACTTCTCAAAGTAACTATTCAGAGTAACTCAAGAGATCTTAGAGTAATGAAGAAGTACAGTGTAATTCAGAATTCTCAGAGTAATGAAGAACTATTCAAAATAACTCAGACTTTTCAAAGTAACCATTCAGAGTAACTCAAGAGATCTCAGAGTAAACGAAGAAATAAGTGACATCGACATCTCAGAGTCACTCTGACTTCTTCTCTCTTACTAATCAGAGTGGTGTCGAGTTCTATAAGAGCAACAAAGTAACTTTGACTTCCCTCTCCTCATTCATAATAACATCAAGAAGTCCTTCAACCTCACGTTTACTTATCAAGACAGTTCAAACATTAAAATTTGGAGCTTGTCACAACCAATGTTTTAAATATCGGATGTCGGCGACATATCGGATTGAGTTTTTAAATGTCGGATGTCGGAAGTATGAGACATGTCGGGGATATTTTAAAATATCGGATTTCCATGTCTTATAAATAAAATTTTTATTTTTATGTATACTAACTATAATTATATCTTATAAAATTAGTGTTAGGGGTAAGGCCTAACCCGTACCGGTGGGCAATACCAGCTGTTCAAATACCGCACCGCGCGAAGCAGTCCACGACAATGATCCATAGTGGCCCCCAATCCGGAGCCCCTAACAGGGCCGCGGCCCCCACACCCCAACCCGTCTCCTCAACCAGTTTAATTGAGGCGGGTTGTTGAGGCTGGGATTCGATCCCCAGACCTCCTTGATAAGGAGCCTTCAACACGGCTCTCATCACCAACTGAGCCGCGACTCAGTTGGTGATGAGAGCCGTGTTGAAGGCTCCTTATCAAGGAGGTCTGGGGATCGAATCCCAGCCTCAACAACCCGCCTCAATTAAACTGGTTGAGGAGACGGGTTGGGGTGTGGGGGCCGCGGCCCTGTTAGGGGCTCCGGATTGGGGGCCACTATGGATCATTGTCGTGGACTGCTTCGCGCGGTGCGGTATTTGAACAGCTGGTATTGCCCACCGGTACGGGTTAGGCCTTACCCCTAACATAAAAGTGCACTTTTATGTTAGGGGTAAGGCCTAACCCGTACCCGTGGGCAATACCAGCTGCTCAAATACCGCACCACGCGAAGCAGTCCACGACAATGATCCATAGTGGCCCCCAATCGGGATCCCCTAACAGGGCCGCGGCCCCCACACCCCAACCCGTCTCCTCAACCAGTTTAATTGAGGCGGGTTGTTGAGGCTGGGATTCGATCCCCAGACTTCCTTGATAAGGAGCCTTCAACACGGCTCTCGTCACCAACTGAGCCGCGGCTCAGTTGGTGATGAGAGCCGTGTTGAAGGCTCCTTATCAAGGAGGTCTGGGGATCGAATCCCAGCCTCAACAACCCGCCTCAATTAAACTGGTTGAGGAGACGGGTTGGGGTGTGGGGGCCGCGGCCCTGTTAGGGGATCCCGATTGGGGGCCACTATGGATCATTGCCGTGGACTGCTTCGCGTGGTGCGGTATTTGAGCAGCTGGTATTGCCCACGGGTACGGGTTAGGCCTTACCCCTAACAAATAGAAAAATAATATAACAAATAGATAAAAAATGAGCCATTTATATTACGAAATAAAATCGAATAGTATTTACGTTAAAATATTATTAACAAATACAAAATTATACATTGTAAATATATTTAATAGTATACAATAATTCTGGTTGTCACAACTCACAACATTAATCAAGGGATTAATTCTGGTTGTTATTGATCCTTTCCAAAAGAGTTATTATTGTTGGGAAATAGTTATGGAATGAAGACACAAGTGCATTGAATGCTATAATTAAGGAAGGATAAATCGTGTGAAGACATATAAAAGAAGATTTCAAAATAGAAGAAATTAACCCATTCTAATCATTTTATTCATAATTTCTCAGCAATCCTGAAAGAGTATTCTCCTCGGATACTCTTAAGATATCATGAAAAATCTTCCCTCTTCTCCTTTTGAAGATTCTAAGTGAAACTATAATCTCTAAGGTAACCGTTCGTTTGGATGTAATTGAAATTGGATATTGGGATTGAGATCAATTCCAATTCTTCAAGGAATTAGAATTAGTCTAATTCCAATTATAATGTTCGCCCAATAAACAAAATTGGATAATATTGTGGAATTAATCAATTTTGTTGTTCGTTTGTTAGATAAAATTCAATCTTAGAATTATGCGCTCCAAAGCGAAAAATGCGCACCCGGGCAAAATAAGCAAGCTCGGGCACGCGAGCAAAATTGCACGTAGCTGAGCGAAAATACGTCCGCCCGTGCAATACAACACGCGCTCGCGAAAAAAAGTGCGCTCGGGCCAAAAAACGTGCGCCCGGGAGAGAAACGTGAGCCATGCTGAAAAGCGCGCACCCGGGCGAAAAAGTGCGCGCCCGAGTGAAAAATGTGCGTTGTTGCGAAAACCGCACGCCGGGTTGGAGCCCGGGCGAAAAATGCGCGCCTGGGCGAAAAGTGAGCCCACAGGAGAAAAACACGCGCCCCTGCGAAAAAAACGCGCGCTCGGGCAAAGATGAGCGTGCCCTGGCAGAAAACGTGCGCACGACTGAAAAATGAGCGCCCGGGCGAAAAATGAGCGCCCGGGCGAAAAATGAGTGCCGAGAGAAAAATGAGCGTCCGGGCGAATAACACGCGTCAAAGCGAATAACGCGCGCTCATGCTAAAGACGTGGGCCCGGGAAAAAAATGAGCCCCCGGGCAAAACAACGTGCACCCGGGCGAAAAAAATGTGCGCTCGGGCGAAAAATGCACGCCCGCGCGAAAAACGTGTGCTCGACCGAAAAACACGCGCCCGTGCCAAAGACGTGGGCCCGGGAAAAAAATGAGCCCCCGGGCAAAACAACGTGCACCCGGGCGAAAAAATGTGCGCTCGGGCGAAAAATGCACGCCCGCGCGAAAAAACGTGTGCCCGACCGAAAAACACGCGCCCAGGTGAAAAAGTGCGCGCCAGGGAAAAATGTGTGCCTGGGCGAAAAATGTGTACCGGGCGAAAAATGAGCTCTCGGGTAAAAAACGCGCACCCATGCGAATAACGCGCGCATGGGCGAAAAACAGGCGGCCGAGCAAAGCACGCTCGCCTGGACGAAAAACACGCGATCGGGCAAAAAAGTGCGCGCCAGGGCGAAAAATCAGCGCCCGGGAAAAAAAACGCGCTCCTAGGCGAATAACGCGCGCCCGTGCTAAAAACACTTGCCCAGGAAAAAAATGAGCGTTGTGGAGAAAAACGCGAGCTCGGGTGAAAAAGTGCGTCTGGCGAATAACACCCCCACGGTGAAAAATGCGCTCTCAGGGAAAAAATGCGTGCCGACACGAAATACGTGCGTTCGGGCGAAAAAGTGCGAGCTCAGGCGAAAATGAGCGTTGTGGATAAAAAAACACACTCGAGCAAAAAAACGCTCGCTCGTACGAGAAATCCTTGCCCGTGCGAAAAATGCTCGCCTGAGCGAAAAATGCTCGCCTGAGCGAAAAATGCTCGCCCGTGCGAAAAATGCTCGATTGATCGAAAAAATCCGCCCTGGGCGAAAAAACGCATCCTAGAAAAAAAATGCACACCCGGGCGAAAAATCGCAAGTCAAGGTGAAAAGCACGCACAGGCGTTAAAATGTTCGTTCGAGTGAAAAAACGCGCACCCTGGCGGGCGAAAAAATGCGTCCGGGCGAAAAAACACATGCACGGACGAAAACACGCGCCCGAGTTAAAAATGCTCGTAGGTGCGATAAATGGTCGCCTAGGCGAAAAAATGCGCCCTAGGGCGAAAATACACGCTCAGGCAAAAAACTCGTCTCGGGCGGAATTATCTTCTTATATAAATAAGAAAGAATTGTCTTTAGTTAAAAATGAATTCCGTGGAATTCATTAAAATTCCAATTCCTACGTCAAGCGTGCAAACGAACAACAAATTTGAAATTAGACCTTAAATTCTAATTCCAGGAGCACATTTCCATCCAAACGAACGGACCCTACTGGTTACTGGTTTTGAAAATCAAGATTCAACTTCTTCTCTTCTAGAATCAAGATCAAGTTGATAGAGCCTGAATCCACATTGTGCTGCAAAGAGCCAATCATTGAAAGCTTGTTGATTGAATGACATATTGTGGAAACAGATAAATCACGTACCGAAAGAGTTCTTGAATCCCCCTTTAAAGGATTCTCTTTTGTTATAAGACACCTGATCAAAAGTCTTTAGTTCATTGAGTCTCCCTTAGAAAAGACTTTTGGTTTTGGAGAGACCTTATCAACAACTCCTAGTTAGAGTGACTTTATCAAAAACTCGGTGGTTTGGGGAGACCTTATCAACAACTCCCTGGTTTTAGAGAGACGATATCAAAAACTCGTGGAGTTCTAAGAGATACCTTATCAAAATCCTCACACTATTTAATCGATCCTCCTTGCGAGCAGAAGAACAGACATATTCAAATTTTGGGGAACTACTATAAAAATTCTTGGTATCATTTGTGTTGTTGCTTTTCTTTTTCTATGTTTTATTCTCTTCTTATTTTATATTAATTGTGGCATGTGTTGTGATTTGTTGTGTTAAGAATATAAAAAGATATATAGAAGGATTATAAGATCCAAGAAAATACCGTATGAGGTTTAAATCTCTATTCAACCCCCCTAGAGCATTTCTCAAAAGGCTATGATGCAACTGTACAACCCCGTATTTGTCGAGTGGACTCGTCGGCAAGAAGTATGCAAGAGGTAGCATCCGGGAAGAGAGGCGAATGTACCCCTGGCGGCTTACACTCCCCCCCCCCCCCCCCCCCCCCCCCCCCCCCACCCCCCCCACCCCGCTCTCTGGGCGAGTCGCGAGTACCCCATATAACTGGGTACTCGCCGCCCCCAGTCAGCCTTCTAGCCAATATAGGCCAGGCCGAGACCCTTCTAGCCGATATAAGCCAGGTCGTTTCTAGCCGATACAGGCCAGGCCGAGACGCTTCTAGCCGAGGCAGGCCAGGTAGCTTCTAGCCGATACAGGCATCGTTTCTAGCCGACACCAACACCGTTTCTAGCGAGTCGCGAGTACCCCAAATCGTTGGGTACTCGCCACTCCCAGGCGAGCACGCCTCAAGTGGTGTGTACTCGCCCCCTAGGGGGTAATCCTTTTTCCAAGGGATTTCATATTGGCCTGCAGTTAGCCATTCCAAACAACGGGATTTCGCTGTTGGCAGACCAATTTTGGGCTGCATTTAGTAAAAACAAAAGGCGGGATTCAGCTATCCGCAGATCATTTCCAGAAACTATAAACAGACCCCCAAGGGCACCTTAGGAGAGACTTTTGCTTCTTCTCTCCTTTGGCTATTTCTGGTTGGCGAGAGCTCCTGCCTTCTGTTTGTCGTGGTTTCCGGGCTGACAGTTAAGTGCTCCAGTGCTCTCTAAGGTGCCCGGGCTCAACATTGATTTGGGAAGAGAAGCTCTCTTTGATCTTCCGGGTTTGTGGCGGGATCTCGTCGCTGCAGCTCACGGGGGTATGTTGTTATTTTTCCACATTTGTGAGTGAGGATCTTTACTTCGAGTGTTTAGTCTAGTGTTCTAACTCAGGAGAAGTAAAAGCGAGCTACATCGGTTCGAATTCCTCGTTGAACCGTGGTTTTCGGCTTCAACCGCAACACGAGTCTACGGGTGGCAGACGACTAATGCCCTAACCCTATGTACTATGCAAGTTAGCACCCGACATGTGGAAATGAAGCTACGACTACTCCTAGTATGACTAGTCATACATGCATTCCAATAAAATACAAATGTAATGCACGTTCCACTGAATTAGTCCGAGTGCAAATTAACAATAATTAATTAATTAAAATATACATAGTTTGAGCATTCTCGTTCACAGTAAATTTAATTGGAATAACAAGCATGAATTCACAAATAATTGAGGCGCAAATAAGTTTAGCGTGCACCGAATAAACCTGCAAATCACTAGATTTCACAATAATAAAAATATATAGTTTCACATCCAACAAATAAAGTCCCAGTGCACAATTGTAGGAGAATAAACACCAAACTAAGACTTACGCATGTAGGTGCGGGGCGAGGCACGGGTGATGGAAGTCTGTCGGCGGAGGCCGGGTGATGGAAATTCGCCGTCGTAGGCTTCCCTGAGAGAGGTCGGGGCTGACTTTGGTGTATAAGGGGTGAGAGGGGGTCTGGGAAGTGGGAATATAAGGGAAACAAAGGGTCAGGCTATAAGAGGAAACTTGTGGTTTGCTGATAGCTGGAGAAGAAGGTGAGGGGGGGTTGGGCTATGGAGGAGGTCTGTGGTTTGCGACAAGGTTGTCAGGATCGAAATCTTAGGTGGGATTGTTCCCTTTTATCCCTTTTATCTTGTCTTTCCATCAACTTCTTGTTATACATCACAAAAACTAGATTATTCATTTCTTTTGTTGTAACTGGTTTCTTCTTTTCGAATGCACCTATTAATTCGAATGCCCTCTGAATCAACCATTCTAAGCATCTTGATGAGTGGAAGTGTTGCTTTTAAATGTACAGTAACATGAGACCAAAATCTACTTGTATTCAAAATAATTTTTTGAATTTATTTCCCCTCCTTTGAAACGGCAAATTTACTGGACTTCCATTTGGCAGAAGTAATCATCGTCATCAAACCACCCTTATTTACAACCAACTTTCCCTCCATTCCACCTTGTACTCCTCTAGTAACTCAAGAGTTCTCTCCACCTCTTGTTTTAGGTATTTTACTCGAATATCATTATAAGATGGTGGTTTCATTCCGGGGCCATGTTGGCCGATTGCTTCAACCATGCTTATGAACTCCAAGTTCTTAACACAATTGAATGGAATTGCACTTGTATAGAAAAATTGAGCAATTTGTTGACATGCCTTTTCACGTGCATCTTTCTTGAAAATATTATTAATAGTAGATTGACTCGATTTTCTAACGAAAACATCCATTGTCTCTTTTCCTTTTTTTTCTATACCCAATTCTACCTCATAATTAACACTGGAATCCTCAATATTTCTTCTCTTTTTTACAACCTCCTCCCCGTGAGCTCGAAGAATATTCAAAAATTGAATTCTCACATTTTCGAGTATTTTAGTGCAAAGCTTCTACATTAAATTTCGTCCCGGCTAAGTGATATTTCAACCTGTATATCCCACCAGATCTAATCACTAAACAATATTTACATTGCACTTTTTTGGTTGCACTATCAATTTCAATCTCATGCTCCCAACCCGGATCACTTCTAGAACCAGATGCATTCTTTCAGGACTTTTTTCAATAGGATTTGAACCTGACCCCGAAGCAGACATCTACAAGACAAGCATGCAAAAAAACTATAAAATGTTGGAATTGAATCTACAAAACACATAAAACATCTGGACGTCAATCACCCAACAAAAGATCTCAAGTAAAATGTTGGATTAAACTCAAGTAGAATGCTGGAATTCATCAATAAAAGATTAGATCACATTATCTAAGTATCTATCAGACATACAATCACCCAACAAAAAAATTAATTACCTAAGCAGAACGATGACTGGCCGCTAGTAGGTTCAAGGTTGTTGAACTCAACTTCCTGAAGGCTGAAGCACAGAAGCACTGGATAGGAAAAATTGGAACTATAACAATAAGTAAAGATCAAAAGATGTGGGAAACGGGCTAAAAAGGAAATCCGAAACAAAAAAAATTTAGACTCTAGAGTCAACCTGGACGGCCGGACGTCTGGATCAAGATGGCTGAAGCCGCTGGATGCCTGGATAAGCAGAACGACGGCTGGTAGGTCGATCTGAAGGCTGAGCACAGGAGAACTGGAGAGGAGTGAAGTTCGACTTGAAGGTTGAAGGACAGAAGCACTGGATGTCATCTGGAATCGTTGGAGAAGAGTGCAGTTCATCGGCGTCGGCGGTAGGAGGCTTGGAGCTCGACAAAGACGAAGTTTGACGAGTTTCGTCGACGTCGGTGAGTGAGAGACGATGGAGCGGAAGACAAAATGAAATGGGAACAGGGTTTCTAACCTAATAAGCGCGCCGTCGGACTCGGGAAGCGAAAGCAGAAATAAAATGGGGGGGGGGGGGGGACACATGATTTTATTACCACTGATCCGGATCACTGGGATCATATAAGGATCGCGATCCTAACGATCCCACGATCCGGATCGCGCTCCTACATGGACGCGCGCTATTTTCAATCCGGATCGTGCGATTGTACGATCCGAATCGCGATCTTGACAACGTTGGTTTGGGGATAGTTGGAGGGGAAAGTGGGGACATGCGGGAGGGGAACAAGTGGTCGGTGGGTAACTGGAAGGAAGGAATGGGCCGTGCAGGGTTTGTGAGGGACGGGGAGGTTGTTGGGGGCCTGCTGCCGGATGGTGGAGGCTGGGGAAGGGAAAAGGAGGGGAAATCGGGATGGGGAAGGGCAGTGGGGTATGGTATAGGGGAGGGAGTTTCGGGGTCGGCGGGAAGGTGATGAGTCGGGAAGAGGGTAGGGAAAAATGCTTGCAGCCAGCTGAGGGAGAGAGGGTTTACTGAGAGGAGGGATGGGAAAGGATTAGCGACTTATCCGGAGGAGGTAAACGGGAGTCGAATGAGCGGTAGGGAGAGGGAAGAATCACCAAGGAAGACACCTTTCAGAGTCCACCGAATGAGACCGACGGCTTGCTTTGTTGCAAATCCACGATAATCTCAGCTGCCCCCTGCATGCTTAAATAGAAGATAGATAAAATAGGGCATCCCGATCGGACGACCCAGAATGTTCGAGCCGATCGGGTGTCAAAACAACTCGAAATATAAAAATGAAAACATGAAATCGACTCAAACCATAGTCCAGACGCATCCGTGGACTAAGATCGTCTGAACGAGAAGTGAATAACCATGATCTCCATAAATCTCCCTAGCTTGAAAGAGCTCATCTCCGGTGAGTTAAAATGGACCTGCATCCCGATGTAGCCTGGGAAATAGCCACGCAAGCTCCTCTGGAAAAGTCCGAACAATATTTGAACATGGGTAGCAGCTCCAGTAAACAATACATCGCAGCGCGTCCCAATCACTCGCGTAGTGAAGTCATAAGCAACAATCTGAAGTAAGTCTCCGACGACAGCTGATGGATCTTACCAAAATATATCTCTGTCTGGAAGCTAAAGTGGTGGAACTGTCGGTGGTGCGAGGTGGTCCATATGGTGCGACTCATCAGGCTGGGTCTGGGAGGGTCAGGATGAAGCTGGGACAAAATGGGAGGCAACAATGGAAGTTGTGTCTCATACACGGGAGGGAAGAGAGGGTCCACATACACACGCTCATCATAGTATGAGATCAAATTCTCTACATTGAATACTCAGTTTGTCCTCATATCTTGAGAGATTTCAAACTCATTGGGTTTCATACCGATCCATCACGTGATTGTATATTTGTATAAGAACTTATTCGACGGACGCTTAATTTTTTGTTTACTCTTATTGGGAACCTCTAAAATAGAAGGTGAATCGTTACCTGCCACACAATTGCAAAATCTGATCCCTCGTGTGCTGAACTTCTTGAATTTTATAATAATCATTATTTATTACAATTTTACATTAGACAAATTCATATAGTTCAAACAAAGGTTGCAAAAGATGCAATAAACATGAATCATGCAATGTATATGAGTCATACACTATATGAGAATGACATGCAAGTCATGCAATAAATGCAAATGAGTGGTGACTGACACAACAACTGACTAAATGCATAAGCTATATAGCGGTTGACATCCCAAAGGATGGGTAGTTTTGTCTGGAGGTTCTTTGGGTGAGGCGGAGAAATATTAATTGAGTGTACGGAGATCACCCAACTGACTGACCGACTAAGACATCGGCGGTGAGCTGTGATGTCAAGGTTTGTCCAATGTCTTTTAAAGGAGGCGGATCATCAGGAGGCTCACCGGGCAGATGATTGAAAAACTCGTCATGGAGGCATTCACCCAAAGGGATGTCATAGATGATGATAAAAGAGAACTACACATGGGTGTGATGGGTACCTCTCAAATGATAAGGCCCCATCGGGTGGCTGACCAGGAGGTGTACGGCAAAAGTCATCACGGTCGTGATGATCACTAAAGCAAAGACACAAACAATCAATACTGGAGACAGTGCTTACTAGGAAAGGAGGTTTGTAAGACAAGCCTCTCGGGGAATAAATCCAAGGGAAATCAACAATAGTAGGATGGTCCTCTCAGAGGGAAGCACCAAAAATGGTAACATAACGGGGAATGAGTAGGTCGCCCGCAACAAAGTCAATGATTGTCTCTTGACCCTCACAAAGTGGTGGGTGCTCATCAGGAGGGGGAACAGGGGGACCATCAAAGCATCGGTCAATATGATCATGTTCTTCCAGATGAGAACCGACAAAAGGGGCGCTGCCCCCCAAAACGGGAAAAGCAACCACTAAGGGTCGGCACTAGGATCTCGACTCTCAGTCATGATGTGGCTCGAGACGATGCCAAGAGAAGAGTGGGGAGAGCCTAAACTCGAGTGTGGACAAATCAGTGTGTGCCGAAAGGTGGGTCTATAACCGAGGAAGCGACTAGTCCAACACTGGGTGTGGGGAAATGGATCTACCATCACAGTATCACTGGGTCGCTCGATCTCACTCCAATAATCAAACTCAATAGTCGTACTAATGATGCTCTCCACCTGTGATATAAGATCATGATCAGACTCAACTTCCAAATCAAGTGTGCACCGGGTCTCATCAAAAGGAGAAGTATCCGGATCTGGTGGCGGATCTCTCGTGTCAGCGAACACTACTACAATAATCGATGGTCTCACCTAAATCCTGACGTGTCACCGTATCTGTCCCTCTAATGGCAGATCTCAGGCGATCAAACTGATCAAGAAACAATTGCTGAAGTTTGGCCTCAGGTATCTGTTATGCATCCGCGTATTAGTAGTATGGTTGTAATTCCTATTTTAAATAATATGCATTATGGTTTATGTAAGCCCCCCTTCATATATAAGGAGGTGACATGAGAGTGTTAGTTTTCATCTTTGATCATTTAGGGTTTTTGAGATCTTCATTTGGAGAGGGATTTCTAGGAGGAATCAGCCTCCTGAAGTTGACACGAGCATATCTCGTGATTGTATCAAGCTTATTTCTTCTATTGCAAGTGCTATTTTCCGATTGGTAACATTTTGGTCCGTCCTGCCCTTTCCGCCTGCATTGTGACGCCGGGTTTTGTCCGTGACCTACTCTGCGTTGGTATCAACGCTCGATCCATCCTCCGTCTTCGTCTCCGTATCTGCACGATATGCTCGCACCAGCCGCTTCGACTACGCCGTCCAGATCCCGCTCGCTTTGCTGTGCCTTAGCCGATCCCGTCGTCCGCTGATTCCGTCGACAACAGCGATCCGCCAATCTCATCGAGCGCAGCGGTCTGCTGATTCTGTCGACAACAACGCCCAGTCCTCCTGCTTCCGTCGTCTTCCAGACCTAGCCCCGCCAACTCCCGACTCCCTGCTCTCAGTCATCCACATCGCCAGCCCAGCTCCGCCAGACCAGATCCAGTCCTTCTACAGCGATCGTCCGACCATTAGCGAACCTCCGTCGGCTCTGACACTCTCCTGCGAACTTCCAGCTCTTGTGCATTCTTCTTCATATGCCAAAGAACCG
This sequence comes from Dactylorhiza incarnata, assembly GCA_033032865.1. Classification (NCBI taxonomy): domain Eukaryota; kingdom Viridiplantae; phylum Streptophyta; class Magnoliopsida; order Asparagales; family Orchidaceae; genus Dactylorhiza; species Dactylorhiza incarnata. The sequence goes on from JAWHQI010000293.1 coordinate 1,737,260, forward strand.
GATGGAATCCCGCGTGGAAGCCCTCGAACACGTCCTCACCACCATCAACTCTCGTCTCGAGGCCCAAGCCGAACAGTTCACGTCGATCATGGCCATGCTCCACAACTTGCAAACCGGCCACAGTTCTGGCCCCCCTGCCGCCTCTGACTTGGGATCCCACAACACATTATCTCCCAAAGAACCCGCACTGGCGGGATTGCCTCCTCCGCAACTCCTACGCCTAAACATTCCCACATTCAACGGGGTTGACACCCTCGGTTGGATTGCCCGCGTCGAGCAGTATTTTGGCATTCACCACACTCCTCAAACGCAGAAGGTCTCCACAGCTTTGATCGGCATGGAAGGGCCCGCTGGCTCCGCTAGTCCTCTCTCGGCCTCACCTGCACAATGCTCACGGAGACCCTCATTCTGCGGTATGATCACCGCTACTCCGGCTCCCTAATCGAGCGCCTTTGGGGAGTCCGTCAGACCAGATCCATTGACTCATACGTTTATTCATTTATCGAGTTGGTCTCCCATGTTCCAGGTCTTCCACCCGACCATTACTTGGCCTACTTCATGCACGGCTTACAACCCCACATCTGAGCCCGCCTCCGTACCCTGCAACCGTTAAATGTCCACCAAGCCATGGACCTCGCACCACTGGTGGAAGCCGACTTCCTGGCGACGTCCGGGGACCCTCCTTTCCCATCGCCTCCTTCCAAACCTTCATTCCAACCATATTTTCCTCACCCGTCTAAACCTCCACCACCGCCACCTTCTCTACCTCGGCCGACCATTATGGGTCCACGCACCAACCACCATATTCCTACTCACCGCCTGTCCAACCAAGAGTACAATGATTTGCGGAGCAAGAGTCTGTGCTACCATTGCAGGCAACCCTACTCGCCTAATCATAATTGTCCTGTCAAGAAGTTTCGGGCCCTCATTGGGGATGATTTGGACGAGCTTGGCATGGCTGACTTTGACGCCCTTATGATCACGGATGTACCGCCGGACGGAGCTCCGGGCAACTCTGCGCCCACCCGCGGGCACATCACTACTAGATGGCGGGCGACACCTCGATCTTAGGGTCAAGGTCAATTTTCTGCCGGGATGGATTGTTACGCATGCGCTTATATGGTTGTAATTCCTATTTTAAATAATATGCATTATGGTTTATGTGAGCCCCCCTCCCTATATAAGGAGGTGGCATGAGAGTGTTAGTTTTCATCTTTGATCATTTAGGGTTTTTGAGATCTCCATTTGGAGAGGGACTTCTAGGAGGAACCAGCCTCCTGAAGTTGACACGAGCATACCTCATGATTGTATCAAACTTATTTCTTCTGTTACAGTATCTCAGCATGTGGGACACTAGGGCGATCCATACGCATGAAGTCACATGTGTGATGGCGACCTCTGTAAAACTCAGGATAGTCATCTAAGTGGTCGTACCAAATAGACTCACCGCGTGTCCGAGAGTAGATGTGATCCCTACGAACGCGAGGCGGCGAACAAGGATGATGCTCAGAATAATAAGAAAACCTCTCTGGAGGGGCTCTATGGGGTCGGGCATATACAAATTCCGGTTCCTCAAATAACGGGGAGGTCTAATGACGAGAACCAGAATAGTACAAAGATCTCTCTAAAGGGGCTTTGTGGTGATACTTAACTCTACCATCATTAAGTCGTGGCCTGGTGTAGTGACGATATCGTGAAGGCCTATCATCATAGCGATCGACTCTAGCAGATCGTGGTGAAAAATCGACACAATATCTTGAAGGGTGAAATGTGAATAAGGATGCACGTCGTAATAATATGCCATGTGACACTACCTATAGACTCCAGTATTGCGTATATAAATGTGGCCCGAACCTTGGGCTCAGATACCAATTTGATGCAGCATGAGTCTACGGGTGGCGGACGACCGATTCCCTAACCCTAAGTACTATGCAAGTGAGCACCCGACATGTGCAAATGAAGCTATGGCCACTCCTAGGATGACAAGTCATACACGTGTTCCAATAAAATACAAATGTAATGCACGTGCCACCGAATTAGTCTGATTGCAAATTAACAATAATTAATTAATTAATTAAAACATACACAGTTTGAGTATACTCGTTCACAACAAATTTAATTGGAATAATAAATGTGAATTCACAAATAATTGAGGCGCAAATAATTTTAGCGCGCACCGAATAAGCCTGCAAATCACTAGATTTCACAATAATAATAATATATAATTTCACAGCCAACAAATAAAGTCCAAGTACACAAGAGTAGGAGAGTAAACACCAAACTAAGACTTACGCATGCAGGCGCGGGACATGGCACGGGTGATGAAAGTCTGTTGGCGGAGGCCGGGTGATGTAAATCCGCCGGCGGAGTATTCCTCGGAGAGGTCGAGACTGACTTTGGTGTACAAGGGGTGAGAGGGGGGCTGGGAAGTGGGGAATATGGGGGAAACAAGGGGCCGTGCTATAGGAGGAAACTTGTGGTTTGAAGATAGATGGAGAGGAAGGTGAGTGGGGCGGGGCTGTGGAGGAGGTCTGGGGTTTGCAGATAGCTAGAGGGGAAATTGGGGTGGGGGGCAGGATGAAGGGAGGGGAACGAGTGGTCTGCGAGTAACTGGATGGATGGAATGGGTCGTGCGGGGTCTGTGGGGGACGGGGAGGTTGTTGGGGGGCTGCTGCCGGGTGGTGGAGGCCGGGGAAGGGAAGAGGGGAAATCGGGATGGAGAAGGGCGGCGGGGTGTGGTATAGGGGAGGGAGTTTCGGGGTCGACGGGAAGGGGATGAGCTGGGAAGAGGGTAGGGAAAAAATGCTTGCAGCCGACTGGGGGGAGATAGGGTTTACTTGAAGGAGGGATGGGAGTGGATCAACTGCTTACCTTGAGGAGGTAAACGGGAGTCGGCTGAGCGGTGAGAGGGAAGAATTACCAAGGAAGGCATCGTTCGGAGTCCATCGAATGAGACCGGCGGCTTGCTTTGTTGCATTCCCACAATAATCTCAGCTCCCCGTGCATGCTTAAATATAAGATAGATAAAATATGGCATCCTGATCGGACGGCCCAGAATGTCCGAGCCGATCGGGTGTCAAAACAGCTTGAAAAATAATAACGAAAACATGAAATCGACTCGAAACCATCGTCCGAACGCATTGATGAACTCAGATCGTCCGTACGGGAAGCGAATCACCACGATCTCCATTAGTCTATCTCCTCTTTCATTATGTGTAACTCTAAACTGAGTGGGTTAGACTACATATATTATCGTAGTCATCAAAAATCTTATCCCAACTATTTGAGATTGACTTTATGAACCCTCATTTCTTACTAGTTCACTCCAACTACTTCAAAATTTGATTGATAATATATAATCATTACACCTTTTGTAGTTTGTGTTTCTTTTGATCTTGTTATGGAACAACAACATAGGGGGAACTGAAGTTGGTCGTATTACACCAATAGTAAAATTTGTATTCAATCCAAAGCTTAAACTTATAGGCGAGGGCCAACCACATGATATTTCTTCATCAACTCTTACTTTGTCAATTTAATGCGAGATTAAATCATGCTCTCATGTTCCTCGATATTTGGCTAGCTAGTGGATGATTTAGAATGGTAAGAAATATTTACCAAAGATGATATTACTCTTTTGAAAAAGTTTTTACTTACATTACAATTAACACATTAAACACTCAGCTGTAATGTATATGTATAGAGGAGGATTCATAGATGTGGCTTTTAATTGATTGAGATAATCCTAATGGTGACGAGCATTGTTTGGGCAGCTATGATCCATTGTTCTATTTTTGTGGATCTTCCGCTGCAGCCATATTTTGTTGCTTTTTAATTTGTTCGAATGCTACATCTAAAAGTACAATGCTGCATATTAATCTTGTGCTGATACTTTGCACCAGAGAAACAGATTATATTCTACACGTGTTGTGGGTGTCGGGAACGATCTCAGAGGAGGATATACGGCGGTGTCGTGGAAAGTTCCGTGAGCTTGATCCTTGCAATACAGGGACGATCGCATTGCAGGACTATGCACGCCAAGTTTAAAGGTAAAAAGTTACCCTTTAACCATTTCTGAAGAACATTGATGTCTTTTGCAAATGAGCAGGGGGTAATGGAAGTTCAAAGGGGCATTGGTTTTACCGTCCATTTATTTTCTTTCATTTTCGTAGTATGCATCAGTCTCAACTTTTTATTTTTTATGAATCGGACAAGTCGTATGCTGGTGATCTCCCAATATTTCCTCTACTTTCCTCTTTTCTTCTCTTTGGTAAATAGTTTTGCTTAAGTTTTTTCGTAAATTTTTCTTAGATGATTGGATGTTCAAGAACAAATTTACATGCGGTTTATTTTTATATACAATATGAATGAAACTGGTTTAAATGATTCCAGGACTTTTTGAAACCATAGTGTAGTAATATCAATTGAAGAATTATGTAAGAGCAGATGATCCTTCATTTTTCGGAACCATGGTAGAGTTTTTATTAGATCTAGATGTCAAACCCTTGATATTTTCTTCCATTAACATGTTATGTTCTCTTAGGAAATCAAACTATTTTAGTACACCGATTTTCATCCAGGTCTTTAGAGCCTGTGTGTGGTAGTAGCAGACATTTTGGTAGAAGTTACTTTTCAGACTTCTGCAATGACTTGTATCACATGATCATTTTCGTTGCTTGAGCATTTTATTTGTAATGATTTAGGAAACTACACCCTTAGCGCCTTGCAAGAAATTTAGATCTTGGCTGAAGATTGCCGCCTGAATAGAAATTTAGATCTTGGCTTGGAGCATGTGCAACCTCGTCTATTTGTGTTTTGACCTATGTTACTAAATCTATAACACGTTTTTAAAATATTTGCAATTAAGGCTTTGTTTGGCTTTGTGAGTTTAGTCACTAGGCATGTTAAATGGGGGAGGGGTAGACCAATAAAGACTTGGAATGAGACTATAAGGAAAGACATGATGTACTTAGGCATTAGTGAGATTTATGACTAAAGATAGGGCACAATAGCGACAAAGGATCCATATAGCCGACCCCACTATAGTGGGATAAAGGCTTGAGTGTTGTTGGTGTTTAGGTTCTGTTTGGCGTGATGGCTCCAGTCGTGAATGTAGTGGTTCATGAACTTCCGACCTCACCTTAGGAACTCATCCACCTTTATGCTCAAAATTAGTTTTCTTTTTTTAGTGGTGGTCATAACTTTGTCATGCCAACAGACATTCTATGATGCTGACGTTTTTGTCCAAACTCACCGGAGCAAAAAAAATGTCGTGCCAAACAGAGCCTAAAGGAGGTTTATCACGGCGTTTTTGCTCTGGTGAGTTTGCAAAAAATGCCAGCTTCATAAAATGTGTTTGACATGCCAACAGTTACAACCACCACAAAGAAAAATTAACTTTGAACATAAAAATGGATGGAGTTTTTTAGGCGAGGTCCTTGTTCATAACCACCCATTCACGATCATCACCGTCATGCCAAATGGACCCTAAAAGTTTGCTTTGATTATTTCGTTTCTACAATTGTAGTTATGAAAAAGCATAAATCCACTGAGAAGTTACTGAGCATAAAAACTTTTCACCTAATCCAATTTTAATGAATTTGATTCAAGCACAAGCTTCTCATTCGTGTCCTTCAAGTTTCAATGAACTACAAAGATTATTTTGTACAAAAATGAAATTGTGAACATAATCCACAAAAACATCCGCCGGAAGGTAAAATTTCCATGATCTGCTAAGATTTTTTATTTGGTTTACTTATGGGCCTACAGCAGTAGCTATAAGGTAGAGGACTGCATTATATACGATTGTAACGTTGGTTACAAGAATGATAACTGATGGGGTTCCACCGAGTTTTCCCGAGTCAAATCGGATCAAAATACTAAAGCAACTCAACCCGACCTAGCGAGCCGCGCTTGCCCGAAGGATCCCGAAACAGCCCCGAAAGAACCAAGCGCCCGCGCACGGGCCTTGCGCGCGCGGGTGCCGACCGCGCAGCGGCGCCAAGCGCTGTCCACCGCCACCGGCGTCGGCCGCTTCTGGCCGCCACCGCCGCCGGGCAACCTGCCCGGGCCGCCCGAACCGTCTGGGGGGGGGGCATGTTCGTCATTTTCATGAAATTAGTGATCCAGGTGACCGGGGTCGAGCAACGCCATTCGTCAACTCCAGATTCAGCCAGACGCAATTACCTGCGCGTCCCTTCAAGAAAGCTATAAAAACGCTCCCACACCTTCATTTGAAGTCAAGCAACCATATAGACAAGAGATAGCTCTGAGAATTTCCGGCGAGGACGTGAGACTTAGATCGTTCTTTCGTTCTGAATTCTCTCTACTCGCTCTCAAGTCTGCTCACGCTCAACGCTCACGTGGGCGCATCAGCAAGAGCAGGAAAATACTTAGAAGAACGCTCTCGTGGACGCTCTCGATTACGTTCTCGCTGAAGACCTATGGACTTAGTATTTTTTTCTCGCTTTTTTCTGCTTTTAAAGCTTGTAAACAGAGATGTGTCCTATCACCCTCCGGGACGCAGAAACACTTGTAACCTCAAGAAATACAGTAGAGTTTGGCCCGACACCGTTTTGACAAAGTGGTTTTTCACCCTTTTCTTGTTTTTCACGCTAAAATACCTCGTGTCATTGTTCTTTGGTTAAATTTTAACTGTTTGCGCGCCCGGTCCGAGTTGGAACTTGGGCGGCAATTTCTCAGAACCGGAGGAAAATCAGGTGACCCGCAACAGTTTGGCTCCGTCTGTGGAAAGTATTCCCAACTCTCAAACACACCCTGATGATCGTGCTTACCATGCGTAAGCACCCACGACCGACAACAATAACGAAAGGAGGCACACACACACCGCGGACCTGGCAACTTGCAAGGAACCCGACAATCAAGCCTTCAGCAACTTGCCTGTCGGCAGCACACTGCGCCTCAAGGAGATAATCATTGCGCTAACATCCTCAGTAGAGGAACGTATGCGCCAAATGGAGGAACACCATGCTCAGGCGCTCGCCATGCTAAAGGACTCAGGAGCTCTCCAACACCCCGGAGTAGTTCTTGCAACCGCTGGTCGAACATCATTCTCTCTAAGTCGTGACTCGCTCAAAGGAGTTGTCCGCACCACGTGCCTCGCCGAGAGCGCGTTGTCTAGAGGGGCATGGACCAACAAAAATACCACCTATAAAGGAGCACCTCGCCAGTAGGGAATGAGAAATCAAAAAGTAAGAAGGCGCAAGTTTATAGGCCCACTCCAAAGAAAGGAGGTGGGAACCACGGTAACGCTTTGCAGGCTGGGGGGAAACAACAGGAGCAACACTTCGCTCCTCTAAACGCTTCTCGCATAGAAGTCCTACACGCCATCCACAATCATCCTTCACTTCAGAAACCCAGGAGGCTTCCCCCGGGAAGGAGAGATCAATCCCAATTCTTCCATTACCACCGAAGCCATGGACATGACACTGAGGGTTGCAGACACATAAATGAGGAAATCGAGCGCTCAGTGCACCTCGGCCTTCTCGAGAGGTTGCAAAGAAAAAGTGCGACAGGACAAACGACCCCGACCAAGCCTGTTAGAGGACAGGAATACATGGAAGTTTCCCCCAAACCTCAACCAACAACAGTCAAATCCACCTCTCCAAAAGCACAAGGATCTTTACGGTATCATCAACACATTAGCGCAATCATTGGAGATCCCCATGTGAAGGTAGGAAGATATTGGTTGACGAGGATGTATCTGCCAACGTACTGCTCCTGTCTGTTGGATCTTGAGGCACCCTTAGAGGGGGGGTGGGTGAATAAGGGTTTTAAAACTTTTGTTATATTTTAAAATACTTGAAATGATAAAGAGTTTAAACTAACGATAAAACCACACAAAAAGAGGAGATCAAGTAATATAAATGAAAGACATGATTTTTATTAACTTGAAAAATAAGATTACAAAATTTGATTTCTTATGACGCTAGAAATCATAGGCGATAAAGTAAAATATTCTTTTTGTTTTCTATACCGACTCTTTTCACCAAGAACCGGTTGACTTTAGCCGATCCTTCCCGGATACGGCCTCAAGCCGCTCTTGCCCTTTTATCCCCAGAAAGGCCTCGAGCACCCCCTAGATCTACTCCCTAGACCCAGTCGCCAACACGAGGCGAATTCCTCCCTAAGTCCTACCCAGACCTAGTCGTCAACACGAGGCGAATTTAATTCACGATTATAATAAAAAGGTTACAAATAAAAAACAAAACACAAATCAAAACTTCATATGAAGAATTCTGGAGATGGCGAAGGCTCGCTGAATATTCTCGAAGTCGAAGCGTGCGTTCTTCGCGTTGAGTAAGCGTTGATCCGGTTCTCCTTGAATTCTTCGCTCGAATTTGTGTTGGAGGTGATGGTCTGGAAAATTTGGCCCTCTCTGAGTTTCTGTAGTGCTGGAATATGGCTCTCTCTTCAATCAGTAGTTGGAGAAGACGAAGTGCATCAATTTATAGGACTGAAGGCTAACGCCGACATTAAGGTCAACGTCTAGCGTTGACCCAATTTGGAATTGTTTTGATGGATCGGATCTTCAAAACGGGAAGGATATTTTGTATTTTAGGAAACTTTTTATTTTAGGCAACCATAATGCTGGCGTTAGGTCAGATCATTCATAAAGTGCTCCTGAAATCACAGCTGCTTCCCACCTTCCAAAATCATCATGATGGAATCAAGAGACAACGCCCAACGTTAAGTCCTAACGCCTGACGTTAAACCTCTTTCATTTTCACAGTGGCAAGCAATCACGTCGATCGGCATGCCATCTCGTTGATCGGCAATGCTCAACGTTAAGTCGTAACGCCTGTCGTTAGATATCTTTCATTATTTCTGCTTGTGGACAGTTCCAGACCAATATTGCAGCAACCTGGTGTCATATCTGTTCAAACCTGCATGCTAAAAACACAATGGCAAACAAGATCAAATATAAGTAGGATTTGTTATTCTCAAATCAAAGAGATGCAGAAAACCATGTTCCAACAATCCCCCCCCCCCTTTTGATAATAACAAATCCAATATAGATAAATCAGATTCATATATAAGAGAGGTGTGTTTTTAGAAGAATATATGACACTAAGCAATGTAGAGATAATAATAAGAATTATAGATTGATTAAGTTGTGCTCCCCCTACTTAAGTGCTCCCCCTTAGTGTATGCTCCCATAGACTATATTTATGCTCCCCCTTAATCTAGTGAAACCTACTCCTTTAATCATTAAGATTTAACATTTTATTCCCCCATTTTGTTATTAGCAAAAATGAGTGGAGTTGAAACAAAACTAGAAGAGAGAAGACAAAAGTTAGGACATAACTAAGTGAGGATTAAGAGTTTTGTTTAAGTATAAGGTAAGTCGTGATCGAGCTAAGGGAGAGAGTAGCACAACGGAAAAAATATATGATAAGCAAGAAAGAGCAACATTCCATGATTTTACCAAAAGAATTCTATCACTTGCTTTACAATTTAATTTTATAGAAGTATATTACTTGTTGAGAGAGATGCAATATAGTTTGACAAGCACAAGTGAAGAAGAAAAACCATAGAAGTAAGCATGATAAGCCATGGTAAACGAAATACATGACCACAATAGAAATGCGGAAAACAAAAAACAAAATAATTATGAGTAGTATTTTTGTTATAGTTTGACCATTAAGAGTAGTATATGTCTAGACTCTTCACATTTGAGCATTTAACTTTGAAAATTTTCATAACTAATAGGCAAGCATGATTTAACATATTCAAAAAGATAATAACTACAATGTAACCAATTCGTATTTCAAGTAAAGAAAACATTGTAGAAATCATGCATTGCAATCTAGTGCTTTTACTTAAGTTTTTAGAGAATTATGTAATTTTGCATTAGGATCCAATTCTCATGAGTAGAAGCTTTATGAAAAACAATGATGTGTGCATAAGGTGTTTTGATAAAAGTATACAAGTGAAATAATCAAAATACATGACATATGTAATGAAATAGTAACAACAACATTAAGATTGTAATCTTATAATTACTTTCACACATCAAATCTAGAATAAAATTTCAAAGCACATAAAAGGAGTACAACTACCAAGGTGCTTCGCCCACACAATGCTCATTAAGACTTATCAGGGAGCGAAGTATTGCTTGGGGGATCACATAAGCATTTTTATAATTTTTTATTTTTAATGATCTAGTGTACAAATAGAAGTGATGAAAAGGAATGTGTTTCCAAGGTGCTCAACCTCACAATGCTCATTAAGACTTATCAGGAGGGTGAGTAGTGCTTGGTGGAGTTATCTTTGGCCATTGATTTCATTTTTTTTAAAGCTTGCGCCAAAGGTCTTCAAATTCACTTGTTGTTGCAAACATTAACAATATTGAAATAACACTTCTATGTGTGCAAGAAATTTATTGTTTGAACGATGGTGTAGGTAATTTAGATATACAACTTAATGTGTTAAAATTATTACACTACATAATCATGCAAGACTAAGATTATGAGCACATGTAGATTACCAAAATAGTGAGCGAGTGAATCATTGATTAGCATAAAACATTACTCATACTTAGAGGCATGCTAGGCAATCATACACAATTTTCTATAGACTATTTCATTGCACATAATGAGATTAAGGTCAAGGCATGAAAATAAAACAATGTTTAAGAAATTTGAAATTAAAATTAGACAATGAAGAAAATCTTTAAGTGTATGCCAAAATCAAATTTGACAATTTGAAACAAAAATAACTAAGATGTTTGCTCTTGTGAAGTCAAACAGTCAAACCATAGTTTTGTACATATTTAAAGCAAAATAAATAACAAAAAACATATTTTTGATTATTTTGAATTATTTGAATTTTTTTGTATTTTGGAATAAAATTAAGAAATTAAGAGCAAAGTAATTTGAAATAAAAAAAATAAACTGAGAAAATTCATTAGAAAAATATCAGAAATATTATAGAAAAAACAGAATTTCAATTTGGCCAAAAAAGATAACGCCTGACGTTAAGTACTTAACGCCCAATCAGGCCACTGTTTTTTGAGATTTTTTGAAAAAATTTCTTTGAAATAGGTAGTATGTATATAGACCTTCTTAGTGTAGAAATTTCAGAGAATTTGGATTTGATTAGAAGGCTATTTAAGCATATTTTTGGTGAGTTTAAAAAGTTTTTATCTTTTATATTTGATTTTTCCTTTTTTTGAGACTATAATTGGACTTAGCAATTTAAAGTGGATCTTGGACTTCCCGAGGTCTACCCTATGAAGGGTTCACACCAGTACTAGGAGATATGATGGGGTGACATCCCAAATCTCCCTTTCACAAGATATTTAATTGTTATTGATTTGCTACCCAAGTATTAATATTGGAAATTTATAAACTCAATTTTTTGAAAGAGTGAAATAAATATGTTTAGATTTAGAGGATTAATATAAAGGTACGGAAGTTAGTTTTGAGGAGGGATAACATTTGATGAGTTTCAATTTGATATATCTAAGACTCCTAATTCTAGTCTAAGCATGTTGAAACGAGCATTGTGGAGAGGTTTTGTAAAAAGTCTGCAAGTTGAGATTCTGTGCCTATGAAGCTAACTCTCACATGTTCTTTCTTAATATGATCCCTAATGAAATGATGACACGCATCTATGTGTTTGGATCATGAATGATGAACGAGATTGTTTGTTAGGTCTATTGCACTTTTGTTGTCACATTTTAATTCAATACTATTTAGATGTACCCCAAAGTCTTATAGTGTTTGACTCATCCAAAGGGCTTGTGCACAACAACTTTCTAGTGCAACATATTCGGCCTCGGTGGTGGAGAGGGCAACATAATTCTGTTTCCTACTCGACCAAGCAACTAGTGAGGGGCATAAGAAGTGACATGTGCCGCTTGTGCTTTTTACGATCTAGTGAACACCCAGCATAATCAGAGTCAGAATATCCATGTAAAATAAATGTATCATTATATGGATATCATAGACCTAGATTAAATGAGCCGATTAAATATCTAAAAATTCGTTTGACCGCTTTTAAATGAGACTTTTTAGGATTGACTTGGAATCTAGCGCATAAGCAAACGACAAACATAATATTGGGTCTAGACGCACTTAGATATAATAGTGACCCTATCATTCCTCTATATAGTGTTTGGTCAATAGAAATTCCGGCTTCATCTTTTCCTAATATTAGAGAGGCACTCATAGGTGTGGAGGCTTGTTTTAAATTTTCAAATCCAAATCTTTTTAACATGTCATGAACATATTTAGATTGATTTATAAAAATTTCATCATTTCTTTGTTTGATTTGAAAGCCAAGAAAATAGCTAAGTTCTCCTACCAAGCTCATTTCAAATTCTTTTTGCATTACACTTACAACTTCATTACATAATTGATCATTAGTGGATACAAAAATGATGTCATTTATATAAATTTGTAATATGATTAGATCATTATTTACATGTTTGATAAAAAGTGCATTATCGACACTTCCCATTACATAATCATGTTTTAAAAGAAATGAAGTTAATCTTTCATACCAAGCACGAGGCGCTTGTTTTAGGTCATATAGTGCTTTATCTAGTTTAAACACATGATTAGGATATTTTTCATTTATGAACCGGGGGATTGTTCAACATAAACCTCTTCTTTAATAATTCCATTTAAGAAGACACTTTTAACATCCATTTGAAAAAGTTTAAATCTTTTGAAGCTTGCAAAGGCAAGAAAAATTCGAATGGATTCTAAGCGAGCTACGGGTGCAAAGGTTTCATCAAAATCTACACCTTCGATTTGTGAATAACCTTGTGCTACTAAACGAGCTTTGTTCCTAGTAATTCTAGATTCACTATCTAATTTATTTTTAAAAATCCATTTTAAGCCTATTACCAGATGATTTGATGGTCTTTCTATAAGATTCCAAACCTTATTACGTTCAAATTGTTCTAATTCTTCATGCATCGCTAAATACCAAAATTCATCGTTTAGGGCGGTGGAAACATTTTTAGGCTTAATTTTGGAAACAAAGCATAAATTAGAGAAGGATTCATGAATGGAAGAGCGTGTCGTTACCCCTCTTGATGGTTCTCCAATGACAAGTTCTCTTGGATGATCTTTTGTGAATCTAAGAGCGCTTGGAGGTACGAACTCTTCTTGCACAACCTCTATTTCTTTGTCACCTCCAAGTTGTTCAACATTATCATCCTCCGAGAGTGAAGAGGGTTCCTCTTCTTTTCCTGTAATGTTAGAATCTACACAAAAAACAAATTCATCAAACTTCACATGAATGGACTCTTCAACCTTTTTAGACCTTTTATTGTATATAATATATGTTTTACTAGTTGAAGAGTAACCAATGAATATTCTTTCATCACATTTTTCATCAAATTTTGTTAATGCATCTTTGGTGTTTAAGATAAAGCATTGACATCCAAAAATATGAAAGTAAGATACATTAGGTTTCCTTTTGTAATATAATTCATATGGAGTTAATTTTAAGATTGGGCGAAGAATGACTCGATTTATAACATAGCAAGACGTATTTACGGCTTCAGCCCAAGAGGATCTAGGCAACCCATATTCAGATAGCATAGTGCGTGCAAGTTCCTGAAGGGGTCCATTTTTCCTCTCCACCACACCAATTTGTTGAGGGGGTGCGTGGAGCGGAAAATTCATGTTTAATGCCTAGATTATTACAAAAAGAGGTGAAACTATCGTTTTCAAATTCCCCTCCATGATCTGATCTAATGCACTTAATTTTAAATCTAATTCATTTTGAATGCGATTGCATAGTTTTGTAAATTCAGAAAAAGCATCGGATTTGAAGGTAAGAAATAGTGCCCAAGTAAATCTAGAGAAATCATCAATTAATACAAATGTGTACTTTTTACCACATAGACTATTAGTGCTAATTGACCCAAATAGGTCCATGTGAATTAATTGTAGAGGTCTAGTGGTGGAGATTTCATGTTTGTTTTTAAAAGATGTTTTAGAGAATTTTCCTTTTTGACATGGTGGGCATAACGATGATAGATTTCCATTAAGCATTGGTAAACCTCTAATTATTTTATTTTTTGATAATTTTAAGATCAACTTGGTGCTAGTGTGACCAAGTCGCCTATGTCATAATTCAAGTTCTTCATTTTTTGTAATTAGACATTTTAGTGATACACGTGATAGATCATGAAAAGAGATTAAATAGACATTATGAATTCTTGGTGCAGTGAGTACAATATCATTCGTCTTAGGATCTATAATTTTGCACAAATTAGTAGAAGACTCAAATAACACATTAAGACCTTTATCGCATAGTTGACTAATAGAAATTAAGTTGTGTTTTAAGCCTTCTACAAATAAGACATTTGTAAGAGAGGAGTCGTTACCCACTGTACCGGTGCCTAATATTCTATTGATCAAATGTTATATAGAGGAATGATAGTTTCATTATTATATCTAAGTGCTTCTAGACCCAATATTATGTTTGTCGTTTGCTTATGTGCTAGATTTCAAGTTAATCCTAAGAAATCTCATTTGAAAGCGGTTAAATGAATTTTTAGATATTTAATCGGATCATCTAGTCTAGGATTATGGTATCCTTATAATGATTCATTTATATTGCATGGATATTCTGACTCTGATTGTGCGGGGTGTTCACTAGATCGTAAGAGCACAAGTGACACATATCACTTCTTAGGCCCGTCACTTGTAGCACGGTCGAGTAGGAAACAGAATTGTGTTGCTCTCTCCACAACCGAGGTCGAATATGTCATACTAGGAAGTTGTTGTGCACAAGCCCTTTGGATGAGTCAAACACTAGAAGACTTTGGGATTCATCTAAATAATATTGAATTAAAATGTGACAACAAAAATGCAATCAATTTAACCAACAACCATGTTCATCATTCAAGGTCTAAACACATAGATGTGCGGCATCACTTCATTAGGGATCACATCAAGAAAAAACATTTAGAGTTAGCTTCGTAGGCACGTAATCCCAACTTGTGAACATCTTTACCAAACCTCTCCCCGATGCTCGTTTCAACATGCATAGGTTAGAATTGGGTGTCTTCGATATATCGTATTAAAACCTACACAAAGCTACTTCTCCTAAAAATAAAATTCTCTGTTATTCTATCATTCATGCATCTTATTTTTAAAACAAAAACATTACCCCATAAAAATGTAAAACAATTTTTAATCAAACAAAAACATTCTTAAAGAGGCTTCTAATGTTCTCTAAAATGTCTGAAATTTCTACACTAAGAAGGTCTCTCTATACAACAACTTTAAATCAAAGATTTTTTTTTCAAAAACTCAAGAAATCGTTTACTATTTGGGCGTTAACTCCTAACGCCAGCGTTAGGCTTCAACGCCAGCGTTAGAACTCAATGCCTGGCGTTAGCCTTCTGTGCTCCAAATTCAATTCTTTTAATGCTGCAAAATCTCTGATATTCTCTCATGCATATTTTCACATCTGTGTCTCTGTTTTTTGAAAAATATTAAAATCCTTTAATTCTTGTTATTTATTCAAAAATAAATAAAAAATTCAAATAATAAAAAATGCTCAAAAACATGTTTTTGCTTTTGTTTTATATTCTTAAAATTTTAGGGATATGTTTCTCCTTATTTTTTATTATTCATTTTTTTATTCAAAAATCCACACAAAAAACAAATATTGAAAACTCCTCAAAAATATGTTTTGTGATTTTTTGTTTTGTTTTAAATTTTCAATATATATATATATATATATATGTTGTGTTATTTGACTATTGCATCTCACATGAGCAACTATCTTGTCATTTTTCTTCAAATTTTGTCAAAAGTGTTTAGGCATACTCTTAAAGATTCTTTTCAATGTCTAATTTTAATTTCAAGATTCCTAAATATTGTTTTGTCTTGTCATGTCTTGATCGTAATCTTGTTATGTGCAATAAAATAGACTATAAAAAATTGTGTGAGATTGTCTATCATATCTCTAAGTATGAGTAATATTTTATGTAAATAATGATTCATTCACTCTTTTGGTAATCTACATGTGCTTATAATCTTAGTCTTGCATGATTGTGTAGTGTAATAGTTTAACATGTTAAGTTGTATGTCTAAATTACTTACACTTTCTTTTTAGACATCAATTTCCTGCACATATAGAAGTGTTACTTTTCAAAAATTTAGATGTTTGCAAAAAACAAGAGAACCATTATAAATCTCTTGTGTCTGCTTTGAGTTTGCTTTACATTTTGTTATTGCTAAAATATGTCAAATACCTACTAAACTGTAAGACACATATTCACTCCCCCCCCCCCCACTCTGGTGAGTTAGACTACCTATAACTATAAACTATCAGGAAGTGCCTTCACCATTCGTGGTCGCTTCAGCGTCGTGCATAATCGGTGGTGTGCGGTAAGATCCCCGGTCAGACCGCCGATTCCAGGAGGGGGTCTCACACTTATCTCGGCAAGCCGCTGGTTCAGCTTAGCGGGCAGTACCACCATCATGAAGGCATCGTGGGCTCGAAGGATGGCGAGGAGGCGAGTCCATGACTCCTCGCCAAACCTTTGCGATCCTTCCAAGAGATCCCGCATAGGCGTCGTCATGACCAGTGGATGGGGTTTCTAGGTTTGAGTCTGAGGATTCGGGGCGGCTAGGAGAGATTGGCGTGTGGAGATCTGAAATATACATGGGATTAGTAAGGACAGATCAAAAGGAAAGAATGATCAACTGGACGCGATACCAGTCGGGGGGAGCGAGACCTGCATCTCGAACATGAGGCGAGTTCTCCCGAGGATGCTCGGCGGATTGAGATCTCTACAGAATTACAACGGTCCCCCGGCAGGGGGCCCATCGTTAGCGACTTCCCACCTGAAGAATGACGGTGTGGCGGAGCGACCTCCGAAGGATGTTGAGGTGGAGGGGGTAGGGAGACATTGGTATCCCCTACTCGCTCGGGGGCTAAGGAGGACACAGTGGTCACACCCCTCGTCGCTGCCTTGTTAGGTTGTTGATCGAGCGGCAGCTTGTTGCAAAGAAGGACTACAAAAAAGAGTCAAAGAGAGAAGGTCCTTACTCAGTATGACGGCGAGGCGAGAAGGAGAAGGTAGCAATGCATCCTCAACGCCTAGAGCCAGACACCCATCTCTAGTCTTGTTGATGGTGGGCTCGAGCGCGCCCAAAACCCCTTGAGTGGACGGGTCGGCTGAGGGCTCCTCAACAATGGGTGACGCCCTCGACCTCATGGAAGGAGATTCACGCCTCGCGGTGGAATCATGATCGGTAGAATACTTCTCGCCGATAGAGACCACGCGAATCCTCTTTCTTTTTAGCTTCTTCTTTCTCGCGAGATCAGGAAGACGGGGAGCGGAGAACTCCCCGAACAACCCAAGGACAACAGCCGCATCGAAGTCATACCTCAATATGGGAGGATTGTAGATCCAACCCTTTATTTATAGAGAGAACATAGTGATGGATCAGTGAATACCCTCTCTCCTAGGGTGGAGATCGCCAAATAAAGGTTGGACTTTCTTTCCGACCTATAGCGAGCTCGCAAAGAGCGAGGATTATGTACAACTCATATTTAGTACTGTGTAGGGCGAGTATTCGCTCGATCGGAGGGAAGCGGGTTTAGACTATGGTCTTACTCGCCTACCCCCTCAGATGGAGTAGGGCGAGTACAGACGGCCAAACCGTACTCGCCCCTCCTGCTCCTGGAGTTGCGCGAGGCGAATTCAAATCATCCCTGGTCGTGCGCTCACCTTCGCGTCTAGTAGACCGGCCACAGGGAAGGCTATCTGCAAACCACCGTGGGTGTGAATAGTATCATCCAAAAGGCGGAGGCAGCTGTTCGCAGACCATTTGGGTCTGCGGATAGCAATTTCGAAAAGGCGGAGGCCGCTATTCGGAGAGCAAGTAGATTATTTTGTCCTAAGAAGGATTTGTCTATAAATATGACTCATTATTCCTCAGATCAGCACCCCCCCCTCCGGAAAGAGAGTTGGATTCCTCTCTCCCTTGTCTTCATGTGCTATCTGAGGTGTTGGCTCAGCTCCTTGGTTTGGGAGGGGAAGTTGTACAAACTTCCATGTTAGTGGCAGGACCTCCTCTGTTGCGCGCACGCGCCTTTTTATTATTTTAAATATTAGGTTTGATGTGAGCCCCCTCCTCCCTATATAAGGAGGAGGTATGGGAGTGTTAGGGTTATCTTTGGATCATTAGGAATTTAGGCTCTCATTTTGAGAGAGGGATCATTGGAGGAACCAGCCTTCTTGATCTTGGCCAGACTTCGATCCGGATTGTATCCGTGTTCTTCTTCGATTAATGCAATTTCTTTCCAGTTCGTATTAATTGGTCCGACCTGCCGCTCCGCCCGCTGACCTAGCCGCCGGAGTTTGTTCAGCCGTTGGTTCCGGTTCGGCGTCCCGATCTCAAGCCGACGATCGTGCTCGACGACGATCGTTCCAGCCGACGATCGTGCTCGACGACGATCGTGCTCGACCTGCCGTTCCTGCTCGACGACGATCGTTCCAGCCGACGATCGTTCCAGCCGACGATCGTGCTCGACGACCTCGACGATCGTTCCAGCCGTTGGTTCCAGACGACGATCGTGCTCGACGACGATCGTGCTCGACCTGCCGTTCCTGCTCGACGACGATCGTTCCAGCCGTTCCAGCCGCTCGACGACGCCAGTGCGTCCAGATCGTTCGTCCGGTCCGTGCGTAACCGCCTTCGCGTTCCACTGATTTCGCGATCCGCCGCCCGCTTCCGCCTGTGCACGCCCCAATCGGCCCTGTGCAGCCCTACTCAGCCCCGATCCACCCTCTGCCTCCGCTGAAATGGCCCCGAACACTCGTTCCGCTGGCGATCTTCACCCGCAGGCGTCCGGCGAACCACTAAGCCACCACTTGGAGGCTCACGAGCAACTCGTCGCCTCCATGCACGCCACCCTCCTCGCCCTCCATACCAAAGTCGATCGTCTCCTCGCCCTCAACGGGCGGGCTCCCGCAACCCCCCACGAGGTTCCCTTCCCTAAACCGTCTCCTCCACGGCTGCCTCCCTCACCGTGCGAGAGTTTTCCTGCCATGCCAGCCCCAACATTCCTCTACGGCACCAACCCGCCCCTCCGCCCCCCAGTCGATCCTCCCGTCGAACTCGCGCCGACTGCTGCTATACTGCCTCTTCCCACGGTGGTCGTACCTCCACCGCATCCGCCACCTCTCCGGTCACCCGCTCTGGCGCCCCCTTCGGTCATCTCACCGCATCCTCTCCCTGCTGGTGCTCCGCCGACCGCTGCCTCGCCACTTCCACCGGCTGCATCGCCGCCACTTCTGCCGCCCTGTACCCCGTTGTTCCCGACGGATCCGTTCCTGCTGCCGGTCGTCACATCTCCGAAATCCATATGGCTGCTGCTCACCACTGCTCCACCGACTTTGCGGAAGCCACTGCTTTCACCGCCCGTCTTTCCGATGGCGCCGCCGCTACTCGCCAACACCGTCACCGCTGCTACGCGCTACCTGGCCCTGTTCTGGAGGGAGGTCAAGGTACCAGATGATCCGGCTACGGGTCCACGTGTCGCCGGCACATTCACTCACGTGAACGGCGGGCGGCGAAACGACCTTGGGGTCAAGGTCGCTTTTCAGACGGGATGTATTGTTGCGCGCACGCGCCTTTTTATTATTTTAAATATTAGGTTTGATGTGAGCCCCCTCCTCCCTATATAAGGAGGAGGTATGGGAGTGTTAGGGTTATCTTTGGATCATTAGGAATTTAGGCTCTCATTTTGAGAGAGGGATCATTGGAGGAACCAGCCTTCTTGATCTTGGCCGGACTTCGATCCGGATTGTATCCGTGTTCTTCTTCGATTAATGCAATTTCTTTCCAGTTCGTATTATCCTCGCTACAGCCTGCGGGTCCGTTTGTAGGCAACCACCAACTAAATAGCGAGGGCATGTTTCAGGCTCGAAATACCATTCCTTGGTATTCGACGGCGAGAGAAGTAACTCGACCTACCACCCCGATCCGAACTCAGTTGAACTGGTTTCCGAGTTTCAACAGGTGGCATGTTGTAATTGGCTCACACATGTGATGCAGTGTGTTGTGAAATCGGATCGAGTTAAGCCGCGGTAGCGCAACGGAATTTCACGAATGAGCAAGAACCAATATCGCGCAAAATGAAACGGAACGAGATTCTAGCATACACAGACGACACAAAAGATTACGTGGTTCGGAGTATGGGACTCCTACTCCACGGGGAGAGCGCGCCGGACAAATCCACTAATAACCAAAAGGAGTTACAAGAGTACAAATTGAAATAATTCAAAACAAACCAAGAACAGAACTTCTTCTGGAGCTATCGCCGAGGATGTCGCCGGAGATGCCGCCGCTAGCTCGGCCAGATGCCGATCCCGCCTGGACCGACCGGAGTTGCCGCCGCTAGCTCGGCCAGATGCCGATCCCGCCTGGACCGACCGGAGTTGCCGCCGCTAGCACGACCGGATGCCGATCCCGCCTGGACCGACCGGATTCGCCGCCGCTAGCTCGGCCAGATGCCGATCCCGCCTGGACCGACCGGAATTGCCGAACACCTCCTCCCTCCGATCCAAAAACCGCTGGAGCACGCTGCTCCTTCAAGATGGCCGCAGAAAGACGTGTCGTGCCTCCTCTCCTTCTTTGTCGCTGTCAAAGGATCACTGCCCAGACTCCTCTCTGTTTCTTGCGGAGAGATTAATTGCTCTCTTTCTCTCACATTTCCACCCTAAGACAACCTCCCTATTTATAGCTGAATAGGAGATGGGACCTTCCATTAATGGCATGGAGTAACATTGGCAAGAATAAGAGGGGATAAATAATCTGTCAAAAAAGAAGAGGCTATAAACGGAAGCTGCCAACAAAGAAGATTGCCAAGTCAAATTTGGCCAGCCATCATTCCCATAATAGGATTCTTTCCAAAAATAAATTTCGAACTATTTAGGAATCTCAAAAGCACACGGATCGGTGAGGTGGCACGATCCTAACGCTCCGAGCGCGTTGAGGTGTCAAAATCCTAACAATCTCCACCTTGACGCCTAACGCGAACGAAACTCCACCTTGACGAACGTAACTCCACCTTCAGCTTAAAACTCCACTACCGGCGACTACGAGCCCCCTCTCCCTGGGGCCTGACCGCGATCAACGCGCATCAGAATGAGTCAAGTCAAGACCGCTCTTGAGCTTGACTCCAGTCACTGGACTTCCTCGCAAGTCCGTACTAATATCCCTCAAGGATATCTCCCGCAACTTCCTGCCTCCACCTCTACCGAACTCCCTCAACTCCCGGTGGCGCACCCCGACGTGCTTCGCCCTTGCCCGATAGACCGATTCTTTTGCAAGACGACTCGCACTCAACCTCTCACTGTGCAACTCCACCTTCTCCTGAGTGATCATGAGTTCCCTGGTGGGACCCTTGAGCCGGATGGCTCCCTTTGCGGTGTCTGGGCTCTCCTGAGATGACTCTCCGCCCACGGATGCGAAAACTTTATCTCCGCCAAGGTCCTCCCTCTGCGCACCTCCCCTGACAGTTGTGGTGCCAATCAGTCTATAGAGCGACCCGAAACGCTCTCCTCTCAAGACTGTCTGCGCGCCTCTCTTGACCTCCAAATATCCGCCGCTGCTGATAAAAGAATACCCGGCGGCCTCCAGAGTGCCTAACGAAATCAAACTCTTCCTCAAATCGGGCACATACCGAACGTCAGTGAGGGTCCTAACCACTCCGTCAAACATCCTGATCCTGATGTTACCGACTCCCGATATCTCGCACTCTGAAATATTCCCCATCCGAACTCGACCACCCTCACATTGCCTAAAGCTGGAGAACCACCTTCTGTTCGGGCACATGTGGAACGTGCAACCTGTATCCAAGATCCAGGAGCCTGTGGTCTCACTGCTGGGTGCAGCATGAAGGGCGTCGGCGTCGCACTCATCCTCAGATGCCACCACAGCCAAATCTGGCGCATGCGCCTGCTCCTTGAGCTTCAACTTCGGACACTTGTCCTTCCAGTGCCCTTCCTCTTTGCAGTAGTGACACGTGTTCCTACCTACGGACTTTACCCTAGGTCGATCTTCCCACTTGCCTTTCCCTCTCGATCTACTACTCAATGTGTCCTTGCTCTTCACGAATAAGCCCTCGTCGGCCCTAGGGCCCGACTTGCTCCTCGTTTCGTTAGAGAGCAGCGTCGTCATCACTTCTTCCATCTTCAGGGTATCCTTCCCGTAGAGGATAGTGGTGACCAGATGATCGAAGGACTTCGGCAATGAAGACAACAGGAGCAGAGCCTGGTCTTCCTCCTCGACCTTAACGTCCATGCTACGCAACTGGGAGATAAGTCTGTTGAACACGTTCATGTGCTCCAGTAACTGATTGCTCTCGGACATCCTCAAGCTGTACAACTGTCTCTTCACGTAGAGCTTATTCGTGAGAGACTTCGACATGTACAGCTCCTCCAGTTTCTTCCACAGATCCTCCGTCGTCTCAGCATCCACCACGTTGTACATCACCTCATCGGCCAAACACAGCTGAATCGTGCTGATGGCCTTCAGATCGAGCTCCTCCCATTCGTCGTCCTTCTTCCCGGACTTCTCCTTACCGAGGAGAGCCTTGTGAAGACCTTGCTGGACGAGAACGGCCTTTATGCGCTTCTGCCAAAGGCCAAAATCAATCTTGCCGTCGTACCTAGAAATCTCGAATTTTGCCGACATTGTCTTGCTCGCAGAGCTACTGGGCGATCAAGATGATATTCGCGGAACCGATCTGGGAAGATAGGGAGCGGACCAATGTCGTCACCCACCGTTGACCCAAATCAGAAAACCGGAACGTCCAGACGATCACCCCCGCGGAACCTAGCTCTGATACCAATTGTTGTGAAATCGGATCGAGTTAAGCCGCGGTAGCGCAACGGAATTTCACGAATGAGCAAGAACCAATATCGCGCAAAATGAAACGGAACGAGATTCTAGCATACACAGACGACACAAAAGATTACGTGGTTCGGAGTATGGGACTCCTACTCCACGGGGAGAGCGCGCCGGACAAATCCACTAATAACCAAAAGGAGTTACAAGAGTACAAATTGAAATAATTCAAAACAAACCAAGAACAGAACTTCTTCTGGAGCTATCGCCGAGGATGTCGCCGGAGATGCCGCCGCTAGCTCGGCCAGATGCCGATCCCGCCTGGACCGACCGGAGTTGCCGCCGCTAGCTCGGCCAGATGTCGATCCCGCCTGGACCGACCGGAGTTGCCTCCGCTAGCACGACCGGATGCCGATCCCGCCTGGACCGACCGGATTCGCCGCCGCTAGCTCGGCCAGATGCCGATCCCGCCTGGACCGACCGGAATTGCCGAACACCTCCTTCCTCCGATCCAAAAACCGCTGGAGCACGCTGCTCCTTCAAGATGGCCGCAGAAAGACGTGTCGTGCCTCCTCTCCTTCTTTGCCGCTGTCAAAGGATCACTGCCCAGACTCCTCTCTGTTTCTTGCGGAGAGATTAATTGCTCTCTTTCTCTCACATTTCCACCCTAAGACAACCTCCCTATTTATAGCTGAATAGGAGATGGGACCTTCCATTAATGGCATGGAGTAACATTGGCAAGAATAAGAGGGGATAAATAATCTGTCAAAAAAGAAGAGGCTATAAACGGAAGCTGCCAACAAAGAAGATTGCCAAGTCAAATTTGGCCAGCCATCATTCCCATAATAGGATTCTTTCCAAAAATAAATTTCGAACTATTTAGGAATCTCAAAAGCACACGGATCGGTGAGGTGGCACGATCCTAACGCTCCGAGCGCGTTGAGGTGTCAAAATCCTAACATCAGTGCACCAATAAATAAGACTTTTATTGATAATTTGCTCATTTTAATTCATGTCCTTTTGCTTTTACTTCAAATTGTTTTCTTTTCATTTGCAATTTTTTATAGTGATGTTAATATAAAATTTTTGATAACCATTATTCTCAAATTATATTAACATCACAAATAATTATATCTGCAAATTGTCATGCTATTTGCACAACAGCATGCTATCTGCACACCAATATGATATCTGCACAACAACATGCTATTTGCACACCAAAAAATATTTTTTATAAAAAAGTTTGATCAAATTATATAATATATTTCAATCGAAATGAGATCGAAAAAACTATTGAAATAAAAAAAAAAAACAAGATCATAACCCTTGCCTCTCTCTACCGCTTTGTGGTGCGTTCCATTCAATCATTCAAGATCCTAACGTGTGTTAATTTCAATAGAGTTCTTAAGATTTAGTATAAATAAATGAACATGTTTTCATTTCTTCTCATGATGCCCACCCGGAACTCCTCCATTTCCAACGCCTCCTCCATTTCCAGCGCCTTCATCCCACAATTATCAAGAACCCCCTCCAGCGCCTCCTCCATTTCCAGCGCCTTCATCCCACAATTATCAAGAACCCCGTCCAGCGCCTCCTCCATTTCCAGCGCCTCCTCCATTTCCAGCGCCTTCATCCCGCAATTATCAAGAACCCCCTCCAGCCTCATGGCTGAAACCACAAAGATTCCGCCCTGCTTGGCAGTCGTCGTTGCAGAATCGCCTAAAATTGGTAAGCTTTTCATCTTCTTTTCCTGCTTCTCGCTTTCTTTATTAGAACAAACCTTCATCTTCTTTTCCACACCTTCATCTTCTGTAATTCACTATAGTTTGGCGTCCCGTGTAACACAGGATATAACACAATAACAATACTATTTATTCGCTCGACATCCCAAATCGCTCACCGTCCAGCAGGAAATCAAACAAAGCCGTAAGAATGGATTTAAAAATAATCAATGGAGAGAAAATCACTTCTGATCGGTGTGATATGATTATCCCGCAGATTAGAAGACAAAATTCCAAGCAAGAACATCAACTCACAGATCTAAGAGTAATTCCATGAAAAAAAAAAGAACAAGAATCGAATTAAGCTTCTCCAAATGGTGAGGTATTGGAACTTCAGTACTAAGGAATTTAGAATTCCTGAACAGACTGCCACTGCCTTCTTGAAAAGAAGAATAAGATTTTGATCAAGAATTCGCTGGCTATCCCGACCCCCCCCCCCCCCCCCCCCCCCCCCCCCCCTGTTATTTATAGGCGAATTTACACAGGAAGAGAAAAAGACATTTCTACCCTTCATAAACCCACAAAACTACCAACAAACTTTCCCGCCTTTTATCTCGCGAGCTGCTTTTCATATTTGATCGTAACACGCTGCCGCCATGAACTCCTCCTCCATGATGGAAGGCAAGATTTCAAGCTTCGTGAGAGCCTTCTTTGTCAGCTCCGGCGAAGAGGAGGGGAGCGGGGATGGAGCAGAATGCGTTATCCGTCTGTGCAAGATTAGAAGAGTGGGTGAAGATGGAATCACTGCCGGTGCCGTTGATGTTGCTTTGAGATGCGGGCATGCGTTCCAAACGCGTTGTTTTGCAGAGAAGGAAAGTGATGACTGCGGCTAATAAAACTACATGTCCGCTTTACAGGGCCAGGATCGACCATGGAGAGAAGATTTAAATGGACGGCTAAGATCTCCGGACATGCAACTCCACTGATTGTATTGTTATTTCTCCATTTTCTTCTGATTCAAGGATTAGGGATTTTAAGCATTGATGTATATCATCCAATATATAAATGTATATTTAATAATTGTAATTTGTATCCCACATATTTAATTTCTTGATTATTGCTCTTTTCCTCTTTTGCACTACATGTAGTCCAGCTTCTTGAAGTTATAATAAATAAATAACATATTGTTGCTCTTTTGCAGATTGGAGTCCCTCGTCATCCCAACTACTGAAGTTTATATTAAGCATGACGGTACTACTAGCAATCGTGAGCACATGCTTCTACCCTAAGCTGCTGATTTGGATTTTAAAATACATCGATTCCATCATTCATAGATTCAGGCATAGGCCAAGGAGAGAACGGCTCGCAGCAGAACTATATATACCGCCTTTTCGCCCGCGTTGAAGTCCATGCATGGATCACTTGTGAAACTAGCTAATTACGTACTGTTTGTCTGAATTTGGAATGAACTATTTCTCCTCCATTTTTTTTTAGATTTTGAAACTGCAATTATTTGATTCAGCTGTGCAAAATTATATTAGTTCATGTGTGTGCTTGCTTGCAAATTAATTAATGCTTAATTTAGGCTAAAAAATCATGAGACGGAATGATCTTAAGAGTAAATAGAATCCTCCTCTGGGTAGCTTGTAGCAAATTTTTTTACAATATCACAATATAAATTTCTCAAAAAAGAATAAAATTAAGTAAATTTTCAAGCTTCTCAGGTTATGACAAATTTACTTTTCCAAAGTCATCTTAAG
Organism: Dactylorhiza incarnata; assembly: GCA_033032865.1. NCBI lineage: Eukaryota > Viridiplantae > Streptophyta > Magnoliopsida > Asparagales > Orchidaceae > Dactylorhiza > Dactylorhiza incarnata. Next base: position 1,763,606 of record JAWHQI010000293.1, read on the forward strand.
CTAAAAAAAAATTAAGCATGAATGAAGATAAAACACAAATAACATGAGAATACATAATAAGAAAACGATTTAGAATTACTACATATAAAGTCCATAATTAACTTTTTTTTACAATTTTTTGTTAATTTCTAGAAACAAAATAAAAGTAGGCAAATACTTGATAGAACCATATATAAAACATGAAAATTTTAAAATAAAATGTTCAAAAAATAATAATTTTGCTTTTTAAAAAAATATGAGGAGTGGAGAAAGATAGTGATGATTTAAAGACAATGCCTCAGTACTTAAGAAAAGCATTGTCTTAAATGTTTAAATGTTAGCTAATGGAAAATAAAAAGAAAAAAGTAATAATAATCCCTTAATTCACACTTTTATGAATATGCCGATATTTGTTGTCCTGCGACTCCTCCGTTATAAAGTCGTTTTTTTATTTGTCCGTCGACTTAGAAAAAAGAATCTGAATTATTGTTTGAAAATTTTGCAAAATATTTTTGAGGTAATTTGAAAAGTTGTAGGAGTGGTAAATGGATCGTAAAAGACGTGGCTAAAATGACTCATCCTCAAAAGTGAAATAATTACAAAGTAAAGAATGTAAAAATAACGCTCAAAAAGATTTTCATAAGGAGTATCTTGCGAAATAAAATGATTAAGGTTCGGTTGTTTATTTACAAAATTAAAGTGATTATCCGCAATGCCATTCAGTTTACCAATGTCATAAAATTCATAGGTCACACTAATTTGTTTATCTTCATATAATTGTGGTGTGAGTGAGGATACTTGAGAAATAAAAATGATTTCGGGTGATGCAGCGTCAAAATAATTATTTTCTTCCATTACATCGTCTGTTATGCCCATAATAGATTTAAATACTTGGTACAATTCTAATTCTTGATCTTTATTAAAATATGTTATAGAGGTGTATGAAGAGTCACGTGTCTCCACGGCTAACTTATCTAACATGAATTGAAGATGAAGACCAGAAAAATAAGAACTTTCATTTATTTCTAGGGAATATTGATTTGTTTGATGAATATGAGAATCCGTGAAATCCCCAAGATTAGATGAAGAGCATTATTGATCAAAAGGGGAGGAATCTGGAATATGATCAAATGAATTCTTATCTTGACACCATGAATTATTCTGGTAATCTTGCCACAACGAATTAGTATGAGGATGTGGCAGAGGCGTCTAATTCTTACATGCCCTTGGCACACGACATGCATGTACCTTGTGTACTGGACTTTTCTTCAATTCACTCGCTAGGGCATGTTGGGAGGGATTATTGAGCCATTAGAGGTTGTACGCGCTCTAGTACACGATATGTACCTAGAACGTGTTAACACTTACTTTTTCTGTTTGCTCCAGATTTTCTCCTGAGCGCACCATTATAATATAAAGTGATTTCTTGACTCCAATTATCATGAAATTAAATAAATATATTAATACTAACAAAAGATATATGGAGACAAGCCTAAATATATAATTAAAAAGCAACAAAGTATGATTTAAAAAATATATATATAATATGTGTATTATCAAATATCCTCATACATAATCTTTTGTCATTCCAAAGGAAAAACTAATTTATAAAAAATATTAACATGAATAATAAATATAGAAAATTCTTAGAGAACTATATCTAATTATACATCTCACCCTATAAATGAATTACCTTAAACTTATATAATGAAACTTAGATTCATAAGAAATGTTGCGGATCACTCGATGCTACGGTAGACCGGACTAAATTGGATCGTCTTAGCCCGGCAGCGGTCGAGCGCGCAAATAGTCACAGAAAAAAAGGAAGCTGACAAGGCAAATTTTGTTAACGTGAAAAACCCGACAACTGGATGAAAAACCACGTGGCCGGATTTGAGCACACCAAACCTTCACTATTTGATGGTTGTTGTACAGAGCTTTTTTGAAGAACTCGAGGGCGACATGTCGCATCTCGTTACAATTGTTGAGAGAGGGGTGCTCGAAGGGTGACAGGTCACCGCTAATAGAGCTAAGTCTTTTGCCTGCTGCAGAGGGGAATGCTACACTCTGAGCACTCATGAGACTTTGACGGTTGCTTGAAGGTTGGATCAATGTGTTATGTGTGTCTTTGGCTCTGCGGCTTGTCTCCTGCTGCGTGAGAGGAGTTTGGAGTGATGGTCTAGCTGGTGGCTGGAATGCTTGTTCTCGAGCGCGCAGAGTGCTTGTTGCTGAGTACGCGGGGGAGCGCTTGGAGTGGCCTTGAGAGCGGAGCGCACAGAGGCGTGCTTTGGAGCAGTTTTGAGAGCGGAGCGCGTGGAGGCGCGCTTTGGAGCGCTCTTTTGAGCGGAGCGCGCGGAGGCGCACTTTGGAGCGGTCTTGAGAGCGGAGTTCGCAGAGGTGTGCTTTGGAGCGGTCTTGAGAGCGGAGCGCACGAAAGCGCGCTTTGGAGCGTATAAGGAAGAGGCGCACGCGGGAGCGCGCAAGGAAGAGGCGCGCTTGGGAGCGCGCAAGAAGAGACGCGCTTGGGAGCACGCAAGGAAGAGACGCGCTTGGGAGCACACATGGAAGAGGAGCGCGCAAGGAAGAGACGGGCTTGGGAGCGCGCAAGGAAGAGGCGGGCTTGGGAGCGCGCAAGGAAGAGGCGCGCTTGGGAGCACGCAAGGAAGAGGCGCGCTTGGGAGCTCGCAAGGAAGAGGCGCGCAAGGAAGGGGCGCGCTTAGGAGCGCGCAAGGAAGAGGATCGGTGGAGAGAGAAAATCCATAGGAGGATTTTCCTCGGGCCAGAAGAGAATGAAAATTAAGGGGAATGAGGGTCTATTTATAGATTCTAAGAGGGGCAACCCGGTAATTTCACCTGATAACTACCGGACGGACGAATAAGAATGCTCCGTTTAGAGCACGCGTGTTGAAACCGTCAACCGGTCTCTAGAGGAGTTCGGACCCACAGAGGGTTGTAGCCCACGCCTACTTATCCTTCACTAGCACACTTGACTATTGGTGAAGAAAACTGAACAGACCCAAAGTTGCAGCGAGGAGGTCCCGCCACACACCCGGAAGATCTTAGAGAGCTTTCCCTCGTAAACCAATGCTGAACTGGGCACCTTGGAGGGCACTAGAAGTCAACCAAAACTAACCCGAGGAGGAGAAAGCCCAAAGATCGGATCTGCTCCAAAGGTGCCCTTAAGGGTCTATTTATAGACTTTCTAGTTTGGGCTGCCAATAGCTTCATTCCGCCTTTTGGTTTTACTAAACGCACCCCAAATTGGTCTGCCAACAGCCAAACTCCGATGTTCTGAAGAACTATTGGCAGTCCCCTGAGGTTATCCAGGTAAATTCACCTTCTGACCCTACTAGGAGGGCGGTCCGTGGAGGCACAACTCGCAGGACTTCCCGCGCACCGGATTCTCTAGATCCTACTAGGCGAGTGGTCTGTGAAGGCACCACTCAGCCGGATCCTAGGCCCTCTGGGCGAGTGGGGTTCCGCCCCTCACTCGCCTAGCGATCCGCGCATCCAAACACCTAAGCGGGCGAGTGCTTAATGGATGAGGATTACACTCGCCCCGAAGCTTGCTCGCCTCTCCTGACCTGGGCGAATGCCCCCTGATGCTATAGGAGAATGCACCTCTGCTTTGTTCATCCTTTAGACTCTGGGGCCCGGTGGCCCACTCGACGAATACAGGGTTATACACAATCCCCGCTCTTTGCGAGCTAGTTCCACGCTCGGAAAGAAAAGTTCAACCCAAAGTATTCGGTGAATGCTTGCTGACCTGGAGGGAATCTTTTGGTGGGCCCCTCCACTGTGCCAAATATATCTCGGGCCACCGCATTGGGAGTGCTCACATTCCCCTTACTGCTTTTCCCTCTTCTCCCTTCCGAGCTCTCACCACCTCAATGGTGTTCAGGAGGCCATCGCCGAGGTCGCTCTCGCAAGGGTAGTTGGACCGTCTTGCTGCGACACAAGAGAAGAACACCTACAAGTCCGCTAGGTACGCTCCCTGGCTTTCGTAGAAGAGGGATCCCAGCTCACCCTATCAGTCGAAGAAGGCCAAGGCGGTTCGGAGGCACCTACAGGTGACTGAGTTCGCGTCAAGGACTCCGCCCCCTTCTCGCAATCCTCCCGACAACCTCACCAAGGTAATCTGATCTTTCTTGTTGTGGCTAATTCTAGTGGCACGATACCCCAATGATTATGACCACTCGCAGGAGATGCTGGCGACGGGGGACGGCCCTGAGACCAACCCGACGAATACCTACGCACTCCCGCCTGCCGTTAAGGACGTCCTGTCGGCTCAGGAGTCCGGCCTTCCGACTACTCTTGGTGGAACCCCGCTTGAGCCCGGTAAGCTGTCTATTGCTTTCTAGCATGCCTCTTTATCTTTCGCCGCCTCTTTCTTACTCTGCCTCCTGCAGCCCCCTCTTTCGAAACTACGGGACTATCTTCAACCACGCGATACTCTCTAGCTCGCGAGACCACGACCCTCCTTGCATCGGAGCCAGAGCACTCAGCCGAAAGGGACCTCGACCACAGTTCTCCCGCTATCGATCTAGCCACCGCTTCAGCTACCAACCAGGTAACCTCTCGCCCTGGAAGGGGGAAATCACTTCATCCTCCTGCTAGTCCGTTCGAAGGGCAACCTAGCCCATCTCGCCAGGGCCAAGGCAAAGAGCATATGCCAGGTTAGTCACGTCATTCGCTTTGGTCATATTGCTTGAGCTTCAAAATAAGACCAGCCAACTTCCGCTCCCGCATGCTACCGAGAGGCCTCGCCGATGGAACCTCACTTCGAGGAGGGGGAGGAAGTGATCTCCACGCCCCCTCCCCCAGTGATCTTTTGGACTTCCTCAGCGATCCTGCAGACGCTACGACGATGAAGGAGCGGTGACGGAAGTTCTTCGGAAACTCATTTGGATACAGCGAGACCTCTCCGGTCAGGCGGACGGACACCGAGCAACCATTGAGCGCAGGCTGAGCACTCTCGAGAGGGACTACAAGCACCTCGTCAGGGAGATTGAGCGGCAGGGAGCCGGGAGCGAGGAGACTTCCCCTGGGAAGCACATCACACGGGAAAGGGACCAGATGCGCTTTGTTTATCAAGAACTTACCGTTGTAAGCGCATACTATTACCCATGAGTGCCGCCGAGGATGGGGAGGAGAGGTCGGGGTCGATGGTAATGGATCCAGTATCGATCCTACCGGCACTCGCCCCCTGTATCCACCTTGTTGCTTCATCTACCCTGCCACCTTCAATTTTATTATCTGTAACGAATGCCGAATTTGGTCTTGTCTCGAGAACGATTCTCTTATCTTTAACTGTTATAATCATTTTTTTTATTTCGCATGATTTTCTTTTTTATGTTTCGCCGAATGTTGATGTCTCGCGCAATGTTTTGATTTCGCCTTGTGTCATATCCTGCTCTTCCCGCCCTTCTGCGGTAGATTTTGGGCGAGGCACTCGCCAGCTACAGGCAAGTGGGGGCGAAGGTGGGGCCGACTTGAGTTCCGAGGCGCCGGGGCAACGTGGTCACTGCCCGCACTCCCGCGCCAAGGAAACTTCTCAATTTCTAAGGCTCAGTTTGAGAGAGTTGTTGCTGATGGAAAAGCTGCTGATCGAATAGAGCTAACGAAAAGTAGTAGTTGTTGAAAATTGAAGTTTTGTTATAAAACTATTTAAATGAAATGGAGTTTGCAGAGCTGTTGAGAAGCTATTTTCAATAAACTGTTTGATAAAAATAGAGTTTTGTTAGGTAATTTTTTTTAAATTGTTTAAATCTTCTTTATCAATACCCAAAACAGATGTAGACATTAACGACAAAACATACATGACATACATAATGAAAGTGCAGGTTTTTTAATTATAAAGATACAAAACTTTTTAAATTTGTCTACGATTAGATCCATCGGTTACGTCCTTTTAAACAGACTTATTAACGAAACATATATTAAATATATTTAGGTAGGTAAACATCTACGAACAAAGATGTGCACCAAGACATCCAAAGAGAAGTAAAAAAAAAAAGAGAAAGAGGATCAGAATACTCTCCAAGCTGCATAAATCAAATAGAAATCTTTTCTAGTCTCTGTTGGTTACCAAAAATGAGTGCCTTCACTATTTATGGATGTTAAAATATTGCATTATTGTGAACAAAAATTTCAGTTGAATGATTTTTTTTAGTTATTAACAAACTGCACCCAGCAGTTTGTTTACAAACTGCACCCAGCAGTTTGTTTACAAACTGCACCCAGCAGTTTGTTTACAAACTGCACCCAGCAGTTTGTTTACAAACTGCTTCCTGCAATTTGTAAATGCACTGGTGGTTCCTTTTTTCAGTATACTGAGGGTGGTTCTTTTTTCATTTTCTGTACACATTGAAAAACAAACTGTTGAACATAAAAAGTACTAATTAGTAAAAAAAAAACATGTACAATAGAGAGGATGACGGAAACATTAAAATAATGCATAATTGAAATGTAGGGTTAGGAAAGATATACCTGCTTACGATTTTAGAGGCCCTACTGAAGTAAAATGCTGAAAAAACCCAAGCAAAGAAAATGCTGAAGTAACATAAAAAGAACTACTAATTAGTAAAAAACATGTAGAATGGAGAGGATGAAGAAAAACATTAAAATTAGATTGAACAGAAATTGGAAACATTTGATTAGATAAGTATACTGAGGATTGTTCCATTTATCATTTTCTGTACATAAAACCAGTTTCCCCAACTAACTCATTGTAAGAAATAAGATCAATTACTGAAAAGATAGAGAAAGAAACAATGTGAAATTAGAATCACAATAAACTACCGCAGGCAACATTGTTCTCATCTTTACTCTTATTTTATACAAATTTTCATGAATCTGTTGACATTTAGATGCATCAGTAGAGACAATGAAAAAAATGAACTCATATTGATGCACAGAAAAACATTATAAGAGACATAATGAACTCGTTGACATTTAGATGCATCAGTAGAGGCAATGAATCAAGAAAAATATCAAACAAAGTTCAAATTTTGAGCAAGAACTGCAGCAGCCAACAGTTCAAGAACCCCCAAAATTCCATAGCTACAACAAACCTTCCACAACCTGTCACCCAAATCAGTCTTTCCACTGCCTCAGAACTCATTTACAAAAGGCTGCTGGCCCACCTATTTCCACTGAATTATTCATATGACAGCTACTTGAAACTCGAGCAAATGCTAATAGTTGAGCACCGTTAATTATTAAGATAGCATTAGAATGAACCACAAGACTTCCTGATTCACAGTTTCATAAAATTATTATGAAAGCTAGATCAATATTAGAATATTTGAAAGCCAAAAAAATGATCAACGCTCCAAAAACTATAGAAATAAAGATATAGATAGAAAAAAATATAATTTGCTCCACAGGAAGGGAAGAGTTCGGCAATCTCCTCAACAGCTAATCTGTATATTCAGAAGCCATCCTATACAGATTAACAGAGCTCACAATAACCAAATTAATAGGACAGTATGAAATCATGAAAAAGAAACGGCAAGATTTGAAACTTAAATAATAGGACGGCGGAGGCATCCGCCGGGGGGACGGCGGCGGCATCCGCCGGGGGGACGGCGGCGGCATCCGCCGGGGGGACGGCGGCGGCATCCGCCGGGGGGGCGGCGGCGGCATCCGCCGGGGGGGCGGCGGCGGCATCCGCCGGGGGGGCGGCGGCGGCACGCCGGGGGGGCGGCGGCAGCACGCCGGGGGGCGGCGGCATCCGCCGGGGGGCGGCGGCATCCGCCGGGGGGCGGCGGCATCCGCCGGGGGGCGGCGGCATCCGCCGGGGGGCGGCGGCATCCGCCGGGGGGCGGCGGCATCCGCCGGGGGGCGGCGGCATCCGCCGGGGGGCGGCGGCATCCGCCGGGGGGCGGCGGCATCCGCCGGGGGGCGGCGGCATCCGCCGGGGGGCGGCGGCATCCGCCGGGGGGCGGCGGCATCCGCCGGGGGGCGGCGGCATCCGCCGGGGGGCGGCGGCATCCGCCGGGGGGCGGCGGCATCCGCCGGGGGGCGGCGGCATCCGCCGGGGGGCGGCGGCATCCGCCGGGGGGCGGCGGCATCCGCCGGGGGGCGGCGGCATCCGCCGGGGGGCGGCGGCATCCGCCGGGGGGCGGCGGCATCCGCCGGGGGGCGGCGGCATCCGCCGGGGGGCGGCGGCATCCGCCGGGGGGCGGCGGCATCCGGACGGTACCAACATACGACGGGCGGAAAAAATAGGGTGAAACACATGGATTGAAGGAGTTTGAGTTAACATATTTTTATAAGGATGGGGATGTATGAGCTAAACTCAAAAGGTTAACACAATGCTCTCTTAACTTTACCATGGCTCTCTACACAACAGAAATCAACAAATTAGTTGAGATATAACCTCAGAAAAGATTAACCCAATGTTTCAATGCATGTTAGTGTAACATATAAATGGATTAGAATTTGCAATGGCAATATTTTTAAGATCATATTTCTCTTAGACATTTTATCGAACAACATGTATGCACTACAAATGCGCATACCTTTTTATATATTAGATTTGAACGCTAATATATATGAAAGCAGCTAATACATATAGTAAAGCATTATATTTGAAGCAACCCTGGACGATGAGTTCTTGCAAAACCTAAAGACGACAACCAAATCAATACATTTTTACAGTATTGATTAGCATTTAATCAAAGAGAATGTGTGCAGAAATAATGAGAGCAGAAGAGAAAGAAGGACAAACCTGTTGGTATGATAGTGAACGCAGCTGCTTTTGCGTGAATGAAAGCGCCCGCGCCCGGCGGTAGTCACAGAGCGTCGGCAAGGAAATCCCCTGAAAGCGCCCAGCGGTAGCAAGATTTTAGAAGTACTGATTAAAAAATATAATACTAAAGTTTGAGTATTGCATAATCTATTCACATACATGAAACCCAAACTAAACAAAAATCTACGAGGCCAACCCAAATTGAAAAAAAGCACTATTTTAGTGCAAAACATGAGGACAAACTAATTGGAAAAAGAGGCCGCTTAACTAATTATTAAGAAGGCAAGAAGAGGCCTTTTTACTTTCTAAACCATAAAATTTAAAAACTCATAGAAATTGAAAACGGCACCTTAAGAGTTGATGGAAGAAGCAGAGGATTTGAATGGCGATGTATTTGAGGGTAATCCTGTGAGTTTGTGTTCGACATCCTGGTTATATGTATAGTTTGGGGTATAGAACTAAATATGTAGGACAATAAAAATTGGTAATAAAGAATTTTAGTGTAACGTGTCTCTAAAATTGAGGGAAATTTTTGGAGTAAGTAAGGTCTTGCACACTATAACTATGGTGCACAATTTGCAAATACAGACATTTAATCATTCCAAATTCAATTAAAATGTATAATTTCAGAAGTTGTATATTATATTGAAGATAAAATGCAACTCTGCCGTACCAAAAATCAAATACATATAAGCATCGAACTTCTTGTATCACTGTCGCGGGGCCTGCTTCAGGACATATAAGTTCTTCTTTAGGCGGCATATCAAATTCTTCTTCCCTTTGACCCTGAATCATTCAGATTGCACCATATAAAGCTCCTCCTCAAGATCGTCATACATACCTAACCACCTGTGCGATATATGCGCGCACGGGTGAAAAATCGTGCTGAGAAATCAGAGATCAGTTGGAGCAGGTCGTGAGTGGTTGCGATGGTAGAAGCATTTGCGTGAAAGAGTTCTGAAAAAAAAACGGGAAATCAGAGATATGAAATTGTAGATAGCATAATTACGGGCATACACAGTTCCTTGTAGTCTGTTGAGATCACAAACACGAAAGATGAAACTTAAAGTTCATTTTTTTTAAGAATATAATTTTCCTTGAAGACTGGATAAGTTCTTTCATAGTTGCGAACATGGCCCGTCTCCCTTCTTAATTATCTCCATCCAACCATACTTTTGCAAAATTAGTTAACAGCCCCAACATAAGCATGTAGTAATCAATTGGGACCTAACCCAATAACTCATACAAAATAATTGTCATCTGGAATTAAATAAAATTGTAATTGATGGCAGGAGAAGTTCCAAAATTGTGAGCAATAGATTCTAATATACTAAAAAATGCATTGTTAATTTTTCACTTCTAATTGGAATTTCAGCAAACACATGAAGGGCAGTTTCTATAATTGGAATTAATATATAATAACAATGTATATCTAAGGTAGAAAGGAAATTTGTGGATAGGAGGCTATGTAGCACGGGGACGGAAACGGGATACCGGATACGATACGAAACGGATAGGGGAAACATGATTTATAAAAAAATACGGATACGGGAAATGTTTTTAAATTTTTTTAATTATTTTAATATAAGTATTAATTAATATAAAAAAAATACAATTAACAAACTAAGGTACTATCTCAGTCACTACATTCAATAAAGAATAATTGACGCACAATCATGTTGTTTAGGCACAATGAGAAAGATTAGGCTAGGAGAAGGTATTGGATATCACAGGAAGAGAAAATATGAAGAATAGCTCATGCAATCTATTCCTTGAGGTATTCAAAAGCACAAACATTATTTATAGTGCCTACAAGTACACACATTTTAATTTGATTTATTTATTATCAATACAGATTACTCAAGAGTCAAGATTGGGCCTACAAGTACACATTGAGAACTAATATCATAATATGTAATGATGATCATCAAACTCTTCCCATAAACAAGATCTTCTTTAGCATTAAATTAATAAAATAATTTTGTAAGGAGAAGAAATTATTTCTAAGAGTTAGACACCATTTAATATGAGGCGTGACTGCGAGCCTGACGCCATGAATAAAATAGCGGGAAACGCGTATCCTGCATGGGGGATACGCCTTTCCTAATTAAATTTTTTACTTAATTTAAATATTGCGTTTCCTACGTTTCGGAAACGCGTTTCCGCGTGTTTCCGGGCGTTTCCCGTATCTGATACGCATTCGAGCCGATACGCGAAGCATTTTTAAGTATCCGTGCTTCGTAGATAGGAGGTGTAAGCTGGGCAGCAACATGGAAAAGATAGCATGCATGCGGCTGTTTTGAATACAGAAAATCCCGTCTAGCATGGAGATGCAACCCAAAAACAGATGTGGAAATAGGACTTAAAAATAGCGAAAATCTGAGATGTTTATAAACCGTTGAATCGGAGAAGTTGAAATAATCAAAAACAGATAGATTTTTTTTGTGTTTGTATGGCAAGAACGGTAAAAAAGAGAAGATATTAAGCAGAAATGTTTTAAAATCGTGAAATAATAGGGTAGAAGAATACCTTATTCTTCTTCAGCGAGGAGATGAAGACCTCCCAAATGGAGAGCTGAAGAAGGCGGAGGGTGGAAGAAGTCCCGTAATGAGCACTGTAAAGTGAATGTAAAGTGAGATCTGAAATGAAGAAATCACAGAAGCTGTAATGAGCTTAAAGGCAGCCAGTTCTGAGATTAATAGGTACAGTGGTAATAACCAATCAGAAAAATTGAAATGAGATCTTTACGCATCAGTAGAAAGAAAACAGAAATGAGATCTGAAGATGAAATGAGTTCTGAAACGAAAAATCGGAAGAAGAAGTACGCTGCGATGCCCTATCGGCGCGGGCGCTGGAGGTACGCTGCGATGATCCGTAGCAGGGGCATGTAGAAACGTGCTTGGGAGGTAGCGATCTGAGATGCGTTCAAGGCGCGGGAAGGATTACAAACCGAGAATTCCTGGATCTATAACATCAACTTGAGAGGAATACCAAGAGCTAAATATGCTTAATAGAAAACACCCAACAAGAAAGATAAATACAGCACTGATTCCACCTAAGGGACTGTCCCTGAACAGAGGAATACTCAGCACCAGTGAGAGAGCAGGCAGCCGGCTCTTCTACACCCACAAAATCCAACAATATTCAACATACATAAAACCCTACTCTCATAACCTTATATACTTGATTATGAGATTACAAAATTACCCCCCCCCCCCCATCCAAAGTAAATAACCCCAAAATATTAAACCGGAAATAACCCGCACAGTAGCGGAACATTAGGCACGCAACAATGCCTCCCCCATCTCGAGTTCCTTGTCCTCAAGGAACGAAATTTGGGAACCGTTGTTGTAAGGACCAAAGATCTTCCCAAGTTGCCTCTTCCCGACTTCCGTTCACCCAATGGATGAACAGTTGGGTGACGACCCTGCCATTCCGGGGTGCAATTCTCCGTTCCAAGACAGCAAATGGCTCCACCAACACATTTCCTTCAGCATTTACAATTTCCGGAATCTGAATACGCTCTCTAGGGAGCTCCCCGGTGTGTTCTTTAAGTTGCGAGATATGAAACGTGGGGTGTATTTTTGCCTCCGGTGGAAGTTGTAACCTATACGCCACTTCTCCAATCTTCTCCACTACCTCGAAGGGTCCAAAGAACTTTGGGGATAACTTGTGAGCTCCATGAGCACGTAGGCTCGTTTGCTTGTATGGTTGGAGCCTTACATACGCCCATGCCCCTACCTCCAAGCTCCTTTCTTGCCTCTTCTTGTCCGCCAAAACCTTCATCCGATTCTGTGTTTGTGCCATGTTTTGCTTGAGTATTGATATTACCTCCTCTCGGGCCGCAAGGGAACGATCCACCCCTTGGGAGCCGCGGTGGGTAAGCTCAACCCCAACTGGGAGGGCCCATATATTATAAGTGAAGTGTTGAAGTCGGGAGGGTACCACCTCCGGGATGTGGAAGGGGTACCCCTCGGCCGAGCCAGGAGTGGGGATGACTTGAAGCGTTTCTATCCATGAAGTTTTTATATACATTCATTCTTATATACCATCTCACATGTGTTGTTTTTTATACTAACCATGAGTTCAAGATAACAAGTGTTGGTGTTGGATTGTCCCGGATCGATTCCGCTGCAGGGCTCTCAGAGACAGTGGGTCAGGTTGATCTCTGGAGAGGCTGGCAAGGTAACAAGTGTTGGTGCTGGATTGCCCCGGATCGATTCCGCTGCCGGGATCTCATAGACGGTGGGTCAGGTTGATCTCTGGAGAGGCTGGCAAGGTAACAAGTGTTGGTGTTGGATTGCCCCGGATCGATTCCGCTGTCGGGCTCTCATAGACGGTGGGTCAGGTTGATCTCTGGAGAGGCTGGCAAGGTAACAAGTGTTGGTGCTGGATTGCCCCGGATCGATTCCGCTGTCGAGCTCTCATAGACGGTGGGTCAGGTTGATCTCTGGAGAGGCTGACAAGGTAACAAGTGTTGGTGCTGGATTGCCCCGGATCGATTCCGCTGCCGGGCTCTCATAGACGGTGGGTCAGGTTGATCTCTGGAGAGGCTGGCAAGGTAACAAGTGTTGGTGCTGGATTGCCCCGAATCGATTCCGCTGCCGGGCTCTCATAGACGGTGGGTCAGGTTGATCTCTGGAGAGGCTGGCAAGGTAACAAGTGTTGGTGCTGGATTGCCCCGGATCGATTCCGCTGCCGGGCACTCATAGACGGTGGGTCAGGTTGATCTCTGGAGAGGCTGGCAAGGTAACGAGTGTTGGTGCTAGATTGCCCCGGATCGATTCCGCTGCCGGGCTCTCATAGACGGTGGGTCAGGTTGATCTCTGGAGAGGCTGGCAAAATCTGGGAGTCTTCTCTCTCGGTGAGAAAGCGGAGTTCTCGGCATAAGGTAATGATGAGAAAATGGGGTTGGTTCCTAAGAAACCTCGTCTGGAATTCGGATAACTTCTCTCTAGGCGAGAAAGCGGAATTCTCGGCATAAGGTAATGATGAGAAAATGGGGTTGGTTCCTAAGAAACCTCGTCTGGAATTCGGATAACTTCTCTCTCGGCGAGAAAGCGGAGTTCTCGGCATAAGGTAATGATGAGAAAATGGGGTTGGTTCCTAAGAAACCTCGTCTGGAATTTGGATAACTTCTCTCTCGGCGAGAAAGTAGAGTTATCAACATAAAGTGAGGGTGTGAATGGGGTTGGTTAAGAAATCTCCGGTCCAAAATTTAGATCACTTCTCGCTTGGCGAGAAGCGGCATTCTCGGCATGAAGCAAGGTGTGTTAAAAAAAAGCGAAACCTCAAAGAATGCGAAAATAACGGGACCGGCGGCAAGTTCGTTTCCTATGCCGAGAACGGGCAACTGTAGGGTAAGCGAGACTGTAAGCGGCGAGGGTTAGACATAAACAGGCGAGAATAAAAGTATACTTGGAAAATGCTGATGAAAGAAAGTATAGCACAAAAATTTCCATCCGAGTAAAAGTTTAATTACATTGGGCGGCGATCTCGCCTGCCCCAAAAAATGTACAACAAAAATAAAACAAAAGACTACGTCCCCTAAGCCTCGCTCGCGGATTCCTCGTCGTCGTTGTCCTTCACCGGCGGGAGCGGCCTGAAAAGCTCTGGGACGATTTCCTCGACCGTCACGCCCTCGGCCTCAGCAACCAGCAGGCCAACTCCCTTCATGGCCTGGAAAACGAAGCGAGCCGCGTTCGTCGACTCCACGCGAAGCGTCTCGTCGCGGTCTCGCCTCTCTTCTTTCAAACGGCGGGGAGAAGGGGGGACGACGGCGCGAGACAGGTCGTGGTTGCGGGCTTTTAGCCCGGCGACCTCGGTCTCCAATCTCAGGATGCGAGCATCCGAGAGCTTAGCCATCTCGGCATCCTGCAAAAGAGATAAATGAGACAGGGCAAGTTGGGAAGAAAGGGGGTACTGGAGGATAGATGACTCACCACTCCGGTCTCGGCAGCGACTAGCTTCTCTTTTAGCTGGTCGACCTTCGCCTGGGAGGTCTTGTAGGCCTCGGCAAGCTCTGCATACTCGCGCTCCAGCTGCAGGCATCTCCTCCCCGTCATATGAGCGAGCTCCAATGACCGCAGCTGGGACCTCGCGCTTTCATAGGCGAGGGTCCTCGCGGTTTCCTCCTTGTAGACCGTCGCGTCCTCGCGGCCGCACAGGATGAAAGAGAAGTTAAAGGCGTGGGGGGTCACGGAGTCCTTCTCCACCCAGGTGGGAAGGATGGAGGAGACGTCGACCCGGTTGATCTCATCCCTCCAGCGCACTAGGAGCTCGCCGGTCTCATCCCGGGTTCGCTCGCCGAGGCCGAAGTTCAGAAGGTTTGATGGAATCGGCGGGGCCGAGGTCCTGACAGCGACCTCGGCTGGCTCCTCGGCTTCCTGATCCTCAGGGAGCGAGGAAGTGCCAACCTCGCGGCCCGAGGGCTCGACAGGACGCTTCCCCTTCTCGGAAGCGTGCGAGCTCTCGCCCCTTCTTTGGTTTCTTCTTTGGAGTAGGCTGGCCGGAGGGTTTGCTACCGGAGGCTTCCAGTCTCTTCTTGGAAGTGGTAGCGGTCGCGGGGTTGTCCTCGCGGCAGGTCGCCGCCCCCATGGTCGCAAGGGCGAAGGTGGAGGAGGGCTTTATGTTGCTCGCGTAAGGTGGGTGGAGGGGGATATCTCGCTCGCCTGGTAAGAGTTGTATTAGAAAGAATGGCGAGAACGAAAAGAAAAACCGAGTAGGGGGCGAGATCCTTACCTTCCCCTGGGAGCACTGGGAGTAGTGTGTCAATGTTGCGGCGTAGATGGACCACCTCGAAGTTCTTCTTCTGGAAGAACTGAAAGAGGTCTGCATTGTGACCGCCAAGAACTGGAGGGCGGTAGATACTGTCGTTGTACTGGATGGGCGAGATGGGGATGTTGACGAAGTTCCCCTTCACGAGGAGGAACTTCTGTGCCCAGAAGTGGGCCTTGTTGACGGTCTCAACGACCTTGCACCCCGAGCCTACAAAGTAGGCGGTGCCGTCTTTATAAGCACGGAAAGAGAACGGCTTCCGGAAGACCGGAAGGCTGAACTCGATGCGCTCCTCGCGCATGGAGCAGGCGAAGCCCACTATCGCCGCCATCGCATTGGGGGTGAGCTGGGCGAGAACTACACCATAGTGCTTGAGCACCTGGAAGACCACATAAATAATGAATGTTGCGAGCGAGACTAATCTCGCAAAGAAAATGAAGAGGGAGAAGGAAGGTACCTGGCGAACTTCGGTCCATAGGGGAAGTCGCAGGCCGACCGCGAAATGCGCGATCCGGATTGCGACCTCGTCGGGTCGGAGGGTGTTAATTACCTCATCCTTCCCAGGCCGGCGAGCCGTGAACTCAGGGGGGGCGAAGTCGGCGAGGGTGGTGTAATATTCCTCCTCTGACATGTTGCAGTGGAAGAAGTCATGTTCGGAGAAAGCCCAGGCACATTTTAGGCGACCCTCAGCCTCACCAGAGTCCCCAGTCTTCACCATTTAGAACACCTGCGAAAATAGAAGAGGGAACGCGAGAACAGGCTTGCGAGAGCTCTGCAACTGGGAGAGAAAAAGGCTTTCGGAGAAGGCGGTAGTTAGACGGCATTTATGGGAGACTATTTATAGAAAAACGAAAAGGGCGGGAAGAAGCCCAAGCGCCAGGGGTGCGGTTAGCCAAAACGTCACATCATGGTGGCGTGCGAGAACATTAATTACTTCGCCGGCGAGCAAGATCAACCTGCAGGGTTAGTCCAAACAAATATTTCGCGAGAACCAATATAATCCAGCGAAAATGAAATAAAAGCCAGGTGGCAATATAGGAGCCACAAACAATAGCCCACTTAATTGTCCATAGCTCCTAGCGAGCGAGAGTTCATAAAGGCCGCTGCCATGCGAGATTGTCCAGAATAGGAAAATAACGTAGAAATGTGTTTTGCGAAAAAGAAACTAAAGTCGCGAGATCAATTGGGTATCCACTTCCATCTGCCGCCACCTCGCGGTCCCGTCCTCGGCGGCCTCCTGGGATTATAGTACTCGGCAGCAGCACGGGCTTCGCGATCGATCAAGTGGGTGAAATCCTTGATCCTCGCTATGTGCATCTCCTGGGAGGTCGCGGACTCATCGATTTCGCGAGGTATTGCAGCACGGAGTCCCGCACATTCATCCGTCAGGGATGCATATCTTTCCTCGGCAGCCTCTCTGTCCATTCTCGCCTGGAAGTTAAGGTCCTGCACCATTTGGTTCTGCTTCTGGAACAATTCTGCGGTTCGCTGCTTCATCACTTCGGGATCTCGCGGGTCGCCCAAGAAGTCTCCCACCTGCTCGGGGAAGGGGGACATTTCCTCGTCCCCGAACTCAGAGTCAGTGTGCTGGGTCTCGGAAGCCTCTGTAGAAGGTCGCACGCAACTTTAAGAAAGGCAAACATAATGGTATATGACAAATGTGCGAGGAGGCTTACCCGGAGGATGGCGAAAAGGACCTGGCCGAGCATCGAAGACAGTGCCGTAGTAGGGGACGTAAGATTTCCCCTTTCCGGGGCGATATTTCGCTGTGCTCGCAGGGGGAACATTCGGCGGCCGCGAGCCGCCAGAGCCTTCGTTTGCGAGAAGGTTGAATTTCGGTGCCGGGATGGTCGTGTCAGGGCGTTTAGGAGAGGGAGTTCGCTGACCCTGCTGTCCCGGGCTCGCATGGGGCGAGGCTGCGAAAATCAAGAGATGAGAAACCATCGGGTAAAACGACTTAAATAAAGCAGGCGAGATCAAGTAATGTACCACCAGGGTTCTCGCCAATTGTATTCGCATCTTCTCGAGGAGTGGTGGGGGGTTCGTTCGCGGGCTCGCCGACATCCATGTTGGTATTAGTGTCCTGCAGACAGGCGAAATTCAGAAATAGTGATCAGGTATTCTTGCGAGACGGATAATCCTTACCTTTCCAGCGGATTTGCCGCTAGGGGAAGACTCCAGGTCGACGGTATCGTCTCCCGATCGGCAAGTGGCTTTCGCCTTCTTCATTTTCGGCACGGAAGAAGGGGATGGGCGACTCATCCAAGCCGGGGGCTTCATCATCATCGACATCTCGCGAGCTTTGGAAGCCTTCAGGCGAGCCTCCATTTCCTTGGAGAGAGGCATTTTGGGGCAGCTACAGTGAAGAGAAGAAGAAGGAGAAAAAGAAATAGTGAAGGTGCACACCGCCTCCGCTCGAGTGATATTTATAGCCTGCGGGTGGGACCCACAAAAGATTCCTGACAGGACAGCTGTCGCCGGCGAACACCCAGGTTGGATGTTTCTTTGCGAACTTAGGTTAACCTCGCAAAGAGCAGGGATTGTGTACAACCCGGGGTTCGTCTGGCTCGTCATAAAGACCTCGCAGAAGGTTTTGAGCGAGATCCCAGCCATTGGGTTGGCTTAGGCGAGATCGCCTAATGAATCGTTGAACAAGACCTCGGCAGTTAAATCGAGGCGAGAATCGATTGGTGAATCCTGGATCTTGCCGAAATGGCTCAGTAGGCGGGGTCTCGCCATCTCAGCGCTCGGCGAACAAACAGCGTTCCCCGGGTTGAGCGAGACCCAGGATCTCGGCAGGATCAATCAAGGAGGGATCGCCAGACCTGCCTGATCTCGCAGAGGAAAGCGGGATCCTCGCATAAGGTTTGGCGAGATCGAGGAAGAAGCAGTCCTCGCAGACCCCTCTTCCAGGGGTCTAGAAGCTGGAATTACACTTCTGTCCCTGATGGTCTGTCAATAGCCCCTCAGAACAGCGGAGTTTGGTTGTTGGCAGACCAAATTGGGGTGCATATAGCAAAATCAAGAGGCGGAATTCCGCTATCCGCAGACCAATTCAAGAAAACTATAAATAAGACCCAAAGGGCACCTTTGGGGAGGTTGGGTTTTTTAGCTTCTCTCTCCTTAGGTCTTCCTTGCCGAGACTCCCCAGAGCTCTCCAAGGTGCCTGGGCCTCAGCTTTGGCTCTGGAGGGGAAGCAATCTTAAGATTTTCCGGGTGTGTGGTGGGTCCTCCCTGCTGAGACTAAGGGTCCGTGTCAAGTTCCGAGACTCCAACCTGTTTCCCCCGAGGGATAAGTAAGTCCTAGCCGCCCCCAACCCGTTGGGGGCCCCGAGCTCCACAGAGACCAGTTTCTGGTTTCAACAATATGGTAAGCAGATAAATACAAAGATCTTCAAGAAAATAATCGCAAAAATAGGATCTCCGATAGAGATGGCCTTGGAGTAGTTAAAAGTACAGCAGGATCTATTTTCATTCCTCATCATGCTTATAGAATGGTAAGCTATTAAACATTTGGACATTGCAACTTATTTGAACTTTTAATATTGGCGTTCAAACTCTTCTATTTCATATGTTATGGGTTGGTGGGTGTTTATGGCGTTTAACGGTGATTATGGAGGTAGTTAATCAAGTTAATTTCAAAACAAATAATTGAATATGGGCAAAAAAAACATGTGTCGGGACTGTTGTTGGTGGCTTATCGAAGTCTGGGAGGACAAGTCGTGATTTATTTCATGTTCCCATTCCAACAAATACTTAAAATAATAGTAAACTGCAAATTGGATTATTGCCTGCACTAATAAAACCACTCCTAGTAACCATTCCAAAAATCTGCATAATTATCATTAATTGACATAAAGTAAACATTGTAGAAGCCTATAGGTGATCCTAATTTTGTGCAGGAATTAGCTAATCTTATGAAGGACAAGTGGACATAGTGGAGAAAAATCCTTAAAAGTGAGCTGTTTTACTTTTGGCTAGATGGGTTATAGAGGACTTCTTGGATGGAGAACATATTAGTTGTTGAATCTTTGTCCCAACCTGATTACCAAACGTAATGATAATCGTTTAAAAATATGTTAAATGACAGTATAATCATTCATTATATTTCACATAAGGGAATAATGGTAGAACACATACAAATTTGTGTCTAAAGAGCATAATAAGGGAATATAATGTATTTTCTGAGTGCATCTATTTGATGTGGTAGTAATTAAACTCCCTGTTTGAACTGCTTGTTTGATGGAGAACATAGTAATTCAACTCCTTGTTTGATGGAGAACATAGTAATTCAACTCCTTGTTTGATGGAGAACATAGTAATTCAACTGCTTGTCCCAACCTGATTTTGAACTGCTTGTTTGAACTGCTATTTTAACCTGGTTTTTCTGAGTGCATCTATTAAACTCCTTTTTCTGAGTGCATCTATTAAACTCCTTTTCTGAGTGCTGCTTCATCTACCTTCTTCTCCAGTTACTCGTGTATGAAGCGATAATGCAGTTAGATATATTTTTTTGTGGAGACTGTATTTTTTGATAAGGTTTATGGTCGATTGGTTGTCGCACTGTATTATGGATGCCCCATTCTCTCTTATTTTTTCCAATTTCTTCAAGGATGGGCTGAAGCCAAGCAGCTTCGTAGGTCGCTGAACACTTCCATGATTAATCTGGAGGCCCAGGAAGAATTTAATGAGACCTAAGCTAGTCATCTTATAATGCTTCTTCATTTTCTCTCTGAACTCTTCAATCATATCTCGATAGTTTCTTGTTATTATTAAATGGTTGTCATATTTAAAAATGATGATGATTTTCCCTTCTTTCTTTTTAACATAAATAGATGCTTCATTGGCCCTATGAGTGAAGCTTTCATTATATAGGTATTTGCCGATATTGGAATCCACACCTAGGGGCTAGCTTTACGTCATGCAATGCTTTAGAGAGTTTGTATACCTTCTTTTTTTCTCCTTATTTCCCATAGCTAGGGGGTTGCTGGATGAATTCATCCTCGGTTAGATATCCGTTGAAGATGTGTTTTTTGATGTCTAGATGATGTTAGAAAGAAAATGCTTGGATTAATATGATAATATCCATCCTGGATACAAGGGCGAATGTCTCAGTGTAGTCCCTTCTATGAAATTGAGAGAACAAATTAATTAAACTGTTTGAACTCCTTGTTTAAACTTCTTGGATGGAGAACATAGTAACTAAACTCATTGTTTGATTTTAGTTAAGGCAATGCAAACAAATGTACATATTTATTTATAAAAATAAAATGAAACTTAGAGTTCTATGTGGTTATATATGCAATCGTATTGGACAATTAATTGAACCCTTAAGAATTCATGTATTGGGGAACAATCAATATACTTCTAATGTCGAATCAGGATCAACTAGGACAGAAATAAAGCATTGGATCGAACTCTTCTTTGGTGTCAAGGTCATAGCTATGAATAGTCATCGACTCCCGGGAAAGGGTAGAAGGATGGGACCTATTATGGGACATACAATGCATTACAGACGTATGATCATTACGCTTCAACCGGGTTATTCTATTCCACCTCTTATAGAGAAAAGAACTTAAAGCAAAAGACTTAATAACACGGCAATACATTTATACAAAACTTCTACCCCGAGCACGCGCAATGGAGCCGTAGACAGTCAAGTGAAATCCAATCCACGAAATAATTTGATCTATGGACAGCATCATTGTGGTAAAGGTCGTAATGCCAGAGGGATCATTACCGCAGGGCATAGAGGGGGAGGTCATCATCCATCGTGTATTTGATTCATAATGCACTATATGTTGGCTCGACAATTTATTAAAAGCTGTTTTTTTTCCTTCTTAACCTGCAGTTGCATCATATTGTCAGTCCATCTAGGAATGGCTGGAGGAAAATTGCGGCAGTTTCTTGCTTAAAATTGCATGCACAATGAATTCCTGTATATGTTATTTTGAACAAAAACAGCAGCAGTTTAAGGTAGTTATTAGTATGGTGATGCACAGCTGTAGTAAATGAGTTGCAGTTTATTATGTTCTTTCAAAATTAATCTTTTTTGTCTCTATCTGAAATTATTTGGATTAACATGGTGATGTATTTTTTATTTATGTATTTTCTATTGGCTCCCAAATCTGGGTTAATTTGTATCTATATGTTTTATGATAAAAGTCAAAGTTTCATGTTTTTCTGTCAATTTGACATGGCTGTTTATTTTGTCCAATCTTTTCTCCATATCAATATGACAGGGCTGTTATATTAGCATTATATTTCTTTTTGAAGATTTTCTATTGGAAATTAAGCTCACGCAGCATGTTTGTACTTCACTAGTTTGGATATATTACTTGTTTTCTCCACCATCTAATTGTCATTTATGCTAAATACAATGCAGGCTCATGCTAATGCGGGGTTACCGGTTCCTCGTGAAAATGTTTTCAACAGAACTCATAGAACCAATAAAGGACGAGGACCATTTGTCGATAAGAAATCAAAGAAAATATTTGTAAGTCTTTTTTTTCAATGTTAGTGTTTAATAGAACAACAAAATGTTATTTATTAATGTCATTGATTATTAAATACATATTTTAATTTACTTTATAGGAGTCTTACACCATGAAGTTACATGAAAAGCAATCTCAAAATAATGATACAATCATATTGCCTTCTACCAATGCTTCTTGCACATATTATCCTGATTTATGGATTGAAGCTTCCGACGGTCTTAAAAATGGTCGTTGCTATGGATTTGGCAATTCATACAATGAGAGTGTCATCTCTGGTACTAGTTCAAGAACCAATACACAAATTGTAATTGAGAAGTACAAGGATCGTGTTGAAGAGTTGGAGAAACTTCAAATGGAGATGAATAATAATTTTGAACAGAGAGTGGATAATGTTGTTAAAGATATTGTTAAAAATGTTATTTCTACTGCCTTAGAGGTGCATGGAATTCATCAAGGTCATCACTTTTCTCCTGGACATTACTCTTCTCCTAGATCATATACTTCTACTCAATTCTCCGCTCCAGGTTCTGGTTATTTTTCAGCTCCAGCTCCAGGCTACTATGCAACTCCCAACTATTTTCGAATACCAAGTCATCATCCGCTTGCTCAATATCAAGCTCCAAACCAAGATTCTTCTCCAGTTCAGCGTCAATTTTCTGACAACGGCCATTATCCAGATCAGTTGATTGCACGCCCATAGTTGTCAAATTTTGTTTTTTTTTTTAAATTGTGATACATGTTATCATATTTTGGCGGGAGCAGTCGAAGATGCGGGAGCAGTCGAAGATGCGGGAGCAGTCGAAGATGCGGGAACTTAGGGCAGGCAAGGCGAAGATGCAGCCGCCGAAGATGGTGAAGAGGCAGCAGTTGAAGATGTGGGCGACGATCTGCCAGGAACAGAGGAAGATGGGAGGGATAGGTCGTTGGGAGCGATTGAGGGAGGTGAGGAATAAAAAGTGTGCATTGCGTGTGTTTTTAAGCGGAATGATTGACGGCGCAGAAGAAATTAGGGTTTTCCGTGATAAAATGTAATCATACGGCTGATATTAGTTCTAACATTTTTATCCAACGGTTCAGATCCGAAATGTGGTGTGCTTGGCAAGATATGGTTGACGGCTACGCCCGTGCTCTATGCGGTGCGCGGGCTTCGCCCGTGTCCAAGGCGGCTTCGCATGGGCTATGGATGTGCTCGATGCGGTGTGCGGGCTTCGCGTTGATTGTATTCAATTTGCATTCATTGAGATGAAAATCTGAAGTCAAATAAAAGAGCCCAAAAGCTATAAAATCTGAGTAAAAATGGATAGTTCCACTCCTGAAGTCAAATGTATTTCAGTCCTAGAAAAGCCCCAATAGCATTAAAATTGACATAAGAAAATCTATCTCAGTCCTAGCTAATCCTGGTATAACTTTACATCATTGAGATGAAAATTTGAAGTCAAATAAAAGAGCCCAAAAGCTATAAAATCGGAGTAAAAATGGATAGCCAATGAACATATAACAACCAGATGAAAAAAAATGAACCGAAATCTTGTTGGTAGAACTACTAAAGAAAAAATCCATCCTAAGCTTACATCCGACTGAAAGGCTTCCAGTTTCCATCCAAGCTTCCCTAACAATTACATTTCATAACATATCTTCCCCTGAAATATTTGAGCTTATAACCAAAAGCTCTTTTCCTTAGAAGCAGGTTAGAAAGCCAGAGGCTCATATGACTTCCAAAGTAATGGAAGAAAGCGGAGGACGAAAAAGAAACTCTCATCTTTCAACCTCCTTCCAGCAATAATGATAGTTGCCTGGGTAGATTGAAGAAGATGCAGAGGAGAGAAAAACAAACCTCGAGTTGATGTTTCAGATGAGGAAGAGGAGTTCCGAAGAAGGAGGAGTCCACGGCTTCACCGATCCCCTGTGCGACCAGAAACTTCAACTGGCGGCATCACGTCGTCGGAGAACATGGAAATGAGCTGCTCGTCGTCGAGGCCGTCGAAGTCGGTTGAGGAGGAAGCTGGGGGTCCACCTGGTACAGAAATGGTTCTGGCGTGGGTGGCATCTGACCCGTCGGAGCTCGCAACGACGGCGGATTCGTAGAAGGTGATGGAGTCGCTCATGGTGCGGCGGTGGGTGTCGTGCTTGGCGGATCCTAAGTTGAAGAAGTTGTCGATCCATGAGGGGTCGGAGGCGGATTCTGGCAAGGGGTTGGGGGAGGAGGAAGGGAAGAGGGAGGGCATGGATGGGGGGCGGTGGAAGAGGCGGTTATGGGGATCGATCTGTAAAAGGAGCAGTGCAGAGCTGGTAAGGGGAGTGGATCGAGCTTTGGCAGGGATTTGGACCACGGGCTTCGGGAGAGTTTTAAGAATGACGGGATGGAGGTTTCGGGGCTTTTATGATTTGCCTTATGATCCAACGGTAAGAGTTAATAGTAGATGCGATCTAAAGGTTGAAATTGAAAGAATAGTGTGACTTTCAAGATTTGTCTATTGATTTATATAATAAACGAGCATCTTCGCACGGGCTACGCCCGTGCTCGATGCTCTCGGGCGGCCTTCGGCCGCATCAATGCGGGCTTCGCCCGCAACCAAGCGGGCTTCGCCCGCTTGGCATTCAAGGCGGGCTTCGCCCGCCCCCTTTGCCCGTGCTCGATGCTCTCGGGATGCGGGCTTCGCCCGCTTGGCATTCAAGGCGGGAGAAGCCCCCTCGGTGTCGGCGGGCTTCGCCCGCCGTAAACTAAAAAAAACGGGCTACGCCCGTGCTCGATGCTCTCGGGCGGCCTTCGGCCGCATCAATGCGGGCTTCGCCCACAACCAAGCGGGGTTCGCCCGCTTGGCATTCAAGGCGGGCTTCGCCCGCCCCCTCGGCGTCGGCGGGCTTCGCCCGCCATAAACTAAAAAAAATTGGTCTGTGAATAGCCATCTATGGTCTGCGTATAACAATAATATTGTTATTAACTCTTTTTGACTGTGTGTTCATTTGATTTTCTTGAACTTAGATGAGTAATCCAATTTGTTCATCAGAGCATTAATTAGACCGCAATATTTAGATTTTATCTGACGAACAGATTGAGTTAAAATTCTAGATCTATGGAAGCATCGTGTGGAGGAGTTCCGGCGATTTGAGGCGGTCTGGACGATACCCTGCCAGAACATTAATCAAAAATCACATATCTAATGTGTTTGTAATAATCAAAACATGGGTATGTATACAGAAATTCAAAATTGAAACCGTATTATTAACGATAAGTTGATAGCAATTGGGTTTTAAAGTAACTAATAATATGAACAAAACAACATTCTAGTCTATGTAGTTAACAACAAACATATTGCATAATATGGAGCAGGTATATTTGGACATAGATAAACTCAAACATAAAAATAGTAGCAATGTCATTCTTACATGCCCGCTTAATCAAATCAGGGCTGTAATGTGAAAATTGGGTAAGACCCATAATCTTCCTGAATGCTCAAAATAAGATAATAATAATAGTTTTCATTCCCCTTGAGATTGTGAAGGCGCTGAAGTTCTATGGAGGAGCTTATGAATGTTGCTATAGGTATTCTGCTTTCATTAGGTATTTCTACAGTTGGCCTGACATACAGGGAGACAGGGACAGAGTGTGAGAGGCAGCAAGAGTGGTTGAGAGGTGGAGACATAGAGGTAGCAATGTCATGCTTGTATGTGCGGCAGAGAAAGAGTGGTGGAGCTATTTTGGTGGGAGTAAATGTGGTGGCCGAGTTGTCGATCGAATTAAGCTTTATGATAAGTTGCCTATCAAAGAGATGAAGAATCTTATAAATGCACTCAAGTCTCATCCTTTGAATAGCATGCTCTACCTCACAATTCTATTGTGTCAACACGGTAATAATAAATTTGAGATATGTTTGCAGAAATGAAATTACCAAAGCTGCTAGACCTCAAAATATGCTGACGTCCTAATAATAACTTTGGGATCGACAGTAAATGCGTGCAAGGACATGAGTGTTTCCTGGTGTGAGGCTATCAGGGCAAACGATTGAATGAGCATTTTTGTAAATTGGAAATATATCTCAGTGCGATGCAGCGATACAATAATGATTAATTAAACAGAACTTTGCATGCATCAGAGAGACTATGAAGAAATTAAATAAATCTGAGAGAGACTATGTTGAGGCGGTTAGTTTGATAACATTTACGAAAGAGAGAATATGCATATTGAATGCAATTGATTGGGTGCAATGATGTCCGATGGCCAATTATCCAAGGTTGTTGGGCACCTTGGAGTTGCAGAACATTACAGAACTTGCAGTGCATGAGTGAAACAAAAACTGAGTGAAAACAACTATAGAGGCAGTACATGATATGAACAACGAAATATGAAAGCTAATTCGAAAACGAAAGTGAAAACATGAAATTGAAAATGAAATGAAAACTGATATAAAAGAGGAAATCAAAACGCGGAGAAGAGAAATGAAATCAAAAGTGCAGTACATACATGAGTGAAACCAAAATGAGATGAAGTAACTTAAATGAGAAACGAAATCAAAACTGCAGTAAATGAGTGAAACAAAAAATGAAATGAGGAAACGTAAACGAAAAACGAAATCAGACATTGCTTCAGCCTCCATTCTATTTACAGAACATAAATATTTATAACATATCTCTGCACCTATGTCCCCTCATGCGCGTCGAAAGTTTTTATATTCACCATTTGCAACATGTCATGATAATAATAATCAATATATTTACTTAGAAAATGAAATGACGATCGTAATCAGCATAGTATGTTTTGCATCATTAAAAAGTAGAGTATATATAGAGAGATGTGATTGCAGGGAAAGTGTAATAATGTGATGAGCATACCAATACATAGTGGAATGTATAACTGGACATACTAAAATTTTAAAGTATATGCTATTAGAAAGTATGTATCTACTTTACAACAAAGAAGTCATAAGTGGAGGAGCTGTGTCTATTAAAGTTGATTAATTACCAGGAAACACTTCACTGAGTGGAGCCGAGAAAGGCGTAAATGTCCTCTTGGGATATTTCTACAGTGGCAGAGTATAGAAATTAGACAAATTAAAGAAGATTGGAATGAAATAAAAGAGTTAGTGTAGTTGAACAAATCAGGAATTTATAGGAAGGTAAGCTGTTTTGTTTTTGGTAATTACTATGAATAATATAATAAATTTATTGAACAGCTTGAGTTAACAAATGGAAGCACCGTGAACATAATTAGCACTTGAGCACTCAATGGTAGCAATCTTTTATTTCCCAATTAACTGGGGCACCTTTTTTTTTTACGGAGTATGAATCTAGGTTGTGTAAAATGCTAATTTTAACAAATTCCCTACCTAATTTTATTCTTGAGTGGTTTAGTGGCTTTTCAAGGAGAATAATGAGTAGTTATGACGAAATGAAGGAGAATAAAAATCATAGCAATATTCAGATTCAACAATTAAGCTAAAACAATTATCAACGAAAAAGTAAGATCAAGTTTGAATCCTAATGCACATCAAAAATTTGGTCAGCAGGAGAATAGAAAGAAGGGCAGAACAAAGAGTACGGTGCACATAGAGAAATTGACAACAGAGAAGACTACCTAAAATCATTCTATTGGGTGATGCCATGAAAGTAAAGAATCAGGAGTTCAGTTTGATGAGTAAGCAAATCAGTTGAGCACAAATCAAGTACAAAAGCAGAAAGCATAACCTACATAAGGAAAAATGTGAGAAATTACCACACAGTACTGACCACAGAACAAAGGAGCAGCAGCGACCGGAAGCTGGGAGGAAGGGCGAGTAGATCTGCGGGAGCAGCAGCAGGCAGAAACTGAAAAACACCCAATGAAGTAGAAGCACCGGCGATGTTGGAGTCAGAAATTGACGGCAGAAGATCAAACCAAAGAACGAAATGAAAAACAGAAGTAAAATAGCGCGTACCTGCAATGGGTTTCGACGGAGAGGACGGAGGAGTTGGAGCCACCGACCAAAGCACAGCAGCGAGAACCGAGCGGAAGCTGCGAAGAGTTGCGAGCAGCTGCGTGGGAGGCGCCGCAGGCGCAAGCAGACGGCAAGGAAGTAGAAGGAACGGGGATCTTCGATGGAAGCAGCGCGGGGTGAAGAAAATGAAATCGTGGAGGGGCGATGGATTTCAAGCGGCAGGAAGGAAGACATTAGGGCACGACACATGCGCGGGAGACGACGAAGAGGAGACACGCAGGCGATTTTCACACCGCCGAAGGAGTTGCGATGATGAGCGAGGGTTTTTTTCGTTCCGCAGAAGCTTGCACGCGTCGGGCGCCGGCTGAATCGCGGGGAGTGGCGGAGAGGATCGAGATCGTCGGTTGCTGAACGGATCGTGCGGTGGGGAAGCATCGAATGGTGTTAGCAGAATAGGCATAGTTCCTTTATAGTATAAATATATGTCTATTGATTTATATAATAAAGATATATCAATTATATTAAATTAATAATAAAATTTATTTAATCTAAATAACTTTAAAGATTAATCTTCGCCATTTAGATCTGAGTTGTTTAGATTTTCTTCAACTTCAGTAAAGCTATATTCAAATGATCCTTGAAGCATATGAAAATATTCAAAAAATCTTCATTCAGTCGGCATCTGTGCTAGTTCATATTCAATCATTTAAAGAAAATGCACTCTGAAGCTATAGTACTCCTGCATAGTTAGTATACTTGAGGTCATTCAGGTCAAAATTTGATAATTGTTTCATTTATTTTTCTACGATTATAAAATATTATAAAAAAACGTATTTCATTAGTATTCAAGAAATCTCTAAATTGTATCTTTGTATATAATCTTAATTCATTTAAAAATTTTGATGTTCGTTATTTTTCCTAGAAGTTAATTCCTAAATTGTATTTTTAACCAAATCACTTAGTTTGTATGCTTTCTTTGAGTGGCCGCGAGTCAAATAATTGATCATAATCATTATAAAATTATATAGGCAGTTCAAGAACATTTCAGCTCTTCAGCTCTATCTGGGGGTCTGTTTAGACAGCTCCAGCTATTTTCCATCCGCTGGAGCTGTTTTGTAACTGTTTGAATGCTCCGATTTCTAAAACGCGCTGATCCCAAAGCTGCTTTTTTTGGCTATTTCTGAGGAGCGGCTAAGACCCAGCGTATAGCGCCCTAAAAATCGCGCTTCATCTTTCGCTGGCGAGCCCGACAACCTTTCGCTGCGCTCATCTTTGGTGACAGCGACAACCTCCTCCAAATCGTTCCTTTTTCTCTCTGTCGCTCTTCGCCGCTCGTAAGATTTCTTCCCGATCTCTCAAGTTACGTGCTCTCGCCTCCCTCGACGGAATAATAAGTGTTTCCGGCTCCCATCCTCTTCCTCTTTCGCATGCAGGTCGGTTTCCGGCTCCAGATCTTCTCGCCGATCGGCCTCCGCTCTCCTCTTTCGCTAGATCCGACCTGAGACGGAAAGAACGGTTTTTACTTCCTCTTCTACACTTCACTGTAAGCATCTTCTTCTCCTCGCTCCTCCTTTTCTTCTTATGATGGCAGGTTTTTCTATTTATTTTCTTTCTTTCAGTTTCTGAAATTGGCTTTCTGGATTTATGGTTGGCCTATTACAGTTATTCATTTACCATATAATTTTAGTTGGATGGGATTTTGAGCATTTCCTTTTATAATTTTATCATATAATTTTAATTGGATGTGCATGTGGATTTGTGTGTGTGGATGTGGATGTGTGTGTGATGTGTGATTTGTGTGTGGATGTGTGTGTGGATGTTTATGTGAATGTGTGATTTGTGTGTGTGTGTTTTGGATGTATATGTGGATGTGTATGTGTATGTGTATGTGTGTATGTGTGTGTGTATGTGTATGTGTGTGTATGTGTCTGTATGTGTGTGTGTGTAGGTGTTTTGGATGTGGATGTGTGTGGGAGGATGTGTGATTTGTGTGTGTGGATGTGGATGTGTGTGTTTGTTTTTTATTTGTGGGTGTGGATATGTGTGTGGATGTGTGATTTGTGTGTGTGTGTGTGTGTTTGTTTTGGATGTATATGTGTATGTGTGTGTATGTGTATGTATATGTGTGTGTGTGTTTTTTGGATGTGGACGTGTGTTCATTTGTGTGTGTGTGTGTGTGCGCGCGCGCGTGTGTGTCTGTATGTCTATGTGTGTGTGTGTGTGTGTGTGTGTGTGTGTGTGTGTGTGTGTGTGTGTGTGTGTGTGCGCACGCGCGTGTGTGTGTATGCGTGTGTGTGTGTGTGCGTGTGTGTGTGTGTGTGTGTGTGTGTGTGTGTGCGTGTGTGTTTTGGATGTGTATGTGTGTGTGTGTGTGTGTGTCTGTGTGTGGCTATGTGCGTGTGTGTCTGTGTGCGTGTGTGTCTGTGTGTGTCTATGTGTATGCGTGTATGTGTGTGTGTGTGTGTGTGTCTTTGTGTGTCTGTGTGTGTGTGTGTGTCTGTGTGTCTGTGTCTCTCTGTGTGTGTGTGTGTGTGTCTCTGTGTGTGTGTGTGTGTGTGTGTTTGTTGGTATGTTTATCAAGTGATGAGTGTGTTTTTTGTGTGAGTTTGTTTAACAAGTATTGGTCTTCTTTTATTATAGAAGAGTTATTTAATTGTTATGTTTGGGTTTATAGTACAATGGGGAAACCAAGGAATGGAGGAATTGCAGCGAGTTGGGAGTCAAATGAAGTCATGATTTTCTGCGATCTTTGCATTAAAGAAATCAGGCTTGGTAATAGACCTACCACCCACTTCAGCAAGGACGGTTAGAAATTTTTGATTTTTTCAACCGTAAAAAGCTATGATCGAATGCAAATGAAAGATAAATGAGACCATCTCAAGAAAGACTGGAAGTTGTGGAGAGAACTAAAACATGGAGAGACGGGTTTGGGCTGGGATCAAGAAAAGAGAAATATTGTTGCATCTGAAGAGTGGTGGGAGGAAAAGTTAAAGGTTATCTCAAAAACCTAGTTAAAATTTTCTATATTTTTGAATTGCGTTTTGTGTAGTTACAATTTTATATATTTTTTGTACAGGTTGTCCCTGCTGCAAAAAAATTTAGATATAGTGGTATTTCTCCTGAGTTAGAGGAAAAATTGAATATTATGTTCAGTCAAGTTGCCGCAACTGGTGAAGATTCATGGGCACCATCAATTGGCAGTGTGCCACATGAAATGGAGCATATAGTTGAAGAAGAAGATAATTTAGTAGATGACTTGGAGGTTCAGCGAGATGGACTTGAAGATACAGGTGAAAATGCATCAATCAACATTGGAAATGCTTTTACCTCTTCGAGCAAAAAAAGAAGGATGAGAAAGAAAACAAGGTGTGGTTATATCTTATATGAGTGTTGCATGATTGTGCACTTGCAATGAAGCCTCAACCAGTTATCACAATCAAGGAGACGGTGGAGTTGATCTCTAGTATTCAGGAGATACGTTCTGACCTCGGCTTATACAACTTTACTGTGAACTATATCAGGGACAAGAACAGCTGAGAGGTTTTCACGAGCATTCCAAAAGATAAACGAGTTTGGTGGATAAAAAATGCTTATGAGAATAGAACATAGTGATATCTTGGGGGTTCTTGAGCGGAGAGATTATCATGTTTTGTTTCTACTTTTTATATTTTTGGAATCTTGTAATGTTGTTTTGGAAACTTTTATTGTTATTTTGTTAACTGTCATTTGGAGACATCTAATTTGAGCGCTTTGAATTGTTCTGTGTTGTTTCTACTTTGTTGATTGTTGTTTACGTGATTGTTATTACTTTTAATTTTTCTGTGTTTACATAATTTATTTTTTTTTCTTTGACAGTTAAGGTGATGGAAGCACATTACTCTTCCAGTAAAGATTCAGGAGAAAATACCTGTCTTTCTCCAGAAATGGTGCAATATGTTGAATGTAATTCCGTTGTGATCCTTGTAATTCATGATCATTTTTCTAGGTTTCAAAGTAAATCAATAAATATTCGCTTTGACATTATAAATGCGTTATGAATTCTATCTAGGTGCCCTTCAAAGCAACTCTTTCAATCATTTCTCCCATGTGCATCCTAGCACATGGAGGCTCTATGAGATTAACAAAAGAGCGATTTCAACACTCAACTGTAACTATAAGTGGATCTTTTTCGAAAGGTTTTAAATCACTATTACTACTGTCAGTTGATGTTATAAAACCAATTAATCGTTATTTAAAAGAAATACCTGTGAAAATAAGGTATGATGCCCGTTACATGTCATTCTTTAAGGACCGCGTTGGTGCAATTGACGGTACACATGTATATGCGAGGATACCTGTTGATAATCAAGTTAGATATATTGGACGTCATGATTCAACAACGCAAAATGTGATGGTTGTTTGCGACTTTAATATGTGCTTCACATTTGCGCTGGCTGGGTGGGAAGGATCTGCTCATGATAGTTGTATCTTCTCGCGCGCATTGTCAGACGATATGCTACATTTTCTGCACCCTCCTAAAGATAAATTGTTCAATAAATGATCGTATATACTTTAATCATTCGCTACCATATTATTATATTTAACATATCAACTAATTACAGGTAAATATTATTTAGTGGATGCTGGATATTCATTAAAGTTGGCTATTTAAAACCATATCCAGAAACAGGATATCATTTGACAAATTTTGCACGCGGGAGTCATCCCATCCATGGCAGACATGAGCATTTTAATAAGACACATTCATCTCTTCGAAGTGTGATAGAGCAGACGTTTGAAATTTGGAAGAAAAAATGGCACATTCTTCAAGAAATGCTTCAGTGCAATTTCAAGAAACAACGTTTAGTTGTGCTAGCGATCATGACATTGCATAACTTCATTCGTAGACATCCATCTCGATGGGAGCCAGAATATAATGTTTGTGATGCTGATGACTCATTCATACCACCGGAGGATGATGATCATACAACAGAGGATGCTATTGAGACTGATATGCTTGATGTTGGGGGATCTGATCATATGTCTGCAATACGAGATAATATTGCTGAAGAATTGTACAACGCCCACAGGTAAAATTTCCCAAAATCTTTTAAACAAACTGTAGAAATCAACATATTCAAAACTATAATTAATATCAAAAAAATTTATCACATGTGAAAAAAAAAATTGGAAGATGTGGAATGACCGCACCGAAAAAATTAACTTTTTAGGTCTAGTTATGTTTGAGAACAATTAATATTTTTATTCGTATGTCACATTTTTGTAATATTTTTATTTTATTTATATTTCAGTATTTTCGTTTAGAAAAAAAACAGCTCTAAAAAAGGTGTTCTACCAAACAGCTTTATTTGAAAAAGTTATGTTCCATCAGCGCTTATTCACAGACTCTCCAAATAGCCTGCAACTTTTTTATGCAGCTTCTAAAAGAGCTCAGTTTAATCAGCAGCTCTTCAGTCCGCAGCAGCTCTCCCAAACAGACCCCTAGTCTTAATTTGCCCGAGTCGACCGCTAGACAAGTAGCTTTTGGTCATCCTTGATCCAAACATTTGGAACTAGAATTTTCTTGATTCCAGCAATACATACAAACAATATTGATAGAATCATGCACATAATTTTTTGTTTCGACTTAGATTGATAAGTATATAAGAATAATAAATCATGATAAAAGATGCTCATAGTTAGTTGAAGAAAATTATTGAAATGTTTATTGAGAATTTATCCACAATTTAGAAGACATTTCATCAAACGATCAAACTAAAACAACAAATATAAAAGATCATCTAGTTAAAATTGCATCCAAATTTGCATGAGTATACACTTTTTTTGTATTCCAATCTTCTGGGTCGTGTGTCACTCACAGCCTTACAAAACATTAAAGAGAATAAAAATTTTGTGACCACTGAGAGCGCATTGTAGTCAAGCTGATGAATGCACATATAAGTATGGATTAGGTTTTTCATGTGCCCATAGGCTATTGTTGTATATCGCTCAATCTAAAGCATCATTGTTGTGGTTCATGCGTAGACACTTAAAACAATTATCCTTGAAGGAATTAGATAAATTTGATGTTTTAAATGATATAAGGGTCCGTTCGTTTGGACGGAATTGACTTTCAAGAATTGAATTTTCGACGAAAACCAATATATGCAGGAATTTGCTGTGTGCTGAATTCCAATTATATTGTTCTGCTGCATGATTGAATTCAGTGAACATAATTGGAATTGAAGCACAAAAGTTGTTCGGCTCAATGATAGAATTGGTATTAGAATTTTCATAATACACTAATTTAATAAAATCTAAAACGTGCGTCAGTGCCAAACGCATTAAGTTGGATAAGATATTTTCACATAAAAGTGCGTGCCCAGGCGAAAACACTCAATTATGTGGAAAACCCATGGACGGAGGTAAGAATTGGCTATTTGATTTATTTAGTTCAAAGTCAAAGCCATGAGTTTTCACATAAAAGTCAATATCCGCATAAATTTCATCGCACCAAACGTTAGAATTGAATTTCTATTCTCGAATGCCAATTCCAGAAAGCTAATTCCGTCCAAACGAACAGACCTAAGCATAAGCACGAAGCAATCATTAAAAGATTCAGCGGCCTTAATGATATACAAAAAATGAAATAAAACCCAAGCTCAGTGATTTTGATCCTTGGACAAGCCAAGCATTTAGTGTTTACTAGCAGACACTGTCATGACTATTAGCGTCTGACACTTTGGACGATTATTGATTTATCAGAGGTGCATAAACAATATGCATTTTGGGTTTCTAAATTATCACAATTTTCTAACTCATATAGTACCTTTGATGTCTTTATTTGTTTGTACTAATGTAGGCAGATGATTCGACTCCGATACAATGAGTTCAATTTAAAAGGCAAGATGCATTACCATATTTGTTTTTTCTTAATTTGGATGATCATTTGCATGTGCGAAGAAGTCATATATTCTCTACATGTTTTTCTGACAAATGCGGGATTTTGGGTTCAGGCGGTCATATTGCATGCGAGAAGACAATTACTTGGAGTAGATGATAGATCTATTTAAGTAACCTAAATGGACTTCAATGTTGTCCAAATCACTTCTATTTTGCTGATTTCTGGCGGTGTTGTCTACCTTTGTTGTTTGGCTCCGCAGATGTCCCACAGCCAATCTGATGGAGGACACTGCTACTCCCTGCAGATTTTCGAGGAAATTTGTCAGCAAGGAGGATTCCGACGCGCGACTGTGGTGGCAGTCAGCGCCACCAAACAAGGCCAAAATTTTCAAAGTCAATTGGCAAAAATAGTTTATGGGCTCAGATCCCTCCATCACGTCTCTTCTCTCTCCAATGATACTAAATATGAGCCTTATTGTACACCCTCGTGTTTGTCGAGTGGGTTCAATAAGCTATCAGGCAATACGGAGGGAGACAGAGCTATGACAAATCAGTCGGGCGAGTGGCGGGTCTCATCTCGCACTCTCCTCTAGCAGGCACTCGCCCCCAGCTCAGTGGGAGTGGCGAGTCCCAGCTCTACAGAGCACTCGCCACTCCGGCGAGCCGGCTTAGAACAGCCTGGACTCGCCTGATTGGTTGGGGATATGTTTTTCCCAGGGATTTTCAATTTGTCCTGCAGTTAGACATTTCAAACAGCGGGTTTTCGCTGTTGGCAGATCAATTTGGGCTGCTTATAGTAAAACCAAGAGGCGGGATTCAGCTATCCGCATACCGTTTTAAGAAAACTATAAATAGACCCCCAAGGGCACCTTTGGAGAGGGGCTGAGACTTATTTTCTCTCTCCTCTGGTTAGCTTAGGTCGGTTAGAAAGTTTCGGCTTGTAGTTCACCGTGATTTTCGGGTGCGCATACAAGGGCTCTTTAGCACTCTCCAAGGTGCCCAACTCAGCAATTGACTTGAAAGGGGAAGTTCTCTGAGATCTTCCGGGTTTGTGGCGGGACCTCCTTGCTACAGCTCGAGAGGTCTGTTTGTAGTTTTCCACCTTGTGAGTGAGCAGTGACGGAACTAGGATTTTGAAGTCGCACGGGCACAATGTAAGTATTGTCGATCGGGGGTTCGGGAGGCAGTGGCCCCTGAGCGGGGGTTCGGGGGCAGCGCCCCCCAATTTTTTTTTTGCAGAGATATTTATGTAACCTAGCGTGAGTTCAATATCAATACAGTGTCAATTCGGTGCCATTAGTAAAGATTGTTGATTTTCCTAAAATAAATAGGTTATGAAAATGCTAAACTTTAGGAAATGCTAAGCCAAAAGAAACAATTATTTTTCCAATTTGTTTGAACAACCATTGAAATATGCGAGCTACATCTTCTTCCTAACTTCCTCTTTCAGAGCCTACATCGAACACCAAGCGTGCAAGGTAGAGAGATGACTAAGGGTGCGTTTGGCGCGGCTTATATCCTCCGGTGCGGCAGAAACGGACCGAAGGAATAGGCCAAAGCAGTGTTTGGCGCGGCTTATGAACCGGAACGTAGGTTATTAATAACCTCCGTTTCTTTGTTAACATTGACCGCGCCTTTTATCTCCAGTCCAGCCGCGCCCCACCGCTGCTTCTAGGGTTATCTCTCCCCCGATCTCCTTCGCCCGCTCCAGTCGACGACTCCCCCGATCCCCTTCGCCGGTTTTGTCGCCGCCGCAGCTCCACACGCCGCCTGAGGTTGGACGAGACGCTGGAAAGGAACGCCTGGAGGGGGCCTCGGTCAAGCCTGGAGAGATCACCGGGAGATTTGTTGGATTTCGAACGGTTCGCCGGAGATTTTTGAGGGGGATTTTGCGAATAGCAACGACGAGCTTCTTCCTCCTCCTCAGCTTATCCAGTGCTCGCCCGCTCCAGCTTCCTCCGCCAGATTTTAGGTAGAAATCGTTATTTTTTTGTTAATTTTTTTTGAGATAAATGTGTTTGTGTGTGTGGTGTGATGATGGTGGTGAATGTGTGTGTTTTTGTGTGTGGTGAGATGAATGTGTTTGTATGTTAATTTTTTTTAAAATTTGTGTTTGTGTTATATATGTGTGTGTTATATGTGTGTGTATTATATGTGTTTGTGTGTGTATTTTATATGTGTGTGTTGTATGTGTGTGTGTGTGTTATATATATGTATATGTGTGTGTGTGTTGTATGTGTGTGTGTATGTGTATGTGTGTTTTGTATGTTATATGTGTGTGTGAGTGTGTGTGTGTGTGTGTGTTTATGTTTATGTGTATATGAGTGTGTGTGTGTGTGTGTGTTATGTGTGTGTGTATGTGTGTGTTTGTATGTGTATGTGTGTGTGTGTGTGTATTTTATATGTGTGTGTGTTGTATGTTATGTGTGTGTTTGTGTTATATATATGTATATGTGTGTGTGTGTGTGTTGTGTGTGTGTGTTGTATGTGTGTGTGTGTATGTGTGTTGTATGTTATATGTGTGTGTGAGTGTGTGTGTGTGTTGTATGTTATATGTGTGTGTGAGTGTGTGTGTGTGTGTGTGTGTGTGTGTGTGTGTGTGTTTATGTTTATGTGTGTATGAGTGTGTGTTTATATGTTTATGTTTATGTCTGTATGAGTGTTGTATGTTATAGGTGTGTGTGAGTGTGTGTGTGTGAGTGTGTGTGTGTGTGTTGTATGTTATAGGTATGTGTGTGAGTGTGTGTGTATTTATATGTTTATGAATGTGTGAGTGTGTGTGTAAATATGTTTATGTGTGTGTGTGTGTTTATATGTATGTGTGTGTTTATATGTTTATTTGTATGTGTGTGTGTTTATGTGTGTATGTGTGTGTGTGTGTGTTTATATGTTTATGAGTGTGTTTATATGTATGAGTGTGTGTATGTGTATATGTTTATGAGTG
Source organism: Dactylorhiza incarnata (assembly GCA_033032865.1). NCBI lineage: Eukaryota > Viridiplantae > Streptophyta > Magnoliopsida > Asparagales > Orchidaceae > Dactylorhiza > Dactylorhiza incarnata. Next base: position 1,801,352 of record JAWHQI010000293.1, read on the forward strand.
TGTGTTTATATGTATGAGTGTGTGTGTGAGTGTGTGTATGTGTATATGTTTATGAGTGTGTGTTTATATGTATGAGTGTGTGTGTGTGGCTGTATATATATGTGTGTGTGTGGCTGTATATATATGTGTATGTGTGTGGCTGTTTATATGTGTGTGTTGTGTGGTGTATGTGTGTGTTGTGTGGTGTATGTGTGCGTGTGTCCGCTATATGGGATACAAATGATGTCCTAGTTTTTTGCGACATATGCATTCATGAATTAGAGTTTGGTAACCGACCAACAACCCATTTTAGCAAAGAGGGCTGGGTTAATGTGACTACCAAATTCCACCTACAAACTGGAAAAAAATATGATAAGGTTCAAATGAAGAACAAATGGGATCATTTGAAGAAGGAGTGGAAGATTTGGAGTGAGCTAAAACGTGAGTCCACTGGTTTGGGTTGGAATCCGACTACAAAGACTATAGATGCTTCAGACGAGTGGTGGACCGAGAGATTGAAGGTATTCATTTATTAAAAAATGATCATTTAACTTTATGTTCAACTATTTGTCCTTCCTAATTTTTTTTACAATATTGTAGGTTGTCCCAGCGGCCAAAAAGTTCAGATATGCTGGCATCCCCCCCGAGTTAGAGGAACGATTGAGGAGGATGTTTGATTCAGTAGTTGCCTGTGGACGTCATGCTACCATTCCTAGCATAAGGAGTAATCCACCTGAGTCTACCGACGAGAGAGAGTTGTCCGGTGGGGAGCATGACATCCAGGAGGATAATGTTGCAGCACCTCCCCCCGAGGTCACATCGGCGCGGAAGAGGAAGAAAGGAAAGAGAAGTGTCACCAGCTCTGTCTTAGAAGATCTGGCAGAATCTTCAAAGACCATCAGTCGATGCATTCGGGAGCATCCAAGGAGCAACCCTTACACTATTACTCAGGCATTAGAGCGGTTAAGTGGATACCCCGACGTTGTAGCGGACGAGAAATTCTATGACTTTGCCATCACATTTCTGTTGGACAAAGGTCATAGAGAGGCATTTATGTTCCTACCCGAGGGTATGAACATAAAGTGGATTTATAACCGCTACAATGGTGGGGAGTAAACTTATCATATTTAGAGTCATGGACTGCTAGACGATTATTATTATTGCTGATGTTATGGTTGGATATGTTTATTATTTCTATGTTTCTGTTAGACTGTTACTGTTAGATATTGTTAGACTGTTACTGTTAGCTATTGTAGTTGTGGTTGAACTGTATTCTTATTTATTTCCTGTATTTTGTTTATCAGAGAATGTCTACCACTGACTCCGATGATTCAGAAAATAGTTTTGAGGCTATTAAAAGTTATGCGATCGCACATCATCAGAATGTGGTAGCAGCAGTTAGTATCTTAGCTGAAAGTAGTTCTCTTTTCAACCAACCAGTACCCTGCATGACTTCGAAGCAAACAGGTGATAAATGGGTTGGAGAAATGCTAGCAGGTTCAACAGTCAGGTTTCATAATTCATTTCGGATGTCCCAAGAAATTTTTATGGATCTATTGCATATCTTGGAGGAGAAGTACGGATTTCACGGGACGAGACGGACTGCATCTAGAGAGATTTTGGCACTGACCTTAGACATACTGTCTCATAACGAGGTCATGAGGAAGACATGTGAGCGGTTTCAGCACTCGACGGAGACTGCTAGCAGGTTTTTTGGAGAAGGCATTCGCGTGTTGATACTACTGGCGGATGAAGTGATTCAGCCATTAGATAGATCTTTCAGTAGCACACCGCCAGAGATTTTGTACGACACACGTTACATGCCATTCTTTACAGATTGTGTCGGTGCAATTGATGGAACACATGTTCATGCATGCGTACCTGTTCGTGATCAAGTACCGTACATTGGGAGACATGGCATGCCAACACAAAATGTGATGGCTGCTTGTGATTTCAACATGTGTTTCACGTTTGTTATGCCAGGTTGGGAAGGCTCTGCGCATGATAGCCGCATTTTCAATTATGCGCTTCGGGATCCTCATTACAAATTTCCGCATCCACCACCAGGTAATCAGATTTCTATTCCATTTTTTATACTTCTCATCTATGAAGCATAACAACTTTGCTCCTGATTTTCAGGAAAATATTACTTGGTAGACTCTGGGTATCCGCTACAAAGGGGATACTTGAAACCATATCCAGAGACACGTTATCATCTCCCGGACTTTGCTCGTGGAGGTCGTGCACCGGAAGGACGCCGAGAGATATTCAATCACGCACACTCTTCCCTTAGAAGTGTCATTGAAAGATCGTTCGGCATTTGGAAGAAGAAGTGGGCCATATTGCGTGATATGCCGAGCTACAGCTTCGCCAAACAAACCGATATTGTGATGGCGACTATGACACTGCATAATTTTATTCGGCGGCACCCGTCGCGGAGGGATATTGATTTCAATGACGTCGAGCAGGGAGGTGGTGATGAGGGGGGAAGCACACAAGGGCATCAAGTCGTTTGTCCTGATACAGCAGGCGGGGTAGATGAGATGATCACGTTGCGTGAAAATATAGCGCAACAGTTGTACACTTCGAGATCTTAGATGGTGAGACGAATTGTTGGTATTTATATCTATTATAGTCAGTATTATCAAGATTGTGTATTTGATGGAACAACAAATTTTTTTTTCAAAAACTCCATTTAACCCAAACAATATTTATAAAACTCCATTTCAATAAGCACTGAAAACTCCATTTCACCCAAACAGTTTTTTAACAAAACTCCATTTCTCAGAAACAGCTCTTTTTCAAAACTCCATTTCTGATCAGCAGCTTTTCATCAGCAACAGCCCAACCAAACGGACCCTAAAAGAAAGATCCAATCATAAAAAACCCCACTTCTTATCCCCCTGCTTCATAACAGAAGGATCGAAGTTTTAAAATGATCTTCTCCACTTAAAGCCTAAGAAATTGTGGATGGATTCATGTTTCAGCTTGAATGCACGTCTCCAGCTATATCACCAGAGTTAAATTGGATAGCAGAGTTGACGGCCTATGTTAACCCGATCATTGAAATAATTTACATCACCGCCTCAAACTTGATACGAACATCTCATCAAACATGTAGCTTTCTCACTATACTTAAATCGACCTACCAAAATCCTAGATCTCCTAATCATCGCAACAACAAATCAAGGTCCTAATTATAATCTTCTACATAGCTTACGACAATTAAATTAAAATATGCACCAGTAAATCTATTCAAGCGGGGATCAAAAGGGAAAGAGGGAAAGAGAGGAGTACCTGAGTCGATGTCGGAGGCGGACTACCGGCAGGAAGAAAAACGGACGCGTGTATCAGTTGTTCATAGCGCTGCAATGGGAATATGAAGGATTCGGAGCAAGCGTTATACCAAGCCGATGGCCGCCTCCGTCGGACCGTCGCTCGAGATGTCGATGGTCGCCGCCCGCCAGATTCGCCGCGAGAGTTTCGTCTATCGCTCGCCAACCTCGCCTAATACTGCGCCTAATACTCTATCAGCGAATTTACGCTCGGGCACATGCCCGAGCGTGTCCAGGCTTGGGTCCGCCCCTGTGAGTGAGGTTCTTTGCCTTGAGTGCCAAGTATAGTGATTGAATTCAGAAGGGGTAAGAGCAAGCTACACCAGTTCGAACTTCTCTCGAGTCGTAGTTTTCTGGCTCAGAGGTTGCATGGTTTCCTGGTTCAACAATTTTGGTGCGATGAGCATGGACCGTAGCTTATTCGGAAAATCCTTAGTGAAATTCCATGGCCGGAAACAATGGGCAAGGAGGCAACCCTGCGAGCTCGCCCTTTTAGGGCGAGATCGTTATGAAGAGAGACTTCGACGAGTTCAAGAAGTCGATTGTGAAGACCCTGTGAATCTTCTGCTCTCCTCGTAGCGAGTGCTCATCCAGCGATATCAGTACTTGCCCCGCAAGCCCTGGGCGAGTACGCACTCGGCATGCGACTCGGGAAGGAGGCGCAAGCGGGAGAGGATGAGCGAGCCATTCACGCGCGGATGTTGTTTCCCAGCCTGCTGAGTGCTCGCTACCCATGCGAGGAGACTGGGCAAGTGCCCCCGACTAGCCAAATGGGATCAGGAAGTCTGTTCTACGAGCTGATTCTCTCAGCTCCCATTCTAGAGGGATTCACAGAGCCCGTCGTGTAACATCCCCAGAACAACTAGACCCCTGAAGTGAATTTTGTCATGTCGAGGTCATGACATTCCTCAAAGAGACCAAAATAGCCCTAAGAACAAGGTGAATAAGTGAAAATGACCTTGGTGTGTGATAACTTCGCAAAAAGAAGTTATCTTTATCTCTATTTTTATCCTTTTAGTCTCGTTATATGATATTTTTATATGAAAATTAGTTAAAAATCCAATTGCCGCATGATTTGAAGTCAAAATGGTTGTTACTCTCATTTCTATATCTTTTTATGATAGGATTCGGAGAGAATATAAGTCAAGGATTGAAGGCTAAGTATTGTGCAAAATCTGGGAAAAATGTTGCAACATGTTCTCAACAAAGCTGGCAGGTCAAATTGTGCAGAAATGCAGATCCAGAAAAATGTTGCAACATTTTCATAACAAATCTGACGGTTACAGAAATTTAAACCCGAATTTATCAAGTTTTCAACGGTTGCAATCTAGTTTTTTGGCATCCATTCAGCAATTAATTATGCCAATAAGTGGGGCCCACGAAAAGAGGAGGAGAGGGAGTTTAAAAAGAAAACTTTCGGCCATTTGAATTATCTTTCATCATTTTCGGCCATTAGAGAGGAGGAGAAAATCTGAGAAGAAATTCTGCCAAGGGAGAAACCAGTTCAGATCTGGCATTTGGGCTGAAGGAAACACTTCTACGTCGCTGGAGAAGGGAAGATTCGCATTTCTTTCGAAATGTTTAGTAAGATCTCTTCAATTTTGTGTTATTTTCCCTCAACCATGAACTAAAACTCTCTAGTCTTGCATGATGAGAGTAGTATGTGTATTTTGATGATGAACATCTTTGACTTCGAATTTGTTTTGTGATTATTTTTATAGATCTTGTGATTTTTATGGTGAAATTGTTGGATCTTGTCTTTTTATTATATTGCGTTGCGAGAATCGAGAGATGAGCGTCGTAATATTAATTTAAAGGCTAGTTTATCGCAGTGCGAGAATCGAGAGATGAGCAGTGTGAATCATTAACCAACATTTCTATATTTTTACCGCGTTTCGAGAATCGAGAGAGGAGAAACGTACGTATATCACAAGATCTCTTTAGTTTTGAAAAGTGAAAGAGATTTCCTTTTCATGCTAGCGAACTTGATTTTTTGCACTTCATAATATTTTCGTTTCACCTAAAGTTAGAGATAACTAGGGTTGCGTAGATATTAAGACTCCTTGTATCGAGAGATAAAGGTATCTTCTTTTAAAATCATCGCAAGATAATTCAAAACTCAATCGAATGAAATATTTATCTTATCATTATCATAGTATACATATGAAATCAGAAATGCAAGACTACTTTCTCTAATTGCTAAAAAGTACTTTGAGATCTAGTTAAATTAGTCTAATATTTATCTAAAAGCTTTAATCTATTTTCAGAAAATCAATTAACCGTTTTACTTGGATTCATAGAAACGGTGTAGCTAGTAATTGTAAGCACTAAACTAGTCACTTCTCCGTGGGAACGATCTCACTTACTCTGTATTACTTGTACGACACGTATACTTGCGTTTTCAAGCTCTATTTTGCGCGTATCAAGTTTTTTGCGCCGTTGCCGGGGAAGTGCAACGAATTTAGTGTTTTCTTACAATATTAGTGAATCTTAGTATTTGGAGCCCAAGTTTTAATTTTTAGTTTATTTGTAGTTATTATTGTTTGTTATTTTGTGGTGCATGTCCAGGTATCATTCCGTAGAATTAATTTCATTAAACTCTGAAATAGAACGTACTTGTAGGCAAAATCGAAAGTCACTTAGGTTGGAACATCCTAATCAACCTATAATGGATCCAAACAATCAAAACGTAGATGATGAAGTTCATCAAGAAGGGCAAGACGTAGAAGGACAGGTAGAGCATAATGGACATCCGATTGAAAATAGAAGAACATGTCGCGATTATAATATGCCTTATCGAGGGGGAGTCCAATTTAGTATAACTAGGCCTGCCATTGAAGCTAATAACTTCAGGATAGATCCTACTGCCATGCACTTAGTTCAAAACAGTAAATTTGGCGGGCTAAATCACGAAGACCCCAACTCACATCTAAGGACGTTTATAGAAATTTGCGAGACATTCAAGATCAATGGTGCTTCAGATGAAGCTATTAAGCTACGCCTGTTCCCTTTTTCATTAGAAGGTAAAGCAAAAGATTGGTTGAACTCTATGCCTAATGCGTCTATCACAACTTGGACAACATTAATGGAAAAATTCTTAGCCAAGTATTTTCCCCCATCTAAAACGGCCAAGCTCATGCGAGACATATCTACATTTGTGCAAGTTAATGGTGAAACACTTTATGACGCGTGGGAACGTTTCAAAGACTTACTGCGGAAGTGTCCTCACCATGGCTTAGCCATCCATCAACAGGTGTGGACCTTTTACAATGGCCTCCAGACATCCACTATGATTCAAGTGGATGGAGCTGCGGGAGGATCATTGATGAATAAGTATCCCGAAGATGCTTACTCGATATTAGAGGATTTGTCTTCCAATAACTATCACTCCATTGACCGACAATCGACATCCTCTACGGCCGGCTTATATCAAGTCGACCAATTGACTTCTTTTGCGGCCCAAATGACCGCCCAGTTCAATTCAATGAATAAGAGGTTAGATGCTTTAACTTTAAACCAAACTCAGATGACTCCCCAAGTAAATAGCATATCTAACCCCATGCCTAACATGCCTACCATGAATCCTTCACTCACAATAGAACAACTTATTAGCCATAATGAGGAAGCTAACTATATTAGTGGTCAACAAAGGCAACATAATAATGCATTCTCCAATAATTATAATCCCGAATGGCGAAACCACCCAAACTTTTCATGGAAAAATAATTCTGGAATGACTCCTACAAACTTATTCAATTCAAATTCTAATCCTCATCAAAACCACAATTTCAATCAACAAGGAGCACCTAGGAAACTAACAGATGATTTTATCATTGAATCCATGCAAAAGAACGACGCACATGTGTCTAGCTTAGAGGGATCATTACGCATAATTGAATCTCAACTAGGTCAAATTGCCAATGCATTAAGCCTTAGACCCCAAGGAACACTTCCAGCCGATACAACCCCTAATCCTAAAGGTGATAATCAACAATGTAAGGCGGTAGTGCTACGGAGTGGAAAAGAGTTAGAAAGTGGTCACCCTAAGGAACAAACCAAGAAGAGTAGTGATGAAAATAATTTAGAGAGTGTAATTCTTAGCAAGTCAAATGAAGAACTAACAACTAAGAGTAACGGTAAGGACGAAGATGAAGTAGAGATAGTAGGGGAGAATAAGTCGACAACTAAATCTGAATCTCTAAAGAAGAAGGAGAGTGAAATTGTATACCCTCCACCAACTTTCCCTCAAAGATTAAGAAAGAGCAAGTTAGATCATCAATTTCAAAAATTCTTAGAAATATTCAAGAAATTGCAAATTAATATTCCATTTGCAGAAGCCTTAGAACAAATGCCCAGTTACGTTAAATTTATGAAAGATATCCTTACTAAAAAGAGAAAATTTGGAGTAAATGAAACGGTAGCACTCACTCATGAGTGCAGCGCAATCCTTCAAAAGAAACTTCCCCCGAAATTAAAAGATCCGGGAAGTTTTACCATACCATGCTCCATTGGATATCAATTTGAAGGAAAGGCATTGTGTGATCTAGGGGCAAGTAGTAACTTAATGCCTCTTTCGATTTATAAGAAGTTGGGATTAGGTGATATTACAAGAACATCGCTTACTTTGCAATTAGCCGATAAGACGCTTGCTTTTCCAAAAGGAATTATAGAAGATGTATTAGTAAAGGTGGATAAGTTCATTTTCCCTGCTGATTTTGTTGTTTTAGACATGGAGGAAGACAAGGAAGTTCCCATTATTGTAGGGAGGCCATTCTTAGCAACCGGGAGAACCTTAATAGATGTGCATAAAGGTGAATTGACTATGAGAGTCAATGATGAGCATGTTACTTTGAATGTGCTCAAGGCTATGAAATATCCTCATATGAAAGAAGATGAAATGGAGGATGTTCGAAGTATATCACTTTATGATTATGATTTGAAATTTAAGGTGAGTAGTCAAGATGATACGTTGTTACGGATATTAACAAATGAAGAGTTATCTGATGATGATGAGGACGTTCATGAATGTTTACAAGTCCTTAAAGGGCCATCTACATTTTTCCATAAACCGGAACCACTAGAGATGCCGGAGAAATCATTAGCGGATAAGCCTTCAATCATAAATCCACCAACATTAGAATTAAAGCCTCTTCCGGATCATCTCATGTATGCATATTTAGGAGATAATGACACTTTACCTATTATAATTAACTCTAAGTTGTCTCTTGAACAAAATAATAAATTGATTAATTTATTGAAACAATATAAGCTAGCTATTGGTTGGATCATTGCAGATATACGGGGAATTAGCCCTTCCTTGTGTATGCATAAAATACTCTTAGAGGAGTCATTTAAGGGATCAATAGAACATCAGCGTCGCTTAAGCCCACCCATGAAAGAAGGTGTTAAAAAAGAAATTATCAAATGGCTAGACGCAGGAATTATATATCCTATCTCGGATAGTGCTTGGGTTTCACCGGTACAGTGCGTTCCGAAGAAAGGAGGAATGACTGTAGTTAAAAATGACAATAATGAATTGATTCCTACACGAACTGTAACGGGTTGGCGCATCTGTATGGACTATCGAAAATTAAATAAAGCCACTAGGAAAGATCACTTCCCTTTGCCATTCATAGATCAAGTCTTGGACAAATTAGCGGGAAATGACTTTTTCTGTTTCTTAGATGGCTATTCTGGGTACAACCAGATCACTGTTGATCCGGAAGACCAAGAGAAGACCACCTTTACGTGTCCATACGGAACCTTTGCATTTAGAAGAATGCCCTTTGGTTTATGCAACGCACCGGCCACGTTCCAACGTTGCATGATCGCTATATTTTCCGATCTTATGGACCATGGCATAGAAATCTTTATGGATGATTTTTCTATATTTGGAGCAACCTTTGATGAATGTTTATGTTGTTTAGAAAGAGTGCTTTCTCGATGCGTAGAAACTAACCTTGTTTTGAATTGGGAAAAATGTCACTTTATGGTGCGGGAAGGGATAGTCCTTGGGCATCATGTGTCTAAAAAAGGGTTAGAGGTAGATAAAGCAAAAATAGAAGTTATTGAAAAATTACCGCCTCCAAAGAATATCAAAGCATTACGAAGTTTCCTAGGACATGCGGGATTTTATAGAAGGTTTATTAAGGACTTTGCTAAAATCGCTAAACCGTTAAGCAGTTTATTGGAAAAAGACATTAAGTTTGATGTTGATAATATTTGTCTTGATGCTTTTAACCAACTTAAAACCCGACTGATCACAACACCGATTGTAGTGGCTCCCATCTGGAGTGAGCCTTTTACGCTCATGTGTGATGCTAGTGATTACGCCGTTGGTGTTGTGTTAGGCCAAGTACGAGAAAAAATCTTCTATACTATCGCATATGCTAGCAAAACTTTAATTGAGGCGCAAATTAATTATACCACTACCGAGAAGGAACTATTAGTGATAGTGTTTGCTTTTGAAAAATTTAGATCTTATCTTCTGTGTACTCATGTTATTGTTTTTACTGACCATGCGGCTATTAGATACCTAATGGAAAAGAAAGATGCTAAGCCTAGGTTGATCCGTTGGGTTTTATTATTGCAAGAGTTCGATCTAGAAATCAAAGATAGGAAAGGGGTAGATAACCCAGTAGCTGATCATCTATCTAGGATAGAATCTTCTACTCCTTCATTTCATTCTGAAGTTGATGAAAGATTTCCTGATGAACAGATTTTAGTTATTTCTGATTGTTCTTTACCATGGTATGCTGATTTTGTGAATTACTTAGCAAGTAAAATTATCCCTCATGATTTTAATTATCAACAAAAGAAAAGATTTATGCATCAAGTTAGATCATATGTTTGGGATGATCCTTATTTATTTAAAATGGGAGCCGATGGAATGTTCAGACGTTGTGTTATGGAAGGAGAAATGAAGGCTATTTTAGAAAAATGTCATGACTCCCCGTATGGAGGGCATTTTATGGGAAATAGAACGGCTATGAAAGTATTAGAAGCCGGGTTCTTTTGGCCCACATTATTCCAAGATGCTAGAGAGTTCGTACAACGATGTGATCGTTGTCAAAGAAGTGTCAATATAAAGAAAAATGAGTCTTTACCCATGAATGCAATCCTGGAAGTTGAGTTGTTTGACGTTTGGGGAATAGATTTTATGGGACCTTTTGTTAACTCCAATGGTAATGTTTTCATCTTACTAGCCGTGGATTACGTGTCTAAGTGGGTGGAAGCAATTGCTACCACAAAAAATGACGCCAAAATAGTGTTACATTTCTTAAAGAATTTCATATTTAACCGATTTGGAACACCAAGAGCAATAATAAGCGACGGAGGCAGTCATTTTTGTAATAATCAATTTGCTTCACTTTTAAAGAAATATGGAGTCAAACATAAGGTTGCATTAGCCTATCACCCTAAAACCAATGGCTTAGCCGAAGTGTCTAATCGAGAAATCAAGCAAATTCTTACAAAGACTGTGAGTCATAATTGCAAAGATTGGTCCCAAAAGTTAAATGATGCCTTGTGGGCTTATAGGACTGCATATAAAACTCCAATAGGTTTAACTCCTTACCGATTAGTCTACGGAAAGGCTTGTCATTTACCTTTGGAACTAGAACATCGAGCTTACTGGGCCATTAGAAAGATCAACTTTGATTATGAAAAAGCAGGGAAATTAAGGATTTTGCAATTAAATGAAATGGAAGAAATAAGAATGAACGCCTATGAAAATGCCCGCATTTATAAAGAAAAGACTAAGAATTGGCATGATCAACGTTTGAAACAAAAACAATTCGAGCCCGGCCATTTAGTTCTTCTATTCAACTCTAGATTAAGATTATTCCCGGGAAAACTTAAATCTCGTTGGTCAGGACCTTTTCGGGTAATAAAAGTACATCCATATGGAGCGATAACGATCATGAATGAGAAAGACAAGTCTGAGTTTAAGGTTAACGGAGAGCGTTTGAAAATCTATCAGAACGGTGATAATGAACGACTTGTGTCGCTCATCCATTTAAAATGAAAAATCTGGTGCATATGTCTTGCCGGGACATTAAATCAGGCGCTTTAGGGGAGGCAACCCCGCTTTTCAATAATGAGTTTTCTATTATTGTTATTTTTATTGTTTTTCATTGTTTTGTTTGCTTGTTTTTCTCTCAAAACGATGCTTGACTGAAATCTTATTATCTTAAGCGCTTAAAAAGTCAATTTTCACTTCGTTCGGTTCAGGCACAAGCTAAAATAGGTTCAGAAAAAAATGTTACAACATTTCCTCGAAATGTTGCAACATTTTATTCTCTGTCTTTTTACACTGCAAACGTTCATTTATTAATAAACGATCCGGTTCAAGTGAACCGGCTATTTCAATTCGCCTGATCTTTAACAAACTGAACCGCGCCTGGATTGAACCGCGCTTTCAAGTGAACCGCCATTTCATTGGATCCAAAATAGACCTGCCGTCCATCATCTCTCCCAAAATCCTGATTTCTCGCAACCCTACTCGCCGACCCTCCGCTCGAAACCCTACCTCGCCCGTTCGATCCATCCACCGGCGGCAACGAACACCAAGCGGCAGACGTTTACCCTCCTTCATTAGAACTGCCGGTTCTCATCCCTTCCAAAACCCCGATTTCTCGCAACCCTACTCGCCGACCCTCTGCTCGCAACCCCAACCCGCACCATTTCCATTCATCCGCCGGTAGAAACAAACAACAGGCGGCCGGCATTTCTCCTCCTTATTCGTCTGAAAGTGGTAAGTACTAACCCTGTCATCTTCCTTCGTACATTTGTGCGAGCTCCATCCGTCACTTACTCGAACTTTCCTCAGATATGGCTCCAAAGAAGAATAGACAAAAGGAGGTAGCATATAAAACCTTCATCAATGAAGATGCTGAGGCTCGTTGCGAATTATTGAAGGCAAAGCCCTTCATCAACGAACGTGGTTTTCAACTCGAAGTGCGCGGTTGGAGTCACGCATATGTGCAGCAAATGGAAAAACTTGGCTGGAGTTCCTTTTGTCACCCCCGCACTGAGACGATACAACAATGGGTATACGAATTCTATGCTAATGCCAAGTTCCATAGGAATGGAAAAATCCGTATACGAGGGCGGGAAGTTGATTTCTCTCCGGAAGGTATAAACTCTTATTTTGATTTAACAAACACGGACCGAGATGTGTTCGTATCTGTTCGGACCACAAGCCCATTCAAAATAGCCACCACATTGTGCCTAACTAAAGACATAGTTTGGGTTAATGAATCCTCCCATGTTCTGAATGCATCCCTTTTTAATCGTGAAGCTAAGGTTTGGCTCCTTTTTGTCAATTCAAGTGTCATGCCAACCAAACACCCAAACCATGTCTCTTTTGATAGGGCTTGCATCATTTATAGTATTCTAAAAGGGATTCCAATTGACATTGGGTATATCATCTCGAGTCAAATTCAAAAGAAGGTTAAAACGGATGGAGGCAATCAGTTATGGTTTCCTACACTCATCACCTCATTATGTCGTTACGCCGGGATACTACCCTCCGACACGGACACTATCACCACTGTAGGTAAGCCAATCACATGTTCAGTTATTACTTCCTATATTAAGGTACCCTTAGAGAAATCTCCCCCCAAAGCCGGTAAGAAACAACATCCTCCCCCATCTTCGAGCAAAACCACCCAAGTTCCGAATCCGCCGCCACTCTCTCCTAACCCTCCGGATTGGCCAATCATATTTAAATACTTACAAACCAGCGCCAAATATCAGCGTCAGCAACATCGTCACGTCATCTCTTATTTAGATGTTTTATATCATAATCAAGTCGAGATTTTCCGTCATTTGAATGTACCGGAGGAAAGAATAGCTGTGCGGGAAGTGAATCCCGCTTGATTTGACCCCCCACCGTATAGCTCTAATGCAAGGGAGGCGGCAACTTCTCCGGCACCACCAGCTCAAGTGGACGCAGCCATGGACGATGCAGCCATGGACGACGATTTAGAAGAATTTTTAGCCGAGGACGACTCCGACGAGAGCGACACATTCTAAATTGTGTACTTTTACTGCTAATTGTTTGTGGACTTACTCTTACTCTTATTGAACTCTATGGTGACTTACTTTTACTCTTATTGAACTCTATGGATTTACTCTTACTCTTACAACTGAACTACTATTAACATATAGATGCTTCTTTAAATACTGCTACCTTGATTGATTTCATGTTGATGCTAGGCATTTATGTTTGCTTAATTCATATATCATGCTCTCTAAGTTATATCTTATTGTGAATTATGAAGTATAAGTTGTGATCTGAAGAACTTATAAATTTGAACTATGATTTGGAAATTAATTTGGAATTACTTATTATGCTGATGAAAGTTCTATTTTCCTTTTGATTCTGAGTTGTTATGTGATGTTGTCAACTGCTGCTGGCTTAACTGTGTGCTTTCAATTGCTTAAGTTCTTGCACGTCACTTCTGAAACACTTGTTCCTGCTGCTGTATGAAGAATTAAAGGAAACTGTGAATTTCTGCAACATGACCACAACGTTTAGGGGAGTATTCTTCTTTTCATTAAATATTTAAACATTTTCACTTTCGAATAATCCGAGTTCATAAATCATTTTTTTTACACCCCTGCAAACTGATGACTCAAATTCAAAATTTTAATTTTATAACTTTGCTCGGGTCTAGCAAAGAGCTTGGTATGGGGGTGATTGCAATGCGAAGTGCAATGCTAAGTTACCTTCATCATTTGAGTAGCGAGCATCTTATTAAAATTTTAAGAACAATTCCTTACTATTTCTTGTTAGCATCTAAAATATTTTTATTTGGTACGAAATGTCTATCACAAAATTTTCAAAAATTTTGACTTTACCTTGATGTTAGTACGATGTAGTAGTACTCCATGTCGACTTCCCTCTTGCACTGTATTCCTGAAATTTTCTTTCTTTGTTCCCTACAATATATTTCATTAACTGCTAAAAACATAGAGGGGGAGTGATGAACGTTAACTGAGCTTTTGTTGTTTGCCAACACTTTGAGATTATATAGTTATTCGATATGCTTACCCTTAGTCTATTGTTTTGAATTTTGTCTTTGCCGATTCAAAGTGACCACCACAAAAATTTGTTTTTCCTCACTTTCTAGTCAATTCTTAACGACTTTTCTTACCTTGGGTGTTTTACGTATCTTTAAAAGAAAAATAATTGTGTAAAAATATCGTAGTGATATGTGGCCTGAGTGTGTATATACCCACTTGGAACGATCCCTACTATTGACCAAAAAAAATAGATTTATTTGCAAGAATGCCATAGTGATATGCGGCCTAGGTATGCATATGCATATTCTGGAATGATCCCAACTATGGGCATAAAAAAAGGGGAAAAGAACAAAGTGTTAAGTTCATAGTGATATGTGGCCCAAGTGTGTATATACCCACTCGGAATGATCCCTACTATGGACATTCAAATTTTATATGAACTTGGGAGGTAAACCCCACGGTAGGAAGAAGACTTAAAAGCATTGACTAGAGAGTCCTATTGTTACCTTGAATTCCGAAATTATCTACCATGTCAAAATTCATCTCTTTGCTTATCCTCATGATATCCCTTGCACTACTTAATCCTTTGTGGAAGTGAGCTCATGACTTAGTATATTCGTCATCATCCCCTAGCTATGTAGTGAGTTAAGAAATTGTGTTGTTTGGGAATAGATAGTTCCAAGGAATACGCACACACATCATCGTGAAAGTGGCATGGAGCTTTAACTATTATCAAACTAATCAATGGTCATGTTTGAAAAATTTTTATGTTGATTGACATTTTACACCAATTAATGTTTTCAATATTTTGAGCATGATGGTTATAATCTATGAGTAAGGACATTTCAGAAAACTTACATCGATAAATGCTCGCCCACTCAATGGAGTGCATCGATCTATCTTTGCTAGGGACTAGCAAAGAACTAAGCATGGGGGCGTGATAACTTCGCAAAAAGAAGTTATCTTTATCTCTATTTTTATCCTTTTAGTCTCGTTATATGATATTTTTATATGAAAATTAGTTAAAAATCCAATTGCCGCATGATTTGAAGTCAAAATGGTTGTTACTCTCATTTCTATATCTTTTTATGATAGGATTCGGAGAGAATATAAGTCAAGGATTGAAGGCTAAGTATTGTGCAAAATCTGGGAAAAATGTTGCAACATGTTCTCAACAAAGCTGGCAGGTCAAATTGTGCAGAAATGCAGATCCAGAAAAATGTTGCAACATTTTCATAACAAATTTGACGGTTACAGAAATTTAAACCCGAATTTATCAAGTTTTCAACGGTTGCAATCTAGTTTTTTTGCATCCATTCAGCAATTAATTATGCCAACAAGTGGGGCCCACGAAAAGAGGAGGAGAGGGAGTTTAAAAAGAAAACTTTCGGCCATTTGAATTATCTTTCATCATTTTCGGCCATTAGAGAGGAGGAGAAAATCTGAGAAGAAATTCTGCCAAGGGAGAAACCAGTCCAGATCTGGCATTTGGGCTGAAGGAAACACTTCTACGTCGCTGGAGAAGGGAAGATTCGCATTTCTTTCGAAATGTTTAGTAAGATCTCTTCAGTTTTGTGTTATTTTCCCTCAACCATGAACTAAAACTCTCTAGTCTTGCATGATGAGAGTAGTATGTGTATTTTGATGATGAACATCTTTGACTTCGAATTTGCTTTGTGATTATCTTTATAGATCTTGTGATTTTTATGGTGAAATTGTTGGATCTTGTCTTTTTATTATATTGTGTTGCGAGAATCGAGAGATGAGCGTCGTAATATTAATTTAAAGGCTAGTTTATCGCAGTGCGAGAATCGAGAGATGAGCAGTGTGAATCATTAACCAACATTTCTATATTTTTACCGCATTTCGAGAATCGAGAGAGGAGAAACGTACGTATATCACAAGATCTCTTTAGTTTTGAAAAGTGAAAGAGATTTCCTTTTCATGCTAGCGAACTTGATTTTTTGCACTTCATAATATTTTCGTTTCACCTAAAGTTAGAGATAACTAGGGTTGCGTAGATATTAAGACTCCTTGTATCGAGAGATAAAGGTATCTTCTTTTAAAATCATCGCAAGATAATTCAAAACTCAATCGAATGAAATATTTATCTTATCATCAACATAGTATACATATGAAATCAGAAATGCAAGACTACTTTCTCTAATTGCTAAAAAGTACTTTGAGATCTAGTTAAATTAGTCTAATATTTATCTAAAAGCTTTAATCTATTTTCAGAAAATCAATTAACCGTTTTACTTGGATTCATAGAAACGGTGTAGCTAGTAATTGTAAGCACTAAACTAGTCACTTCTCCGTGGGAACGATCTCACTTACTCTGTATTACTTGTACGACACGTATACTTGCGTTTTCAAGCTCTATTTTGCGCGTATCAGTGTGCAAATAGCCGACTTGAGCCCAAGGCTTAAGACTTGATTTCTAGCTCCTAAATGATAAATTGACCACACCAAACCCTTCCTAAAATACCGAGGGCAGTATATGAGACCTAAATGAGCCAAGGTGCACCTTCAATCTTTGAGGATTAGGGCTAAATCACCAAAATACCCAATTTGTCCCTATGTGCCATTAGGTGCAATTAAGCCATATATGACACCACCATGACCTAATTCCCCTTAGAATAGGTCCATAGGGTCCAAGGCACCAATATAGGTCAATCATATTGGTTGGGGTGAGCTTGAGTCAAGCCCAAACTCAAAATTCCCAATTTGGCATATTTAGGTCAAATAAGCCCAAGCCTTGATTTCAATGAGCTTGACCCAACATCAGTGGCCCATCCTGCAGCCCAACATGCTAATTACCATGGCCAACCCCAGATTTCAAAATTAGGTGTCATGCAAGGGTGGAATTGGAATTTTCCCCCAAATTGGGAAGTGGACAACCATGAAATCATGGAGGAAGCTCCACATGGCCCAATTTCCCTCCTCAATTGACTCCTCTGAACTCCTCATGCGTTTTCCCAGCAATTCCAGCCAGAAACCATGCCAAATGGCAGCTGGGAGGAGAAACCAATGTTGGCCAAAATTCCCCTTTTGATGGCAACTTCTTAAAGAGCCTTCCACTCCGAAAATTGACCTCTCCAATAGCTTCAGAAGGTGGAAAGGAGTTGGAATAGAGCTTTGAAGTGAAGCATTTGATGGAGAATGGAGAGATCGGCATGGGAGCTCAAGCTTGGATGGTCGGCCATGGCGATTCCGGGAAAACTTCACCATCAAGCTCGATTGAGGCAATGTTCCTTTCCCCCTCCCTCTGTGCTAGCCTCCCCTTTCTTCCTAGTTTCAAAACAAGCAAGAAATGGAGAACTATCCATTTTGATTTCCATTGTTCCGACTCAAAAATGAGTTCTGCGGGAGAGCAGCTCCGACCACCCCCGACCGAGATGTCACCGCCGTTGGATAGCCCTTGCTCGACCGGTGGTGGTGGCTGGAGGAAATCGCCGGGGAAGCCCCGAGTGGCCGGGAAATAGCCCTGAAAGTTAGCCCAGGACGGTGCGTCTCCAGCCGTTGGCGAGATGTAGAAGACGAAATCAGCACCGCACCTTTTATTTAGTTCATTTTTCTGATCTGCTAATTGCAGACCATTTCACAATTTGGCCTGAACAACCCTTGGATTGCATGCCAATTTTGAAGGCCTTAGAGGCCATATTTCCGAAACGTGGCAGAGATAACTTTGGTAGCCCTATGAGTCTACTTTGATTTGCCACTTGAATCAAATGATTTGGTGCACTGTGGACTCCAGGGCACTCATTTTCCTAGGGCTGCTCCTTGTGAAGGGTAGAAATTTAAAATGCTATATCTTTTTAATGGCTTAACCAAATCCCTTGAAATTTTTACCATGCATGCATGGTATGATGACACACCTAGGGTTTAAGTTTGAGAATGTTTGGGTGTATATCCATTGAGTTATTCCATGTATTAGAAAAAGTAAATATTTGGTATTTATGGAGTTGTATAATTCCAAACACCCCCAAATTTGGGTGGTAAGCTCTTTATATATACCTACACCACTGGTAATAATTTGAGACCATTTGGCTTTGTGCATGTGGAGTTATGAGTCATGCAAGAGCTAGGCTAAGGACCTTAAAGGTGTGCCCTTAGCAAATTTTGGGGTGGAGTGAGCCCCAAGCCTTAGGGGTTAACCCAATGGCTTTGAAATGTTGAACATGGGTCCTTGGCAGCATTATGCCTTCCCAAAAGTTATTTGGGGATTTTTGGGTACAAAATCCCAAGATGTGTAAATTTACTAAACTACCCCTAAAATTAGGTTATAATATGAAAAGGGGGGGAGTCATATGAACTTGGAATGATGTGAAACATAAGTATTGTAGATCTTGATGTCACATTTAAAAATGACACTGACTTTATGTCATTTGGATAAGTACAACTCATTCTACACCATTTTTGGTGTGACATGTCTACAATAGTGTTTTGTTATGTTAAATATGTTGTACAACACTTATAGGTTGAATACACCTAGGATAAATTCATTTCTGGAGGAAATGATCAGTATGAATTATGTAGATATTGATGTCACCTTTAAAATGCCACTGATTTCATGTCATTTGGCTAAGTATAGCTCCTTCTATGCTAATTTTGGTGTGACATGTACAAATCGGGAATTTGTTAAGTTAAACAATTTGTACAGCACTTGTATGTTAATTACACCTAGGTTAAATTCATTTCTGGAGTTTGTAATCAACATGAGTAATGTAGATCTTGAAGTTACCTTTCAAATGCCACTGATTTCATGTCATTTGGTTAGGCGTAGCTCCTTTTAGGTCACATCTAGTGAGACGTGTATAAAAGTGCATCTGGTGGGTTTAGGGATTTGAACTCATACAAATATCTTGAAGATTTGTCCATGCCTTAGGCATGATAACAACCACCTCTAGTTAAGGATTCAACCCATGTGCATGAGTGGAATTCTCTGAACTTCAAGTTGAAGTTTTGGACTTAAGAGTGTAGGGAAATTGAGTGCGTTTAGCAAAACGTAATAAAGATAAATAACGATAAGTACTCCTTGGATTAACATGAGACTTATGATCTGGTGTTTTCAGACCAATATTGTGCTATAGTAATTTTCCCAGAATTTATTGAAGTCTTAACATATCACTTGTAGTGTAAACCCTTATTGGCACACCAATGGTATTAATTAGAAATTATGGATAAATAATCCTTGGAATACTATGAAACTTAGGAATTGGTATTTTTAGGCTATTACCATGCTCTACTAATTTTTCCAGAATTTATTGGGGTCATAATGTAGCACTTGATGTACAAACCCTTATTGGCACACCATTTGTATTAATTGATAATTATGGATAAATACTCCCTGGTAAATTATGAAACTTTGGATTTGATGTTTCTAGATGATTATTGTACTAGGTTAATTTTCTCAGAATTTATAGAGACATATTAATGGTAGTTGTAGTGTAATCCCTTATTGGCACACCAAAAACAATAAATGATAAATAAGGGTAAATACTCCTTGGATTAATATGAAACTCAGGGCCTGGTGTTTTTAGATCAATATGGTGCTATATTAATTTTACCAAAATTTATTGAAGTCTTAACATAGAACCTGTAGTGTAAATCCCTATTTGCACCCCAGTTATGTTAAATAGAAATTATGGTTAAATAGTTCCTGTAAAAAAAGTGAAATTTGGGGTTTGAGGTTTTTAGACCAATATTATGATACAGTGAATGTATCAGAATTTATGGAGATCATTAGTTGACAGTCGATATATAAATCACTATCTGCACGTCTTCTATTTTAATAGAGACTAAGATTTAAGTTTCCCTGGAGAATTTATGAAATTAAGATTTGAAGTTGTTAGATCACTACTCATTGTGAACCCATGGTATTAATTGGAACTCATTTGGATATGATGTGATCAAGATTGCATCTTAGGAGTCAAATCTAGCTCAATCTTATTTTGGTCTGCGAATAGTAAAACTGTCTTATATGATTTAGACCGCCACTGGCCATCACACATAGAACTGTTAACTCTTTGACTATTATGAAGGCTCAGATTATTTGGAAGAACACCTCTAAGGGGCACCATGGGAAATAAGGGTTGGGGTGCATTTAGCAAAGCTATAAGTGCAGGAATTTATAATGATATAAAAAGGAGGTTAGACCTCATCAAGGGCCCCACAGACAACTCATCTGTGTTAACTGATTATATGGGAGTAAAACTACCCTTAGCCGGGTGAGCCATTTTAAGGTAAATACTCAAGGGAGAAGTCGAGAAATATCTAAGGCAAACCCTGGATTAAGGATGACGAAGAATAGGGTGTGAGTCCAAGTGAGGTTGAGAATGCTAATTGAATGTGTGCAGTTCCTCGGTGAAAAAGGGAACTCGAGCTTAGAATGTGACGACGGGAGAGTTAGCACCCGGTTACAATTGGTGGTGTTGGAGTTCAAAAGAACTCCCCCACTCCTAGGAGCCAAGTTTAACTCATCTTATAGATTTAATGTAATTGGAGAGGAAATTGGGGATCAAGCAAAAAGGGGGTAGATACCAATAAGATTAAGTGCCTTGGGAATAGGAAGTTCGAGGTGTCAGCCCGCCACACTTCCTAGTACCGCTGCGAGCCCCTCACCGGGTAACCCTCCGGGAGTCCAAGGCTAACCCTAAAGCTTCTAAGATCACCTAAATTATAGACAAGACTAGTTAAGTAGGAGAACTTGACATGTTAACATCCGTCCCAAACCGGAGCGGGTTATAAGAAAGGACTGGGATAGTCCTGCGAGCGGCAGACTCGTAGTTTAATATAAGACTAGTATAGTCCTGCGAGCGGTAGGCTCGGGTTGTAAGGAAGGACTGGGATAGTCCTGCGAGCGGTAGGCTCGGGTTATAAGGAAGGACTGGATAGTCCTGCGAGCGATAGGCTCGGGTTGTAAGGAAGGACTGAGATAGTCTAGCGAGCGGTAGACTCGTAGTTCAAATATAAGACTAGTGTAGTCTAATGAGCGGTAGGCTCGTAGTTTAAATATGAGGCTAGTATAGTCTAGCGAGCGGTAGGCTCGTAGTTTAATATAAGACTAGTATAGTCTGGCGAGCGGCAGGCTCGACTTTATAAATGTTGTTATAGGATTGCGAGCTGGAGGCTCGGTAGTAAATGGCTAATACTTGTTGCTTGTGTATAAGATGTGGTGGGTCTTCGGTTCTGTCTTAGTCGTCACACCGACAGCAGTTCGTTGACTCGGCAGTGCTAGTGGTTTTATTGGGGCCAGGTTGTTTTACTGCGCGTCCGACGGGACGAATTCCCTAAACCCTGCCTGTCCAATTCTGTTTAGTACGCAGGAGCTCGTGAGTACCGGGTATCGGTATCACAGCGTACGTTTGGGCCTAGGTCTGGTAGTGTGACTTACCCACCTAGGTGAGGAGATGCCCGCTCCTCTGCCACCGTTTGACCACGACGGGAGGTGCCCGAGAGGTTAGCTACCTCCGAAAAGTGGGAACTAAAGGTCTGTACGTACATAGTCGTGTGGGTGAGTTGCATGTGTATGAAATAATAATACAAACATTGCATCATTGCATTGCACATCATAGCTTAACATTTCTGCACAAACAGAGACCTCATCGTATAATTTAGTGTGGGCTCTTTATACGATGAGTTTACTTCTTGCCAGATCCCTTAACTTATGTGTTTGTGTGTGTGCATATAAGTTAAGGTTACTTTCGTAGCTGCTCTTATTTCTTATACCTGCTCTTTTACTTATACTGCTCTTTATTTATTGCTTATATACATACTCCTGCTAGAGTAGAGATGTTTTCATTACTTGTTTAGTATCTTTATACTTGCTAGTCTCTCCGCTGTCACCTGCTTTTGATTTACCCTTTGATGTCCTCCGCTTCCTCCTCCTGCACGGTGCCTAGGAGTCGCGGGTGGAGGCGGTGAGGAATATGCTGAGTCTTATAGACTGACGGTCGGTGGACCTCATCATTTTAGGGATGATGTGTCGGAACAGCAGGACCCCGTTCAGGAGATAGGACAGGAGGGCGGGATGAAGCAGAGCAGCCACTACAAGTCGTCGCAGCAGCAGCTACAGATGCATGAAGACGGTGTTTGATAGCTTCCGTAT
The DNA here is from genome assembly GCA_033032865.1 of Dactylorhiza incarnata. Taxonomy (NCBI): domain Eukaryota; kingdom Viridiplantae; phylum Streptophyta; class Magnoliopsida; order Asparagales; family Orchidaceae; genus Dactylorhiza; species Dactylorhiza incarnata. Next base: position 1,823,807 of record JAWHQI010000293.1, read on the forward strand.
AGATGTAGAGTGAGAGTGTTGTTGCACTATATTGTACCTGTACCGGGCATAAGCCCTTATTCTTTTAAGTTCTTTCTCATCGTGGACATTATAATCTTGTATTATGATAAATATATAATGTGATTTTGTGGACTTATTTCATTTATTACTTCAATTACTGTGATTATGGTTGTCCTGGATGATGATGATTAGCCGGCAGGATCGGCGTATTCTGGCGGCGACCATTGGGTGTAATGGTGTCGCCGCAAGACGGCGGTTCTGGGCGGTAAGACCCGGGAAAGAATGCAAAAAAAAAGAGGGTCTTACACGTCGTTTTCTACTACAAGGGCAAGGATGATCCCCTCCAGCATCTCCAACGGTTTGAATACGTCGTCTCCATCAGGCAGATGACTGATGCCTTCAAGTGCAGACTATTCTCCATCTCCTTCAAGGGAAAGGCAAGGGACTGGTTCCGCGAGCTCCCTTCCGGAACCATCTACAGTTTCGAAGACCTCCGTCGGAGTTTCCTGTTGCGGTTTGCTACGTCAAAGAAGAGGAAGAAGGGGGGCAAGGTCATTTTTCTGATCCAACAGAAGGCTAAGGAGTCATTGGGGAACTACATGGACCGATTCCAGGATGAGGTTATTTTGGTCCAGGAGTTGTCAGGGCACACCTTGCAACTCGGCTTTCACCCTTGGATTGCGACAAAGGCTGTTCAAAATGGGACTAGCCCGAGATCCCCCTGTCATATGAGGAATTGATCGAGTGGGCTGGTCGAGAGAACGAGGGGAAAGCCACCAACGACGACTTCTTGGGAAAGTTGGCCAAGTGGGCTGGAGGAGAAGAGAAAGGGGGAGGAGGATCCCACCAGCAGGAGGTGAGAAGAAGGGAGGAGCCGAGGAGGCAAGGACCTCAAAGATCCCCCAGGGGGGCAGGAGCCAGGGGGAAGGTACCAACCACCCGTCAATCGGCCAGTGTGGAGGCCACCGGGAGGATATCCTTAAGGTTATGGAAGAGGATTCGCCCAAGGAGGGGAACCTTTCCAAGGAGGAGGGACACTTACAGGGAGGACAGTGACGGTTCAACCCTCCGGGGTGGAAACCGGATCTGAGACCCTTCCAACCCCCACCTCAGCATGTCATGATGATAGCCGGGGAGTAAGAAGGGGACGGAAGAATCGCTTAGGAGGGGCATAAAGAGGGAGGGAGGGTGGCAATGCCATATTATGACTTCCACCAGGAGGAAGGTCACGCAACGGCTACCTGTCCGGAGTTCTTAGAAATTACAGGAGGGAGGAGAGCCTCGGAGGGGCAGCAACAACTTCAGGGTGTCGAAAGAGGAGGATATGGAGTGGTGGCAGAGGACCAGGTCGACGTAAGAACCCGAGGAGGGATTGGGGTGATCCATGGGGGAGTGGGAATTGAGGCCACCCGAAAGGGCAGTCTCCACTCCATTTACAACAGAGTGTCGCTTCAACCTCCAGGACCCCACCTCCAAGAAGAAAATCACCTTCACCAACAAGGACATACCCTAACATGAAGACCTGTTCTGCTATGCGCATACCCAAGATCATAAATTTGGTTATGTGAACCCCTATCATGGGATTTCGCCATGTGCACCCCGTGATAGGGGATTTCGCTATGTTCACCCAATAATAGGGATTTTACTATTCACATCCAATGATGGTGGATTTTACTATGTGCACCCCCATGATGGAGGATTTTATTATCCGCGCCCAATTATTTGGATTTTACTATCTGCGCCCAATGATAAGGTATTTTACTATATGCACCCGCATGATGGAGGATTTTACTATCCGTACCGCCATGGTCGGGAGACGACGATGGCGAGCGAGGAGCGCGGCGGCGAGGGACAAGCGCGGTCGCAGGCGATGAGTGCGGAAGTGAGCAAGTAGGGAGGCGACGAGAGAGGCGCACCAGAGCACCCACGTGGACGTCCCTACGAGCGTTAGGGAGGCCCCCACACAATGGTGCACGCGAGAGGCTCACCCGCACTTTGGTGTTTACGTGAGGGAGGCCATGCCCGCTAGTGCGCGTGGGAGGGGCTTCTGCACGCTGGTGCGTGCGGGAGGCACCCGCACGCACCGGCGCGCGCGGGATGGAGACCCCCACGCGCACCAGCGCGTGCGGGATGCGCTCCCGCGTGCAGGAGGGAAAACCCCGCACGCGGGAGGGAGGCCCTCATGCACGCTAGGAAGGCGCCCGCACACTGGTGTGCGCGGAAGAGAGGTCCACGCTCACTGGTGCGCGCGCGCGGGGGGGGGGGGGGGGGGGGGGGGGGGGGGGGGGCGGGGGGCGTACCTGCACGCTCATGCGTGTGTGCGGGGGGCTGCTTCCTTGCGCTGGCGCGCACGAGATTGAGATTCGTGCTCGGTGATGTGCATGGAGGGTTGCACCCGCGTGTCGGGGACCGCTCTTGTGTGCGAGATATTCTGTCGTCCGTTTGGGGTACCGCCGGGGCCGGTTCGGCGCCGACCAAGTTCCATTATTCTTTGGAGTGTGTAGGATCAAGTGAAACCAACTGTCCCAAAAGACCGGACAGATGGGAAGGGTGCCAGTTTTTCTTTAAGGAAGTAGGAAAGGGCGCTACAGGTCAAGTGAAGGAACGCTGGACCGAACAATCCCCCCCCCCCCCCCAGCGTCCACCACGACCCGCAAGCTCAGAGGTGCTCCACATGACTCAGAGGTGGCGCACCACATGGCTCAGGGGTGGTTTTTCACATGGTCGCGGTCGCCTGACCCGCCGGGACCCACGTAGTTAGAGAAATTTTGGGATTTAATCAGCGCCCCCCCCGGTCTCGAACCCGCAACTTCTCTCTGATACCACTTGTAGGATCAAGCACAACCAACTGTCCCAAAAGCCCGGACCTATGGGAAGAACTCTACTTTTTCTTTAAGTAGGAAATGGCGTTACGGGTCAAGTGAAAGAACGCTGGACCCAACATAGTGTTACGAAAGTTATCTCTCGTGGGTGAGAGGCCACTGTTTGTTACAATAATTCTTCTAAATCGCGGAGGTCGCTTGGAGTGGAATGGTTATGAGTGCTCAAAAGCAATCTGGAATGTTGAATGCGGCAACCAGAGTTCCGGACTCGGGACTTGAGGTCATTGGGATGACGGGAACTTTGGCGCGCTATGAGGTGATGTGACTTTGGCATGCTCGAAGGCGACGAGAGCAATGACGTGCTCGATGCTGGCTGGAGCTTTGGCGTGCTTCGAGGTGACGAGAGCTTTGGGGCGCTAATAGGAGATGGGAGCTTTGGCGTGCTCGGAGGCGACGGGAGCTTTCCCATGCTCAGAGGCACGAGCTTTGAGGCATTCAGAGGCGACTAAAGCTTTGCGTGCTCGGTGGCGACGGGAGCTTTGGCGCGCTCGGAGGCGACATGAGCTTTGACGTGCTTGGAGGCGACGGGAGCTTTGACGTGCTCAGAGGCAACGAGAGATTTGGTGTGCTCGGTGGCGACGGAAGCTTTGGCGTGCTCGAAGGCGACGCGAGCTTTGGCGTGTTCGGAGGCGGCGCGAGCTTTGGCGCATTCGGAGGCGGCGGGAGCTTTGAGGATCTTTGAGCTATCTTTGAGGGGACCTTCGAGGAGAGGAGGAGATCTTCGAGGCTCCGAAGGAATCTTCAAAGGCCGTAGGAGATCTTCGAATCGTCTTCAAAGACCGAATGAGATATTCGAGCCGTCTTCAAAAGTCGAAGGAGATCCTGAAACCATCTTCAAGGAATCTTTGAACTTCGAAGAAGATCTTCGAGCGTCAAAGATCATCGAGCGTCGAAGGAGATCTTCGAAGAGATCTTCAAGCCCAAAGGAGAACTCAGAGATATCTTTGAAGGAAGACACTGGAGCTCTCTCAGGCATAGAAGATCATGGCCTCTCAAATGAGGGCTATGGGATAGATTCTGAGATGGGCATTTTGGTAATTAATTTGCCGGCACGCGCGGGAGGCGCTCTTGCACGTTGGTATGCGCGGGGGCCGCACACTCCATGCGCTGGCGATCACGGGATTGAGATCCCCGAGCGCTGATGTGTGATGGGGGCTGCGCCCGCATGTCGAGGGCCGCCGCTGCGTGTCAGGTGTTCTGCCGTCTGTTTGGGGGTACCAAACGGACTCAGAATTGTGCAAGAATGAGCCCGTTGAAATTGTGTTGGCGAGCCAGTTTAGATTGAGACAAAAAATCTTTGATTCGACCGAACTGTTTTTTGAGGAACCCCATCATTTGTAATGAGTTGAATCATTAAAATCATCTATAACATTCCTTTAAAAATGATTCAATGGCTCAATATTTAGAAGAAAAAAATGAAGAGAAGAGATAGAAGAAAGTCAGCCCACAAGCCTTTATGATAGATGGTCTGAACCAAAAGTAGCTATGGACAAAAGTAGGCAGGCATAGCCTCATGCCCGACTAGTGTCTATATAAAAAAAGGAAGGCATCTCTTTGCTACAACATTGTCTTCATTTTCTGACAAATTAGCAATTGCACTCAACGAAATTGCTGCTGGATGCGCTAAAACCTTAAGCGTATATAACACAGACATGTGTTAATTCACGTCGTGTGCGACACTTTCATGACTATACGACACTTCATAGTGCATGCTGAAGCGTAGTACACGACACTACACAGTGTCCGCTAAATCATACTATGCAGCATTTTCACACAATATATGACACTTCAGAGTATATGCTGAGATGTTTAAAAAATAATATTTAAAATATACCTCGGACCAGCATTAAAAAAAAATCTCCAGTCTTCTAAGGAGAACTTTTTGTACATGTACGCAAACAATAGAAGCTTACAAGAGATTTCCTGTAAATAACGCAAGGTTGAAGAGGAGTTTTTCGTGATTATTTTTATTTTAAATTATCAAAATCATTTTCTATTATGAAGAACTTTGGTTTAGAATTTGAGATGTCACTGCGATAGTTCTTCATTATGGTCTACAGGAAGGTGGATGAATGATCTTCCACACATACAAAATAACATATCCATAAGAGAGGGTGGAGGAGAGAAGACGAAACCGTAAGAGAGGGTGGAGGAAGGAGAGAAGAGCTTGAGGGAACTTTGATTTCATTCATTGATTTATTAATTCCTTCATAAAAGACCTTGACCACCAAATGAACATTATCCATTTGGTCCCAGATGGAGAGGATCGTGGTACTGCACCTGCCTATTCGAAGCACATTTCCTATAAGCAGGCGCTCGGCGATCATCGAGCACTTGATGTGTGCTTAGTGTTTGCGGCTGTAATTTTTTTAAAAAAAGAAAACCAGCTCAACGATCCTCTAACCCTTTGCAATTGGCTAAGTTTTAGTAATAATAATAGGACCAGACGTGCACTGAGTTCTCATTGCCCCGATAACGGCAGTAACCCCGCCGCTCGTCATTCCTCATTTCGTATTCGATGGAAAAAAAAAAACTAATGCTAACAACAACCAAACTGAATCTCCATGTTCAACACCTTTCTCAATTCTAAAGCAAAATGGAAGAAATTTCTGTAAATCCAACTCGACAACGAGACATTATGGGTCCGGTAACTGTGGTGGCTGCTGTTGTTGGCTCCGGCGAAGTTTATTTGCATTTCTTTTATTAATCCCAACTCTGTGCATATAGCTTGCGGCTGGCCAGGGGTTGGCGGGGAATGAGTCGGTTTTGGGGTCATCTTCAGTGGATTTGGAGGTGAGTGCCTGCACTGCTTGGCCACAGCAGACAAATAAACAATGGTTCATTTATAGAAGTAATCTTACAGAAATTGTTAGTAAAACATGTTTTTTAATTAAAAAACAATTATTAGTTGAAAAATAAAAAATAAAATAAAATAATCACTACTATAAATTTCCCCCACTATATTTTTTACTTAAATGAATTGGAAACCTTATCACAACTACTGTATATAAGTGACAACACTTAGAGACAAACCATTCCTACTTGGAGCCGGGGTTGGCTAATACCTTCCATAGTTCCATACCATGAATCATGCAACCAAATGCGTGTACCCTGACCATCTGCGCACCTAAATATAATCGCTTGATAAACTCTGCCCTCGAGCATAACCTTGATAAAAATTGAGAATGGACGATTGCGCTATAACATAAAATAATGATACATACTTGAGGGACAATCTCCCGCCAAACTCTTTAGGGTTGGTTCCCCCTAAGAGTTCCGACAACCTCTCCTCCTAGGGTTGTCGTTCACTGTTCCAGTCGACTTCCAGCCTGCTCTTTCTCCCTCGGGTCGCTGCCACGCCACAGTCCCTCCTTCCTCCTCCCTCGCTGCCATGCCACTGCCTCCGTGTTAGGGTTCTACGGAAGAGAGGGGGAGAACTAGAGAGAAAAAGAGAGAGATTAGGGTTAGGAGGAAAAGAGGAGAATACCTGAAGGTTCTATGCTATCCTCCACAATAGAGCCCCCCGGGTATAAATATACCCGGGCCAAGGAGGGGCCGGCCGGCACCTCCCAAATGGGGCTGAACCGGATGGTTCAGCCCCTAGCCGGCTGGTCCTAGTGAGTGGGGGCTGAACCAGTTAGTTCAGTCCCATTGTTGCTTGTCGTCTCCTTTCTCCTGCGAGCATACTGACGCCCTAAGAAGCGTGCCGAGATTGGGGGCGTAGCATTCCCCTCTCCATCAAGAACCAACTTGTCCTCAAGATGGTAGTCCGGGTACAGCTCCTTGAATTCATGTAGATCACCCAAGAATTATGCGCATCCGATAAGTTCTTCCATTTGACCAAGAGCTCGGGACGATATTCAGCCCCCTCCGTTTCCATTTGAGCAGTAGAATATCCTCAGGCAGCGGGCACAGTTCGCCCGCGATGGTAGCTTCCGGTAGAAGAGGACTGGGCTGAACATCGTTACCAATCATCCGTTTCAGTAAGGACACATGAAAAGTCGGGTGAATGCGCGAGCCTTCAGGAAGTGCCAAAGTGTAAGCTACCGGCCCCACCCGACGGAGTATACGAAAGCGGCCATAATAACGGGGAGCCAATTTCTGATTCGTGCGACGAGCAACCGACAGCTGTCTGTAAGGCTGGAACTTGAGGAACACATCATCACCCACTGCAAATTCCCTCTCTTTGCGATGCTCATCTGCTTTGATTTTCATGCGATCTTGTGCAAGACGGAGGTTCGCACGCAAGGTCACTAAAGTGCGATCCCGGTCACGTAAGGCCCGATCAACCGCCGGTAAAGCCGTGCTGCCTGGCTCATAATTGCCTAACGAAGGAGGAGGACGGCCGTAAACGACCTCGAACGAGGTCATTTTGCTGGCGAAGTGGTAGGAGGTGTTGTAGCAATACTCTGCAGCCAGCTGGTCCTAGTCCGGGGTTCATCCATGACAAAACAACGGAGGTATATCTCCACGCTCCGATTGAGAACCTCCGTCTGGCCATCAGTTTGGGGATGATTTGCCGTGCTGAAGCGTAATCAAGTCCCCTGCAGTATGAATAGCTTCCCCCCATAAGTTGCTCACAAAAGTGGGGTCTCGGTCAGAAATGATGGCGTGTGGGAGGACGTGCAAGTAGACAATTTCTCTAGCAAAGAAATCGGCAACCGACTCGCCAGTGTATGGGTGGCTACGAGCTAGAAAGTGGTCATACTTGGAGAGTTTGTCGACCACGACCAAGATAACTGATTTGCCCTGAGACTTGGGCAACCCATCAATGAAATCCATCGACACCGTGTCCCAAATGTGCTGCGGAATCTCCAGAGGGGTGAGCAGCCCAGTGGGTGTGGTTGTCTCATACTTCTGTCGCTGGTACGTCTCGCGTTGTTGTAAAAACTGTTGTATGTCGCGGCGTAACCCTTGCCAAAAAAACATTTGCTCGCGCCCGCTGAAGGGTGCGGAGCACTCCCGCATGGCCGCCCGTCGGTGAAGAATGGAACTCATGCATCATGACTGTCTTCCACGCCGAAGTGGAGGGTATAACCACCCTACCGTGATAATAGAGCCGTCCATTCTGAAAGTGATAGCCCGGTGCCGTGGCCTCCCCCCGTCGCAGAGCTTCCACTAAGGTGCGTAGGGAGGGATCCCGCAATACCTCCCCCTGTATATCATCCAGGGAGTCAACTAGGGGACCTATTATTTGGGCAAAGGTGCCCTCAGGTAAGCGAGAGAGGGCGTCAGCCATCACAATTTCCTTGCCCTGCCTATAAAGAATCTCATAATCATAGCCTAACAATTTGGTGACTCATTTCTATTGGAGGGGCGAGGACACCCGTTGTTCCAAAAAATGCTTCAAGCTCTGATGGTCGGTGCAAATTTTGAAATGCCTCCCCAATAAGTACGACCGCCACATGGAGACAGCATGGATGATGGCTAGCATTTCCTCCTCGTAGGTGGAGAGCCCCAAGGTACGCGGGGCGAGTGTCTTGCTATAGAATGCCAAAGGTCGACCCTCCTGCATCAGTACTACACCAATTCCCACACCTGATGCGTCCATTTACAGCACTAACTCCTTGTTTAAATCCGGTAGAGCCAGGACCGGTGTGGACGTCATAGCCTGCTTGAGGGCCTGGAATGCCGCTTCGGCCTCCTCGTTTCATACGAAGGAGACGTCCTTCTGCAGCAGCTGAGTCAACGGTCGGGCTATCTTACCATAATCCTTCACAAAGCGCCGGTAATAACCGGTGAGTCCCAGGAAGCCTCGTAAGGCTCAGACGATGAGCGGACGCGGCCACGACAACATGCTCGCAATCTTCTTGGGGTCTGCCGTGACTCCGTGAGCCAAAACCAAATGCCCCAAGTATTCAACTTCCTCCTGACCAAAGGAACATTTGGACTGCTTTGCAAAAAGCTGGTGCTGTCGGAGAATAGTGAAAACTTGCTCTACATGGGCCACGTGATCCTCCCAACTGGCGTTGTATATGAGGATGTCGTCGAAAAAGATCAACATAGAACGACGGAGGAGGGGGCGGAAGATCTCGTTCATAACGGCTTGGAATGTAGACGGGGCATTGGTAAGCCCGAAGGGCATCACCAAGAACTCGTAATGCCTATCGTGCGTCCGGAAGGCTGTTTTGTGGACGTCCTCTGCTCGCATCCAAATTTGATGGTAGCCTGAATGCAGGTCAAGCTTGGTGAATAGACGTGCGCCGTGTAGTTCGTCCAGTAGCTCTTCAATCAAAGGAATGAGGAATTTATCCTTAATGGTCGAACTGTTCAAGCCGCGGTAGTCCACAAGAAACTGCCATGACCCATCCTTCTTCTTGACCAAGATGATCGGGGAAGAAAAAGAACTTGTGCTGGGACGGATAATTCCAGCGGCCAGCATCTCTCGGACGCTGTGCTCGATCTCGGCCTTCTAAATGTGCAGGTAGCGATTAGGTCGGATGTTAGTGGGCTCGGCCCCCGCCTTGAGTTGGATTTGGTGATCTCGGAATCTCGGTGGTGGGAGTGTGCGGGGCTCCTGAAATATGTCGGCATACTGAACTAGGATAGACTGCATCTGGATAGGTACCTCTAATGGCGCAGTAACGGCCAACGTAACACCCATGAGCACCGCCATCGTGCTCCCTTCCTCCCAAGTCGTTGCAGGCTTCGAATAGAAATCTCCTTCACTGGGGCTGATTTGAGGCCTCCCAAACAAAACTGCTTCCCTTGCTGAAGAAACTCCATCGTCATGTGATCCCAGTCAAAGGTCACCCGTCACAGCTGCCGCATCCAGTGTGCCCCTAGCACCACATCTGAACCCCTGATGGGTAGAAGATAGACATCAATCCATCATGTGTACCCATGTATGTTGAGTTCCACCTCCTTCATCACCCCCTCACACTGAAGCTTGCTCCCGTCTGCCACCATAACCGGAAAAGCAGCACCACGATCGATCACATGCCCCACCCGGTGAGCTACCTCGGGGTGAATGAAATTGTAGGTACTTCCACTATCCACCAATATCGTCACTCGTTCACGTCGAATCATTCCTGCCATCCGCATGGTAAGAGGGGCGTTACAACCCTCCATGGCCTGTATGGACATCCCGAACTCCGTCGCCTCCACATCCTCCGTCAAGTCTGGTTCGATTTCTGGGTCAACCTCATCCTCGATATCCTCGTGTAGCATGAAAACTTGGATCTTCTGACATTTGTGCCCGGGGGAAAACTTCTCATCACAGTTGAAGCACATACCCTTCTCTTTCCTTGCTTGGAGTTCGGACCAAGATAGCCGTGTGACAGTCGGCTTGCCAGTAACCTGATGTTCTTTCGTCACCACCCCTGATGTAGTAGTGGTCCGCACTGAGCTGCGGGAACGTTGTCTGTTGAAGCATTCTTCCCGAATGCGGGCTAGGCTGATGGCATGGTTGAGGCTGTGAGGCATATATGATTGAATCTCGTCCCGTAAGTAGTCCTTGAGACCAGATACAAAACAACTGAGCAATGTTTTCTCTTCCCACTGTACTCGGTTCGCCAACTTCTCAAACTTTGTATGGTATTCTGTCACTGTACCTTTCTGGCGTAATTTCTGAAGGAGGGCCTCGAAATCCTCGTACTCAAATGGCCCAAAACGAGCAATAAAACCATCCACAAAGTCAGTCCAGGGCACATAGTCCCTGCCCCTCAAAACCACTGCACCCACTGAAAGTCATCATCCTCCAGGTGAAATGATGCCAGTTGTACCCACTGTCCTTCCGGGATCTCCTGGTAACTGAAAAAAGCTCGGCCTTCTGCAGCCATTCCAAGGCGTCATCACCGTTGAACCTGTGGAAATTCATACGCGTCAATTTTGGCGGCATTTATGCCCTCGGGACGGCCTGGCCATCCCATCCGGCCTCGGGTCCATAACACGTTGGCCTCCTTTGTTCCACCGGCTCGAAAGGGACGCCCGGAAATTCCTGGCGGGGCAAGTCCCACCGTCGGAGGGGGGTAGCCGCCCCACTGCATGCCGATGCCGACTCCCCTCGGCTGCCCGACGCCGATCAGGTGAGGGAGAAGGCCCTCCGTCATCCACACGGGAGGAAACGACCCTCCAAGCGCTCACTCTAGCCCTCCGGAACCCTCGCCGACCCGCCTCCACGGTGGTTGCCCGACTCCCGACTCGCCACTGCCGCCTGCGCCAGTACCCGCACCTTGCGGGTTGGCTGCCATCACGCTAGTTCTGCTGTACGCCGCACACGCGCGACCCGATGTCGTCGATCCCGCGCCATTGCCCACACGAAATCCCGCTCTGATGACTCCAGTGGGATCGGCCGATGGATTCGAAGTTCCACCCGGTTCCTCATTCGGAATCGCCTTGCCCTTCATGTTTTGCGCCAAAAATGCCTTGAGTTCTTCCATGCGGGAGTCGATCCGCTCCTCCAACCTTTGTGTGGACGCCAACATTTTTTCCTCGATGGCGTCCACCGAATCCGTCAATCCCACATAGTTTTCTTCTAGGGTTTCCAACCGATTGGTTTCTTCTTGCGTGCGTGTGGTGACCATGTCAGAGAAGCGAGCCTCTGATACCAATTGTTAGGGTTCTACGGAAGAGGGGGGGGGGGGGGGGGGGGGGGGGAACTAGAGAGAAAGAGAGGGAGATTAGGGTTAGGAGGAAAAGAGGAGAATACCTGAAGATTCTATGCTATCCTCCACAATAGATCCCCTCGGGTATAAATATACCCGGCCCAAGGAGGGGCCGGTCGGCCCCTCCCAAATGGGGCTGAACCGGTTGGTTCAGCCCCTGGCCGGCTGGTCCTAGTGAGTGGGGGCTGAACCACTTGGTTCAGCCCCGTTGTTGCTTGTCGTCTCCTTTCTCCTGCGAGCGTGCTGACGCCCCGAGAAGCCTGCCGGGATTGGGGGCGTAACACTTCGCCTCCTATGTATTGTTCCTTGTGGATCCTCCAGCTGTTTGTGAAGGCCTAAGGTGTACCCCAGAACTTAACTTCTTGCTCACTTCATGTTAGTAGTATTTTATGTTTTTATTTATTTGGGTCTTTAAATTTCAGAGCTTGCTTGCCCAAATTAACATAAAATCTATTTGTCGTCAATTTGAAAAGCATCATTGTTCATCTTTGTTCACGTGCTTGTGGAAGAGTTATTTCATATTGTTAATTACGCTCGATTGTTAGGCTCTTATGTGTGTTTGTGAAACTGAAGTTGATTGCCGCTTGAAATTTACTCGAGAACGTCACGCTTGCGCTACATATTTAAATTAGAATTCAAATTTATTAATTTAAAATCGAATGGAGGATTTCGGTTTACATCAAGCTCGCAACTAGAGGATCTCCCATTCAGAGGAGCTCCCATGTAACTCGACGAGCCCATAATGGGGATCAACATTCTGACAATATGGTACACCCTCTTTGCCTATAAATATGACATCATTGTAACAGGTGGCAGATAGTTTACACTTCGTGAGAGTCACCATTTGAAGATTATTTGACCTCGTCTGTCTTCCCACGAACTTGCACAACATTTAGTTCGGGAGGGGGTGTTCGTATACACTCTCGGGTATGCGGCAGGACCTCCAAAATGTTACTCTGCCACCTCTTCAAGCAATAAAATAGCCTTATGTCTCCTCTTTGCCTCTTGTTTTCATGTTTGCTTGCAAGCTAGTTAACATTCGATCATATTACAGTCTGAACTTTGCAAGTTGAAATCTCGTTTCCTTGCAGGTCGACATCTCGGTTCCAACAAGTCTATTTACTTGGATATTTAGTGATTTAAACAGCACTAAGAATTTGGAAGATGAGTTGTGATCGATTTTGGTGCAGAAGGCTAACGCAATAGTGGGTTCAAACTCCTGGGGTGAGACAATAATGCAGAGGAAAGGCGGTTGGTGTAATATGACAAGAAGAGAGCAGTTATGAAAGATCAGAAAATTTATGAGTTGATAAGGTATTTGTTATGTGCTTTTCTTGGTGGGTTGCCGACGGTGGGATGGAGGCAGGATACAAGGAGCAATCCCTAGAATGAAGGTAGAGAAGAGAAGACGAAACCCTAAGAGAGGGTGGAGGAAGGAGAGAAAAACTTGGGGAAGAAGAGAGGAAACCCTAGAAGGGAGAGCTTTAGAGAATTTTGATTTCATTCATTGATTTATTAATTCCTTCATACATGACAAGGGCCCACTTATATAAGACCCTGATGGCACGGGTATACCCGATATAAATAAAAGTGAAATATATAAACACCTAATGACTCGACTCCTACGACTCAATATATAACTCGACTCAATACATAAAGACTTTCCTTGATACAATGACTTGACTCAATAACAAGATAACTGACAGGTGGACCCATAACACTCCATTCGACCCCGAAATCAAGCTTGCCCTCAAGATCAAACTCCACGTGGATGGATGGATCATCTGGTTCCTTGATTTCCCGCAAAAATAGCTCTCGATAGCGCGTCGCGGCAGCTGTGGTATCGATGAGTAGCGACGACGCCGTGCGCGGTGGAAGGAATGGGGCCAGCAGATCCGGCGGAGTGCCAGGAAGCAACAACGTCAAGGAGGCCGAAGGGACCGACATAGCAAGGGCCGGCGGAGCAAGGGCCAACAAAATATGCGGCGAGGTGGTCAGAGGCGGCAGAGCAGGGGATGACATGGCAGGAGGTGAAGTGACGACTGCAGGGACTGGTGGAGGAAGAGGCGGCAATGTCAGTGGAGGTGGAAGTTGTGTCGGGGGGAGGCCGGTAGGGTCCAGCAATGGTAAGGGCTGTCGCGGCGCAATCGGTGGACCCGGTGGAGCATCGGGAGGCGGTGGTGGAACCGGCAAAGCTGCGATGGAAGGGTTAGCGACAGGTGTTGGCTGGGAGGGTGGCGGCGCTGGTGGAGGCGGGACCCCAAAGTGTCCTGATGTCACCAATTGATCAATTTTGGTGTTTGAGATGAGACATGGAGTCCTGAAATGAATCTGACATCTTCAACAGTATCGCACAAAGGGCGGACTCAACCACCACACTAAGCTTAATGTACATCGGAAATAGTTGATTTAAATAATTAATTATATAAATAATTAATTAAAAAATCAAGTAATTTGCAGCTCGGGGCTCGAGGGCGATGTGAAGCAAAGCAGCAGGGGCTCAAGGGACGTAGAATCATGTGCAGCCCGGGGCTCGAGGGGGTGAGGAAATGTGTGGTCCGGGCCGAACGAGCAGGTCACACGTGGGAATGAATGGAATGCCGGCTGTCGAAGAAGCAGAGATGCGGTATGTTTGTAGAGGAGGAAGGATCGAGGTGCTGGCCGGGATCAAGTCGTCGTGTAACGCGGCTTGGCGAGAAGCAGCAATTGCCGGAATCGAGCGGGGAAGACGAATATTGAAAGGGAGGGGATCGCTCAGAGACGTCGATTCCTGGCGGCGGCGTGGAAGCAACGGAAGATCAAGGAAGCTGAGCGAGTTGTTGCGTGAAGGATGAAGTTGACGAGTTTGCTGGAGACGTTGACAGAGGAGTGTCGTCAGTTAGCAGGTAGCAACAGCAGGACTAGCGATTGTTGGCGGTGTGCAATTAGAACGAGCGGCCTTTGGCGGCATGCCACTGGATCAAAGGTGCGGTCAGTTTGCTCGCCAGGGAGGAAATGTTGTAGCCGTAAGAGGAGGAACGATAACCTCCCTCTGATACCAAGTTGTTGTGTGTTTTTCTTGGTGGGTTTCCGGTGGTGGGATGGAGGCGGGGATATAAGGGGCAAGCCCTAGAATGAAGGTAGAGGAGAGAAGACGAAACCCTAAGAGAGGGTGGAGGAAGGAGAGAAGAGCTTGGGGAAGAAGAGAGGAAACCCTAGAAGAGAGAGTTTGAGGGAACTTTGATTTGATTGATTGATTGATTGATTAATTCCTTCATACATGACAAGGGCCCACTTATATAATACCCCTGATGGCACGGGCGTAAATACTCGATACAAATAAAAGAGTGAAATATTAAAACACTTAACGACTCGACTCCTACGACTCAATATATAACTCGACTCAATACATAAAAACTTGACTCGATACAATGACTCGACTTAGGCTTCGTTTGGGGGGGGACTTATTTTCACCGGTCAAGCGGTTACGACCGCATGAACCGGACCTTAATTAAGGTCCGGTTCATGCGGTCGTAACCGCTTGACCGGTGAAAATAAGTCCCACCAAACGGAGCCTTAATAACAAGATAACTGACGGGTGGACCCATATATCCTTTGTGGTTGCTCGGTTATCCTGTGGAGCAAAAATGACTAGATATGAAGTTTGTGTGAGTCAGTGTGACTAGAGGTGTCACTTAAAACTGAAAATCATAAACCGAATCGGAACTGAACTGGAACCGCAAAGAACTGGGCTAAACCGTTCGGGAATTATTTGTGTACGGTTTGAATTTTGGAACCGTGAACAACAATGGTCCAGGTGTGGTTCCTTCATTTTATTATCCGAACCGGAACCGGAACAAAAACTACAACATACAAGCCTCGAGCGGTTTCAAAAAATTTAGACCCGATTTGGACCGGACCGAAACAGAACCGAACCGCAACCCATTTATTATTATAATTTTATTTTAACGAAAAATATTTATTCCAGAATAAAGAAAATTACAAACTTTACTTATTATAATTATATTTATTCCAGAATCAAAAAAGTATTTCATATTTTAGAATAAAGAAAATTACAAACGTGTAGCGCACCTTCATTTTGTCATCTCCAGGAACCAAGATCGTCGAGAATGAGAAGGGCATTTCTGCGAGTTGATTTTCAGGGGGGGTTCCTGGGATTTTACTCCCTGATCACCTGCGGGAGCAAAGTGGTTACTTCTTCCAGCTCGGCTTGCTTCTATGGCGACCTCAGCATGGCAGAGAGACAACAAAGTTAACGTCAACGAGTCTAGGTACGCGCCGCTTCTCCTCCCAAACTATCCCTTGTTATGTACTTATGTATGATTGCTTTCTTATTTCGCCCAATTTTGCGGATTATTATTTATTAATGCGTGAGTTGGTATTTGGTTCGAACCCGTGACTTCTGGCTGCTCTGGTAACCATCCGGATGTTATATCAAAAATTATGTAGTGAACATCATTTGCATTCCCTAAAATTCCTTCAATACAAGCATGGCGTCAATGATAAGTTTTAAACCTACAACAAACTCCATGTTTTAATACTTCAGGCAAGTTTTGTAGAATGGGAGCAAATAGGGATTAGAGACTTCATCTTTAAACACAGTAGTTTCAAAGGCAAGGATTGTTTTAGAGGAGCTTCGGTCAATGAGAAATCTACAGGTTTGAAACATGCAAGCTTTTATCTCTGAAACAAATCTTTATTCATCCTCCAATTTTGTACAGAAATGGTGGTGTTGGCAACGAATACATAAAGTTATTTTTTAGTAAAACAATAAGAAAATCAAATTAGAAATTTTTTATTATGCTTTTGCAGCAAATACTACCCCGATAACCACAAGGATTGCAGCCGGAGTCCACTTAATCCATTTGCTTTTCCTTTTTTTGGTCAGTCAAATCAACAGCCATATTGTTTTTATACTCGAGGCGGTTCTTCAGTAATGTCATATCAAACTTTAGGTTCGTGTATGATGAATTGATGATGATGATGATGATGATTATGACAAGAAGATTTCCCTTTTTCATAATTTTGCTTTTCTTGGCAGATGTATATATAATAACAACTATGAATGTCATATCAAATTTTAAGTTTATGTTCAACAATTTTGTTATTCTATCTATGTGTTTGTTTTTGCTGGTAAACATTTTTTCTTCCATTTAAATTCTTAAGATATGCAAATATGTATACATTGTTGTTAACATACTTGTTCTTAAGACTTTAATTGTTTGTTGTTAACAGTTTGAATTTCATTTCTTGTTGTGCACATACTTGGTGTGGTTATGAAGTACTTAAAACATAGTATGAATTTTCCAGAAGGAGATGTGATGACCAGAATGAAGAAAATTGGGACCGCCTCTGCTTCCGCGCGCCCAGTCAAGATATCATAGTCTTGAGGAATAACCATTTTCTTAATAAAAACTTCATTTTTGAGTTTAACGTGTGCATATTATAATTCTATCTCTAGGTTCAACTTCATCCAACCATAAATGTGAATATTGTTACTCAATCTTCTCAAGTCATTTCTAATTGTTCTAATAGTAAAAAAATGAAAGGATTGGAAATATGGAAGAAGGATTTCAGTAAAGGTTTAGTAAATGCAAAGACAACTTATCTTAATTGTCAGAAAGTTTCATTCACACATCAAGTAATGAAACTCCTAGGCTTAGAAAGCATTTACATTCCTCTTGTTTGCATTACAAAAGAAAACAAATGACACAAACACAATTAATAGGTAGTCATGAATCTTCAAATGAATTGAGAATTATCAAATTTAATCAAAAGCAAAGTCGAGATGACATCACTAGATGCATAGAAATGTGTGAACTTTCATTTTCTATTGTGGATCACCTCATGATTCAAAATCTTCAACAAGATTTTAATCTAAATCACAAAACAGCAAAGACGAAGGATATATTACAATTTTATAGGAAAGAAAAGAAAATCCTTCGAGATTTAATTCTTAAATCAAAAGAACGTATTAGTCTTACTACCGATACATGGACAAGTATTCAAACAATGTGTTGTATGAGTATCACTGCACACTATATAGATGAAAACTGGAAACTCCAGAAAAAAATTATCAACTTTTTGCATCTTGATGAGCGTCATACTAGCATCATATTAAGTTTGGCAATTGAGAAGTGCTTAGCTGATTGGAGAATTGAAGATCGATTATGTGCTCTTGTCTTTTAGATAATGTGTCAACAAATAATATCATTGCATCTGCATTGAAAGGGCGTTATCGATTATCTCTTCCACTTGCTGAATTTTTTTTCATATTAAATGTTCTGCACATATTTTAAATTTAATCGTCATTACAGTTGTACTTGATCCACAGAGAAAATTGAATTTTGCATCTTTTTGCTATACTAAATATATAACGATTGTAGTAAAACATATTTCAAAGATGTGTTGGAAGAGCTTTCAAATTTATTCAATTTGTATAAGGAAAAGGTAAATTTTGCTAGACATCATAGTGTTGCAAGTGATATTCGTGATGAGTCATCTTCCTTGGTGGGCTCTAATAAAAATTTAAGTATGAATGATTTCTTAAAGTTTAAAGCAGAAACAAGGAAGGAAGAACAATAAAAAACCGAGCTAGAGATACATTTAGAAGAACCGGTATATAATTAATTTAAGTTCTATTTTCTTTTTATAGAATATTCTTTTACTTTATGTACTTAATGCATTAGCATTCTTTTAGTTTTCATCGGATGATGCACTTTTGATATTCTTAAGTGGTGGGAAGTTAATGAGAGCAAATATTCAATATTAGCTGCAATGACAACAATTATTTTGGCGATTCTTATTTCAATTGTGGCTTTAGAGTCTGCATTTAGCAAAGGTTCTAGAGTAATTCAAAAGAAACGTACATGTCTAAAGCCTTATACCATCCAAGCACTAATTTGCTTACAAGATTGACTAAGGGAGAAATTTTCAGTTTCATCAATGTCAAACGGTAAAGTGCATAATTTGATTTAAGTTTACATAGATTGTTATATTAAAATTTCGCATTTACTTACTTTCTAGCATTTTACATTGTGTAGATATACGTTTTGATGCTTATAATATCGATGAAGGTTGTGATAAGAAGCTTGATGAGTCTACTTCAGAGGTGATTTGTTACTATTGGAAAGTTGTGAGCATTAATAATCTCTTTAATTCTTTATGTGAGACCTTACGAGTTACGACTAATGTTTATTTCTGATAAGTAGTAAATGAAAAGAGAAGAAGATGAACTTTTTGAGAAAAGGTACTTGCTTTTATCTTCAATTTCTGTTAGAGGTAATTTTCATATGTATAAGCTCAATTTTTATATGTAGTAGGTCTCACCTTCTTAATAATATGATTTGCTGCTATATATGATTTCATAAATGTTCAGGTACTGATATGTCCAATTCAGTTTGACATAATTTCAACCGGTATAATTTGGCATCCTTTATTTTTGCACTTCTTATAAGCATATTTATGAGTACATAATTTCAACTAGTCTAGTTGGCATCCTTTCTGATTACTTTTTATGTTCTTATCTCTCTTTGTATGGCAGCTTGTGTATGGATTAATGTTCATTATAGCATAACTTTTAGGCGCCTATAAGAATTCAACCATATTGTATCAAATTATGTATGCTCGTACTTTTTCTTAATGCTGTAATTTTTCATTCTACTTAAGCTATCTATAAATATAGTAAGAGTGTTCATTAGAGGATGATCTAAGTGAACGAATCAGATTAAATATTTTTACATTTCAAAATCTAAGTGACTGAATCGGAACCGAACCAGAGCCGCATAGAACCGGACTGAACCGCCGGTAAATAATTTGGTTTTGGTTCTTAGTGAACTGGAACCGGAACAATTCCAAAAACTATGTTGGAACCGGAACCAAAACCAGAACCGGTCAAACCAAATAAGATTTTGGTTCTAATTTGAAGAACAATTATCTTAACGGTTCGGTTCACGAGTTTAGTATAACCGGAACCGTGACAGTTCTAGGTGTGACATCATGTGAAATGGATATAATGAGGGACCACGGGATGATGAGGACAGAATGAAGGAAATGATGAAAGAATTTTAATTTGATACGTTTGAGTGAAATTAGATGGGAGGTTCTGGGTAGATGGGAGAGTGCATTTTAAGTGTGAGAGAGAGGTGTGTATTGGATGGAGTTGCAGATGGGTATAAATGGGAAAAGAGCAGAGTGGTTAATGTGAATATCTCCTTGAGACAACCTCGATGCCATGAGATAGGTATGTGCGGGGCCCAAGAAGATGGAAGGTTGCATCTGTGTGGGGGGTTTGATGGAAGGTGTCAGCGATGGGGGTTCGAGTTGCAACCTTTTAAGGTGGAAAGATAGATTGGCTAGCTAAGGGTCGATGATCATAGTTGAAATCAAAACGGCTTGTTTGATGAGGCGAAAAGGGAAGCTTAGTCTCTTAGATAATCCTAACTGGGGCTATGCGTGTTTTAAGGAACTTCAGTTTTGTAAATATGATTTTTTTTATCATTTTAACAACAACCTAAAATTGCATATTGCCGCACTAATGGTTTGCTTGCACTAAACAAATCAGTTTACTGTTTCAATTCATCCTCTCATATGACACTATATTTTTTGGTCCTCTAAACAGATGCAGGTACCATGTATTGTTGTCTAAGTTTTGACTGGCATGTAGAGGAAAACTTACAAGGCAGTGGCATTTATCAATCCGGGGAAAGTGCGCACCAGAGCATGAAACCATTGCAGAATCTTCATCTCTGAGTCGTATAATTTTATCAACTATATGATCATTCACGTGGTTATCACGAGTAACTCCATCTGTATTGTGTTCAGACTGAAAGAATGAAAGTGCACTGTCAAACCCCTACCAACAACAGAAAACCAAAACAAAAATGTTAACAAGTATGATAAGAAAAAAAGTTAAATAAATTCAATAAATATTCTTAAGAGAGAAAAACTTGAACCTAAACAGTGAAATTCGAGCCGCACTTTTTTTGCATCATTTTTTTCTTCATGCATTTGCTTGATTTCAACATTTTCATAAAATCTGAAATTTTTAAAGATGCGGAGATTTCACCGGAATTCCAAAGAAAGTGAAATAAAATTCTCTACACGAAGGACAAATGTGTATTCATAATTTGTCTAAAAAATCACTGCAACATAATCAAGATAGTGAAAAGGGCCGCCTGCAGTTAAATATTTATCATTAAAATGTAACGGAAGAATGATGCAACATGGAAAGAACAAAAAAAAAAACTCAAGAGCTAGCCATAATTTTAATAGTAAAATCTCCATAAAATAAAACTGATAAAAATATCAAATACTTGGAAAACAAACACATATGAGTGATTACCTTCACAGCTATTGAATAATATCGATTATGCAACGAATCTTTTGCAAAAGTATACCATTCCTGATATGATACTCGAAAGTCGTCATTATTGTAGTATTTAGACTCCCTCAGAACCAACGCCTCGTACTTCAGAGCCAAGCAACTCTAAGAAGAGAAAAAACACATCATTTATAATAAATCATGAACAATGCCATTATTTTACAAATCAAAACAGAATAAATGTCTTCTCATTATAACATAATAGCAAATGTGAAAAAGCAGAGCAGATCAATGAGCAAGTATAATACTAGATAGCATAGCAAAACTTAGAGCAGCGTCAACAATAGTTTAGTGTATCCAAACATTCAATAAGCATTGATTAAACACAATATATGATTGTTATAGTTTTTTCATAGCTTGACAGCACAAGAAGAAATGTGTTTCAATAGACTTATCAAACAATACTCATGTCCTTGAATGAAGGAAAAGTCTGAAGATATAGATATTTTAATTGACTCTAGATGGAGGCTCTAGATGTTTTAATTGACAGGCCAAATAGCATATGTGATTCTCTTGAAGTGGTCCTTACGAGAGTTTTTGTAACGACCCCACGAGCACTTTCTAAGAGGACACTCATCCTGGGACTACTCCCACCGGAGCACATTTAACTAAGCAGTTTCCAACACAACTCCACCACTTGCTCCGAAAAGGTGCCTCTGATATTTAGAGTTATGAATTATTACTTAAGCTCATCAATTTTTACACCAATTCCGATGTGAGATTCGGTTCATTTTTGCATCTCCTTTTTCAATTAAAAAAATGTCATCCTAGAAGCCTGTCAGGAGTTGCTTTGTCTGGGCTTCACTGCCCCCAAAACTTTCTCCTCTCTCTTTGGACCGGCCTCGTCGGATTCAGGATGTTACAATTTTTGTGCTTGAATACGTCAACATTCACATACTCTTCCATTACAGCCCAAGACTTGACATTCTTTATCAATCTAGTGCGGAGAAGTTTACCTCTTTCCTTACGAGCTCACGATGACCTTTTATTGTATGTCCTACATTTGTACATTGTCAGTTATTCTTTAATTTGTCATACTACCATTTTGATTTCTAAAGTCTTGAGGGTGAAGGCTACGCACTGTCTTAAATTATCGAGGTTTGAAACAGGGATGTTAATATTTTCAAGTAAAAGAATGGACTCTCAGCACCTCCCTGTCATATATCCACTTATCCACAATCATTTATACAATTTCATTTCAAACTTTTTGCATGTCATGTTGCAAGACACCCACTTAGATTAGATAAATCCAACCACGGTGCATATAATACTCATACTGAACTTCCTAATCTTGTGAGGAAATGCTTCTAAGAACAAAGTACAGGGGGCATGCACTTTAACAAGAGGTGAATGCCCAATACCCATGTCATGACGGACACGTACTTGGATGCCCTCGTGCATAGCATAAAGGTGCTCGATCCTCTTATGGAAGGATACAACTCCATATTATCATTCATTTCAGTGGCTGGGGTGGCGTTGGATTCCTTACCTTTAAGTGGGGTAGATAGACTGCTGGAACGGGGAGTGTGTGTTCTCACGCCGACTATCCTCGTAACCACTGTAGTGGTTGCCAAACGGGGTGTCCATGAGAAGACGTTTCTCACAAATGCAGGCGAGGCTCATGGTTATGCTAAGGTCATGCAGGGCTTAGAACTCAACATCGAGGAGCAGCTGGTCGTGCAGGCTGGAAATGAAGATAGATACATGATGCTATGGCAAGATAGAGGAACACATGCAAGTAACATCTGGAAGCTCTCCAAGTGATCATCCATGAGTCTGGATTGCTTGAGATTGACGAGGTCGGCCAAGGGATTGTTACGGAGAAGCGGCCCAAAACGCAGATTGGAGGAGTGCTTGAAAGTGACCCAAGTCAAAGTAGGGGTCTCCCGAGCCTGTTGGCCTTATCATAGTTGTGTCGAGCCCAAGAGGTGGAAGGAAGCCAACACGATCCAATCTTCCAATGGCATGAGCTGATTGACAAAGAAGTGTTTACGCGTCGTAAGCCATGCCAGGGGGTCTCTCTTGCCGTCAAACAAAGGAAAATCCAACTTCACATAACGTGGAACACTAGCCCTCGTGCACAGAGGTGTGTGAGACTCAGAGGGAACGACTAATGGCGGTTTGCTCTGATAAGAACTCATCACGGGTGGGGTGGCTAGGAGGTTCCTGGCAGGGGTAAGCCATCTAAGCGGGTAGTCAAAACCACGATCGAGGCCTATTGTTGAACCTGAATAGTCATCAGCTTTTGCATGGCATTCATAATATGAGCGAGGGTAAGACCGCCCTCTTCCATGGTCGCAGAAGGTGTGGGGGGATGTACGGAGGTAGTAGAAGTGGGGGCAACATGTTGAAAGCCTCGATGTTGCTAACTAGGAGCTTAGTTGGGCGTGGAAGCAGCTGAGCAGCGGCATGGGAGGGCTGGGTGGCTCGTTTTAGGTAGGTGAGGGCGGGCCGGCGAACTGGAGAAGGGAAAACCACCACTGGAGCCGAGCAGGGAAGGTTCGCAGGGATCGTCAGTCGATCGTTCGGCAACTGTGTTTCTATCGGGGCGGAAACAACCGGTGAAGGCGTGCAGGAGTCGTTGAGGGCAAGCGAGGGTCGTGCGGGTTCGGCGGAGGCTAGAAAAAGAGTTGGCGAGGCAGAAGGATTGGCAGTCGGCCGATCGTCGTTGTTGGAGGCTATGTTATTAAGGGGCGCCTGGGCGTCGGGCGCACCGGGTGCGCCAGGACTCGCCTCTGGAAGGCAGAGGCGGGCGAGGTGTCACAGGCGCACCTTGGTGTGCGCCTCGGGTGCGCCTAGGCGCGCCTAGGTGCACCTTGCTTCATCACAACATTTTTTGGCTCAAAATTATCTTCATTGTCCGAGACACTTGGATAATGGCTTCATATCGGAGGTCCAATGCTGCAAAAATGTAACAAAGGGATTGATGTCACTACGAGACTAACAACAACAACAACACTCAAGCCTTTATCCCACTACTACGAGACTAACAACAACACACAAAATTATCTTCATTGCCCGAGACACTTGGATAATGGCTTCATATCAGAGAAGTCAAATTCGCTGATTTCCAGGAAATTGGACACCCAATTCACACCCAATTCATTTTTGCGGCTCACGTGCCTCAGGCGCGCACCTTCGCCTTGCGCCTAGGCTCCGGGATCCATTTGCGCCTCGGTGCGCCTTGCGCCTTTGATAACTTAGGCTGGAGGGTGAAATCGATGAACACGGGGTGTTGTTTTGTCGATGTCCCGCGGTACATGAGGTCTGGAGTCAGATGTTGCGTCTGAAGGAGGAAAGAGGCTCTAATACCAAGATGTTACGAGCCTCTGATTGAGATCGGGTATTTGGTCTTGATAGGATCGTCTCAACCCTTCACCGACTTAGTCTTCCCAATGGCGGAAGATACAATAGAAGTCGGGCTCGATTGAGAGAGGGAAGAGGGGAGCCTTGCTCAACCTTAGCCCTAGCCAAGAAGAGGAGAAAGAGAAGATTCAAGAGAAAGAGAATTAGGGTTTTATCATCATAACCATCAATCCCACCCTCCCCACCAATATATAGTGAGAGGAAATGGTTTAACAAAATTTACCAAATACGCCCCTCACCCAGGATACATAATACGTGAGAAATAAAGTGTGAGAAAATATAGAGAGAAATAAAAGTGTGAGGAAATAAAGAGAGAAATAAAAGTGTGAGAAAATAAAGAGAGAAATATAAGTGTGAGAAAATAATGAAGGAGCGGAAGAGGGAGATCTATTCAGCAACCGCGGCAGGCATTTGGAACGCCGGACAAAGAGAATGAGACCTCTGTCTCAGTGGCCGCGGGTGAGGAGTTTGCCAGCTAGCAGGATGCAAGCTTGAGTAATATTTCAGTATAAATAGAAATTTTATGGCTTTAGGTTATGTTTGGCGGGGCGTTTTGGGAGCGGTGTGCCACTGTTTTTCGCACTGCCCGGCTAAACATTTTTTTTTGCTATCAGTGGGAGTCGATGTTGGGCACGGGTCACGATAATAGGCGATTTTGGAGTCGCGAAATATTACGCAACTCTAGAAATCACATTGTTCCTCACTGCGATTTTTGCCTATCACCTTAGCGAGCATTCCGCACCCGATCCCGCGACCCTCCTCCGGCGATAGGCCACCATCGACCATCATTCTCCGGTGATAGGCCTCCCTCAACATGCCGGCGAGCCCTATCGTCCACTGTAGCATCGAGAACTTTTTTCCAGGCTTTCCGATTTCGGCTCACCCCGCCAAACAGAGCCTTCTTCACTTCTAGATTTTCAATTTCACCGCTTTTGATTGTTCTTTTCCATGGTTTCTTCACAGATTTCTTTAGTGATTATTCCATTTTGCCTAGCTTCTTCACTGTTGTTCTTCCCGATCGCCTCCGACAGCTTTTACAGTGAAATAGGTGTTCCTATTTCTTGATTATTCTTTGTAAAATTTCTATGCATATGCTTGTGGATTTTACATATGTGGACATCATATCCTTGGTTGTATTTTACTGACTTCTTCACTCATATCTTGCTCAATTTGCATATTGTGAATTCGCTTGATGTCTTTTTTGTCGGTTATTTCTATTTCAGGCTTGTATGTTTTTTTTTTATGTTTAGCAACTTATATGCTTTTTATTCTCTTGATGTTTTATATTATTGCTCAGATCTTCTTAGTAATGATATACCATGAACCTCCTATTATCGATCCAATTGTCGATGCCTATGATTTTCACTTAGGTGATCGTCACATTCGCGATGATTTTTCATACGTCCCTCCTGGTGAGCCCTATGATGCATCCCTTAGCAAACATGTCGCGGTTCTTACGCTTCACCTGCATTGTGTGTGTCTGTTTCTGATCGGTGTTGGCAGTTTTACATATAGTAAAGTCAAACAGCGCAATCTATGAGGCACACGGTCAGGGCATACGCTCGTGTGCCAAGGGTTTGTGCCCTCCAAATTATGTCGAAATAAGCACCACTATAAATAGAAGATTTCTCCATGAAGAATGCATGTCCAATTCGATCAAAAAATGAGAGAAATCCAATTTAGAGAAGACACTATGAAGGGAAGAAGAGAAGGAGAAGAACCCATGGAGAAAGAAGGCTTCTTTTAAGTTTCCTTATATTTTTATTCTTCTTCTCCCTTTATATGTAACTTGTGCGTGTTTATTTATGTAGTATTGTACTCTTAAATGCTGATTAATATAATTGTTATTTTGATTAATAAAATCTTAAATCATCTTCGATTTTCTTACTTCCTAAAGTTTATCTGAGTTTATAACAGAATGATTCGGTAGTTCTAGAATATGAAATTAATATTAGTTATTAGTAACTCAGGTCATACATTTTTGGGAATTGTTACTATTTGGGAACATACTTTAGGATAAAAATGATAGGTTGATTTCCTGAAAAAAAAATAGAAAACTTTATTATTCTGTTTAGGATGTTGCAAAATCTAGTGACTGAGTTCACAGAGTAGTACGGCGATCTTTAGAGCCCCTACTCATAATTCAAATCTTAGGCAAACCACTCTAAAATCAGCGCTACGATTGTCTTGCGCATAAGAAACTGTACTGAGCATGAAACCCCGGCGGCCTTGAATCATGTACTAAGCTCCCAAATAATAAACAATGGCAACTCCACAAGGAGTTAGCAAGGTGGGCTATAATATGCCTAAATAACTCTCCTTACCCACAATCATGACCTAACAGATGCTCCCTCAACAATTTATGTTAAGTCAGCACCTAATCATTCTTAGATTAGGGAAATACGCCCATTTGTAGTGATTTGAATGCTAACACTTCAAAGTGAAGAGTCCCGCTTTCCTTTAACCTGAAATTAACCCTGCATAGGGCTAACCTTCGTCTATAGGCCTACTCTGACATAGAATAGTGCTCAAATGTGTCTTCAATGTTTTTGAAGTCTAGCATAAGGCTCCAAAGCTCAGGGATTTGACCTACCATGGAAAATAATTCTATATGCTCATGAGTTGATTTTTAAAATGGCAAGGCAAGATGATAACTAAATAACTAAGGGTTCGTTTGGCTCGGCTTATTTGCTCCGGTGAGTTTGGACAAAATTGTCATTGTCATAGAATGTATGTTTGGTATGACAAATGTTACTATCATTACCAAGAAAAGAAACTAGTTATAAGCATAAAATATTTGGTATGACAATGACGTTTTTGTCCAAACTCACCGGAGCAAATAAGCCGAACCAAACGAAGCCTAAGTTAGAGCACCAAACAAATTTCAAACCAAAACATTATCAAATGAGCTTCAAAAGTCTTGAAAATTCAGAGAATGACATATAATATCATATTAAAACTACTGCCCAAAAGTCATTCGATTTTTTTTTGAAGAAACCCTCCAATTTTACTTAAAATGATCATGATATAACATTTAAATTTAATTCAAAACTTTGGTACAAAATATCTCCAAAAATTTTATGTAAATACTAGTAGACACGGTAGAGGATAAAGAACAAAGAACACTAAGAACCTGCAAAGATAAATTAAGCGTATTTAATAAGTCAAAGATATTTTACGATAAACTAATAACTAATTGTCATTATATAATGAATATTAATGATTATAAAAAATCTTGCATTGAGTTATTACAATCTATCAGGGAAGACACCCTTGTGTAACATTAAGGCTTCTTTGAATACCCTTAAGGGTCCGATCGTTTGAATGAAATTGGCTTTCTGAAATTGACATTGAGGATTATAAATTCAATTCTCATATTCGGCGCGACTAAATTTACGCGGAGATTGGCTTTGAAGCGAAAACCTACGACTTTGGCATTGAATTAAAAAACCAAATCACCAATTTTTACCTCCACCCATGGGTTTTCCGCAGAATTGAGTGATTTCGAGCTCATGAGAATTTTCGCGGAGGAGGGCTTTTTCGCGCGAGTGTGTTTTTTCACCGGGGTGAGTTATATCCAGGGAGCATGTTTTTGACCTGGGCTCGCTTTTTTCGCCGAGGCACGCGATTTTCGCCCGAGGGCTTGTTTTACGGCCCCGACGCGCGTTTTTCACCCAGCACGAGTTTTTCGGCCCGGACACGATATTTTCGCCCGTGCGCAATTTTTTCGCACGAGCGCCCATTTACGACTCGGACACGCATTTTTTGCAGGGCGCACGTTTTTCGCAGGGCGCGCGTTTTTCGCAGGGGAGCGCTATTTTCGACCTGGACACAGATTTTCGCCCGGGCGCGATTTTTCGCCAGAGAATGTATTTTTCGTCCGAGGAACGCATTTTATGTCGAGACGCGTGTTTTTGCACGGAAACGTGTTTTTCGGCTCGGACAGAAAATTTTCGTTGGGGCACGTGTTTTTCGACCAAGCGCGCCTTTTTCGGTCGATGCGCGTCTTTCAGCTCGGGAGTGCATTTTTCGACTCGAACGTGATTTTTTTGCCCGAACGCGAATTTTCTGCTCTGACGCACATTATTCGCTTGGGCGCGCATTTTTTGTCCTAGACGCGTGCTTTTCGCTCGAGCGCATATTTTTTTCCCTTGAGCGATTTTTTGACAGGGCGCGATTTTTATGCCAATTTTTTGTCCGGGAGCGAGTTTTTTGGCCCGGAAGCGAAAAATGCATGTCCAAACAAAAAATTCGCATCCGGGCCGAAAAACTTGGGCCCGTGCGAAAACGGGCTCCCAGGGCAAAAAAATGCACGCCCATGCGAAAAATGTGCGTCTGAGCTGAAAAACGTGCGCCCGAGCGAAAAATGCACTCCTGGGTGAAAATAGCTTTTCCGGGTGAATAAATCGCTCCCGGGAGAAAAATTCTTGTCCGGGACAAAAAACGAGCATCCAGACTAAAAACATGCTCCCGGGCGAAAATTCGCGTCCCGGGCAAAAATTTCACGCCCAGAACGAATAACAAGCTCCGAGGCGAATAATGCGCGCCCGGGCGAAATATTTGCTTCCGGGCCGAAAAACACGCTTTAGGGCAAAACACGCACTCCTGGGCTAGAAGCACGCGCCATGGTAAAAATATTCACGCCCAGGCCGAAAAAAGCACCGTCGGGAGTACAACGTGCGCCCAGGCAAAAAATTTGCGTCTGGGTCGAAGAATTACGCTCCATGCGAAAAACACGTGCCCTGGTGAAAAATGCGCCCCTGGGCGAAAAATTCGCGTTCGGGCAGAAAACTCGTGTCAGGCTAAAAATTTGCTTGCGACCGAAAAATGCGCACCCGGGCAAAAAATGCCCCCCTTAGTGAAAAATTTACGTTCGGGCAAAAAATGCGTGCCCGGGCTAAAAATTCGCTAGCGGTCGAAAAACGCGTGATCCGCGCGGTTGAACAATGTGCCCGAGTGGAAAAAAATATTTATTCTAAAAAACCAATGTCTTCCATACGAATAAACAAAAGTAACGAATGTCAATTCTCGTGATAGAATATCATTATGCGGACGAACAAAAAAATTGATTTAAACCAAATGTCAATTCCTACGTGTACTAGTATTTGATTGAAAGTCAATTCTTTAAAACAAATCTCTTTCAAACGAACAAACCCTTAACTGATTATGCTAATTTTAAAACGGGGTAAAATTATGTAATTGTCCATGACTGTAAAATCCACTTATGCAACTGATAATATTGTCCACTGTTAATGCATTCTTGCGCAGTAATTTCTATCTATGCACTAATCAAACGATACAATAAAATACAAATTTGTCAATAATAAATTCTTAAATTTATAGTATATGAATTATAACTTATGAATGAGAAAAATCGGGTCTTCCTATAAAAATTATCATATGAGATTTTAATTATTTCGAATATTTTTTAAGAACTGCTTATAATAATTTCAAATGTTGCATAGAATGACTTTCTTCATATTTTATTTTATAAAATTACATTCTACTTAAAATCAAATATTATCTTAACTTTTCTATTAATTTTCTTTTTCGCTAGAAATCTTTGTGCGCAGATATAGCAGTCGAACACGGGCGAAAACAATGCGCCATTATTTCAGGTGTGCAAGAGTGAAATCCGCATTTATTTACAGATGGGAGGAGCCAATCCGCCGCTAATGGTAATCAAGCATTGACACAACATTGAAACTGTTGAATCCCGTGCGGCAAGACTTTGGGTGTACATGAGCATAGTTGTATCCCGTGCACACTCAAAGCAACCCACAAACAAGTCTAGTCCGTTCAGAATCAAGAGCAATCAAGTACAAGCGCAGCCGTGCAAGGCGACTAATTATGCAAAAAAGAAATATATATATATATATATATATATATATATATATATAAATGATAAAGAATATAACTACCATCTCACAATAGAGAATATCATAGCCAAAAGCTAATAGAAAAGCAATTGACTGTAACCTTTCAGTTTTTTAGTTCTTCCAAATAGAGCATACTTTAGATTTTTTTTTTTGTACAATGTTTCATAAAAACATAAAGTCAATCAAGACATAATAACAACATATTTACATCTAAGTCATATTTTTCTCTAAAGAAAAACAATAACCTACTATTTGAAACAGCTCACATAATAAAATCTTAAAACAACAAATAATTCAAGCACAACACACCAAACTCCCTTTCGGCTAAAGATTCACATGTAACTGTCAATGAGCAAATTCCTCATCTTATCCACGATCATACTAGGCTCCACGATCATACTAGGCTGAGCCAATCATACTAGGCTCAAGAGCAATCGAGTACGACCGCAACTCATGCAAGGCGGCCAATTATGCAAAAAAGTTGAAGTAAATAATATCTATAAATGATAAAGAATATAACTACCATCTCACAATAGAGAATATCATAGCCAAAAGCTAATAGAAAAGCAATTGACTGTAACCTTTCAGTTTTTTAATTCTTCGAAATAGAGCATACTTCAGATTTTTTTTTTGGTACAATGTTTCATAAAAACATAAAATCAATCAAGACGTAATAACAACATATTTACATCTAAGTCATATTTTTCTCTAACGAAAAACAATAACCTACTATTTGAAACAGCTCACATACTTAATAAAATCTTAAAACAACAAATAATTCAAGCACAACACACCAAACAATTCCTTTCGGCTAAAGATTCACATGTAACTGTCAATGCTCAAATTCCTCATCTTATCCACGATCATACTAGGCTGAGCCTTGTTGAGCTTAAACACACTCTCGATAACCGAGAGCTCGGTGTCCGTAGTCTCGGAATTACAAAAAGCGGTCCAGTCGTTAACAATCATGCTCGAGGAAATACACCAGCTTCCGTCATTCACCGTTCCGGCGACAAACGGCACTTCAAGAAGCGTCGAGAGCTCGTCCAATTCCTCAATAGATGTGTGAGGAGGAACCTTGCAAATTTATCAAGGTTGAGATAGTAATACTCCCTTTCATCATTTGAGAAACCAGCAGGAGAATGCGTATTCTTACCAGGCCGCCTTTGTTAGTGAACGAACAATAGTCACCGACGAGAACTTCACCGTCGACCGTATGCCTGAACACATCGACTCCCAGAACATCAACTATGTGCTCTTCAGTTTCCTGAAACAAGAGTGTGTAGCCAACAAAAGTGAATTGACCAAACACAATGGTCATGTTGAATTATAATGCCAAACTAAATAACCATAAGAGGCGTGCACAAAAATTTGCATGTGTCCCGTAAGGTGCAACTAAGTATGCATGTGGAGAGCCAATATACTTTTTTTAAAAACTCCAGTTTCGATACATATTTGTCGACATTTCTCTGGACAGTACTCACACTTACTGCAAGTTTACTAAAATTTTAAGATTCATTTTTATGAATGACACTGGCTGCATGCGCAATAATATCATGTCATATTAGATGGCAATGGGCTTACCCAATCAAGATCGGGATGCGTGAGAGCAAAGTAGTCGTTGCAGGATATGCAACTGCCAAAATAAGATGGTCTATCTTCAATCCGCCGGACAACCACTTGGTCTGGTAGATTATTCCTCAAGTGCTGAACCTCTGTTTAGAACCAAGAAGATCACAACCATTATGCAGATATTCAAATGAAAGTTGTTAAAGGCAAATAAAAAAGGGCTATCCGAAGACCAAAAATTGAATGCATTTCTTATGAAATTCTTTTTAATCAATTTTCATTGTATGTATTTCAAAAAAAGGAACAATGACATTGTATAAGCACCTCCAGAATTCATTTGGGCTTCTCTCCAATTTCTTTTCCAATTGGATCTAATGATTT
Source organism: Dactylorhiza incarnata (assembly GCA_033032865.1). Taxonomy (NCBI): domain Eukaryota; kingdom Viridiplantae; phylum Streptophyta; class Magnoliopsida; order Asparagales; family Orchidaceae; genus Dactylorhiza; species Dactylorhiza incarnata. The sequence continues at coordinate 1,855,872 of JAWHQI010000293.1, forward strand.
TGACTTTTCATATGTAACTTTGCATTAAAAAAATTCTTTTGAAATGGCTATGTGAATCTACAAATAGTCATTTCTAATCTGCTTTTAACAATCCCCATTCAAAATACATGAAAAACCAAAAAATCGAATGTTTTGACTGACTAATACTTAGGTACTAGATATTATAAGTCCAGTTCATAAACACTTTGCTTGACAAATCGATTTATCCTCGCATGCATATTGACTCAACAAAATGAACGATGTGAGGGATTGTTAATTGTCACCAATGCCATTTAGAGATTTGAAATTGGATTTCTGGACAAAGACTGTTAGTGTAGAGGAGGGGTTTCTTAAACAAATAGTTATCCAAACTCAGCATTGAGTTGAAACGGTCATGCACTCGATTGTCCATACAAAGAGGATTGATCACACGACATAAAAACTTAATTTAGTTCAGAATCCTAACATTAGATGGAGAAATCACCACAATATTCTAGAAAAACTTCCACTACCAACCATCATGACATGAAGCAACGATTGGATATATGAAATTTTGAACCATGTGATACACGATGATTAATCTAAATTCAATTAATTGCTACAAAAATGAAAACGCATAAAGACATACAACCACTGTTGGAGATGTCATCCAACATGTCTACAGGTGAAGGAGATCTAACGCTCCATTTTTGATAGACATCTAAGTTCCGTTATTTTTAAAATTTTCTTTATTTGTTCTTCCTCAAAAGATTAACTTATGACGAAGGAGGTCCAATGCTCCTTTTTTGGTAAACATGGGTTATGTTATTTTAAATTTCTCTTTATTTGTTCTTACTCAAAAGATTAATTTATGACCTTCATTTTTTTAAGGGGAGAACTCTTTTGTTTTCCTCCAAATACTCCAAAAGTATATTAACAAATTAAAAGATTAATCAATCACAGTAATTAACATTAATCATATTTGTCCTAAAATAATCCTAATATAGTTTCGTGAAAAAATTCAACAAGCAAGTATCAACGCCAAAACATGAAACCATCCACATGACTGAAGTTAGTGACAGTCATTTAGGAATTAATTGTTAATTCCATATCAAGCTTGTTGTAGAAAACATACATGAATGTATGTAGAGAACAAACTTCTAAGTCATGCATTGCCAACTTACAATGATGCTCGACAAATAAATCTTTATACTATATCATAACTAGTAATATTTTCAGTAAGTAGCAAGCCAAAATACACAAAAAAATTAAGATAATCTAGCAACAATAATTGACTAAAATGAAAACTTTACCTTGATCAGTGGTAGCCTGAGGCAAAAGAAGCCCATTCTTATTTCCTATTGAAAAGATATGGAAAGAATGAACAACACATAAAAGCATGTCTAGAGATTTAGGGACTCTTTGGCGAGGCAGTTCACACCAATGATGGAACAGAACAGCGAATGCCAAATGCCGCTGGATCAAGTTCAAAACGGAGTGTGGAACGCCAAAATTAGCATCCCGCATTCCGCATTGAACGACGAAGGGAGCACAATGAGAGGTCATTTGATTACACAGACCCTTAAAGTTAGGGTAACTTATTAACACTTACCAACACATTGAAGGCCGATTATTAGACAACCGTTAGCAATAGAGGTTTTCACCACAGGAATAGCATCGCCAAGCTCACCTTTTAACACACTAAAAAGACATTCATATGGTCAACAACCACATTGCATATAAAAGGACGTTTTTCTACATGGTAAAAAATGCGTCATTTCTGAGAGCAAAAAAAACAAAGGGAGCGAGGGAAATGGGGAAGTATAAAAATAAAAAGAAGCATCAATACTCAAGGGACGAACCTGTAGAAGTTCTCTGATCCTCCAAAAGTACTAACCAAGCAATAGGCATTTGTAAGCTTGGAGATCACACCAATATCACAAAAGTATTCATACTTATGACATGATGTTCATACGATATGCATATATTAGAAACATAATAGGTGTATAGGCATATCCTTGATACAACCAAACTAAGAACAATTCAACAACAACATCGAATAATATATTTTATGTATAGATAACTTGGCAGTTTAACTTGTTTGTGAGATAAGTTCATACTCTCTTAGCTTTGGCTCTGTTTGGGACAGCTTTGGTGTTTGAGGGGTGGCGGTGTGAAATTGTGGTAGCAAACTCAATTTTGTCGGTTTACCTACGTTTGAAATATTCATAACAATTTTTTTCGCCCGAATTTCTATTTACTAGGAGTTCATGACCATTAAAGCTTGACCTCATCAACATGATTGTGGTAGTGTTTTAGCCTAAAACATCATTTATGAAAAATAATATTCATGAACACGCTACCAAAATGCTACTTGCATTTTTTATTACTGCATTCACAAACACAACCGCTTTCAGACTATTCTCTTAAATAAATCCCCAATGACTAAATGTTTAGACCTTATTATATTAGGCTGGAAATTTCCACATTCATGTCTATGATTTTACAGGTTTTTAATTTTATAAGTTTACAATATTGAAGAAATTAAGGGGAAAAGTACAAAAAAGAGTTTCCATTTTTAGACGACTTCTAACTAAAAAAATGAAGGTACTTTCTTTCAAGCACACACAATGAAACAATAATCATCATAATAAGACATGGTTCTTACTAATTTTTTAAGGTCCACATGATATTGGTCCACCCATTGGCCATTATATTTGACGGGCCAAATTTAATCTATTCGGTTCATATTTAGGTTTAATATCTTGTAAGTGAAACATTTACACCACACATAAGACAAGATTTATGTATTTGCCCCTCAAACTGATAGCAATAATTCATTTCAAAAATCATGTTTAAATACAAATCTATGCAACATGTTCAGTATGATGTGTTTCTCGAACCACAGCTATATTTTAAAAAAATGGTGGCATGCAATTCTGCTTTCTTGCAGCTACAACCCTAAGTCAAATTATAAAATATACCTCAAAAATAATAAACTCTTAAGTAAACAATAAAGATATTACAGTTTGCAAAACTAGAAAGGGTAGAAGTAAAATATAACGCATATGGAAACTTACAAGTTGCCATAATGGAGGATATAGAACAAAGAACAATAAGAACCTGCAAAGAAAATTCAATGTAAATACAGATAAGACTTAAAACTCGAGAGATAATGATATAGACAACTAAGGCGGGGAAAAATTCTTTTGGCCAGCATTTTTTAATGAACTACTTTATTAACAAAATCATAGATATTTTTCATTAAACTAATAAATAATCCTCATTATATTGTGAATAGAAATGATTACCAAAAATATTATTATTAATATTATCTATGTACGCAATGTACCCTTAAGTGATTATGCTATATTTTTTAAAAATGGGTGCAATTACATAAAAAACCAATTACGCAATGAAGCCCATTTCAAGTTAAATAAATGTTGTGATGGGGATCGGCCGCATGTTCGTGATCGGAGGAGATCGGGACACCACTCTGCGGGGCCCATTTTTGCAGATTTGCCGGAGATGAGTTGATTGAATCGGCGATCCGAGACCGCGAACGCGTCCGGGGAGTCGTTTTACATTTTATATGTATTTTATTTTATATTTTTGGGCTTGTATTTAGTTTTTTAGGACACCAGGCGTAACGGACGATCATAGCCGTTCACGCCGGGTGCCCAACCGCCCCTCATTACAAATAGGGGCGGGTGTTCTGATTTTCATTTCATTGGGTATTTTGTGTGTGAATCCAGAATCTGCAATCGAATAGTAGTGCGATGGCGCGAGATCCTGGGGTGCGACGTCCCGGTTTCCTTTTCATTTTCCCATTCAATTTCAGTTATTTGTTTCTATTCCCATAACCCTTCACGGATTTCTCCCTGCTTCCCACGATCTTGACATCCTAACTCCACATCCGTCGGCCCAGTTCATCGCCCTTCCCTTGTAGCCGCAAAAGTTGCCGCACAACTTCGTCGTGTAAGCCGCAAAACCTTCACTCCCGTACATCCTCCATCTCCATGGCCAGTGCACGCCTCTATTCTTCTCCACCCTCATTCCAGAGAATCACATCCCCAACGCTCGTCTATTCCAGTCAACTGTTCATCTTCTTCCTCCTGGCCCCATCTCCCATCCGACAGAAATATGCACCCTAAAATGCTCACGTCATTAACCCCTTCTCGTTTTTCCCGTGGATCCACCCTATCCTAAACTGCAGCAGTATTTCCTTCGCCGTGCGTCTCTGTCCTCCTCATCTCGAGCTGCCAGCATTGTTCGTCTTCCCCACTAGCAGGCTCTCTTGTATGTGAATACTCAGTCCAGTTTTTCCTATCCCCAACCACCAACAAGCCTTAATTCCTGCTAGCAATTCCCCTGCATCCTATAAACCCTCACTCCATTCCAGAACTACAGTTCAACCACAATCGGGCAGCCCCTCCACCCCGCTGTCGCATTCTACCTCCGCCGTTGGATTCCTATTTTTGTGAGTACCTTTATTTTAGTGTGTTTTATTTTTCTATGTTGCATGCTTTGATGTTTTCTCATATCTTCAGTGGAAAGCAAGACGTAATTGTGCTTTTGTTCCTTTACTTTGTTTCGCTATAATTCATTCGCAAAATTTGTAGTTGAACGCACCACTTGTGACGACGAGCGTGATTTTGCTTGTGTGCCGAAAAATTAACAAAGTTCACATTATGTACACTTGCTAAATTATATAATTATAATTGCTTATTATTTATTTCCTGATTAATTGATTACATGCATGCATCGTTTACATTGGGTTTGATCGCATTCATTCTGCACGTCCACTTAGGAATGCATTAGCGTGTCGACACAGTTTCTCTCACATAGGACTGTCCTGCGCCAATTTGGTATCAGAGCCCAGGTTAGGGCTTACCTTAAGATACGCGGAACTACATGTTATGCCACCCAATATCTTATCATAGTGGTCGTCACTACACTGGTCCTCAATTTGAGGAAACACCATTTGTCTACACTCGATCCCATAGACTGTCGTCAGAGAGGTCTTCACATTATTATGATGATTATCGTCGTCCCTATCCCCGCACTCAAATGGATCATGTTGATCCTTCAACACGACCTTATGATGGTAGAGCTGAGTATCGTTCAGGTCATCGTCGCAACACATCTCCTCTATTTGAGGAACCTGAGTCTGTATACGCATGAACACCACTGCACGTTCGTAGGACTCACGTTCACCCACGAGCACGACCTGTTTACCCTCAAGAATCCTATAGAGGTCACCCTCAACGAGGTAACACCACACATAGTGGCCTTCCTACTGTTCCGAAAGCGGACATGACAGAGCTGAGTTTCTGCAATTGGCTTTTAAGAAGTTTGATCTATTGGATGCACAATATGATGGTCTTCGCACTCGTGTCGCCCCCATTGAGGGTCGGCTAAAGCACTCCACTTCCCAAAGCAGGGAAACCTCACCCACTCCACCTGATATTCTCTTTGAGGAAGAACGGCTGCCCTCCCACCACAGGATGTGCGTACTAGGAATCAGCCACCACGAAAGGTCGCTCCACTTACAGAGCCCGCCCTCGACACTATACATATTAGTTCACTATTGAGTTTAGACTTTTTGCACACTTCACCCGATGGCGCACCGAGCCACATCATGATCGGGAGTCGAGAGCCTAGTAGTGATCTCGTGGTAGCCACCTCACCCCATTTAGGGAACACGACCCCCTTATGATGGTTTGTTTCTAGAGGACCATTCCCATGTTGAAGGGTTCTCCCTAAGAACACTTAAGTATAATTCAGATGTTTTGAGAGTTTGTCATCTGGTCACTCACACTCGTGATGAGTTTTCATATGTCCCTCCAGGTGAGCCCCCTGATGCGTCCCTTAGCAAACATGTCACGTTTGTTACGTTTCACCTGCATCATCATTTTTTTGAGGACGCTCTAGAAATTTTTGGGACTTACGTTGGTACGTGTTGCATTTGTGACGAATTTTATTATACCCCACCTGGAGAACCCCCGAATGAGCCACATGTCGATCCACCCCTCATTTGGGATATATCCATCTTTATTAGGACACTCGAGCTTGAGGGTGCACTCACTGACCCGCTGATCATATGTCTTACTACCCGCACTTGTAAAAACAGTTTGCACACTACATTGGCACATCTATCGCGCCGTTTTTTGGCGACGCTTTTAAAAATGTTGCCATAAATTTTGCTTTCACGGCCTTTTTTTTGAGAAAACGTGGCCAATAATTTGTAATAGATTTGGCGGTGTTTTTAATTTAAGGCGCCGCTAATAATACAGGAATTGGCGGCGGTTTAGTAATCAAATGCCGTTAAAGAAAATCCTAAAATATTTTGCCTAAATATAACACTTATAAATCGCCGTCCCTCTAGGGTTCTCTGCAATCATGAGTTTTTTTCGCGTTCGATCCAGTGCGCCGAAAGAAGGAAAATCCGCTCGATCTCCAGCCGCCGAAAGAACGAAACTCTCCTCCCTCTCCGCCGAAAGAACACCCTCCGACCAATCTCATCACCAGAACCATGGGTCCTCTTAAAATGTTTAAACTTTATGTTGTTCCTTATTCGGTATGTCTTTAATGATTTTTCATTGACTTCTGTTTCATGTCAGTACTTGGAATCCTTGGCCATATAAACCTTCTAATCTGTTTCTTTAATTGCAGCTGTTTGTTATGTGGATGGACATTGTGACTTATTTACATCACCATGGACATGAGGAGAAGCTTCCCTGGTACCGAGGAAGGGTCAAGATTATGTCATTATTGTTGAATGTCATCTAATCAGTTTCCTCCATGAGCCAGTGGTTGGTGAAATCCTTGAGGGGTCGCTCGCTTGGATGGTATTGGGGCTTCAGAATTGAAACTAGAGGTCCATTCAAATGAAAATGAACATCTAGTTGTAACTTCGAAGTCCCAATTTCATCCAAACGAATGGACTCTTGCTAAATTAGATGTTGGTCTTGTTAGAATTTTTGAAGTGAGCTACCGCAGGCGCTACCGCTACCGCCGGTGGTAGCTCAGCTTCTATGTGGCGTCTCCCAGATCTATAAATATGGGGTTAATTCCCCTGCAGAGATTAAGAGAGAGAAATAGAGACTTGAGCGGTCTCCATTTGGCGGTCTCAGATAGAGCGAACTCGGAGTGAGTTCGGCAAGCGACCTAGAGAAGGTTTTTTGAGTGTGGGTGATCGCTAGGAGCTAGCGCAGGCGGTAGTGGCTGAAGCGGTCTGCAACCTGCGGTCACGTCAGCGGAGTGTGCGAGCAGCAAGCTTGCGGTCTGAGAGCTAGCGCGGGAGTTAGGAGGTAGAGTCGGTGATAGTGAGAGTAGGAGAAGTGGACTCTGTTCGCGACCAGTTCTTTTTCTTTATATTTGGCTATTATAAACCAAGTTGTATGCAACTTATATTCAGTCTTATCTCTTGTAATTTGTAACTATCTGTCAAACAATAAAGATGTGGTTTTTGTTCATTCTTGGTGTGCTTGTCTTGGTGTTACATCGATCTTGAAAATTTCACATGGTATCAGAGGTAGGTTGGAACAAGCACTGAGTAACAAGCATTGAGCAACCAAGATGGACGGAGAAGGAGGTTATGTGAGAGGTCTTGGCATTGAGTTGCTTACTCGGACAAACTTCAAGAAATGGAAGTCGTGTATGGAGAGCTACCTTCTTGGAGAGGACCTATGGGAGGTCATTGGTGGAGATGAGCAAGAGGAAGTTGTAGTTGCCGAAGGTAATGCTCAAGCTACGAGAGCTTGGAGAAAGAAAAACGCCAAAGCGGAGTTCTCTCTGAAGAGAGCTATTGCTCCTGACTTATTCGACCACATCATGGGTTGCAAGCCAGCCTCTGAGATTTGGAAAGCCCTCGATGGGCTATTCAACAAGAAGAATATAGCTCGGCTACAGTTCTGGAGAATGAGTTGGCGCGGTCCACTCAAGGAGAGTTGTCGATATCCACCTTCTTCTTGAAGGTGAAGAACCTGTGTGCGGAGATCTTGTCCTTGGATCCTGATAAGACGATCTATGAGGCGAAATTAAAGAGACACATACTCCGAGGCCTGCAGAAGGAGTATGTTCCATTTATTACCTCAGTATAAGGATGGGCTACTCAGCCCTCCTTATTGGAGCTAGAGAACCTGCTGTCGTCACAGGAGAGCTTGGCGAAGCAGATGGTAGGATTGTCTATCTCAGGGGGAGATAGTGAGGTGTTGTTCTCAGGAAAGAAGAAGTCCTAGGACAAGAAGAAGAAGAACTCTGGAGATGGACCTTCGTCTTCCTCTCAAGGAGATAGAGGGAAGTTCCTCCCTGCTCGTGATGAGAGGGGGAGAACTCTTTGTTATGCTTGTAAGAAGTGCGGGCACATGACAAAGGGCTGTCGGTCCAATCTGAATGTCGGTCACGTTGCTGAGAAGGAAGGAGGCCATTGGAGAGGTGGAGCGAGAGGTGGAGGTCACCAGGATGGTGAGGGCGGAGATAACTGCTTCCTGGCTGAGATGACGACAACGCCAGTCGATGTCTTAGCCTCTATCAATTTTGAGAATGACTGGATTGTGGATTCCGGTTGCGGGCACTATCTCACTAGAGATATGTCTAAGTTTGCATCTCTGAAGTCATATGGAGTAACGGATTTCATCATCACTGTAGATGATACAGTGCATCCAGTTGAGCAAGAAGGGATGGTATCCCTTGAAAGTGAAGAAAAGCATGTGGCACTGAAGAGTGTGTGTATCATGTGCCGGGCATGAAGAAGAGTCTCTTCTCGGTCGCAAACACGGTGGATGTTGGATACCACATTCTGTTTGGGCTAAAGGAGGTGAAGTTTCTGAAAAACTTGTCTTCTGATGATGCTGATATCACGCTCACTGGGAGAAGGGTGAAGGATTTATATGTTCTTTCTGCAAATGCCTATGTTGATAAGCTGAAGACAAATGACAGCGCTGCGATCTGGCATGAGAGGCTAGATCATGTGGGGATGGACAAGCTGAAGATGATGGTTGCAAAGGGCCTGGTGTGTGGCCTGCCTAATCTCTCTTCCTACAGTGACGACCATGTGTGCGAGGGCTGTCAATATGGAAAATCGCATCGACTTCCGTTTGACAAGTCGGAGACCAGGTGTAAGGCACCTATTGAGTGCGTACATGTTGATGTGATGGGGCCGTGCGCCACCCTTACTTATGGAGGAAATAAGTATGCACTGGTTCTGGTGGATGACTACACCCGCTACACATGGGTATATTTTCTGAGGGAGAAGTCAGAACTCTTTTGTGAAGTTCCAGGAGTGGAAGGAACTAGTGGAGGGGAGGTTGAACCTGAGGGTGAAGAAGCTGAGGAGTGATAATGGGGGGGGGGGAGTTTACTTCTAACGATTTTGCTTCTTTCTGCAGGAAATTCGGCATTCAGCGAGAGCTCTCTTTTGCCCATACCCCTCAGCACAATGGGGTCGCAGAGAGGAAGATCCGCCATCTGGTGGAGACAACCAGGAGTTGACTACATGACAAAGGGATTCCCAAGGCCTTGTGGGCGGAGGGAATGGCGTGTGCAACCCACGTGCTCAACCGACTACCTCTGAGTCCTAAAATGATGGTGTCTCCACACCAGCTCATGTTCGGGGAGAAGCTAAATGTGGGTCACATGAGAGTTTTTGGTTCTACCTGTTTCATGCACGTCCCGGATGCTTAGAGAACCAGGTTGGAGCCGAAAGCACAAAAGTGGGTCTTCATCGGCTACGATGAGCGGAAGAAAGGGTGGAAGTGCATGGATCTGCAAACCCACAAGTTCGTCGTCTCGCGCGATGTGGTGTTTGATGAACTGATCTCGTATCAGGGAGTCTCCTCTGTGGTGCTGTCGGAGAGTGAAGGTCCAAGCAGGAGAGAAGACAAAGAGTCACTGAGGACTCTATTGTGGAGTTGGAATTATCTCCCAGTGCCCCATCACCATCCAGCTCAGGGGGAGCTTTGAGTTTGAGAAGCAGGGGGAGCAGTGCTCCAAGAGATGGTGAGAGAAGAGTTGTAGAGGAGGAGTCTACCGGAGTGGTAGAGAGTGGCCAAGCCTTGAGGAGATCGAAGCGGTTCTCGCTATAAGGAGGGGAACTTCGTAAGTTTGGTCTCTTGCTTCTTCGCGGGACCATTTGAAAAGAAGGAACCTGCCCGCTTTGAAGATGCAGTTGGCATTAAGGAGTGGGGCATGGCTATGAATGAAGAGATGGAAGCCCTGGAGAAGAATGAGACATGGAACTTTGTTCCCATGGTGGAGGGCATCAAACATGTCACATGCAAGTGGATGTATAAGGTTAAGAAGGGAGCTGACGGAGGAGTAGAGCGGTACAAGGCTAGGCTTGTCGCTCAGGGTTTATCGCAAACCAATGGAGAGGACTACGAAGAGACGTTTAGTCCCGTGGCAAAGATGACATCGGTGAGGACAGTCATTGCTCTGGCAGCGTACCGAGGTGGAAGCTGTGACAACTTGATGTGAAGAATGCGTTCTTGTATGGAGAGATTGACAAGGACATATTCATGCTGCAACCACTTGGATACGTGTCCAAGTCACAGCCACATCATTTGTGCAAGTTGAAGAAGGCCCTCTTCGGGTTGAAACAGGCGCCAAGAGCCTGGTATGGGAAGATTATGGAGTAACTGCAGTTTTGTGGTTATGATGCCTCAGACTTAGACTATAGCATGTTTGTGAAGAAGAGTGGAGATCTTCACGTGTTGGTGCTGTTGTATGTCGACAACATGATCGTGATCGGGAACAACAATGAGGAGGTTGCGACGTTGAGACAGTGGTTATCCATTCGATTCAAGATGAAGGATCTTGGTGAACTACACCATTTCCTTGGCCTTCAAGTAGAGAGAAGAGGCGGGCTATTCGTTTCCCAGAAGACTTATGCTGAAAAGATCGTCGAGAGATTCAACATGAAGGAGGGGAAGAGTAGCTTCATTCCACAGGAGGTTGGGCTGAAGCTTCAGAAGGAAGAAGGGAGGATTCTTCCTGATTCGAAGGTCTCCCGGGCACTGATGGGGAGTCTAATCTACCTGACTATTACAAGGCCTAACATCGCTTTTGTCGTCGACCGAGTGAGTCAGTATATGCAGGAGCCGCGGAAACCTCATCTGGAGGCAACTAAAGGGATTCTGAAGTACGTGAAGGGAACCCTTGAGATGGGGTTATCTTATGAAGAGAAGGCTGACTTCAAGCTGCATGTGTACACGGATGCAGACTACGGAGGTGACGCTGATGATCGCAAGTCGACATCAGGTTATGTGTTTATATATGGAGATGTTGCTATCTCGAGGTGTAGCAAGAAGCAGGATTCTATCTCACTTTCCACCAGTGAAGCTGAGTACAAAGCGTCGTGCTTAGCATCCCAAGAATATGTCTGGCTGAGGAGGCTGGTGGAAGATGTGGACGAAAAGGTCAGTGGACCTTCGGTTCTTTGCGATGACAACAAGAGTGTTTTGAAACTGGTAACCAATCCAGCGTGTCACGCAAGAACAAAGCATATAGAGATCGAGGATCACTTCATCAGAGAGAAGGTGTTGGGTGGCTTGATTGCGGTGGAGCATGTGCGGAGCGAAGACAACATTGCGGATATATTCACGAAGCCACTTTCTGCGGGGCCATTCAGGAAGCTTCGCTCGCTGCTCGGAGTTGTTGACGGAGCTCACTTTAAGGGGGAGTGTTAGAATTTTTGAAGTGAGCTACCACAAGCGCTAGCGCTACCGCCGACGGTAGCTCAGCTTCTAGGTGGCATCTCCCGTATCTATAAATAGGGGGTTAATTCCCCTGCAGAGATTAAGAGAGAGAAATAGAGACTTGAGCAATCTCAATTTGGCGGTCTCAGATAGAGCGAACTCGGAGTGAGTTCGGTAAGCGACCTAGAGAAGGTTTCTTGAGTGTGGGTGATCGCGAGCTAACGCGGGCGCTAGAAGCTAGCGCAGGCGGTAGTGGCTGAAGCGGTCTGGCGGTCTGCAATCTGCGGTCTCGTCAGTGGAGTGTGCGAGCAGCGAGCTCGCGGTCTGAGAGCTAGCGCGGGCGTTAGGAGGTAGCATCGGCGGTGGTGAGAGGAGGAGAAGCGGACTCTGTTCGCGACTAGTTGTTTTTCTTTATATTCGGCTGTTGTAAACCAAATTGTATGCAACTTGTATTCAGTCCTATCTCTTGTAATTTGTAACTATCTGCCAAGCAATAAAGAGGTGGTTTTTGTTCATTCTTGGTGTGCTTATCTTGGTGTTCCAACGATCTTAAAAATTTCACAGGTCTGCCCCCACACAGTATAATACACTTTGATTCCATAAATTCTTTTTAATATTGAACAGTTTGTGGTAAAAAATTTGTTTACCTCTTCATGGATTGCTCATATCATATAGTATATGTTTATTTTTATGGTTATCATTAGTCTCATCCAAATTATTTGGGGTTTGTTTTATAGCTCATTCTGGGATTTCCTTGATTGAGTTCTATTCTGTGTCGATTTCAAGGGTGCTAGTTGGAGAACAAGGGAATAACCCAAAATTTAAGGTAATACAACCTTAAGAAATAACAATTCACCTTAGTTAGTTGAATTTTTTGAATCATATCCATCTATTCATTCTCAATATGATATCATACATAACATCAGTTGTGCGCTCGCATTGAAGTCCACTATGTAGACTTAGGCACGGTTTGGCATGCGGAGGAGGTCGTGAACATAGTGGTTATGAACTGTCGTTCGTGAACACTCAACATCACCTAAGGAACTTCATCCACTTCTATGTTCAAAACTTGTTTTCTTTTTTTAACGACGGTCATGGCCGTTGTCATGTCAAACATACATTATATGACAGTTGTGTTTTTGTCCAAACTCACCGGAGCAAAAACACTATGTCGGCATATTTTGTATTTTTTACTTCTCATGATGTTGCTTGCCATCAATTTATCATGTCATTTTCCTACTTTTGCAGGTTGCCTGTGAAGATCATTATTCAGGGTTCAACTCTTGAGGATGCTTGTAAGAAAGCTTCACTTTACTTTGCATTATATGTGTTAAATTTATGAGAAAGAGAACTTCTGTCCATACTATAATAGGCAATATGGTTAACTAATTGTATAGATGGACAATGTATATGTTTTTTTGTGTATTACTTCTACATGAATTTGTACTTGCATGTATCAAGATTGAGTTAAACAGCTTTGATGATGTAATAACAATGGGTTCAAGCCAAACAAAGACAAGTGGTAAAATCTATGTACACTTTCCCTCAAATCAATGCATAGTTATAGTCTGCTACTACCAGAAATGGTCAGGTTGGATGGTTTTTATTTTTTTTAAAATGCTGCAACCTTTGGCGGTGTTTTAAAAAAAACGCCGCAAACTTTAGTGGCGTTTTAAAAAAAAAACGCCGCTAACTCTTAGCGGCGCTTTTTTTAAAAACGCCGCTAACTTTTGGCGGCGTTTTTTAAAAAAATGCCGCGAATGCCTCTGAGTTTTCGCGGCAGTCTCTACTGCGACGCTTTTTCAAGCTCCACGAAAGCTTTCGCGGCGCTTGAAAAACGCCGCCAAAGGTATAAAAAAAACGCCGCAATAGACCTGTTTTGTTGTAGTGTCTTATTACTAATGTCTCTGATGTTCACTGGAGTGCTCTTGCGCCCACGGCGAATTCTTCTATGTCCCACCTTTTGAGCCTCCTGATCATGTGCCTATTTTAGGAGTTTCTTATAGTACCCAAAACCCCTGGTTTACGGAGTTGGTCATGTTAGTAGTTCATATTTTACATTTGTTGATTGTTCATTTATATTTAGTGCATGATTCATCTGTGTTGTGTGAGTCACACATATTGTATGTTTTACATCATTTGCATGAAATGCATGACCTAATCCGGAAGAAAACTACTAGCAATATTGAGTTATATATGGTATGGGCAAATAGGCACAAACGTGAGCAGCATTTTCGGGTGCGTGAGCATGTCATGGTCGGACTTTGCAAGGATGGGCTCCCAAAAGGAGCCGCTATTAAACTACAACTTAAGCGAATGAGTCCTTATAGGGTTATAAAGAAAATTGGGACAAATGCCTACGAAATCGATTCCCCTACAAATATGGGTATTCATCCCATATTTAATACGAAAGATTTGGCACATTACTTTGAGCCTCTCAAGCATAGAGACCCATACCATGAACCTCTTCTGCCACCCTCCCAGTTACAGCTTGCCACTTCCCATGTTCATCTTGGGCGAGCACCTGCGAACTTGCCCGACCACCCATGATTCCAACGATTTTTTTGGATCCACCAACACGGGAGGTGAGAGTTGAGAGCATTATTGATATTATGGCACACGAGTGCATCACCACTACAGTCGATCGGTCTTGTCGTTACTTGGTGCACAGGAGTGGACGCCCCACCTTTGTTGATGCTTGGATACCGGCGACGGAGCTTGATAGACTTACCCCCGATCTTCGACTACAACTCAGTCATCTTCATTCCTCGGAGATGAATGTTTTTCAATCGGGGGGAATTGATGGGGATCGGCTGCATGTTCGTGATCGGAGGAGATCGGTGCACCACTAGGCGAGACCCGTTTTTGCAAATTTGTCGGAGATCGGATCGGCGATCTGAGACCGCGAGCAAGACAGGGGTGTCGTTTTACATTTTATATGTAATTTATTTTATTTTTTGGGGCTTGTATTTAGTGTTTATGACACCGGGCGTAACGGACAATCATAGTCGTTCATGTCGGGTGCCCAACCGCCCTCTCGTTATAAATAGGGGCGGGTGTTTTCATTTTCATTTCATTGTGTATTTTGTGAGTGAATCCAAAATCTGCAATCGAATCATGCTGCGACGCCGCAAGATCCCGGGGTGCGACATCCCGGTTTCTTTTTCATTTACCCATTCAATTTCAGTTATTTGTTTCTATTCCAGTAACCCTTCAGGGTTTTCTCCCTGCTTCCCACGATCTTGACATCCTAACTGCATATCCGTCGGCCCAGTTCATCGTCCGTCCCCTGTAGCCACTAAAGTTTCCGCACAACTTCGTCGTGTAAGCCGCAAAACCTTCACTCCCATACATCCTCCATCTCCATGGCCAACGCACGCCTCTGTTCTTCTCCACCCGTATTCAAGAGAATCGCATCCCCATGGCTCGTCTATTCCAGTCAACTGTTCATCGTCTTCCTCCTGGCCCCATCTCCCATCTGACTGAAACTTGCACCCTAAAGTGCTCACGTCATTACCCCCCTTCTCATTTTTCCCGTGGATCCACCCTCTCCTAAACCGCAGCGGTATTTCCCTCGTCGTGCG
The DNA here is from genome assembly GCA_033032865.1 of Dactylorhiza incarnata. Lineage (NCBI taxonomy): Eukaryota > Viridiplantae > Streptophyta > Magnoliopsida > Asparagales > Orchidaceae > Dactylorhiza > Dactylorhiza incarnata. The sequence goes on from JAWHQI010000293.1 coordinate 1,871,113, forward strand.
TCTCCATCCTCCTCATCTCGAGCCGCCAACATCGTTCGTCTTCCCCACTAGCAGGCCCTCTTCTATATGAATACTCCTCAGTCCAGTTTTCCCTATCCCCCAACCACCAACAAGCCTTAATTCCTGCTGGCAATTCCTTCGCATCCCATAAGCCCTCATTCTCCATTCCAGAACTACAGTTCAACCACAATCGGGCAGCCCCTCCACCCCGTTGTTGCATTCTACCGCCGCCGCAGGATTCTTATCTTGTGAGTAACTTTATTTTAGTGTGTTTTATTTTTCTATGTTTAATGCTTGAATGTTTTCTCATATCTTCAGTGGAAAAGCAAGATGTAAATTTACAGTATGTGAATTATGAGTTATACTTAATCTGTATTTTATATATATTTCACAAATTTTAGAATCTATAATAAAAATTGGTCCTTCTATAAAAAAGTATCACATGAGAAACGGGTTATTATGAATATTTTTTAGGAGTTACTTATAATAGTTTCAAATGTTACAAACTCTTCATATTTTATTTAATAAAATTATATTCTATTTAACATCTAATATTACCTCGCCTTTCCTATTACTTTTTTTTTCCACTAGCAATTTTTTGGTGCTGTTACAGCAGTCGCGCACTGGCGAAAACTGTGAGACATTATTTTAGGTGCGTATAAGTGAAATTCGTATACAATAAATGCAACCCCAGATTGGAGGAGCCAGTTCACGGCCAACAGTAATCATGCACTGACGCGACATTGAAACAGTCGAATCCCATGCGCCACCACTTAGGGTGAGCGCGGGCATAGCAGTAGCTCGTGCACACCCAAAGCAACCCACAGTCAAGTGAAGTCCGTTCACAATTAAGAGTAGTCGAGCACGGACATAACCCGTGCAAAGACTGCTAATTATACAAAAATGGTAAAAGAAATAATATCAATAAACGATAAAAAAAATATAACTGTCATGTCTTGATAGAGTATATCATAGCAAAAAGCTAACAAACAAGCAGTTGGCAATAAGCCCAGTAAGCCAGTAACCTTTCAGTTTTTTTTTAATTTGGTAGTAAGTCAATAACCTTTCAATTTTTTTTATTCTTTGTTATTTTCATCGTATTGTGCAAGACCAATGCTCTGGATGCTGAATGAAGGAAGCATGGTTATGTGCACATAAATCAAAATGGATTATTGAGTCTGCCCTCTCTGATGTCTTTGGCTTTGATTTGAGCAGCCACTTTGTGCATTTATTGTCAAAGGTTCGGTCTTTCTCCTCTGAGAGAAGCCACTTTGGGCATAGGGCCAAAGGTTGGGTCTGTTTCCAATCTTCCCCCGCCCATACCCCCAATGATTGGGGACTATATGGGTTCTGTTGTTGTTGTTGTTGTTGTTTGTTATTTTCATCGTCATCTTCAGTATTTAACTCTAAATTATAAATCATGTTAATCAAAATGTCAATTTTATCAAGATTGTTAAAGTCCAAAATGAAAATTAATAATTTAGGTTTTAGATCATTTTCTTAATTTGCATGTTTCATAAAAATTTGGAGTCAAATTTATTCTGCGAGTTGAATTATCACATTGATTTACCTTATGATCATTTATTTTCCAAAGATGGCAGTATCATGTAAGTTGATAGAAGTTGCATATTGAGAATAGATTGTATCTAGCAGAGAAATTAATATATATTATAGATACAAAGAAATTTTTTGGAGGCCCACGGTGTAACTATTGAGGACCATCCAAGTAATTCTATCTGTCCATTCTACTTCCTCCGTTGTCCAGCCGTCCAATTCATGCTCCGAGGATCTTCAAATTGATTGTTGTACAAAGCTACTCCTTCGAAGATGCTCTTGCGCCCATTTCGTCCTCCGCTTCTCCACGATCTCTCCTCGCTCACGAGCACCTCGCCGATACGCTCAAACCCTTCCCTGAACGATCATCCTCCACGATGTTGCATCGTCAGGTATCGCGATGTCCATGCGAATGCTTCCACCTCTTTTCCTCCTCCCAACGAATCTCCAATTCAATTACTCTGTTTTGTCCTTGAATTGTATGCACCTGGGAGCTAGGGTTGTCTCCCTATTGGATATTTGCAATCCTTACCGATGCTCTACCTTTTGGAGCTCTTATGACAACCAACATCTAAAGGTACTTCACCTCTCTTCTCCTCCTCATTCAATTGATTTATATTTTCCTCCACCTACAGACATTATGGGAACTAGGGATGCCTCCATACTGGATACCTGCAGCTCTTATCGTTGCTCTTCATTTGGGATCTCTTCTAGCAACCAACGCCTCTGATGCAAGTATTACCCTCCTCTTTCTTATATAATTTTTGTTGGTTTCTCCCCGAATGACTACTTCGCTAGCTTCCTAGAGGTCTCCCCAATCAGAAATTTTGGTTCCCTCTGCCACCTTGCTCGCCAGCCACTTCCCCATCATCATCGTGCTCGCCACCCACTTCCCCATCATCGTCATGCTCGCACATTGGAATCTGGATCAGGGAACCCTCCTCTGACGGAATCCTCTACAACAATGGAACCTTTCGATCTATACAAGGTAAGTTATAGATTCGGCAGGGAACAATGGAGGATCAGGATTCTCTAGATCTACCCAAAAACTAACATCCAATTGTTAGCTTCTTAGTTCCTTCTATCAACTTCATCTTCTCTTCTATTACTCTATTTCGATAGGGCAACAATGGAGGATCAAGATTCTCACCACTTCCCCAAAGTAAGAATCTGTCTTTCCATATTTCTTCCTCTTCCACATTTTGAGGACATGACTTAATTTCCACAGAGGCTAACAACTGGATGTTAGTTTTTAGGTGGAAGTCGCAACTCATGCTTTGTGAGCACCTCTCCACTTTCTAAAGTCAAAAACAAGTTTTTTGCCTTTGCTTGAACTCCAAATGCGGATTCTTGCTTACATTTGTTTTCTGCTTTTTTTACTTTATCCGTTGATTTTAATCTTTATTGTAGCATTAGCACAACATTTCTAAACCTTTACAATTTGCCTAAATTATTTTAAAACATAATAACAATTTAGCTTTGAATCCCACTTTGATGTGAAAGTGGAGGATGGGGGGTAAATCGGTGTAATGATTCCTCCCTCAATCTTTAATTTCTACCTTTACTGCCACTAAATAGTAAATATTAATATATATAAGTTTATATGAGAATCTGTAATTTTAAAGTTAATTGTGTTTGTTAGAAAAGCCCATCTAATAGGCCCATTCTGGAGCCCATATAGTTTCTTATTTCTCTCTCTCTCTCTCTTTAGTCCCACATTGTGTATAAAGTTTTTCTCTCTCTTTCTCTCCCCTATATGTTTGTATTCATACCTGTATTTTGTGATATAGAAGAAATATACAAAGTCCTGTTTCCGTCTACATGGTATCAGAGCAAACGGTCCCTCTTCTCTAACCGCAGCCCCTGCATTCTTTTTTTCCGTTTTTTTCAGGCCGCACCTCCTTGTGGTCTCTCTCTTTTCAGACCGCATCACCACCGCTCTCTCCCTCCTGCGAGTCCCCCCCCCCGCCCCGCCCCTCCCTCATCGCTCTTATAGCGCCTCATATTCTGACAGGTGGGCCCCTCATCACTCTCTCCCCGCCGGTCTCTGCAATCTGCCGATCCAACAGACCGCCCGTAGCGGCCTCTCTCAAGTCGCAGCTGGCGCATAAGCATCGTCCCAAGTCGCAGTGGCCTCTCTGCTCTCCAGTCACACCGGTCCCATCTCAAGTCGCAACGGTCTCCTCCCTGCTTTCAAATCGCAGCGGTCTCATCTCTGTCGTAACTCGCTCGCGACCTCTCTGTGGTAGCCAACGGTCTCGTCTCTGCTCGCAAGTCGCCGCTCTCCAACGGCCTCTCTGCTCACCAGCGGCCTCTCCTGCTCCTCTCTGCTTGCAGCGGTCTCAGTCGCAGCTCGCCAGCGACCTCTCTGCTCGCAGCGATCTCAGTTGCAGCTCGCCAGCGGACTCATCTACTCGCAGCCCTCACAAGCTCGCCAGCGGCCTCATTTTCCAGCAGCATCCTCCCGCAGTTCTAGTCGTAGCCTCCTCCAGTCACAGTACCCTCAAGCCGCATTCTCTCTACAATGGGGTCCTCCAGTGATCCCTTTATGCATCCAGATGGGCAGACCGCTACCTCCCCTGCAGCTCGCCTGCTTCCCACTCCGGAACTACGCGACGAGTTGAGGATCACTACCATTTCTCTCACCGGAAAGAAGAACTTCATTGAATGGGTGCACTCCATTCGTAGGGTGCTCCAGTCTAAAGGACTTCTGCACCATCTCACTAGGGTTGCTCCTTCTACACCTCTGGATGACAGGCTCCGTGACGATGGCCGAGTTCAGACTTGGCTTCTCAACTCCCTTGAGAACGAACCTTACAGAATGGTCATGTATCACGAGACGGCCAAGACAATGTGGGATGAGCTCCATTCCTTATATTCCGGAAAGGACAGCCTCCAGCACCTCTATGACATTATCACGGATCTTCAGAATCTTGACACTGCTAGTGCGGCCGACTTGACCTCTTTTGTTGCTCAGGCTAAGACACTGACCAAAGCATGGATCAGACATCAGCCCGCTACTACAGATCTCGCTGCCCAACGTGCCCAGAAGGAAGCAGTTTGTATTGCAATGATGATGGCCCGTGTCCCACCTCATCTTCAGAGCATTCGAGCTCAGATCCTCTCATCTGCTGCTACTCCCTCTCTCTCCGATGTATGTTCTATGCTCTTAAAAGTATCACCTCCTTCGGATATTACGATACCTCCCTCACCAGCCCTACTTCAGAAAGCTTCTGCCCCGTTACTACCTCTTCCTCCTCCTGCTCGTGGGGGGCATTCAGGTTCTCAGGGAAGGGGTCGGGGTGGCCGCACACGTCCTAAGTGCTCCTTCTGTGGTAGGGATGGACACTTCGAGGCGACCTGCTACCCCAAACACAGTCCCCCTCCTTGTCCTGCTGCAAATATTGTTGTCGACAATCCTTCTGCTACTCGTGCCGACATTGAAGATATCTGCCTCCAGCTCCAGCAACTCCATGGCATGCTCAACCGCCCGCCCGCCTCCGTTGCCTCTGCCGCCTCCATCTCCAATGAAGGTATCGCTTGTCTCTCCACTAGTCCACGCTGGATAATGGACTCAGGTGCTACTCATCACATCACCTCGCAACAGCCACCTAATTACTTGAACTCTCTGCATCCTAAATATATCACCGTGGTCAATGGCGACACCGTTCCTGTCTCTGGTTCCGCTGATATCGCCCTCACTTCCTCTCTATCTCTCTGATCGGCTCTTCATGTCCCGGGCTCCCCGTTCAATCTACTTTCTGTCATTCGCCTCACTACGGATTTGGATTGCTCTGTGACATTCACCTCCTCTTCTTTTCTTATGCAGGATCGACGGACGTAGAGTATCATTGGTAAAGGACGACTGCAAAATGGGCTCTACCTTCTTGAAGCACCCCCTACCATCCTCTCCTCTGTCTCCTCCGTTGATTGGCACCGACGTCTCGGACATGCTCCTCTTCCAGTCCTCCGGCAGGACCTTCAAAAGATTTATCTTCCTTCTTTTAGTTGTGATTCATGTATTCTGGGTAAACAACAACCGCTCATCGTTTTCTCCTCATTGTACTCGGAGTTCTGCTCCTTTTGTTTTAGTACATTCTGATATCTGGGGTCCGTATAAAATTACAAGTGTTTCTGGTTATCGCTACTTTCTCACATTTATTGATGATTATTCTCGAACGACAGGGCTCTACTTACTTCGTGATCGCTCCAAACTTCCCAGCGTGTTCCGCACGTTCGTCCTTGAGATTCGCACTCAATTTTCCGAACCCATAAAAACTCTTCGAACGGATAACGCTCGCGAATACACTAGTCATGAATTTACAAACCTCTGCTCAGAGTTTGGGATTATTCATCAAACATCCTGTGCCTATACACCCCAACAAAACGGTGTTCCAGAATGCAAAAATAGACATATTCTTGATGTGGCTTGCTCCATCATGATTCAAATGCAGACACCCAAGACTTATTGGAATTTTGCGCTGTCAACAACATGCTACTTTATCAACCGTCTACCTTCCTCCGTCCTTCATAATGCTACTCCGTTCAGTCTCCTCTTTCCCTCTACTCCACCATTCTCTCTCACCCCTCGAATCTTTGGATGTACCTGCTACGTTCACTCCCTTGGTCCGTCCACAGACAAGTTGGACCCACGAGCAACCAAACACGTGTTCGTCGGTTACTCCCGTACTCAGAAAGGATATGTCTGCTACTCTCCTACTACTCGCAAGGTGACAGTATCGGTTGATGTTACCTTCCGGGAAGATCAACCTTTCTTCTCCAACCAAAACTCCCCTCTTCCACCACAATCCATACCTCGACCTATCGTCCCAGTCACCTCTCCACCAAACCCCCCTCCTCTCCAGACTCCCGCTCCCAACAAGCCTCCTCTTCTCCGTGTCTACACTCATCGCCTTCCTCGCTCCACCGCCCCAATGCAGTCGCCTTCGACCTCTGACACTCTGCAACCTGCTGATCCGGCACCGGCCTCCATCGCTCATCCCATGGCGAACTATGTATCTCTACATCGCATGTCCCCGCCGCTACACACTTTCGCTACTTCTCTATCCTCTATTTCTATTTCTAACTCTGTGCAGAAGGCTCTCCAACATTCGGGCTGGCGGGCAGCCATGGAAGACGAAATGACAGCTCTCTGGGCCAATCAGACATGGGATCTAGTTCCTCTCCCTCCAGGCCACACTACTGTTGGTTGCAAATGGGTCTTTGTAATCAAGCATGCTCCGGATGGGATAATTGACCGTCTTAAAGCCCGTATGGTGGCTCGTGGCTTCACTCAACAACAAGGTCTCGACTATGAGGAAACATTCTCCGGTGGCCAAGCTCAACGCAGTTCGTGTCCTTCTCTCCGTGGCTGTGCATCGTCAATGGCCACTCCATCAGTTGGATATCAAGAATGCCTTTTTAAATGGCGACCTCCAAGAAGTAGTATACATGAAGCAACCTCCCGGGTTTGAGACCACGGGGGAGTCTAGAGTATGTCATCTTAAGAAATCCATCTATGGTCTCAAACAATCCCCTCGGGCATGGTTTGATAAGTTTAGTAAGGCTGTTCGGGAAGTTGGCTTTACTCGGAGCTCGGCAGACTTTTCTCTGTTCACTCGACATCGAACTACAGGCACGGTTCTTCTGTTGGTATATGTCGATGACTTACTAATCACAGGCGATGATTCAAAGGGAATACAAGCGATCAAACAGCATCTCAATTCTGTCTTTCAAACCAAAGATCTGGGGAACCTCCAATACTTCCTTGGTCTTGAGATCGCGAGACATCCTGATGGCCTTGTCCTATCTCAACGGAAGTATTGTCTCGATCTTCTTCAGGATGCTGGCTACTCTGGATGCAAGCCAATTAACACTCCTATAGATGTTAATCACAAGCTGTGTGCACATGCCTCTGATGATGATCTTGCCCTTCCAAATCCAGAGTATTATCGACGACTTGTTGGGAAACTAATTTACCTTAGAGTCACGAGACCAGATATATCCTTTGTTGTTGGGGTTGTCAGCCGATTTATGCACTCTCCTCGAATATCCCATCTTCAGGCCGTCGAACGCATCCTAAGATATCTGAAAACAACCCCCGGTCAAGGGTTGGTATACAAAACTTCGTCCTCCACCCCAACGTTGGTTGCGTATTCTGATGCAGATTATGCTGATTCCCTGGGTGATCGACGGTCTACTAGTGGTTTTTGTACCTACTTTGGAGGTCACCTGGTTACCTGGCGTAGTAAGAAACAAGCTGTGGTGGCTCGATCTTCAGCTGAGGCGGAATACCGTTCGATGGCATCAGTGGTTCTGAACTCACATGGCTTGAAAGTCTTCTTGTTGATCTAGGAGTAAAACTTTCCTCACCTGCTATCTTACTATGTGACAGTCAAGCTGTTATACATAGCTAAGAACCCGGTCTTCCACGAAAGAACGAAACACATTAAAGTGGACTGTCACTTCATCCGGGAGAAAGTTCAAATGAAGAAAATAGAGTTGAAGCATGTTCCGGGTACCGACCAAGTTGCTGATATTCTCACCAAAGGCCCTATCAAGCACCCTATTCTATCAATTCCTGTCCAAGCTGGGTGCCTACGACTTGTACGCTCCAGCTTGCGGGGGAGTGTTAGAAAAGCTCATCTAATAGGCCCATTCTGGAGCCCATATAATTTCTTATTTCTCTCTCTCTTTAGTTCCACATTGTGTATAAGGTTTTCCTCTCTCTTTCTCTCCCCTATATATTTGTATTCATACCTGTATTTTGTGATATAGAAGAAATATACAAAGTCATGTTTTCGTCTACAGTGTTGTTTATGATCGTATTTTTCTGTTAACCATTGTATCCATAAATTAACAATTTTAATAGTATCAAGCTTATAGATTGTGCTTACTCTATGTTGCCAAAAGTACTACCTTCCAAGCTTCCATGTTTGTTCCTTCAATTATTTCTATATTTTATTTAGATTTGTCTTTTTTTTGGTGAATATTTAGGTTTGTGTTTTTTTTGGTGAATGTCATGTTAATATTTCAACTGGTTGCATTGGCTTAATAGAATAGGAAGCAAGAACCTGCCTCAAATCTCTTCCAAAAAATCAAGAAGTAGTAAGCTAGGTTTCAAGTTTGGTCAGATTTGCTTTCCCTTCAAAATCTTTCAGTGTGCAAGCATGGCAGGTTGGACGAAGAAGCTAGGCCACAAACATTTTATTCTCTTCTTCTATTGCTACTCATTTGGAAATTCCTCTTTAAATTGCAAGGCATTTCTCTATTCTCATCTCCATGTCAGGTTGTACTTGAATGGGAGTATCGAATATTAAAGCTCTATCATTCCTTTTTAGCAGTCCTTCAACATTGATTTCAGATGAAAAATGCAGCAGCTTATATAGTGAATAAAATTTCTTATCTCCTCAGTAGTCAGTGCTCCTTCGACTTTGATTTCAGATGAAAAATGGATCTTCTATGGTCAATAAAATTTCTTATGGGACTGCATTACGCCACTCACAGCTACAGTTGCTTACCAACGACATCGTAATTGATGTTTCATCAGACGTTCCCATCAAACGTTTGAAGCGTTAAATCAAAAGATTAAAATAGTATCCAAAGCGGGAGCGTTATGTTTTTTTAATTGCTTCCTTGAACTGCACTAAATTAACACAAACAGTAGCATCAATCAGATGTGGTAGGGTGTTTGAGTTGGCTTGGACTACCCATAACCACTTGTTACACAACTTCGTTTGCTTCTATTGTACCTAATGAAATCAAGACACCGATAATTTTCTTATTCATTTAATCTCATCAAAGGACACTAGAGTGTTAATTTTCCAAGCAAACAACTAAACTAGAAAGTATATATATATATATCAAAAGTAAGAAATAGTAATGAAATAAACGGTAATATTTCATTCCAAAATGCATGACAAGTTAAACATTTTAACCCTCTTTCTTCACCTCTCTCTTTCACTCCCTCTTAATCCCTTTCTTATTTTTTTGTCATGGAAGATGTTGCCTTGAGCTACCTAAATACCAGAGGAACTCCCCCATTTTCCCCTCTGAAAACCTACAGTTTTTCTCCCATTTTTCTGCTATGAAATTTTATGGTTGTTTGGATGCTTCTTTTACAATCAAGTGGACCTATTTTAATGTTTATGATTACTTTAGTAAACCATATTATTTCATGAATTCAAAATGGTTGGTGAAATTGCCAACGATTCATATGGTTTCTTGATTTCCTTCATATTCATAATGAAATTACCGCTTAGCTCAAATCGTTTGTGGAAGCATTCATTCATCACACTCATAGCTAACTTGGCACACAACCACCACCTAAAGAAAATTTAAGCTAACTTGGCACATTTAAATTACATTTCATGTCCCCTTATGAAATTATTAGAGATCTTAATTCCCTCAAAGATTTTTTTCGTTTAATAAAGATTCATCTTGTATGTTTCTTGCAAAGGAAATATGATCTGGCAGGAAAACACAGCGTGCAGAGAAGATGTGAGAAAGAAACGTACCTTGCCCTAGAAAGATGTTCTGCTGTTTAGGAAGAAGTTCTGCTGCTTAGGAATATGAAGATGATCTGGAAGAAGGAGAACGGAGTGCAGAGAAGATGGGAGAAAGAAACGATCTACCTTGCCCTAGAAAGAAGTTCTGCTGCTTAGGAAGAAGTTCTGCTACTTAATGGGAGATTTCTGCGGCGACATCTGCGTGAGGAAGAACCACCGTCGGCAACGTGTGCGTGAGGAGAGAATCGTGGGTCGGCAGGGCGAGGTTTCTGGAAGAACGAGCAATCGGGAATGGCGAAGAGGAAAGCACGGAAATAACACTGGGTTGCGATCGCGTATCTAAACTAATAAATAATAATAATTATAAACACCTGCATGATACGAATATATTAGTTGGCTTTCTAAATTATTAGAGAGCTTAATTTCTATCAACCGGATATGAATATATTAATTTCTCTATTAGATGGTTTTTCATTGTATCTATAATATATATTAATTTCACTATTAGATACAATCTATTTTCAAAATGCAACTCCAATCAGCATTATACAAATGTCGTCTCATTTCTTTTCAAACTTTTGATAATTGCCATCTCTCGAAAATAAAAGATCACAAGGTAAATCATTGTGATAAATCAACTAATAAAATAAATTTTACTCTACATTTTTATGAAACACGTGCAAAATAAGAAAAATTTCTAAAGCCTTGGAGAAGGAGAGGCTGCCGCCCCTTATTAGGGGCGGCGGCCAAGGATGGGCGGCCGATTTGGCCGCCCGGTCTTGGAGAAGGATAGGCCGCCCCTTGTTAGGGGCGGCGGCCAAGGACGGCTAAGGCGAGGGGGAGGCCGCCCCTTCTAGGGGCGGCGACTGAGGACGGGCGGTCGAATGGCCGCCCGTTTACGGCGATGGGGAGGCCGCCCGTTTCCGGGATGGCGGCGATGGAGGCGACGGCGGCGATGGCAGTGAGGGTGGCGGCGGCGGCGACGACGACGACGGCGTCTTGGAAGCGTTGCAAATGGACACAAACACAGATCAAAACAAGAAAGCTTCTACTATTCTTTAAAATGGAATTTACAACTTCAAAAGTTACAAACAATAAACTACGAGATCGCACATTTGCAGATCTCGTGATACACACACTTGAGCTCGCAAGTCTAAGTTGAGCTTCTTGTGGTCTTGCACCTCCCTGAGGTCTCGCCACTTCAAGTTGAGACCGCTCATATTCACCAGGACTGTTGCTTCGCCAAGTTCGCTGAAAGGATTTCACAACTCCTTTTCTAACTGCAAACAACTGTCCGCAAGGTCCAAAGTTTCACAGGCCTTTTTATTGGAGCTCGCAAATCTTGAGATCGCTGCCTCCAAAAAATTATTACTTCCGCAATTCTTCACAATTGTTGCCCTTCAAAGCCATCAGTGAGATCCTTCAGCTCGCTTACCCTTCTTTATTTGCCGATCTCCAAATTTCTCACTAGAGCCTCGTCTACATGGCTTCTTCCTCAAGCTTGCACAGCAGCTCACATCGTTGCTGAGTTCGCACTTTTGCTGTCCGCAAACTTCTGTTCTGAGCTTCTGCCAGATGCACACCATTTCCGCTTCTGATTTCTCCTTCGAGGAGATCGATGGAACTGCTGTCCGCCACTCTTTTTGATCGCAAGTTTGCTGTCCGCAAACTTATTTGGCGCTACCTACTTCTGCCCACCACAAAACTTGTCGCTTCTACAAGCTATCCCCAACTATTTCCCACAGCTCCTTTGATGCTAGAAGCACTCTCATTTGAATGTTCCAGTTCCCATAGTTAGTTTTCGTTAACTTTGGAACTTGACCCGACATAGCATTTACCATCACCATCCCTTCAAGTCTTTAACTCTTCGGAGTGACTTTCAAGGTTCATAACATAGCTCTGATACCACTGTTGGAAACGTGGAATGAGCCCAAGTAACAAGCTCGAGTGCGCAAATGTGCAAAACCAAACTTGTGTCAAAGCTCACTGAAATATTGTGAAACTTAGCACATAAACTTTTTATATCAGTAGAAAGCTCTGGTAATTTTCCTAGAATTTATGATTACATATAATTGGTACTTCATTCACAATGTACAATTTGGAGTTATTATTTAAAATATTCATATCTAGAGTTGTTGATACTGGAATATTCTAGGAATCTAAACATAACCTTGTGATATCATTATACACCTCTGGTAATTTTCCTGGAATTTATCATTACATATAATTGGTATTTCATTCACAATGTACAATTTGGAGTTATAATTTAGAATATTCATATCTAGAGATGTTGACACTGAAATATTCTAAGAATCTGAACATAACCTTGTGATATCACACTACAACAAAAATGACTATTATGATCGAAAATTAGCAAGGCACAATAATTTGTTGCCAATTAGCTACAAATTTAGGTAGGAATATTACTATTATGTTTTGATACAAAATTAGCAACACAATAATTTTCTTGAAGATTTAGAATCAAATAATTTTGTTGCAAAATATCACTACTTAATTAGAAACGACATATCCTATATCTAAAATTTGTGGGTGATTAATTTTCCCCCTACCCCCAAATGTATGGAGTGAAATAAAAAAACCTCCCCCAAATTTTATTTTTTATTTTCTCTTCCCTGATCCTATCCCTAAAATCCTGACATTCCTCGCCCCCTTCCAACGTTTCTCTAATCTGTCCGCCCTCCTCCCATCCGCCCTCCTCCCGTCGCCCTCCTCCTGTCGCCCTCCCGTCGGCCAGCTACTCCAGTCGTCATTCCCTTGCTTTCGTCGACATAATCTAGTGGCGTTCCTCCCGTCGCTTTCCTCCCATCTTCCTCCTCCCGTCGCCATGATCGAAGAACCACCCAGCTCTGAATACTGGTAGAAAATCTTCCCACATTTGCTCTCCTGGTAGAAGCTTTTAATTAGCACACATTCATTTGAAAATTTTGCTTGTTTATTAAAAATTGATTTCAGATAATGCTGTTGTTGTGGACAGTCCAGTCAGACTATTAAGTCTCACAGTCTGCTATGATTTAAGGTTTCTTGAGCTTTACCAACTGCTTCGCTTTGAACATAGTACACATTCATTCATATGAATTAAAAGTTTTTGATGAAATTACTTATTTTCTATCTTTCTTATGTTAGTTTATCCTTATTGTCTTTTGTAATTCTTTGATATATTTTGTTGGTGCCATTAGCTTTTGGTAAGGCTGATGTAGGGCACCGAGTGAAGTGGTCGCACGCGATTACGAACAAAGATTCTCGCCGCTCCGCTCTAACCAAACACAAATTAAACGCAGCCCTCGAATATGCTTATTGTTAATTTTAACGCAGCGTACGGGTAGCAACCGCTAGAGTATGAATATAGACTATATGTCTATATCCACACAAGCTAAAAGGAGTAATATTGACTCCGGACGAGCGCGGTGTTGTACCAAAGAAAATCCATCAAAACAAATCGATTCGGAAAGGGTGGATGTTTCCCCAATAAGAACAAATGAGGATCACCACTCCTCGTCGAATAAAAGATAAAAACCCTAGAACGTTCTACTACTCCGAAAAAAGATAATCACGAGAAAATAACGAACGAAAAACTCGTCACAAAACCTATCCACCACACCTATGTTTCGTAAAGAAAATCTCACAACGTTGAGTGGTTACCCCGCCCGGAATAGGAGATCCGGGATGCAGAAATCCTAGTGTTATCCACGTGGTGGTCGCCGGAGGAGGATCTCTTGACGGAGTGCACGTTCGCCTTCACGATCCGCCGCCACAAACAAAGCCCTAGAGGGACCTCTTTACCTTGGCCAATCTTGCCTCTCTCGGATCCAGAGTGGAGGCCGCAAATCTTCAAAGGGTGGGGCGGCCTCTTTTAGCCGAACTGGGGCAAGGGAGAGGGGGCGGCTGCTTGGTGGAGAAAACAAGGTGCGGTTGCTTGGTGGAGAAAGCAACGGGCGGCTGCTCCTTGTTGGCCGAACCTTCAGGAGGAGGAAGAAGGTGAGGGTGCGACTTTTCTGGGGGCACCGAATCTGCGAGAGGGAGGAGGAATAGGGGCGGCTCCAAGAAGGGGGGAGGCCGAACTAGGAGGGGAATAAGGAGGAAGGAGAGGAGCGACACTAAGGGAAGGGGGCGCCGAACTAGAGAAGGGGGGAGACGGAGAGGGGCGGCACAAAAGGGGAGCGCCGAACCTGTGAGGGGGAAGAACGAGAAGGGGCGGCCACGATAGAGAGAGGAATCGGAGAGAGGAGATTTAGGGTTTAGCTTTTCTCTTTTTTCATCAATTAACTAAAAAAGAGAAGATTTGGCCTATTTATAGGCCTACAAGGAGGAGCGGCTAAACGCAGCCTAAAACAATTTGCTAAACGCAAACCAAAGTAAATAAAGTCCCAAATTTGAAATAAAACAAATAAGCAAGTGCAAATAAATAAAAAAAGAGAGTGCCTGGGTGCCGAATAAGGCTCAAGGGGGGTCCAAATCAGCATCGAGTCTCGTACAATAAAGAGGTGGAGGTCCATCCACAGCAACAAACGGTGTAGGCTCGTTCTCGTCCGGAGGTGGCGGCTCCAAGTACTTCGCCGCAACATAAGTCTTCTTCCAAGTAGTGTCCAAGTACTTCGCCGCAACAGAAGTCTTCATCCAAGTAGTGTCCCTAGCAGCATCTGTCTCTATCTTCCATGTCCTCAGCATCAACGGATCATCAGTAGTAGTCCCGACCGAGAATAGGACGGGGTCTTCAACAACAACAGTAGTGGAAAGAGAGGGGATGAAGGGATGGTCCCCATCAATCCTCCCCCGCTCGAAAAGACTCACCCCAGGTGAGTCGACACAGTCGGGTGTAGGTCCAGCAAGAGTGCCCCTCCAAGCTTCCTGTCAAGAACAAAAGAGGTCTCGGGGACCTTGATCAAGGCATGGGAAAATGAAGGAGAAAATGCAGCACTATCAATTAAATCCGTACCTCCAGAGAACACCAATGCAGTGAATAACAGACTACCCATCTCACCTCTCAACCCAACAGAAATTTTAGTGGAGGGGAACGAGAAGGAAGCATGATGCAGTGGAATTAGGAAGAGTGAAAAGCAATTCAGATCGTTAAAAATGGGGTTTGGGCCCCTCTCAGCAAAGATATTCAACGGAGAAGCAAAATTATCTAGCATTACAATTATTCGACGATAAGTACCGATAATACTGACATTGCCCTCTAGGTTGCCAAAAGACAACTGTCCAGGAAGGATCCACTAAGCCCGAGTCTACCTTATTGCGGGATTCTCCAACGGGTGCGGTGACAACAGAGTGAATGGGCCTAAGTGGGTCGGCTAACACCAAGTCATCATGTTTGGGTGAGTTAAGACTTCTTGGAACACCCACTAATTAATTATATAATTTTAAATCCAAGTTCATCCTAGGATGGGTAGTCGCACGAACTATAACAGCGGGGTCTTTGGGAGATAAGAATG
Organism: Dactylorhiza incarnata; assembly: GCA_033032865.1. Lineage (NCBI taxonomy): Eukaryota > Viridiplantae > Streptophyta > Magnoliopsida > Asparagales > Orchidaceae > Dactylorhiza > Dactylorhiza incarnata. Next base: position 1,886,627 of record JAWHQI010000293.1, read on the forward strand.
TTAAAAAGTTCATAACTTCGTTCCCAAGACTAGATTCAAAAATGCTAGCACTCCCAAAGGGAGTGGTATCGGGAGCACGAAGCCTAGGACGATCCCAAAATTTATGGTCAACTAGCATAGGAAGGACAACCCAACGAAACCACTCATCTCGTCCCGCAGTGGTAACGGGTTCCATACCATACTTTAAGGTCTGGACCGAAGTAGGGGGGACCCAAGAAACCAAAAATGGGTGACGGTTCAACGGGGGAGCTAACACTACATATGGTCCACTAGTGCAGAGAATGTGCCCACACAACTACTACCAACCGATAATGGATTGGACCACTTGTCCTCCCCACAAGAAGACACAGGAAACTCACTAGCCCTAATCCCGCTATCAAGAGTGTGAGGAGCTAATAAGAGTCGCCCCATCTCCGCGACTTTCTCACCAACATCATCAGAATCACTTGGCTCTATTTCAGAATTTTTAACAACCTCCGAAATGATCTCGGGATGACCAACAGGAGGCTCCCTAAAGCTAATGGGATCATGTAAAGGTTGACTAATCAGGGCAACCTCAGTCTCATACACTAAGCCAATCGTGGGAGTATCAACATGGACAATATGACCTATGGGCAGGCTAGGACTAACCGGACCAGTCTCGGGTTTAACGGTTAGGCATAAAGTGTTCGTTTCTGAGTGGCTAATACAATCTAAAGGCTGATTTTGACTAGTGGTGTCAACATCCCTTTTCGTTGCTAAGCATAGGGGTGTCGACTCAGCAGGGCTACAAATGTCCCCAGATGGGACCGATGGCTTCGTAGGCGGAGTGGACCTAAGAGATATAAGCCGACCTTGATGCATGAAGTCTAAGGTGTCATCGCGATCATCGTATATAATATCATGGCTAGCAAGCCAAGGGTGTCCTAACAACACATGGAAGTCCTTCATAGGAAGGACATCACACCAAATACGCTCAGAATAGGCTTTAATGGTGAGGGTCGGGCACCAAACATCGTTGGGACACAAAAATAACACTCTCATCAGGACACACAAGGTGGTATGGGCAAGGATGTGGCTCGGTGGTCACCAACATCCTAGACACCGCGTTCCCCGTTATAGCGTTGGTATGGCAGATGCTATCAACGACCAACCTGCACCACTTCTCACCGTGCTTAAAGTTTAAACGAAATTGATGTGCTGGATCACGTCTAAACCTTGTCGTTGTAGGTTCATGAAATGGGTCTCTAGTCCCATGACGGAATTTAGTGAACTCCATCGGGTCCAAACCCATATGGGAGTAGTGCGGGGGCAGCCCCATTCCTAAAGTTGTGCTCATAGGCTAGGGGAAGGCAAATCTGACTAAAATTTTATAGAAATGTAATTTTATTTCCGCCTGTTAACTAAGGTAAATTAAGATATTTTTTTATTTTAATGCTGACAATAGAGTGAGGATTGTACAGAAATTTTTTTATTGATTTTGACAAAAATTTCAGATTTCAGACCGCTATTCGCACACCGCAGCGAATCAATTTTTTTGAATCTTGATTTCAGATTTTTTTTTGTGGGAAAATATGTGAGTGCAAGTGTCCTACAAGAAAAACGATGAGGATTGTGCCAATTAGGAAACCGGCACGAACCTGGCTTTGATACCAAATTGATGTAGGCCACCGAGTGAAGTGGTCGCACGCGATTACGAACAAAGATTCTCGCCACTCCGCTCTAACCAAACACAAATTAAACGCAGCCCTCGAATATGCTTATTGTTAATTTTAACGCAGCGTACGGGTAACAACCGCTAGAGTATGAATATAGACTATAGGTCTATATCCACACAAGCTAAAAGGAGTAATATTGACTCCGGACGAGCGCAGTGTTGTACCAAAGAAAATCCACCAAAACAAATCGATTCGGAAAGGGTGGATGTTTCCCCAACAAGAACAAATGAGGATCGGCACTCCTCGTCGAATAAAAGATAAAAACCTAGAACGTTCTACTACTCCGAACGAAGATAATCACGAGAAAATAACGAACGAAAAACTCGTCACAGAACCTATTCACCACTCCTATGCTTCGTAGAGAAAATCTCATAAACGTTGAGTGGTTACCCCGCCCGGAATAGGAGATCCGGGATGCAGAAATCCTAGTGTTATCCACGTGGTGGTCGCCAGAGGAGGATCTCTTGACGGAGTGCACGTTCGCCTTCACGATCCGCCGCCACAAACAAAGCCCTAGAGGGACCTCTTTACCTTGGCCAATCTTGCCTCTCTCGGATCCAGGGTGGAGGCTGCAAATCTTCAAAGGGTGGGGCGGCCTCTTTTAGCCGAACTGGGGCAAGGGAGAGGGGGCGGCTGCTTGGTGGAGAAAACAAGGTGTGGTTGCTTGGTGGAGAAAGCAAGGGGCGGCTGCTCCTTGTTGGCCGAACCTTCAGGAGGAGGAAGAAGGTGAGGGTGCGGCTTTTCTGGGGGCACCGAATCTGCGAGAGGGAGGAGGAATAGGGGCGGCTCCAAGAACGGGGGAGGCCGAACTAGGTGGGGAATAAGGAGGAAGGAGAAGGGCGACACTAAGGGAAGGGGGCGCCGAACTAGAGAGGGGGAGACGGAGAGGGGCGACACAAAAGGGGAGCGCCGAACCTGTGAGGGGGAAGAACGAGAAGGGGCGGCCACGATAGAGAGAGGAATCAGAGAGAGTAGATTTAGGGTTTAGCTTTTCTCTTTTTTCATCAATTAACTAAAATAGAGAAGGTTTGGCCTATTTATATGCCTACAAGGAGTAGCGGCTAAACGCAGCTCAAAACAATTTGCTAAACACAAACCAAAGTAAATAAAGTCCCAAATTTGAAATAAAACAAATAATCAAGTGCAAAAAAAAAGAGTGCCCGGGCGCCGAATAAGGCTCAAGGGGGGTCCAAATCAGCATCGAGTCTCGTCCAATAAAGAGGTGGAGGTCCATCCGCAGCAACAAACGGTGTAGGCTCGTTCTCGTCCGGAGGTGGCGGCTCCAAGTACTTCGCCGCAACATAAGTCTTCTTCCAAGTAGTGTCCAAGTACTTCGCCGCAACAGAAGTCTTCATCCAAGTAGTGTCCCTAGCAACATCTGTCTCTATCATCCATGTCCTCAGTATCAACGGATCATCAGTAGTAGTCCCGACCCAGAATAGGACGGGGTCTTCAACAGCAACAATAGTGGAAAGAGAGGGGATGAAGGGATGGTCCCCATCAAAGGCACATTGGGAAATTTTTCTCAGGTCCCGAGCAATTGAGACGCAGTGCTTTGTAAGCTTCTAGATATCCTTTTCTACAACTGAGATTTCTATGTTTCTTTCTTGGATCTATGTTCATTAGTGTTGAAATATTTTCTATATATTGAATTCTCTGATGTAAGAAAATTATATTTCAAAATAGTAATTGATAACAACAAAGATAGCACACTAATAGTGCTTTACCTGAACTTTGACTATCGAGTGCTATCCATTTTCCTCATATTGATTGATAAATTTTATTGACTTCAAATTGGAATCACTACATCCATACTATCCAAAATATTCCTTTGATTGGAACCTTTATATGGTGGTTTAGTGATGGGAAAAAATTGATGGGGTGTTTGACCTAGATTTCTAATCGTTATTCGCTATGTGCATATCTTTCAAGCTACTTTCTTCCTTTTGCTTCATAATAACCATCTGTTAATGGACATGAAAAAATCAATGTTGAGTTTAGATTTACAAAACTTTGATTGATTTTTCTGTTGGTTTATAAGGCGTTGGTTGATAATAACCATTTCTGCTATATACTTTTGATTTGTGAACATTGTTATCATTGATAGTCTCTTATCTATGCTATAAGAAAAATGCTTCCAATTTATGGCTGCAAATACTTTTGTAAAACATCAAAATGCATAGAGGGTGGTATCGGACAATTATTATCTTTAGTGTGACATGGTTATAGGTTTTAATCACGAAAGTCACTTTCTTTGTGGGGGTACAACTATGGCTGTATAGAATATTCTCGCCCAAGGCTGTGACTGGAGCAAGTGTAGTTGAAATGCCTTTCTAGAAATATGAATACACCATTGAACCTTTTTCTTTGGTTTTCATCATTGAGAATTTATATAATTTTATAACTATTATGTGCAGCTATTTATTTCTCCATGCTATCTATTATTAGGATTGCATTTATTTATGTACTCACAAATTAATCTTTATTGATTGAGCAAATATTCATCTTTATGTGGGTTTTAATTGAAGTTGATGACTTTTACAAGAGTTTATAATAAATGTGTAGTGAATAATAATTTTGTATGTTGTATATGCAAAATGACAACTATGCGTCCAGATAGGGGGTGGATTAAAAATCATGTTTGTCTAGGAGGATATGATATTATAGATCAGTACAGAATAAGAGTGAAGAGATTCATAGAATTGTGCCAACAATATCCAGAATATATATATGGTCCAAGGAAAAATTTGATGCCCATGTTGTGATTGTAGGAGCGTGAAATTTATTATGCCTGATATGGTTAATTTCCACCTTATCTCTAGAGGGTTTGAACATAATTATATTAATTGGATTAGGCAAGGGGAGCCATATTGGGATGAACCATCCACTAAAGCCTCTACCATTCGTATGCATGAGCGGATTGAGTTTGAGTAGGGAGTCATTGAAGAGCAACAAAATTCTTTAAGGGATATGATTGTCCATGTCGTTGGTCCTGAATTTGATTGGAATATTAGGGATGAGCCATAAGATCCTAACCCAATGACAAAGAAATCCATTGAAATGAAGGATGATGTTGATAGTCCTCTTTGGCCTGGTTACGAGAATTATTCAGTGTTGTTAGCATTGACAGAACTTTTAAACAACAAGTCCGAGTCAAATTTAAGCGTGAGATATTTTAATCAATTTTTAAAGGTATTTGGTCGAATGTTGCCTAATTGACATAAGTTACCTGATAACTTTTATTCATGCAAGAAGACAGTTGCTCCACTAGGCCTTGGAATTCGAAAGATTGATGCATGCGAAAATGATTGTATGTTGTATTAAAAGTGTGATGAACTGTTGCAAGAATGTAGGATATGTCACCACCCTAGGTTTAAGCCTAGGAATAAATATGGAAAAAAGTATAAACATATATCATTTAAACAATTAAGTTATTTACCACTTACGCCAAGATTACAAAGGTTGTATATGTCTAAAGCCACTGCAGAACATATGAGATGACACAGGAAAACCTTAGTGAGGAGGGAAAATTATGTCATCTGAGGGACGACGAAGCTTGGAAGCACTTTGATCTAACTGAAGCTATATTTTCAGCCAAGCCACGAAATGTTAGAATTGGGCTTTCAACTGATGGTTTTAATCCACATAATCAAGGATCTAAACCTTATTTTTGTTGTCCGGTTATCCTCACACCTTATAATTTACCTCTCCATGGATGGTCATGACGCAGAAGATCGACTGTTTGGAGACCGTCGAGACCAAAAATGAAGTCCCGGGGGGAGGAAGTGGACCGGAGGTCCACTTCCTCACCTGGGCGAGTGGACCTAGTTGTCCACTCGCCCAAGGCAGGGGCGAGTGGACCCCTGGTCCACTCGCCTAGGGGTGGCGAGTGGACCATGGTCCACTCGCCCCGGGTGAGGGGCGAGTGGACCTGTTGTCCACTCGCCCCAGGCATTCGGGCGAGTGGACCATGGGTCCACTAGCCACTAAGGGGAGTGGACCAAGTGGTCCACTCGCCCAGCCCAGGCAGTGGACCCCTTGGTCCACTCTCCCGACCCCCGACAAGGGGGGCGTGGACATGTCGACTTCCACTCGCCCCCTCTCCAGTCTCGATCGTCCAGGTTTGTGGTTGAGCTGCGGATAGTAGGTTTTTCGCTATCCGCAGCCCAATTTTGGGAAGTCTATAAATAGACCGCCATGAGCACCTTGGGAAGGGTTGGTCTCTACCTCTCTCCCTCGTGTGTGACTTGTGAGCAAGCACCCCAACCCTCCGTCAGCTGAGGTTGACGTTGAGGTGTTACTTAGTGCTCTCCAGGGTGCCCAGGCTCAGCATTGGCTTGGGAGGGGATGCTCTCTTTGATCTTCCGGGTATGTGGTGGGACCTCCTCGCTGCAGCTTAAAGGGTCTGTTCAGGTGTTCAGGTTTTCGTAGGTGCAAGGTCCTTCGGCTCTTAGCGATCGGTCACGTGTTCTAGTTCGGGTGAAGTAAGGGTTAGCTGCATCCCCCTTTCGAACGTCGAAGCCGGTTCTCTGGTTTCAACATTCTGGTGCGGTGAGCGTGTACACAGCTAGTTCGGAAAGCTCTGGGCAAGTCTCATGGCTGGAAGCGATGAGCTGGGGTACTTACCCCCTACCAGCAAGTGCTTGAAGAAAAGGGATTTTGACGAGTTCAGGAAATCGATCCTGGAGCTCTTGCGGGTCACACTCCCCCTCACGGCGAGTGCTCGACACCACCTGCACCTGTGCTCGCCTTGCCATCTCCGATGGAGGCGGGGCAAGCGCATCGGCAAGGGAAGGAGCCAGCCGCAGGGGAGTGCTTGGGTCTTCAAGCAAGAGTGCTCTTCAACAGCTCTCCTAGGACCGGCTATCCCAGTGAGGAGGCAGTGAGAATGCTTCCATCTCACCAAGGAGGGTGGGGGAGTCCCTTCTGCGAGTTGATTATCTCAGCTCCCGTTCCAGACGGGTTCAGCGAACCAGACATGTCTTACTACGCAGGAAAGGACGACCCTCTCCAGCACCTCTAGTGGTTTGAAGACATGGTCTCGATCAGACAAATAACGGACGCCTCCAAGTGCAGGCTCTTCGCCATCACTTTCAAGGGAGAGGCAAAAGACTGGTTCCACCAGCTCCCATCAGGTACCATCTACAGCTTCAAGGACCAGCGTCGGAGTTTCTTGTTGTGGTTCTCCACCTCAAAGAAGGGGGGCGGAGGCCCTGTTCTTGATTCAACAAAAGCGCGGGGAGACGCTGGGAAGCTACGCAGACCGGTTTCAGGAACAAGTCCTTCACCTCCAGGCTGACCAGAGAAGCAGGAGAGACTAGGAGAAAGAGAAGGAATAAGAAGACAAAGAAAGTAGAGTAGGTAATGAAGTAGATGACCGAGTTGCATATGGCCAAGTAGGCGCAAGAAGGCGCGTTGTAATATGTAACCTCCTCGTTATAAGTGAGAAATATTTAGAGGTAGTATCTTAGGTAAGATCCCCGACTAGAGACCATTCTCCGGGCTCAGTCATGTCGGCAGATGGGAGACTCATCGGGTCGACTCGCTACTTGGTAATTGGATTGGGAAGGCGTTGAGTTCCTCTGCCTCTAGGTAAGCTAAGCTCCTAGGACGTGGATGGGTACTTCCGCCTCCAATTGGATTGGGAAGGCATTGAGTTCCTCTGCCTCCAGATAAGCTAAGCCCCTAGGACGTGGATGAGTACTTCCGCCTCCAATTAGATTGGGAAGGCGTTGAGTTCCTCTGCCTCCAGGTAAGCTTAGCCCCTAGGACGTGGATGAGTACTTCCGCCTCCAATTGGATTGGGAAGGCGTTGAGTTCCTCTGCCTCCAGGTGAAGGTAAGCACCTAGGGCGCGGACGGGTACTTCCGCCTCCAATCGATAAGATCCCCGACTAGAGACCATTCTCCGGGCTCAGTCATGCTGGCAGATGGGAGACTCATCGGGTCGACTCGCTACTTGTTAATTAGATTGGGAAGGTGTTGAGTTCCTCTGCCTCCAGGTAAGCTAAGCCCCTAAGACGTGGATGGGTACTTCCGCCTCCAATTGGATTGGGAAGACGTTGAGTTCCTCTGCCTCCAGGGAAGCTAAGCCCCTAAGACGTGGATGGGTACTTCCGCCTCTAATTGGATTGGGAAGACGTTCAGTTTCTCTGCCTCCAGGGAAGCTAAGCCCCTAGGACATGGATGGTTACTTCCGCCTCCAACTAGATTGGTAAGATGGTTGAGTTCCTCCGCCTCCAGGTGAGGTAAGCACCTAGGATGTGGACTGGTTCTCTGCCCCCAGCTGCTTTGGTAAGATGGTTGAATTCCTCCGCCTCCAGGTGAGGTAAGCACCTAGGACGTGGACTGGTTCACTGCCCCCCAGTTGCTTTGGTAAGATGGTTGAGTTCCTCCGCCTCTAGGTGAGGTAAGCACCTAGGACGTGGACTGGTTCTCTGCCCCCAGTTGCTTTGGTAAGATGGTTGAGTTCCTTTGCCTCCAGTTGAGGTAAGCACCTAGGACGTGGACTGGTTCTCTGCCCCCAGTTGATTTGGTAAGATGGTTGAGTTCCTCTACCTCCAGATGAGGTAAGCACCTAGGACGTGGACTGGTTCTCTGCCCCCAGTTGCTTTGGTAAGATGGATGAGTTCCTCCGCCTCCAGGTGAGGTAAGCACCTAGGACGTGGACTGGTTCTCTGCCCCCAGTTGCTTTGGTAAGATGGTTGAGTTCCTCCGCCTCCAGGTGAGGTAAGCACCTAGGACATGGACTGGTTCTCTGCCCCTAGTTGCTTTGGTAAGATGATTGAGTTCCTCCGCTTCCAGGTGAGGTAAGCACCTAGGACGTGGACTGGTTCTCTGTCCCCAGTTGCTTTGGTAAGATGGATGAGTTCCTCCGCCTCTAGGTGAGGTAAGCACCTAGGACGTGGACTGGTTCTCCGCCCCCAGTTGGTTTGGGAATATGTTGGTTTTGCCTTCCACCTCAGGTCAAGTTTAGTTCGACCTAAGGTGTTGAGCTTTCTCCACCTCCAGTTGAGCTCGGCTCACAGGAGGGTTGTTAAGTGGAGAAAGGTTTGCCTTCCACCTCAGGTCGAGTTCAACTCGACTAGAGGTGTTGAGTTTTTCTTCCACCTCAGGTCAAGTTTAGTTTGACCTAAGGTGTTGAACTTTCTCCACCTCCAGTTGAGCTCGGCTCATAGGTGAGTTGTTAAGTGGAGAAAGGTTTGCCTTCCACCTCAGGTCGAGGTCGGCTCGACTAGAGGTGTTGAGTTTTCTTCCACCTTAGGTCAAGTTTAGTTCGACCTAAGGTGTTGAGCTTTCTCCACCTCCAGTTGAGCTCGGCTCACATGAGGGTTGTTAAGTGGAGAAAGGTTTGCCTTCCACCTCAGGTCGAGTTCGGCTCGACTAGAGGTGTTGAGTTTTTCTTCCACCTCAGGTCAAGTTTAGTTCGACCTAAGGTGTTGAGCTTTCTCCACCTCCAGTTGAGCTCGGCTCACAGGAGGGTTGTTAAGTGGAGAAAGGTTTGCATTCCACCTCAGGTCGAGTTCGGCTCGACTAGAGGTGTTGAGTTTTTCTTCCACCTCAGGTCAAGTTTAGTTCGACCTAAGGTGTTGAGCTTTCTCCACCTCCACTTGAGCTCGGCTCACAGAAGGGTTGTTAAGTGGAGAAAGGTTTGCCTTCCACCTCAGGTCGAGTTCGACTCGACTAGAGGTGTTGAGTTTTCTTCCACCCCAGGTCAAGTTTAGTTCGACCTAAGGTGTTGAGCTTTCTCCACCTCCAGTTGAGCTCGGCTCACAGGAGGGTTGTTAAGTGGAGAAATGTCTGCCTTCCACCTCAGGTCGAGTTCGACTCGACTAGAGGTGTTGAGTTTTTCTTCCACCTCAGGTCAAGTTTAGTTCGACCTAAGGTGTTGAGCTTTCTCCACTTCCAGTTGAGCTCGGCTCACAGGAGGGTTGTTAAGTGAAGAAAGGTTCGCCTTCCACCTCAAGTCAGGTTCAGCTGAAAAGCTCGGCAGGAGTATCCCGTTGGCAGGGCCCTTCGTGGATTCCCCTAAGATCCCACCTACTCGTCAAATAAGTGGGTTGGACTTTCTTTCCGAGCTTAAGGCAAGCTCGAAAAGAGCGGAGATTGTGTACAACCCTCATATTTGCCGAGTCGGTGCGACCCGACACGGGTGAGGTCGTGATAAAGAAAAGGGTCATGACGCAGAAGATCGACTGCTTGGAGACCTTCGAGACCAAAAATGAAGTCCGGGGGGGGGGGGGGGGGGGGTCCACTTCCTCACCTTGGTGTTTGGACCTAGTGGTCCACTCGCCCAAGGCGTGTGGACCTAGTGGACCATGACCCACTTGCCCCGGGTGAGGGGCGAGTGGACCTGTGGTTCACTCGCCCCGGGCATTCGGGCGAGTGGACCATGGGTCCACTCGCCCCTAAGGGGAGTGGACCGAGTGGTCCACTCACCCAGCCCAGGCAGTGGACCCCTCGGTCCACTCTCCCGACCCCCCGGCAAGGGGGGCGTGGACGTGTCGACTTCCACTCGCCCCCTCTCCAGTCTCGATCGTCCAGGTTCGCGGTTGAGCCGCGGATAGTAGGTTTTTGGCTATCCGCAGCCCAATTTTGGGAAGTCTATAAATAGACCCCCATGGGCACCTTGGGAAGGGTTGGTCTCTACCCCTCTCCCTCGCGTGTGACTTGTGAGCAAGCACCCCAACCCTCCGTCAGCTGAGGTTGACGTTGAGGTGTTACTTAGTGCTCTCCAGGGTGCCCAAGCTCAGCATTGGCTTGGGAGGGGAAGCTCTCTTCGATCTTCCATGTATGTGGTGGGACCTCCTCACTGCAGCTTAAGGGGTCTGTTCAGGTGTTCAGGTCTTCGTAGGTGCAAGATCCTTCGGCTCTTAGCGATCGGTCACGTGTTCTAGTTCGGGTGAAGTAAGGGTTAGCTGCATCCCCCTTCCAAACGTCGAAGCCGGTTCTCTGGTTTCAACACAACCCATGTTGTATTAACTACAACAATTTTGGTCTTTAGCAACACTTGACTTGGCAACATTTCAAAAAATGTTGCCTAAACCTTGATAGAGAACAGTTTATAAGTGTTGCAATATGTTAGCATGTTTAGGCAATACTTTCTGTGCAACATTCAAAAACTGTTCTCTAATCCCTTATAGGGAACATTTTTGAAATGTTGCAATTGACGTTTCACCTTAGGCAACAATTATAACATGTTGCCTTATAAAAAAATAAATTGCAACATGTTTAAAATATTGCCGAACCCTATTCAATTCAGCAAAAATTATTATTCGCACACCTAAACTATTACTTAAAAAATAAATTTATAAAAAAAACCTCAAACCCTCGGCAAAACCCTCTCGACACTTTTCTGATGCCATTCATTCCTGCTTTTCCCGCAGAGCTCGCGATTCTCCGTCTCGATTCGCCCTAGCTGCGCGCATCTTCGGCGATCCCTTCAGCCCTCTCTACCTCCGCAACTGATGCCCTATACAATGACTCCAGAAACCGCAAATCCTTCTACATCTCTGCCATCGCCACCATCATCGGTAAGAAACTTCTTGCATCTCCTCTTCTCCTTCTACCATCACTCTACCGTCATTCCAGAAACCAACAAACCCTAACATCTTAGATCTGAACAGAGTGTCAGGTTTCTTCTTCTCACCGATGACCTATGTTATGGCAATGACACCATCAGCAGGTTCCTTCTTCGCATACTACGGGCATCACTGTTTACTCTACCCACTTCACAGATCAACGATCCCTTCCAAACTGAAATCGCAGCCACCTCTGAACTTAAATCCCTTCCGGTATAATGAATTACTTGAGTTTAATGTTTCCTCATAAGGTTTTTTCAATATCTCTTCATATTTGATGCAAGGTTTTCTAAGTTCTAATGAAATATGAAGAGGCATTAGGTTAATATGTCAAAAATTTTAAGAGCACTGTCAAAGATTATTGACAAACATCATTGGATTTCTTTTAAAGACATTTTCTAAATTTTGTTAAACAGGTGATCTCGAAATTAACCAGCGCCTCCACAAAATTTTGTTAAATTTTGTTAAATGATTTCCTAAATAAATCATGACATTTAGAATTTAGATATGAGGAATACATGTAATAAAAAGCAAGTCAAACTTTTGATTTACTTAGTGGTCGCACCATTTTTTTTCTTATGAAAATTTGTGTTCCTCACATGAATGAATTCAGTCTTTTCATGATTGCATTTTACCTTGCATGACTCCATTTGACTCTTTTGTAGTCTAGAGTTGGCTGTGAACATATTGCTTATCAGTGAGGTTCAAGAGTGTCATATGATTTATATAGAAGTTGTGTACTTTAACTGCACTGCGACATATTTTTATTGTATTATAAGGTATGTCATTCTCTTTACACCAATTCATATTCGCAAATTGAAGCCAAATTCATAATTTTTTTATTACTAGGTTGGTAAACCATAACTTTTTTTAATTACTGGGTTGGTATACCATAAAATTCATAACTAATCTATGTTTAACAATCATAACTCCAAACTAGGGCAAAGTATATAAGAGAATATACTGTTGGTCGCAGGTTCTACAAAGGGGGCTACTGGGAAAAGATTCACCCCGCGACTTCGGATCGAGTTCAAACCCACTCAGGTCATCAACTCTGGTGAGGTGCGATTCTTTGCTTCTATTTTTCAAGCTTCTTCTTTATTACTTTTTCAGAAATCTCCATCCATGTGTTATACTCATACATATCGTCTACTCATGTAATATATATATATATATTATATGTATAATCAGTGAAAGGTGCTCACAAATACATCATTTGGTTGCTCACAAATGCAACTTTAATCATTCCCTATTTCGATTCATACCTGATTTGTGAGTAACATGTTTCATCTCTGTTGTAATTGTGGAAACTCATGCATTAAAATAAGTAAATGTGCCGTCACTAATTAATGCATGATGTTATTACTTATGCAAAAAAATTGAGCCAATTTCCTAGGAATTAGTGTAATTTCCCAGTTTAAAATAAGGCACCATTGATGGTATAATACAAGATGACTATATGGTAATGTGTTCCAAATAAGACACCATTGATGTGTTTATTGAAAATCATTGATGGTATAATGCTAAATTAACCTATGAACAGATATTATCTCTTTCTTCATATGGCTAACTTCTCCTCTAATCTCCATAGCTTCTCTAACATTAAAAAACACCAACTCTGTATTTTAAGCATAATGTAACTTTCAAAAGATCTTAGTTAATTTTTATTCATAGCCCTTCCCATAGACCTTCAAAAATGCCGGTTTGTGTTGGCATTCCATGAAGAAATTCAGTGCCATATTCCTCTCTCCATTTTTACTTCATTTGGAAGTCATATGTGTATGATAACTTACATTCATAACCTTTTCCATGATTTTTTTTTTCATTTCCAGGTTTTCTTAAAAAAATAATACTTTATGTTCATACGCTCCTACTATAACTGTATTAAATATTTCAGCATTTCCATTAAATTTTTTAACACATTAGTTATATTCTCTTCACACATTAAAGCATGAAATCATTTACCATGTATTTGACATACCACTCCAATCACAATTTGAAGCACACCAAACCTTTGATTTTCGCCTCTTCAGCGATGAACTTTTTAAGGGTATTTTGTTCTTCTTTCCATGTACTTGCCCTAGAATGCCACCATTATGAATTGGCATGATTGGCTATATAAATGGTTTCCCTTTACAGATTGCCTGCTAGCTAATGAATGCATGTAGACGACTTCTTAGAAATAAGGGCAGCCAAATTTAAATTTTTTCGCTATTTTTAGCAGAGTTATGGATGTTTGCAATTATGAGTGGTGTAACTGGGTGTGTTTGCAATTACCAGTGAAGTGGGTGGTTACAAAGTAGTGTATATAGTGGTCGTCTGATTATGTAATAGTTTAAATTGGACGGATGGTCATGGATGAAACATCAATCTTTTTCCTGTATTATTGATAAATTTTGTGAATTCTTTTTTTCAACAAAATATCCCGTCATTTAAAAAAATGATTTTGATGCACATGATTCACTAAGTTGAATAAAATTTTGTTTTAAGGCATATGGGCTGGAGATACTGAATTTTTGAGCGAGGGAATGAGCCAAGCCAGTGATGCGGCCATGCTATCAGGAAAGAAAGACCGCATTAGACCTACGAGTTTCATGTCAACCACACAAATGTTTAAATTCAATCTATAAGGGTCCATTTGTATGGCTGAAATTAGGATCCTAGAATTAGAATTGGTTGCCCATTTTCATTGAACTTATACTCAAATTCCAATTCTAAAGCCCTAATTTCTTCCGAACGAGCGGACCCTAAGAGAGTTGAAAGCAACTAACAAATTGCATCCAAGACATGAGACATTGCTATAGTGAATGACATTGCACACTTTCTCCATGAATGGCTAGGTCTAAAGCAGTTGTGGGCTTACTGCTGGAATAGCAGCATACCAGTATTATAATTTTTTTCCATCTCCTTCTCCTCTGCTGCTGTTTATTTTTTGTTGTATAAATTCAATCTGTATTGGAGATGGCTCGATTGAAAGCTTAGTGCTTGCTGTCACCATACTTTCTCCTCACACAGACTAAATTTTCTATTACAATTTTAACCCAGTAGTTTGGGGACTTGTGCTGTTTTGCTATTGTTCTTTGTTGGTTCAATCCCCAGATTTTTTTTATGTTTTCAGTTGCAGTTTCATGGTTATCTTGTGGAATAAGAATAATAAAGAGTAAGAGAAATTATCGTGTTAGACACCTAACACAAAGTTACTCCTGCATTTCTAGAATTAAAAAGAATGCCACATGCTATTCTAATCATCAGATTAGAGACTTAGGAACTGAAGCGCGCAAAGCGTGAATGCCCAAACTGTCAATATATAATTGACAACAGTGATGTAAGTTTCTCTCATGAACATTGACTTTACATGTACTTTTGAATATTTAATAAGCTGGAGATGTGAAGATGGGTGAATCCAACTCTGGGAGGAGTTGGTTGGGGGAGTGCTGGCCTGAACTTTTTAAGGGTATTTTGTTCTTCTTTCCATGTACTTGCCCTAGAATTTCTCTATGTACAAAAGGCAATTTTTTGTAAATTGTAATCAGTGTATAACAGCAAATCCGTGTATTTGCTGCGATCAAAATGCGGTCAGGTGGCGGCAAATCCACCGCGCCAAACAGGCCCAACGTCAGCATGCACTTATAAAAGAGATGATGACTAGATTGTTCTCCAAAAAATATAGCTACTTCATTATCATTATCATCATTTGCATTATCCCAACTATTAGCTTTCAATAGAGCTACTTAGCCATGTTTAAAATGTTTCCCAAAAAAGGATGCTGACTATTTGTTACTTCTTCTTCAGGTTTCTTTGGAATGGCTCGTCCTTCCTGCTGGTGTAAAGTTCGACCCCACTGATATAGAACTTCTAGATCATCCGAAAGCAAAAACTGGGTTGGGAATTGCTAAAGCCCATATCTTTATAAATGAATTTATCCCAACTCTTGATGGGGACCAAGAAATTTGTTATACTCATCCTGAGAACCTCCCTGGTAATAATTGATTTGTTTGTTAAAAGCTTGACTCTTCCTGCATGTTCTAACAAAATTTATTGTTTATTCTGTTTCTTAGGGGTCAGGAAAGATGGAAGTAGCGTTCATTGCTTTCATAGAATATCAAATGCGCGCATACACAACTGGGCACTGGCAGCTACAGATGATTGGGTTCTTATTTTTATACTTACCGGTTTGGAAGAGATATTAAGTCTTCTTCCATTAATTATTATTGATTTTGGTACTTGTCCTAACCATAGAATTCATAGTAAATTATATATTTTTTAAATAATTTTGAATGTGCTAAATTCTTCCAGGCCTGCTTTCACCAGCAATAATTGATTAGGTGTAGTGATTTTACTTCATAGTTAGTGTATCGAACATAGTTCCAATAATTTGATAAAACTTTTAAACATGAGAAAATCATGAGGCGGATTTTGTTTAGCATTTTGTTAAGAACTGTGGCTTGACATCCTTACATGGCAGATCAGATGTTCAGATGCCTTATTAATAATGCTACAGTGATCTTCGTCAAAATTTAATATGTATCCTTTTTGAATAAGTTGTCCTACACTACATTAATTCTAGGCTAACACAAATATGTTTTTTTTTAAAATATGGCCAAAGTTGGCGACGTTTGTTTTTGAAACGTGGCAAAAGCCGGCGACGTTTTTTAAACAAACGCGACAAATGTCGAATCATTTTTAGTGGCATTTTTCTAAAAAACGTCACGGAATGCTTCGCGACGATTCGTTCAGCAATGTCTTTGCGACGTTTACAAAAACGTCGCTAAAACATTGGATGCGTTTCAAAAACGTCACCAAAGGCTCCTAAAAACGCCGCCAATGCTCATATTTGTTGTAGTGCACCTGTAATTTTGATTTTGGCATCATGATTGACTATTTTTGCGTAGAGAATAGGAACAATTTCTCGGAGAGCGCCGGTGGTTGCATACTTGAATGAACTATTGGTGGCAACCAAAAGCTTAGGTAATGCTCTGCTTCAATGTTTGCTTAATATGATGCAGGCAATGAATTTCTTTTGATGTTTTTTGCTGCTAAAGTCAATGATGAAGATGGTGATTTTTTTTGTATGTTTTGTAACTTTATCCCAAAACATTTTAAATGTTTGTCATTTCATGTCAAGCCATGAGTTGTACCAGTTGAGGCATTCCAATATAGTAAGTTCATTATTTTCAACAGAACCACTTCAGGCTCTTAGGGATTCAGGTCATGGGGTAAACACTTCTTATGCAGCTTTGTGTTTTCCTGAAGGAGTTTGGAGGGCGGAGAAGGACCAGCAGCCCGCAATAAAAATAGAATGTTCTGCCTCCTATCCGGAGCAGTAAAACTACCAGGTAACTCCATTAAAAACCAAATAGAACTGCTGTAGGCGGTTATGGTCAGAACTGAAACCTGTCATTATGAAAGAATGGTCTGAGATAGTGATTTGATCAATCTCGTTGTAAATGTTCGTGATGAATGGATTGATAAAGATATATCATGTTGGATTGATGCTAGCAGGTACTGCTAAGTTTCCATTCACCCGTTTTCTACCAAAAAACATATCTTTTGGATGACAATCGTTTATTATTTAATTATTTCATGACTTCTATTATTTATACAATGCATGTAAGTAGTCATTGTTTAAAATTCTTCATTTTGTTGTCTAAGAAATATCTTAGTGCAGTCAAAATGAAGCAGCCAATTACTACAACATTTTTTAGTGCATAATAAACATATGTGATAGCATCTCCAGCCACACAGCATTTGAAGTAACAACAAAAAAGTAATCTGCTTCCAGTTTTTATAGTCCAGTAGGGATGTGCCTGCTCCTGAAATTGAACATAAGCTGAGATAAATTGTGTGTAAAATTTTAGGATATTAATCCTGGCACTACTTTATTAACTTGGTATGCATTATGTATTTATTGTTCAACAACTTGAGCATGTACAAGTTTGCTTTCCTTCAAAAATATTTCAAATTATTTTGCTTATTGTTGTTCTCTGTGTAGGTTGCTGGTGGCGATGACACAACAAGTTGGTTGCTTGGAGTGGTCAGTGTTCTCAAACTAACTCGCCCACCTGCAAGGAGTTAGGCAACAACAAGCGACCAACCTGCAAGGAGTTAGGCTGCAATATTCCCAGCTAGAATTTCTTTGTGGTGATGATGTTGATGCCATTTATGCAAATCCCATTATACTTTTGGGTTGAACATTATGCAACTGTAATAATGTAATATATCATCAGGGGTTGTAATTTTCGCCACAATTCAAGGGAGACTCTTATCACAATCTCCCATTTTCATTTTATATTGTACAAAAGAATCGAATAAATTCAGCGATATTACCGGTTAAATTGTGGTATCATGAAAATTCTTTTTTGGTCTTTGTGATTTTGGTGATTATCGTTAAATCTGTACCATCTCAGCGTATTTTTTTTATAAGCGGCGGCATTGGCTGAATTTTTTAAAAAAATGTCGCAATTTTTTGGCAACATTTTTGAAGTGTTGCCTTTGTATCTTTTGGTAACAGTTTTTAATTGTAACACTACGAGTCAACACTTCAAAACTGTTGCGATAGGTCCACCGAAGAACTGTTGCCTATTCTAAGGGTTTAGGCAACAACTTTTATATAGTGTTGCCTAAATGTATGAAAACTGTTGCCTTAGACCTTTGGCAACACGTGTATAGAGGACACCCTTATGACAACAATTTTCAATGTTTTGGCAACACTTTACAGTTTTAGACAACAGTTTTCAAGTGTTGCTAAAGGCCAAAAATGTTGTAGTTAATTTGGGGTTCAGCCCCTAAAGGTGACGGTGTTTGTGAAAAAGTGGAAAGGTTGCAACCTTGATTAAATGAGGTTGCAACCTCTTTAGCTCTGTCTTTTCCTTGATGGCAGAATTGGCCTATGCGGTTTTATTTTGAAATAGGCGCATATATATATATGTGTGTGTGTTTTCGGCTAGGTTTTTTTTGGAAAAACCGTGAGCGTCGATCCCCCCTAAATCCCGCCCCTTTGTTCTCTTCCTCGTAGGGATCGGAAACCGCCGCCTGGAGGTTTTGGAGAGCCGCCGCTGGTGCTTTGGAGAAGGTGCCGCCGCCGCTGTGTTGGTGGAAGGAGAACAACCGACTCACTCATAACTCTGTTTGGAGGGGCGCCGCCGGTGCGTTGGAGGAGGGGCTGCCGGCGCTGCTGTTGGAGATTGAAGGAGTGCTACCGTGCGTCTTTTGGAGAGAGGCGCCGCCACCTCTGTTGGAGAAAAAGGGTCGGCCTCCTTGCTTGGAGATCTGAAAACTGCGGCCAGTTTTTTTGCCGGAAGGAGGAGGTGATTTCTCAGTTCTGCTTGGAGGAGATTTCTCTACCGTTTCAAATGCTTCTTCGTCTACGGTTCAAGGTGTTCTCTTTCTTGTCTTCGTTTGCTATTGTGCTTGAAGAGAGAGTAGAGTTTTGTCCTGTTGTAGAGAAGTTGTTTGTTTATCTTTGTGGTAGAGAGGAGTGGATTTGTGTGTCAAATTCGGTGGGCTATCTAGGTTTGGGCAAACCTAGATAATTTTCTGTAATCCTTATTTATTATAGTGGATTTTTGTTGTGCCGTGCCCCGTGGTTTTTTGACCTTCAAGTGGTGAAAGTTTTCCACGTAAATCTCTGTGTTCTTTTGTGTTGTTGTTTTCGTTGGTTTTCTTTCTCATTGTTTTAGGCTCTATTGATCGGTGTGAAACGTCGTTATCTGCGGCCTTCATTCCCTACAAGTGGTTTAGATATTTAGATGATGTTCCCATTCTAACCGATATTTATTGTCAAGCGGAAGAAGTAAGCCCCGATGAATTACAACAATGAGGGAACTTGAATTTTTTTTTTATTTTGATGAACTAAACGATGTGGACTCATCAGATGATGAAGACATTTGATATTTTTGATATTTTGTGAATGCAAGTTTGTTTCACAACTATCTTTGCCTTCTTTACTAGACATTGTCACTGCAAGCTTGTTTCCCAGCTATTTTTTGTACACAGTGCTTAAGTGGTGTTGATATATTATGTATTTTGCTTGAAGATTACAGGTATTATTAGAAATATGCTCTAGAGATATTCTCTATTAGACAATTTGAAGTATGAGTTAATTTTACATTTTGATGATTTTGATGAGTTCTGTAACCAAGAAACATGCTTTCTTCTGTTAAGTATAGACTTTTCTTCCTTGCCGTGAATTATAATTTTAGAAAATTTGTCAGCTTATTTATTCACTATACATAAATTATTGCATATTTTATTCATTTTCAATCTACTAATTTGATTATGGTAATGTTTGATTTTTATCATTCAATGTTTTAGAATTTTAGTAATTCGAAATTATGGCTAACAAATTATGTTATACAAGTAAGAAATATATATCTCCATTTTTAGTTTATAATGATATTTTAGGTAGCATTGACAGAATAGCTTTTCTCTTGCATTTACTTGGGATTGACTGAATTACTGTTGTTTCACCTATCTCTAACTTACTATTTTAATGCTCTAAATGTTGTCAATTATTTCTCGTATCTTAAATAAGGTTTACACCATTCTTCGAGCATGATGAAGACTAAAGGAAGGGAGGTAGATTATTATCTAAAAGAAATCGTGAAGATCCTTTTCTGAATCTTTTAATGGAAGATGTGAATCATCACTCAACCTCGGATTCTGACTCGCAAAATGATATGGACAAGGATATGTCTGAAAAGGTGAATATTGAACATGTCATGTCTGAAGAGGTGAATATATATTACTCAACATGATATCTTGGATCCTTCTTTGGACCAATTAGAGTCAACTAATTCAACATGATATCTTGGATCCTTCTAGGGGCGGCGACTGAGGACGGGCGGCCGAATGGACTCCCGTTTACGGCGACGGGGAGGACACCCGTTTCCGGGATGGCAGCGATGGAGGCGACGTCGGCGATGGCGGAGATGGCAGTAATGGTGATGGCGGTGACGGCGATGGCGATGGCGGCGGTGGTGGTGACGGCGGCAAGGGCGGCGACGACGGCGTGTTGGAAGCGTTGCAAATGGACACAAACACAGATCAAAACAAGAAAGCTTCTACTATTCTTTAAAATCAAATTTACAACTTCAAAAGTTACAAGCAAAGCTACAAACAATAAACTACGAGATGGCACACTTGCAGATCTCGTGATACACACACTTGAGCTCGCAGGTCTAAGTTGAGCTTCTTGTGGTCTTGCACCTCCCTGAGGTCTCGCCACTTCAAGTTGAGACCGCTCCTATTCACCAGGACTGTTGCTTCGCCAAGTTCGTTGAAAGGATTTCACAACTCCTTTTCTGACCGCAAACAACTGTCCGCAAGGTCCAAAGTTTCACAGGCCTCTTTATTGGAGCTCGCAAATCTTGAGGTCGCTGCCTCCAAAAAATTATTGCTTCCGCAATTCTTCACAATTGTTGCCCTTCAGAGCTATCAGCGAGATCCTTCAGCGATGGGTTGGAGATAGATCATTTTTTTGATGTATTATGTCATAATTGAAAAAAATATTTTAGCCGCTATCTAGATTATAAATTAATATGAAAGTTTTATAAATAAACTAATTATATAATTAAAAAAACAAAATAATAAAAAAATTTTGCCGCTCACTCTATTTCCTCTCCCCCTCCTCTAAATTTAGAGGAAGAGAGAGAGAGAATCGGCAAAAATAGCGAGCCAAATAGCGATGGGTAGGAGATCATTTTTCCGCCAAAAATAGAGTTTGGCGATGGGTTGGAGTTGCTCTTACCCTTCTTCATTTGCCGATCCCCAAATTTCTCACTAGAGCCACGTCTACATGGCTTCTTCCTCAAGCTTGCACAAGCTGCTCACATCACTGCTGAGTTCGCACTTTTGCTGTCCGCAAACTTCTGTTCTGAGCTTGCCTGATGCACACCATTTTCGCTTCTGATCGCTCCTTCGAGGAGATCGATGGAGCTGTTGTCCGCCACTCTTTTTGTCGCAAGTTTGCTGTCCGCAAACTTATTTGGCGCTACTGCTTCTGCCCGCCACAAAACTTGCCGCTTCTACAAGCTATCCCCAACTACTTCCCACAACTCCTTTGATGCTAGAAGAACTCTCATTTGAATGCTCCAATTCCCATAGTTAGATTTCGTTAACTATGGAATTTGACCCGACATAGCATTTACCATCTCCATCCCTTTAAGTCTTTAACTATTCGGAGTGACTTTCATGGTTCGTAACCTAGCTCTGATACCACTGTTGGAAACGTGGAATGAGCCCAAGTAACAAGCTCGAGTGCGCAAATGTGCAAAACCAAACATAAAAAGCCATTAAGATGGAGAGGCGAGCGGCGAAGGTGTATGATAGCAATCTTATTGAGGAAGCATCAATCATGCTTGGTATAATTGGTTTGAGTCACACCCCATGCAAGGTGGTGTTATACGAAGCCAAGGAAGATCAACGCCTCGAAGACATGACAGATGAGCAGAAGGATATCATCACTGAATTTGTGCTATCAGAACTTCCAAAGCTAACAGAGTACAAATACGAAAGTTGGAGTATTGAAATGAAAGAGGCGCTTCATGCACGAGAGCTATGGGATGTAGTCCATGAAGGTTATGCCGAACCTGATGTTGCAGCTATGACCACGATGTCATTGGTGGAGAAAAATAGTTACAAAAATCTTCAGAAGAAGAATATCAAAGCATTTAGCTCAAGTGTGTGTATCACGAGATCTGCAAGTGTGCGATCTTGTAGTTTATTGTTTGTAACTTTGTTTGTAACCCTTGAAGTTGTAAATTTCATTTTAAAGAATAGTAGAAGCTTTCTTGTTTTGCTCTGTGTTTGTGTTCACTTGCAACGCTTCCAATAGTGGTATCAGAGGTAGGTTCGTCGATCCGGAGGTGCCAGCAGAGTGAAAAATGGGCAGAAAGAAAACCATTAATGGGTAGCAAGCGATAGCCTGCCATGTTTGGAGATGTAGCTCCCGATAAAGTTAGGCGGTCTGATTAAGCAGGCGAGCTGCAGCCGGCGATCAGAGAAAGATTTGGAATAGTATTCACGGAAAGTTGCGAACAACTTTTGTAAGACCCCATTTTTTTTGCTTGCAACACCGGGTATGTAACATCCCCCAAACAAATAGACCCCTAGATTGGTTTTGTCATGACTAGGTCATGAAAAAACCCTAGTAAGTACAAAAGACCATGTGAATTTAGGCAAGAAGGAGGAAAACCACAGTGGTCTGCAAATAGCAATTTCTAGTTAACAAGCCTAGGGATGGACTTTAGGGCCTCACCTTGATCCTTTTGTTGGAACACGGTATTCCGCATCTCCTAGGTTTGAGAATAACAAATCCTATGTATTTGATCTTGTGTGTTCAAGTGTGCAGGTTAACATAGTCCACATGACTCAAGGAGTACTCATGATGTCTGCCCCCCAAAATTGAGGCCAAAATTCGAACAAGCTCACTATCGCCGGCGGTAGCGATAGCGCCCGGCGATAGCGTTGATTAGCTCGATTCCGGCGGCATTTTTAGAAGGAGCTAGCGCCCGGCGGTAGCTACTAGCACTGGCGGTAGCATGGCACACAAGAGGCATAGAGCAAATTGTTGCCACGGATGGGAGATTCGGCCACGCAAGATCATTCCTAATCCGGGCTAGCGCCGGCGGTAGCGTGAAGGCTATAAATTGGATGCTTTGGCTCCGAATTCTTCATCCTCCTCCAATCCCAAACTCCAGAGCTTCGTGCCACAGCAGAGAGAGGAAGATTCAGAGCGATACTCCCACAATTCCATAAAGCCTTAAGGAGATCCGTGGAGAAGATTTCAACACGCGTCATCATCGTGACGAAAGACCGCATCGACTACGATCATACTCTGCGGGCCTTCGTCCACTTCTCCAAGAGATCCACATAGAGGGAGTTTTTATATTATTGTCTTTTCATTTCATATCTTTTCTGTAAACGGTAGTGAAATCGCCTCGTGTTGACGACTAGGTCTGGGTTAGGACTTAGGGCTGAAATTCGTCTCGTGTTGGCGACTAGATCTAGGTTAGGTCTAGGGGGTGCTCGAGGCCTTTCTGGGGATAGATCGGCTAGAGCGGCTTGAGGCCGTATCTGGGGAGAGATCGGCTAAAGCCAACCGGTTCGTGGGGATACGAGTCGGTATAGAAAACGAAAAAGGATTTTTATTAGTCGCCTCCGATTTCTAGCGTCATAGAAGTCAAGTTTTGTAAAACATTATTTGATATTAATAAAGCATGTCTCTTCATTATTGTTTTACTTGATTTCTCTTTGTATTAATCTTGCAATATTTCAAATTCTTCTAAATATAATCTAAAGTTTTTGAAAACCCTTATTCACCCCCCCTCTAAGGGCGCCGACCGATCCAACAAGTGGTATCAGAGCATTTTTATTCCAATCGGCTTAACAACCGGGAATAATGACGTCTCATGATCTCGCTTCAACTAGTGGGACAAATTTCTGTGAAGATGAAATATCACATAAACCACCCTTGTTTGAAGGAACAAATTATAAAGGATGAAAAATTTTAATGGAAAAATTTATTAAAACTTTAGACATCGAAGTATGGAACTTAGCAATTATAAGACGTGCAGATGAATCGAATAAAAAAGAACGTCAGCTAAATGCCAAAGCCAACCACTATTTATTTTGTGCACTATCTAATGAAATTTTCAAATTCATATATTGCTTTTCCAGTGCATACAAAATATGGCGCTTTCTTGAAGAAATGTATGATCTTCCTCTCGCAGGTGTGGAACAAACACAGGAGGAAAAGAACATACAAGCATCCATTATCATTCAAGAAGATCTCTCTCGGAGCGAAGCCATGGAGAATATTGAAATAGAAAAGGAGAACAATACACCAAGAGAAAAAAGAGATGAAAATTCATCTATGATGAAGGAAGGGCCAAAAGATAACGAAGGAACTTTATGCATACATTTTGCTTCCACCAAAAGCGCTGTAAGAAAGTCAAAATCTTCTTCTTGTGTGATAACTTCCACTTCTAGTTTCAATATACTAAAAACTGCTAAATGTAAGATCAAGAAATTGAAAATCACTATTAAAAATTTACATTTAGAAAATAAGAGATTAAAAGCTAATTTAGAATCAAATTGTGATGTGTCTTCATCATCTTGTTTTTTTATTGAAAATACAAAATCTTGTTTTGATTGTAATAATTTAAATGAAAAATGCAAAAAACTTGAAAAGGAACTTATTTGTATAAAAGAACAAAATGAAAGATTTTGTGTAGAAAATTCTTCCTTGAAAAATGATTGTGCTAAGTGCAAAGATTTTAAAATTGAAAATCAAGAGATGGATGAAACATTTGATGAATATAGAAACAACTATCAAAATCATATTGAGTCTATTGTATCCTCTCTTAAAAATAGCACAATAGCCTATAACAAAGCAAGACATAATCTTAAGATTAAGAATTATGAATTGGAAACTAAAGTCAACTTGCTTAAGGAAATAATAAAGAAAAATTCTCAACACATAAATCAACAATTTCAAACAAATTCCAAAAGCAAGTTAAATATGAATTTCCATAATATGTCTAAGCCCAACAAAGGAAATAAAAAATATCAAATGCTTGAAAATAAAATTCCAAATCATTATCACTTACAAAATAACCACTCTCCCAACATAAACTTAAAGATAAACAAATTTCCTATAAAGAATGTTTTGCAAAATCATCATGGAAATTTGATAAATAAGAATAATATTAAACCAATGTTTGAATGGCGGCCAAAAGTTAAAGATGAAACACAAACTCCACTCAAAAGGGTTCATTCACTTCCATCTCCCCAAAAGCCATCTCGCTATATTTGGGTACCCAAAGGAACCATCCCACATGGTCCCCTTTGGATACCTAAAACACTTATTTATTAGGTATCATCAAATGCATGAAGTAGAAACTTTTCAAAATAAGATATACAAATTTCTACTTCATGACATGCTTTAATGTCCTTTTTATCTTTCTTGTTGTTTTTCCTTTTTGAGCTATCATGTAATGGTCATCCTATATGTTATTTGAAATATGATTCTATCTTTTAAAACTTAATGATTTTATCAATCAAATTAATCAAAATTCATAATCAAATTTTTTGTTTTGATGACCTATCTCTCTTTCTTATATTCATTACCTATATATATCATATAGTATTTCATAAATTGAACTATAAATTTGCTATAAGATATGATTAGCCTATTAAGCTTTATAGCCCACAACAATCAAAGTAGAGATATAACATGATCTAAAAGAAAGCTCAACTACTCAATATGTTTTTGCTTAAATTATATGATTACATATCATGGTTGGTGTATTATGTACGTATTGCGATTTATGTCAAGTTTAGACCTTAGAATCATCTTGATATCAACAAGATTAAACCAAATAGAATCCTCACTTCATTTTAGGTCTATAAGCTGAAACACTATCAAACTTTGGCATAACATTAATCATATCTTCTTTTGCATATTAAATAATAATTAAGCTTAAATGGTTGTGCAAAACTCAAGAATTAAGGTTTATTGACTATGGAACTTTAATGAAGGTGAAACCCATGAACTAAAATTTTAACTTCCACAACTTTTTGCGATTTCTTCTCATCTTTTCACTTCATTAGATAGGCCTTACTTTGCATAAACATAATTAAGAAAAATCAGAAGCAAAATCGAAGAAAATCTAGGCTATATGATCGAAATAAGCACTCTCTGTGAGCTAACGCAGGCGCTAGTACCTAACGCCGACGCTAGTTCGAGTCTCCGATTTTCTGAAATTTTAAAATTCTGTAAAATCAATAAAAATATTTTATTTTATATGTACTACTCATTTTTGCATCTATGCCTATAATTGCTTTTTGAAAAATTAAAATACAAAATTACAAAAGCCAAATTACAAAGAATATTTCTTTTGGTTATTTGTTTGATTTCCATTTCTATATGCAAAAATCAAATACAAAAATATAAAACAAAAACAAGTATCAAAAATTATTATTTTGAACTTAACTTTTCTATTTACATGTATCTTGCGAAAGGGTGATTTGGGCTATCATCCCATCATATCACCTAGTACCGGGCGAACCTCTCACAAGGTAGTCCTCGGGAAGTCAAAGATCAATTTTATAAGTTCAAACTTTAAATAAAAATTATTTTTCAAAAATATCAAAAATACTGTATGGACTTTATTGTAAAAATCAAGCATGATTTAATCTATTATTTAGTACTTCTATAATGTTTCGGTTTATCATTTCAAACTACTTTGAACATTGTTTTCATCATGCTTAGATATATCTATTAATATGTGCATAAATTATATTGAAAAAGTTGTGTAGAACTATGCGTAACATGCCTCTAAGTATGAGTAATGTTTTATGTTTGATAATGATCGCTATTCACTCACTTATTTTGGCATTGTCTACATTTGTGTTTAATCTAAGAATGCTTGTGTATGTTTTGTATTAGTACAATGAATTAAAATTGCACAAGTATCTTACCTACACTCCTTTATTTGCACTTTTAAAAGTTAAGAAAAGTGGTTATCTTTTTCATAAATTATATTGGTTTGCAAAACAAGTGTATTCGGAGAACTTTGTATAAAACAAAATCATAAAATAAAGTGACAAAGATAACTCCACCAAGCACTACTTGAACCTCCTGATAAGTCTTAATAAGCGTTGTGAGGTTGAGCACCTTGGAAAGAATAATAAAGTATCTTGTGCAAACCATAACTTTCTTTCAAAATAAAAACCACTTATTCTTTTGTACACTGGATCACTAGTCTCAAAATTCAAAATAAAATATGTGATCCCCCAAGCACTACTTTGCACCCTGATAAGTCTTAATGAGCATTGTGTGTGCAAAGCACCTTGGTAGTTGTACATTTTTATGGTGCATTAAAGTGTGTGGAAGTAAAATTATTTGTGTTTTATTGTGCTCTTACATCAAATATTTCTTGTATTTTTGATTAAAACATTTGTTTACTCTATTCAAAATACACTTATGTGCACATCATTATCTTCCATAACACTTCTTCTCATGAGTATTGGATCCTAATGCAAATTCTATACTACTCTTTACTTATGAAATGCACTAGATAACCTAGCATGCTTTCTACAATGTTTGGTATGACTTGAAATTGTGAATTGAAATAACATTGTAGTAATCTCCTTGTGATAGCATTATTTTATGCTTGGTTATTTTTGTCAACCATAAAAGATTTTAATTGAAACATGATTTACATAAACGTCTTTTTTTTGAAATTAAACTCATATATCTTTTTATGGATTACTCTTGATTACAATAAGATGTTTCATGTATTTCTACAAGTCTTCCGCATCATCAACATATAACTTTTACCTTGCACTTTCATGCTTATTTAAATCTTTCATCTTGTGTGCATCATCACTTGAATCTTCAAATTCCTTTCTTGCAACAAGTGGTAGACTTGCTTGGCAAACTTTATATTGGTTGAATTTTTTATGCTTATAACTCTGATCTATTTCTATTCTAAACACTCCTCCAACAAGTGAAATATTGTTTATAAAAAACATCTCCTTTTTGAACTTAAACTCTTATTTAGTACTGTGATGTTTCTTTTGTTTAAATCTTCCGCAATGTTCAAACTCTGATTTATTCTTGAATTTCAATATAGCTAAGTGTATTTTATTTTCAAATAAAAATCCATGTGCTATGATATTTCCCATTAGATTTAAATGCTTAATGTTTCCAATAATTATTATCCATGACTTCATATCTCACCATAGCGGGGGCGTAGGGTTGTAGACATTAGATAACTTTATCTCTAGTCATGTCTTGTCCTTAACCGGGGAGGGTTCTAGTGGGGCCTTGCGAGGCACTGGGGGGGGGGGGGGAGAGTGCTAGGTTAAGTTTTTGTCTAGTGTTTGCATATGGGATTAACACCCCAACCTACGACATGTTTGCAGCTCCTCATGCCCATCCGTCACTTAGTACGGGGCTAGGGTGTTGACATATTGTCTGGGTAGATTAGTTACTTGGAAATCATGATTTTTTTTGGCTTAAAACTCTTATTTAAAGGGGAAATCATTATTTTTTGCTAAACTCTGATTTATAAAAGGGGGAGAACTACAAACAAAAGGGATAAAATAAGTCATAACTCTGATCATTTTCAATGAAAGACAAGTCTAAAACTCCTTATCATTTACTTAAAAAAAAAGCTCGATCATGCCTTCTCTTTTCTTTACACATTTTTTAGTGCTTTGTTTCCCTACCCACTTTTGCTAATAACAAAGGGGGAGAACTAACATGATAAAATGCAAAAGGGGGAGAACTAACATGATAAATGTAACCCGCTATCATAAACCCAACATGACAAATTCAGTTGATAGCATACATATTAGGGGAGCATTCACATAGGGGGAGCATATATTTAGGGGGAGCAATTCTAAATGCTAAAATCAATAATCATCTTAAAGTCATCACTCTCACACACACACAAGTATAGTCTCATCATGCTTATTTATTAATGCTTTGATTTAACATTAATGGATTTGTTATTATCAAAAGGGGGAGTTTGTTGGAACACGGTCTTCCGCATCTCCTAGGTTTGAGAATAACAAATCCTATGTATTTGATCTTGTGTGTTCAAGTGTGCATGTTAACATAGTCCACATGACTCAAGGAGTACTCATGATGTCTGCCCCCAAAATTGAGGCCAAAATTCGAACAAGCTCACTATCGCCGGCGGTAGCGATAGCGCCCGGCGATAGCGTTGATTAGCTCGATTCCGGCGGCATTTTTAGAAGGAGCTAGCGCCCGGCGGTAGCTACTAGCGCTGGCGGTAGCATGGCGCACAAGAGGCATAGAGCAAATTGTTGCCACAGATGGGAGATTCGGCCGCGCAAGATCATTCCTAATCCGGGCTAGCGCCGGCGGTAGCGCTAGCGCCGACGGTAGCGTGAAGGCTATAAATTGGATGCTTTGGCTCCGAATTCTTCATCCTCCTCCAATCCCAAACTCCAGAGCTTCGTGCCACAGCAGAGAGAGGAAGATTCAGAGCAATACTCCCACAATTCCATAAAGCCTTAAGGAGATCCGTGGAGAAGATTTCAACACGCGTCATCATCGTGACGAAAGACCGCATCGACTACGATCATACTCTGCGGGCCTTCGTCCACTTCTCCAAGAGATCCACATAGAGGGAGTTTTTATATTATTGTCTTTTCATTTCATATCTTTTCTGTAAACGGTAGTGAAATCGCCTCGTGTTGGCGACTAGGTCTGGGTTAGGACTTAGGGCTGAAATTCGCCTCGTGTTGGCGACTAGATCTAGGTTAGGTCTAGGGGGTGCTCGAGGACTTTCTGGGGATAGATCGGCTAGAGCGGCTTGAGGCCGTATCTGGGGAGAGATCGGCTAAAGCCAACCGGTTCGTGGGGATACGAATCGGTATAGAAAACGAAAAAGGATTTTTATTAGTCGCCTCCGATTTCTAGCGTCATAGAAGTCAAGTTTTGTAAAACATTATTTGATATTAATAAAGCATGTCTCTTCATTATTGTTTTACTTGATTTCTCTTTATATTAATCTTGCAATATTTCAAAGTCTTCTAAATATAATCTAAAGTTTTTGAAAACCCTTATTCACCCCCCCTCTAAGGGCGCCGACCGATCCAACACCTTTGACCCCACCATAGCATCCCTAACTCATTAGGGGTCCCTTGGAGCACCAAGGGCCCATTGGGGTCAACCAAAGAGGCCAAGTTTAGCAAAGTCAACCATAACACTAAATTGGTCAAAGTAGCCTAAATAGGGTCAATTGGCCTCCACCATGACAAATTGACCTTGCCCCTACCATTATAAGGATATTAAAGACCCAATGGACCAAAAAGCCCCATCATGGGGCCACTAAGTTGGCCAATTTGACGTAAGTCAACCCTAGCCCTATTTTTGGTCAAAGTGGCCTATTAAGGGTCAATTGACCCTCACCTTGCCAAATGGACCCTACCTAGACCTTCCTAACCCTTAGGGTTGGAAAATGGGTCACTAAACACCCATTGGGGTCAACCCAAATGGTCAAATTGACCAAAGTCAACTCAACCCTAAATTTAGGTCAAAATGACCTCTTTTGACCTAACCAAGCCCAATCCACTTGGGCTAGACTCAATTAAGGTGGTCCACTAACTAATGTGGTTGGGAGTTACTGAAATGGACATTCAATTTCAAGAAATTCGGTCAGGAGAAAGAAACCCCCCATTTCCCCCCAAAATGGAGGAGAGAGAAAGAGAGGAATAATGGACATTCATGGCTTGGGAGGCCAAAGGAATCCTCTCTTCATCTCCCATGGCTTGGTACACTCCCCCTCATCAGTTTTGAGGAGTTTAATAGCCATGGCCGGCCAACCAAGTGCTGAATTGATGAGATTTCGGTTTTTCCAAAAAGCCCTAATGACCATTAATGGTGAAATTGAAGGTGGCGGCTCTCCCTCTCCCCAAATTGATTCATTTAAAAGCTTTAGGGGGTTGAGAGAAGGATTTTCCCCTACTTACCTGAAGAAATCGAGAGTGTTGGTGTAGAAGTTGCAATGACACCAAAAAGCTTGAATTCGACCATGGCCAATAGGAGATCGACAAGAAATCTCCCCTCCACACAGGTCCTCCCCTCCTCCTCTCTCCATATGGATAAATCTTAGATCAAATATGAGAGAAATCAGGCTCAATTGAGCCCGATCCGGTGAGCAAAAATCTGAATTTTTCCATGAATTTCTTCCCGCCGAGTTCGCCGGAATCGGCCCCACCGGCGGTCGTGCCGCTGCCCGGCGATAGCCACCACCTCAACGGAGGTTGTGGTGGTGGTGGCCGACCAGGGAGGGGGACGAGTGGCTGGGAAACATCCATAGAAGAGGCTACATGATCTGGCAATCATGGTCGTAGGGTGATGAGGAAGATGAGCCGATGCCGTTGAAAATTCTGTACAGGAATGATTAATAGAAATTATTATTAATATCTTATTTTCTGTATTATTACTGCTAGTAGATATAAATTATAATAGAAAATACCTAGAGCCCTCTCCTGCAAAAGTGGTCAATACCAAACTTGTAGCCCTTGGAGTCTGCTTTATTTTAAAATTGATTTCAGCCCAATAGGATCAGTGGTTTGACCACAGAACTCAAAATAGTGCAACATGTACAAAGGGTTGACCAGACTTTGATCTGAGTTCCCCCACTAAACCAGTAATCCAAATGTCCTGAAATTTGGAGCATAGTCTAATTATACCTACCCATATCCAAAAATGGGAATTTTTGGATAAACATTTTCTAAGGTTTTTATAAAAATTTAATAATTCATATATAAATTAATTGTATGGTCTAATGACATCCAAACCCATCCAAATTTTGGTGGGTGGTCCTTAGGGTCATAACATGACTCTGGTAAAAATTTCATCCCAATTGGGATTGATTTGGTTGGGTAATTAATTAACCTAAGTTTGGTCAAACTAAGGGGAATGGGTCAAAAGTGCTCTTGGTGGATTTAAGATGTCAACCCTCATCCAATATTGAGGAAACTTTGGTCACTAGTTTAGAATCACATAAAACACCTCCGTGAGTGGTTTGGGGTGGATGTGCCCTAGAACCCTAGTCCTAACCCTAGGGTTGCACTTTGAGCCTTGTGAAGGACATAGGGTCATATGTTCTTGAATGGTCATGAAACTTAGTATATAAGCTCATAGGGTGTAAATATGCCATAGGTAATTTTATGAGAATTTTAAAAACACTTTTCCCCTCTAAATTAGGTTATAACTATTTAGGGCAGTTTCTTATAAGAGGAATTTACATGCTCATTTTATCTAGGGTGTTGATGAAAGTTTGGTAGTGCTCATATAATCATGATATAAATCTCTGATAATTTTTGTGTAATTTTTGAATTGATTGATTGAGTACTTTATTCACAAGTCAACTATTTTGCCTTAAGATTATGATAAATAAAAAAAGGTCAAATATTCTCTGGAAAATTGTGAAATTTGGTGATAAGATATTTTAGGGCATTAGAAAGCTCTGTGAATTTTTGTATGATTTTTGGAAGTTGTTATAGTAGGTTACTTCACAATATGTTCTAGTTAGGACTTCATTGAAGTATTTATTTATGTGACAAAATGATTTTTGAAAAATTATAAAACTTAGTCAGTAAACTTTTCTGATCATTATAGTGGTCTAGTGATTTTACCATAATTTTTGGATAAGTATTTTTGGTGGTCCCTTCATTAACCTCCAATTTTGGATAATTATTAAATATTATAAATAGAGGCCAATACCTTATTGTAAAATTGTGATACTCTGTATTTGCTGTTATTTTGATATCATAGATTTTCCATAATTTTGAGGAGGCCATGCCATAAGAAGATCTTACACTTCATGTTCAATTTCATACATGGCCAATTTTGGAGAAAATATAATAAATGTCAAACAAATAAGGAAAATTATGATCCTCTGGATTTAGTCTTATAATATCATGATAGACTTCCAGTAATAATCTTGAGTCATTTAGATGTTTATATGGAATACCTCCTCTCATACAACTCATATAGTTCATTTGGTCTGCGTATAGTAAAACTGTAAAACTTGAGTAACTAGTAGTCTACTAGGTGGAAATTGGATGTAGTTGGTGTAACTGGCCTGGTTGAAGAGGTTTGAGGTCACCAAAAGGAGTTTATGTGATGAGAGTGCGCTTGGTAAGTTAAGGGTAAGGTTGTACTCGGGATTGACGAAAGATCGTCTTTCCCATGGGGAGTCAGAAAACACTTAGGGTTAACTTAAGTGAAATGGTAAGAGGGGTATGCATTGGGTAGTTACCAATAATATTAAGTGTCTTGAGAAAGGGAGCTTTGGGATATCATCCCATCATAGTTCCTAGTACCGCTGCGAGCCCCTCACATGGTTGACCTCGGGAAGTCCAAGATTAACCATAAGTTGTAGGAGTAAGATGATGTACAAGATTAACTTAATAATACACTCACCCACACCCCATGGTCACGGGAGGTTAGTTGGTTTGGTACAACGAGCTGTAGGCTCGATGGTTGTTGGACGGGGAGCTTATGAGTCAGAAATGGTTCTTGGACGGGAGGGTTGGCCCGGGGAGCTTATGGCTCAGAGATTGTAAATAGTATTCATAAATGTATGCGCATAAGGTGGTGGGTCTTTAGTGTTGACGGTCGTCGCACCGACGTTGATACTTGGGCTCGGTAAGTATGGATAACACTTTACCCAGAAAGTCTGGTGGACTAACCAACAAGAGTACGTAGGAGATCCAATGTTGTGTTCTTAGCGTTGAGGCGTACAATAGGTCTAGGTTAGGTAGTGCAAATTCCAACCTAGAGGTGGGAGAGGCCCAACCCACCGCTTCCGTTTGCCACTTCGGGAGTATCCTGAGAGTTTTGCTAGCTCCAAAAAGGGGGAACTAAAGGTCTGTGCGCATAGAGTCGAAGTGTGTTAGTTGTACTTGTGTGAATATACATTAAACTGCATAACTTTGCATGACATAGCATAAGCATTGCATTTCAACCCCTACACCTATCGTATAATATTGGTTATGGGACTTTTTATATGATAGACCCTGCTAAACGACCCCTTGGTCTATAGGTTTGTGTGGGCATTCCTATAAATCAAGGTTACACTTCTTTACTTACCTATATTTACTTGCTTCTACGTGTTTACTTTACATGTTCTTACCATGCTTTACTTACTGCTTCAATTATAATATATATTGCGTAGTGGTAGACATTCCCTGTAGATTACATTCACCATCACTTATTATTGTTGATACCCTTTGCTGTCCTCCGCTTCATTCCTCCCGCCCGGTGCCTAGGAGCCACTGGGGGAGGGGTGGGGGATTGGCTGAGTCCAGTTTGACTAACGGTCGGTGGACCTTATCATTTTAGGGGACCAAGGAGACGCAGCAGCACTAGAGGCCGATGCAGATGGAGGCGGGACAGTCTAGCACAAGTGCACCAGTGTCAGGATCCGTGAGTGTTACTACTAGTTTGCTTCCACGAGAGAACTTGTAGTGAGGATTTGATGTATCGGGCAGGAGCCCTTATTATTGCTACCTTTATTTCAGTTACTATATGCGGACGTCTATCATTATTATGATTTATATTTCATGCTGATTTGTGGACTTGAACTTCTATAAGTTTGATTATACTTATCTTCTTCTGTGATCGATATTTCCGGCAGGATCGACATTTCGTAGTGGCGACCTTCCCGAGTGTTGGTGTCACCGCAAAACGGCGATTCTGGGCATAAGACCCGGTAGCGAAGCAAAAAAAATGGGGTCTTACAAACTAGTATCAAAGCAAACCTCGATCTGAAGGAAAGAAGTCCACTAACCCCGGGCCACCCCGCGCGAGCTTAGTTTGAGGACAAACTAGCAGCAGAAGCAATGGTGTGCCCATAAGGGGAATCACATGAAAAGTCCACTTTTAACTAGCTTTCTTGCTAGCCAGATCGCCTTACGAGTGACAATTCTCTTTTGTAGCCAATGACGGACCCGACCCCGCAGCATGGAGTGCCTCTGACTCCAAACGTCGTCCCACCGCCACCGAGTCCTACTCCTTTCCAACAGACGAAGATGGGACAGACACTAACGACCATATGGATGCATTTAGAGCACAACAGGCACCGGCTCCTCAGCCAAACCCTGGGGCCAACTGGCTGAGTGTCTTTCGAGGTCTCTCTCCTCCATCATACCTCGGGACGGAGGCAGTTGTGCGGACTGAGGAGTGAGTAGACATCATGGAAGAGATGCTTGCAGGGATTCAGTGCCCGATAGAGATGGAGGTGCCACTAGTGGTCTCATGCTTGGAGTCCCATGCGAAGAGATGGTGGAAGTCGCTGCTGGACACCATTTATGTTGGATTAGAGGTTTCCAATGTTTCCTGGGATGACTTCAAGGCAGCACTGCTAGAGCATTTTGTTCCACAGTCTGCAAGAGACGAGTTGGAGGATAGATTCCTACAGTTGAGGCAGGGGAGCAGGACAGTTTTGGAGTACCACCAGGAGTTTACCTACCTGGCCCGATTTGCGGACTCGTATCAGCTGGATGATGCAGGATATGCAAAGAGGTTCTATAAGGGCCTCCGTGACGAGCTGAGGCAGGCCCTCCTCTTTATTTTTGACGGCAGTATGGCCAAGATAAATCGATCTTGGAAATGGCCAAGAAGCTGGAGGTAGACCAGTACACCATTCGTAGAAGGAAGAGACCGATGGAGGATCAGGGACGGGGTGGCAGGAGAGACCAGCAGAGAGGCCGAGATGCTGGGGAAAGAAGAACGGAGAACCGACTCCGCCAGGAGGAGAGGCAGGAGCAGAGGGAGCCGGTAGTGTTGGCTCCTCAGCCTCTATAGATGCGGGAGATGCCGAGGATAGGAGGAGGTGGGCCACCTCCCCCATAGAAGTGCTACCAGTGCCACCAGCCAGGGCACATTCAGAGGAACTGCCCTCAGAGGAATGCACCACCAGCACTACAGGATGTCCCACCGGCCCAGCACTTTGGGGGACGAGGACGTGGACGAGGTCGTGGATTCCAGGGTGGAGATCGGAGGTAGAACAGGGATCAGATGTACGCCCTGGACCTGGCACAGCCCCGGGACCCGGCAAGGGTCATCACAGGTACTTTGATATTTGCTTATAATTTCTAGTATCATATAAACCTTAGCTTTACCTTATCATTAAACCAAACAACAAATCACCTAGGTATAGTACTCGTCTGCGACAAACCCGCATATACTTTATTCGATACGGGTGCCTCGCACTCGTTCGTCTCAGAAGAATTTGTAGATGATCTGGACCAAGTTCAGCACTTTGAAGGCGTCCATAGAAAGGTGCGATTTCGAGATGGGTTGGAGATAGTAACGAACGCCAAGTGCAACATGAATGTAGAAATTGAGGAAAAACTGTTCGAAGCACCAACGACACGCCTGAGGATGAAGGACTTTGATCTGATCCTAGGCATGAATTGGTTGTATTGGAACCATGCAAGGATTGACTGCCCGACGAGGAGGATCGTGCTAAGGCATGAAGACTCAGAAGTGGTAATCGAAGATATTAGACCGACATCTCGTCCTTTATTATCGTTTATTCAGGCCGTCAAGGCCCATCTGCAGGGAGATGAGGTATATCAGGTGTTGTTCGAGATGACGGAGGTCAAGGATTCTATGGCCAGTATCCCGGCAGTGCGGGATTTTGCCGACATATTTCCGGAGAAACTACCCAGGTTGCCACCACATCGCGAGAAGGATTTTCTGATCCAGCTAGTGCCGGGAGCAAAGTCGGTATCTAGAGCCCCCTATCGGATGGCCCCGAAGGAGTTGGTAGGGTTTCAGAGCCAGTTACAGGAGCTGGTGGAAGCAAGGTTTGTCAGACCGAGTTCCTCGCCTTTGGGAGCTCCGACGCTATTTGTGAAGAAGAAGGATGTGACCCTCGGACTGTGTATCGACTACAGAGATCTGAACAGGCTGACGGTGCGGAACAGGTACCCATTACCAAGGATAAATGAGCTATTTGACCAGCTAGAGGGAGCCCATTGCTTCTCAAAGCTGGACTTGAGGTCAGGATACTACCAGCTGCAGATTCAGGAGGAGGACATCCCGAAGATGGCTTTCAGCAGCCAATACAGACTGTATGAGTTCACCGTGATGCCCTTTGGACTCACGAATGCACCATCAGCATTTATGAGTTTGATGAACTGGGTGTTCGAGCCTTATCTCGACATCTTCGTCATCGTGTTCATTGACGACATCCTCATCTATTCGAGGACGGAGGAGGAACATGCACAACATTTGGCACTAACGTTGGAAACCTTTGAGAGCACAGTCTCTACGCGAAGTTCAGCAAGTGTCAGTTTTGGCTGAAGGAGGTGGCCTTCCTGGGTCACATTATCAGTGGAGCTGGTCTAGCAGTGGATCCAACAAAGATGGCCACCGACGTGCGGAGCTTCTTGGGACTTGCCGGCTACTACCAGAAGTTCGTGCAGGGGTTTTCTCAGATAGCCCTCCTGCTCACATCCTTGACGAAGAAGGATACCGCCTTCATTTGGACACCGCAGTGCGAAGCAGCCTTCCATGAGCTGAAGGGTCGGCTTACGACGGCCCCCATCCTTGCCCTTCCATCGGGGAAGGAAGAATTCCAGGTGTATACGGATGCATCATATCAGGGGATGGGTGCCGTTCTGATGCAGAACGGGCACGTGATAACATACGCTTCCCGCCAGCTGAAGAACCATGAGCGAAATTACCCGGTGCACGATTTGGAGATGGGAGTGGTTGTATTCACTCTGAAGATCTGGCGGCACTACCTCTATGGTGTTCACTACGACATATTCTCAGATCACAAGAATCTGAAGTACATAGATACGCAGAAGGAGCTGAACATCCGACAGAGACAATGGGTGGAGTTCTTATCGGACTATCAGTACACCATGCACTACCACCCGGGAAAGGCGAATTTGGTGGTGGACGCTCTGAGCAGGAGAGCTACCACATCGGGAGCGGAGCACCGATTGATGGCTATGGAACTGGTATGGAGGCTCGAGGACATGCAGATCTCATTGGTGTCCGAGGATGACCCTGAGCTCTTTGAGGAGTACTTGGCGGCGATGAGTGCAACATATGACATACGAGACCGCATCAGGCATATGCAGAGGCATGATGCCAAGCTGGAGCCGATATTTAGGGCCATGGAGGCAGGCGCGGCTGGAGACTATTTGTTGAAGGACGACCTACTAAGTTTTAGAGGCCGAGTGTATATACCGGCAGGGGGCCGGATCCGGGAGGAAATTATGATGGAGGCTCACTACAGTAGGTATTCAGTGCACCCGGGTATCACCAAGATGACGACGGACTTGAAGAGGACTATGTACTTGTCGGGTATGAAGAGGGACATCACCTATTTTGTGACCCACTGCGAGTCTTGCCAACTCATGAAGGCGGAGTGCAGGAACCCTGCCAGGCTATTGCAGCCACTCCCGGTGCCGGAGTGGAAGTTCGACGACATCGCGATGGACTTTATACATGGTCTCCCCTGATCACATGCGGGGAATGACTCGATATGGGTGATCGTCTACAGGTTGACGAAGGTGTCTAGATTCATTCCAGTCAGGAAGGATGCTCTGGTCGGCATTTTGGTATGGAGTTTTGTGGAGCAGTTTGTCCACTACCATGGTGTGCCTAGGACAATTGTGTCGGATCGGGATGGACGATTTACATATAGGGAGTGGAGAGCGGTGCAAGCCTACTTGGTCACCTGATTGACATTTAGCACTGCATTCCACCCCCAGACAGACAGGAAAACGGAGCGTACCAACCAGACCCTTGAGGATCTTCTACGCCGTTGCATTCTGGACCATGGGGAGCCATAGGAGAGACTGTTGCCATTAGTCGAGTTCTCATACAACAACAGTCACCAGGCTAGTATAGGCATGACACCCTACGAGGTATTATACGGACGGAGATGCAGGACCCCATTGTCTTGGATCCAGGATGAGTATCCCAAGGCACTCGGCTCAGAGTTTGTGGAGGACACTAAGGCTTAGGTGCGGTTGATTTAAGACAGGATGCTGGAGGCCCAGAGCAGGAAGGCCAAGTATTACGATGCACGACATCGTATGGTAGAGTTCCAGGTGGGAGATCGGGAATTCTTGAAGATACATCCGATGCATGGAGTCTCGCGAGTACACGGGCGGAAGAAGCTCAGTCCGAGACATATGGGGCCCTACAGGATCCTGGAGTGGATCGACCACTTAGCTTACAGGCTGGAGCTACCGTCGGAGTTAGCAGGATTGCATGACATCTTCCACGTCTCCTCACTTAGGAGGGCTCTACTACGGCCAGAGCAGCGGATATCTACTACGGAGGGCCAGTAGCTACTGATCGATCGGTTCACCTGGATCCGGTCCGGATAAACGATACAGAGATGCGAGTCTTACGACGGAGATGCGAGTCTTGCGGCGCAAGAAGGTCCCGCTGGTCAAAGTTCTGTGGAGAAATCATGGACAGGAGGAGCACACCTGGGAGCCACTGTACTTGATGCAACAAAAGTACCCGGAGCTCTTTGCGGCAGGTACAATTTAATTTTTGGGATATTATATTTACTTACTTGCGGTAGAAACCCCGTAGGCTTAACCTGAATTTCGGGGACGAATTTTTTATTTTTATGTATTGGGATTTGTAACATCCCCCAAACAAATAGACCCTTAGATTGGTTTTGTCATGACTAGGTCATGACAAAACCCCAGTAAGTACAAAATACCATGTGAACTTAGGCAAGAATGAGAAAAACCACAATGGTATGCAAATAGCAATTTCCAGTTAACAAGCCTAGAGTTGGACTTTAGGGCCTCACCTTTATCCTTTGACCCCACCATAGCATCCTTAACTCATTAGGGGTCCCTTGGAGCACCAAGGACCCATTGGTGTCAACCAAAGAGGCCAAGTTGACCAAAGTCAACCCTAACCCTAAATTGGTCAAACTAGGCTAAATATGGTCAATTGTCCTCCACCATGCCAAATTGACCTTGCACCTACCTTTATAAGGATATTAAAGACCCAATAGACCAAAAAGCCCCATCATGGGGCCACCAATTTGGCCAATTTGACCTAAGTTAATCCTAGCCCTATTTTTGGTCAAAGTGGCCGATTAAGGGTCAATTGATCCTCACCTTGCCAAATTGACCCTACCTAGACCTTCATAACCCTTAGGATAGACCAATGGGTCACTAACCACCCATTGGGGTCAACCCAAATTGCTCAAATTGACCAAAGTCAATTCAACCCTAAATTTAGGTCAAAATGACCTCTTTTGACCTAACCAAGCCCAATCCACTTGGGCTAGACCCAATTGAGGTGGTCCACTAACTAATGTGGTTGGGAGTTACTGAAATGGCCATTCAATTTCAAGAAATTCAGCCAGGAGAGAGAAACCCCCCATTTCCCCCCAAAATGGAGGAGAGAGAAAGAGAGGAATAATGGACATTCATGGCTTGGGAGGCCAAAGGAATCCTCTCTTCATCTCCCATGGCTTGGTACACTCCCCCTCATCAGTTTTGAGGAGTTTAATAGCCATGGCCGGCCAACCAAGTGCTGAATTGATGAGATTTCGGTTTTTCCAAAAAGCCCTAATGACCATTAATGGTGAAATTGAAGGTGGCGGCTCTCCCTCTCCCCAAATTGATTCATTTAAAAGCTTCAGGGGACTGAGAGAAGGAGTTTCCCCTACTTACCTGAAGAAATCGAGAGTGTTGCTGTAGAAGTTGCAATGGCACCAAAAAGCTTGAATTCGACCATGGCAATTAGGAGATCGGCAAGAAATCTCCCCTCCACACAGGTCCTCCCCTCCTCCTCTCTCCCTATGTATAAATCTTAGATAAAATAGGAGAGAAATCGGGCTCAATTGAGCCCGATCCGGTGAGCAAAAATCTGAATTTTTCCATGAATTTCTTCCCGTCGAGTTTGCCGGAATCGGCCCCACCAGCGGCCGTGCTGCTGCCCGGCGATAGCCACCACCTCAACGAAGGTGGTGGTGGTGGTGGCCTGCCAGGGAGGTGGTCGGGTGGTTGGGAAACGTCCATAGAAGAGGCTACGGGATCTGGCAATCATGGTCGTAGGATGATGAGGAAGATGAGCCGATGTCGTTGAAAATTATGTATAGGAATGATTAATAGCAATTATTATTAATAACTCTGTATTATTACTGGTAGTATGGATCCTTTGCGTGAGTGATGATTGGAAAATGCTTTTTTGAGCTGCATCACAAAGGTTTCATTACTTTCTTGAGAGTGAAGTGATCGGGCTCTGGTGAAGTGTTCCGTTCATACTAATCCGAGGGTGAGCGATAGCGAAGAGCTACACGCCTCTCCCGCTGACTACACGAAATGCAAGAGATCCCTCTCCTGCAAAAGTGTTCAATACCAAACTTGTAGCCCTTGGAGTCTAATTTATTTTAAATTCGATTTCAGCCCAATAGGATCAGTAGTTTGACCACAACACTCAAAATGGTGCAACATATACAAAGGGTTGACCAGACCTTGATCTGAGTGTACAACCCCGTATTCGCCGAGTGGGTCCCCCATACTCAGGAAGGTCGGAGAGAGGAACAAGGATGGGGATCAACATTCTCCCATATACCCAAATGGGCATTCGTCCAAAGGACCAGGGTAGCATCCGCATGTGTAAAATCCTGGTGTGCAGATAGACAGGCGAATGGTGCCTTAACGGACCACTCGCCCAAGGTTGGCGAGTGGTACCTCCAGGGCCATTCGCTCAGCAGGCTCCGAGAAGTCAAGGCATGTGAGGAGTCTGGCGGGTGGTGCCCTCTTGGACCACTCGCCTAGTGGGATTCAGAAGGGAAATTACCTGAATGCCCCTGGGGGACTGCCAATAGCTCTTCATAACAGCGGGGCTTGGCTGTTAGCAGACCAGTTTGGGGTGCGCTTAGTAGAATTATAAGACGGAATTACACTATTTGCAGGCCTAGTCCAGAAATCTATAAATAGACCCTTAAGGGCACCTTGGAGAGGCATCTCACTTTTAGATCTTGAGCCCCCTCTCCCTGGTTTATCCCAGGTTGGCAGTATAAGCCCTCCTAGGTGCCCGGTTCAGTGTTGAATTTGGAGGGGAAGAGCTTAAAGGTCTTCCGGGTGTGTTGTGGGACCTCCCTACTGCAACCTTGGGTCTGTTCTGATTTCTTAAGCCACTCGTCGAGAGTCTTTGGTGAGAGTTTAATAAGGGTGAACTACGACCCCTTGTGGGTGTGAACTCCCCGAGAGACCGGTTGACAGTTTCAACATTTTTGGTGCGGTGAGCGTGGAGGGTAGTTTGCTCAGGAAAAGCTCAAGCCAAGCTCTATGAATGGAGGTGGAGAAGAAAGGTCCGGCCTGGCTGGCTCGCTAGCACCCGCGACCGTGGTAACGATAGAGATGTTTCAGGACCTCAGGAGGGAGGTCCTGCAGGCCTTGCAGCTCGCTTTCGACGCGAGGGGCGAGATCGCCACCCCCCGCGGTTCCGGTAGTCGCGCCCCCACAGTTGGACGAGAATGCGCCAGGGCAGCGACTGGGGAAGGAGATCCTGGCGGAAGGAAGTGGGCGAGACCTCTCTGGGCGGCAACTATTCTCCAGCCCGGCGAGTGTTGAAGGGGGTGAGATGTCGCAACGAGACCACTCGGCTCGCCAAGTGGGAGAAGGGAGTCCATTCAGTGAGCTGATCATCTAGGCCCCAGTCCCGGAGGGGTTCCGAAATCTGGAGATGTCTTACTACATCGGCAGGGATGATCCGGTGCAGCACGTCTAGTGGTTTGAGGACAAAGTCTCCATCAGGAAGATGTCGGACGCCTTCAAGTATCGACTATTTTCCATAACCCTCAAGGAGAAAGCTCGATATTGGTTCCATCAGCTGCCTACAGGCTCAATCTACTGCTTTGAGACGGTGCTTCTTGTTGAGGTTCTCAACTTCTAAGAAAAGGAAGAAGGGCGAAGTTTCTGTTCGCGGTCAAGCAGGGTCCAGAGGAGACATTGGGAAGCTACATGGATAGGTTCCACGAGGGGATTCTGGTGGTGCAGGAGGTGCCAGGGTATACCCTCATGCTCGCCTTCATCCTTGGGATCCGTGAAGGGTTCTTTAGGGTAGAGCTGAAGAGGGTGCCCCCATTATCCTTTGAAGAGTTGATGGAGAGAGCAGAGAATGAGATTGAAGGAGAGGCGGTGAACCCGAAGTTCGCCAGGAAGCTAGCCCGGTTGGGCGAGGGAGAGGTGAAGGGGCCGGGAGGAAGCCGGCAACAGGAAGTGAGAAGAAGGGAAGAGCCAAGAGGTCAGGGGTACCAGGGGCGGCAGCCAGATTGAGGGCACGAGCCCAACAATCGCCTGGCCTGGAGGCCCCATGACAGGCAAGGACAAGGGCAGGAAAGAGAGTACCGGCGGGGGGAGAACTACTAGGGGGTCAAGGGCGAACCAACCCCCCAGGGTGGAGGCAGGGTCAGAGACCACCTCTTCCCCGCGACAGCAGGCTATGGAAGTTGGTCGGGGAAGGACGAGAGGAAGATGAAACAAAAGAGAAGGGGGAGGAGGGGGCAGGGTGGCATTGCCCTATTGTGACTGCCACCGAGAGGAGGGTCATGCGACGGCCACCTGCCCCGAGTTTCTGGAGTTGAGAGGAGAATGACTGGTGTAGCGATGGCAGTAGCCGGTGAGGATTGAGGAGGTGCTTCCCAGGGAAGAGGAGGATGACAGATGCGAAGATCGGGCCAACGTGGGGGCCCGAGGGGGATCAGAGTGATCCACGGTGGAGTGGGGATCGAGGCCACCCGAAAGGGGAGCCTCAAAACGATGCTTAGAAGGAGCATCGCGTCGACCTCCCTAGCTCCACCCCCTCTAGAGAAGATCACGTTTTCATCAAGGGATATGCCAGACTTCGAGGACCCCTTCTGCGATGCCCTGGTGATCCAGACGGCCATCAAAAACTTCACGATCTCCCGAATCCTGGTCGACAATGGGAGCTCGGTGAATGTGATCTTTAAGAAGGCCTTCGACGCAATTCAAGTGGAGGTGAAGAGGGTGCATGCCTCTGATGGGCCATTGTTTGGTTTCTCAGGAGAGAGAAAGGAAGTCGAGGGAGGAGTCGGGCTCCAGGTGACGTTAGGAGGGGTGCCAAGGAACTGCCGGTTCGTGATTGTCGATGCCCCGAGTAGCTATAATGCTATTTTCAAGCGCCCACTCATCAGCACCTTCCGCTGCGTACCCTCCTCCTTCCACCAATGCCTCAAGTTCCACAGTGGGGGGATCCAGGTCAGGATCTGAGGAGATGCAAAGGTGGCAAGGCAGTGTTATGTAACTGCCGTCAACACTGTCTCATGGATGGCGGAGGCCGAGGAGATGGATCGGGGGATGAGTGAGCCAGCAAGGCTCGA
Source organism: Dactylorhiza incarnata (assembly GCA_033032865.1). Classification (NCBI taxonomy): domain Eukaryota; kingdom Viridiplantae; phylum Streptophyta; class Magnoliopsida; order Asparagales; family Orchidaceae; genus Dactylorhiza; species Dactylorhiza incarnata. The sequence goes on from JAWHQI010000293.1 coordinate 1,930,813, forward strand.
AGAAGAGAGGGGAGTAGAAGGGGAAGGAGAAGAGGTCCGTGCTCGGGAGGAAGAGGCGGGGGAGAGAGCGGAAGAAACAGCGGAGGCAATGGAGGTAGAGATGGAAGAGGTCCAGGACGAAGGAGGGAAGGCAGATGGAGAAGAAGAGGAGCCGACTCGTCTGAAGGCGGCGGAGGAAGTAGTAGAGATGGAGGTTACGACCTATGGAGGTAGTGTGGAGAAGGTGCAGATTAGCGGAGGGCTGAGCCCAGAAGATCGGGAGAAGATGTTGGAGTGCATCCAGAAGAATGTGGACATCTTCGCCTGGAGTGCTGCCGACATGCCAGGCATCGATGCAGATGTGGCTTGCCACCATCTCAACCTTGATCCATAGATCCGCCCCATCCGCCAGAAGAGGAGGACCATCACCGACAGGCTAGAGGAGCCAATCCGAGAGGAGGTAGAGAAGCTACTGAGCGCGGGTTTTGTAAAAGAGATCCAGTATCCAGGCTGGGTCTCTAATGTGGTGATGGTGAAGAAGGGAGATGGCCGTTGGAGGATGTGTATCAATTTTTCCTTATTGAATAAAGCATGCCCCAAGGATTGTTACCCCCTGCCCCGAATCGACGCGCTGGTTGATTCAGCCGTCGGTTTCCCTGTAATGAGTTTTTTAGATGATTTCTCAGGTTATCACCAGATCAGGATACACACCCCAGATGTAAAGGATGTCTCATTCATCACCCGAGAAGGGTGCTACAGCTACAAGATGATGCCCTTTTGGGCTAAAGAATGTTGGGGCGACCTACCAAATGATGATGGATCGAGTCTTCCGGGAGTAGAGGGGACGGAACTTGGAGGTATATGTGGATGATCTCATGGTAAAAAGCAAAGATGTGAGCTCTCACCTCTTAGATCTCGGAGAGACCTTTGCCACCCTCAGGAGGTTCAAGATGAGGTTGAACCCCTTGAAGTGTGTCTTCGGGGCTAGCAGGGGAAAGTTCTTGGGTCATCTCCTCACCCCGGCGGGGGTGGAGCCTAATCCAGATAAGATAAGAGCGATCGTGGAGCTGAAGTCGTCGAGGAATGCCAAGGAAGTTCAGTGCTTGACAGGGAAGTTGGCGGGGTTGAGTAGGTTTCTCTCTAGGGCGGGAGAGAAGTTTTCACCCTTTTTTAAGGTGTTGCGAGGTAACCAGAAATTCGAGTGTACAAGGGAGTGTGAAGAGGCTTTTCAAGCTTTGAAAAATCAGCTCGCTAAGGCTCCGCTCCTCCAAGGGCCAAAAGGGGGGAGAGCCTAGCTCTGTACCTAGGGGTTGGGGCAGAAGCGGTAAGCTCGGTCCCGGTCAGGGAAGAGGGGAAGAAGCAACTGCCCATCTATTACGTGAGTAGGGTCCTGAAGAAGGCGGAGCTCCGATACCCCATCCTAGAAAAGTTGGCATTCGCTTTGGTCATCTCGGCTCGAAAGCTCAGGCCATACTTCCAGGCACACTCGATCCAGGTGGTAACCGACCATCCGCTGCGAAAAATCTTCGAAGGGGTGGAGCATTAGGAAAGGCTTGCAAAGTGGTCGGTGGAGTTGAGCGAGTTTGAAATCACCTTTGTCCCGCGACTGTCGATGAAGGCCCAGGCCGTGGCAGACTTCCTGGCCGATTACGTGATCGAGGTAGAAGAGGAGCAGGTCCCGCGACAAGTCCCATGGAAGCTGTTGGTGGATGGAGCTTCGGGAAGGAATTCCTTGGGTGGGGGGATTGTGTTGGAAAGCCCCCAAGGGACCAAGATAGAGCAAACCCTGGTGATTCACTTTCCTATCACCAACAACCAAGCGGAGTACGAGGCCATGATCGTATGCTTGTGCTTGGACAGGGAGCTCAGAGTTCACGAGGTGGAAGTGCACACGGATTCATTAGTAATAGCATCACAGATCAGGGGGGGAGTTCGAAGCAAGAGAGCCCACGCTCATGAAGTACTTAGCAAAGGTGAGGGGGTTGATTGGAGTGTTCAGGACTTTATCCATCCAGCATGTGCTGAGGGAGGAAAGTGCTCCAGCAGACCGGTTGGCCAAGTTCGGCCCGCGGGCGGGGGGAACCTTTTCAGACCTGTTCTGACCATCCATTGAAGAATTGGAATTGATGGAGCTAGATCAGTGTAACACACCAGTTTTGTTGTTCTGAGAGTTAACGCCGGGCGTTAGGAACTACCGCCGGTGGTAGCTCAAAGGCACTAGCGCGGCGCACTAGCGCTAGCGCGGCGCGCTAGGAGGTGGCCAGAAAGTGAAAATCGAGATCTGTTGCTAGCGCGGGGCGATAGAGCTACCGTTGGTGTTAGGTCTTCTTCGCTGGGAACCGCTGAGACGGCGAGTATTGTTGGCGAAGCTAACGCGGCGCGTTAGCGCTACCGCCGCGCGGTAGCTGACGGAACCAGATTCGTAAACAGCGAATCCTGGGCATCCGTTTGGATTAGATCTTGATCTAACAGCTCAGATGAGTTCGTGGGAGGGGCTGAGAGGGTTTCCCCCTTCATTTTCTTTTCATTTTGGGTTTGAGGGCTTGAGAGAGGGGGGGGGGGGGGGGGGGGGGGGTTGGAGGAGGAAGAGAGCTTAGATCCCGCCATTGTTGGAGCTTCGGAGCTCCGTTCGCCGATCCGAGACCAGCAGCACGTAGGGGACGTCGAGGCGCTTCTTCTCCTCCATTCTTTTTTCAAGTTTCCCATGGCCAGGAACAAATCTCAAAAGGTAACGACATTTCTCCTCCCGGTCTTTAGGATGCGTGCATGTCATCCCTTTTTCCTCTCTAATTTCTGCATTTTGGCACCGGATCCGTCGAGTGAGAGGGATCCGGGTCGCCTTGGTTCAAGAGGAACCATCGGGTCGATTGAGTCCGTCCCCGACATGATTTGCACTAGAAATCTACTCCGTTAGTGGATTAGGCATTGTGGTTGAAGCCGGTTTGGCGACCGTTGGTCCGATTCGGTGATGTTGATTGACGCACATTTTAGGGGTTTTGCTAGAAATCCGAATACGGCGAATTCGTCGGCGTGATGCCCTTGTAGTTTCATATGGTAACAAATGTTGGGTTTCGGGCGGGGAAATAATGTGCGGATTATGGGGCTTGTGACGCCTAGTGTTGTGCGAAGGTGTGATTTGGTCTTTGTGGTCGGCTGGCTATCCCGTGAATGTTGGAATTCATGTGTGGAGAGTGTCCCGGCAAGACAAGTCCCTTCCGTGTTAACTGATGAGAATGACTGTGCTACGGACGAGTCCAGTAACGGTCGCCAGGCGAGGCAGTCGGTGGACATTGTCCCGATTGTAAGACCAGGGCCTTGGGACGTTTGCTTGGAGTCTAAGCCAGAGTTCTTAGTATCGGTTTTGTGTGGTTTTAGCGACAAGAGCATGTGAGCTGTCTGACAAGCCTGATGGCATAGTGGGCCAGGCGCGGTGGGTCACAGTGTGAGTTCTTGGACTTGGGCTACGATGCCCTTTGGGGGAAATGTCGAGTACCCCGCAGTTGTGTTGTTGATGTATGATGATGTGTTAAATTCATACGCTTTAGGGTGCCTTAGGTGAAACACGGGTTGTATTCATATTGCATTTGTAGGCCCCTTTTATTACTTGCTCAACATAGAAACGTGGATGATGGTTGTGAAACTCATGCCTGTTGTTTATGTTGCTTTTCTTTTTATACATGTGCATACGAAGTGCTGACTTGCAGGGTGATGTAGTTCCCCGGGGTCCGTTAGGGCGGCCGGGAGGAGGGGCGTTGTTACACCGTTTGTGGTCAACCATAGCTGACCTTCGTTTACCGCTCTTTGTGATTTGGATGCAGGCCAAGGATCGCAGGCTGGACCGAGCTCGCAGGTCAAAAAGGTCTAAAGCCTCATGAAGTGTTTACTTTGCTTTCCTGCATTTCTGTACTTGTCTTTTCTGGTTCCGTCTTGCATGCCGATGTAGCTTAGGGAAGTTAGTTTTCCCCTTTTTGGGATTTCACTCTTGTGTTGAATGTTTGATGACTTGGACACTGGTTTTTTAAGGTCTTAAGGCCGGTTTTACTCCTATGTAGTTGTGGACAATCTCTGTGTTTCTTAGTTTTGTTTCCGCTGTGTTATCTGAGTTTTGAGTTGGGTAGTTATATCATCTTTTCTTACTGAAACTGTGGCGGTTATATGCTGTGGGGTCCCGGCCGGACCTATATTATATAGTCATTACATGGGAGGTGTTACAATTTGGTATCAGAGATAGGTTTAGTATTCTTGCAAGGTCTAGTGTATTCGGATCGCGTAAAGAGGTTGTCCACATAGGAGTATTGTGCGGGATCATGAGTATCCCTGTGTTCGAGTCTCGCGAGTAGAACTTGATGAGTCTTTTTCCCACTTATGCTAGGATGTTGGGGACGATGCGGGGACGTCGAGAAGGCAAGAGTAGCCTTCCGGAAGCAGTGCTACTGCTCCGGGCCTCATGAATATGGGCATGTCCCCGGATGATTTCTATCGCATGCTAGTGGAAGCAATGGTAGCCGCTCAAGATGTGGCGGTGCCATGGGTTCCGACGCCTGTTGTGCAAGTTACGACTCATGTTACTCCGACGGCTACACCAGATACACCGGAGGTTGAAGTGAGGCAAGCAGAGCCTTTAGCGGAGAGAGCTTATGTGATGGGCGATAGATTTATGAAGTACTTCTTGAGTTTCCATCCTCCAACATTCAAGGGAGTTGGCACTCCAACGGATGCCGAAGATTGGCTTTCGTGGATCCAAGAACTTTTGAAGGCAGCAGAGACCCCAGCGGAGAGGCAGTCCCACTTCGCGAGCTTCATGTTAGAGGGCGATGCGAAGCTGTGGTGGGTGAATCATAGCGGTCGCCATTTCCTTGGGCGCGTTCCATCCATGGAGGAGTTTGGGAACGCCTTCTTCAAGCGTTATATTCCGTCTTCGACGAGGTTAGAACTGCAGCGACAGTTCTTGCATTTGGTGCAGCGTGAGAAGACAGTGGACGAATATCTGCAGGAGTTCACTCGGTTGGGTCATTATGCGGGAACGACTATGGCAGACAATGAAGAGAGGGACAATCTCTTCTATCAAGGTCTGAGAGAGAATTTGAGGAAGCCATTGATAGCCTTAAAGAACGCAGGATTTAATGAGTTGGTTGAAGCCGCCACACTTTAGAAAGCGAAATGGAGCGAACCCAGCGGCGAAAGGGCTTTGCAGCAAAGCAGGGAGAAGGAAAGCCTTCTCAGTCTCAGTCTCAGTGGAAGTCCGAGGGCAACCGATGGAAGAAGAAGCCCCGTCCTAGTAGGCCTGGGGAGATAAGTGGTGCACCTTTAGGATATTTCTGCTCCAAAGGTCCGCTTACTTGTTTCAAGTGTGGCAAGGTGGGTCACATAAGTCGGTTTTGTACCGAGGGCAGAGCTGAGCCAGTGTCGAGGCAGGAACAATCGGTGCGTTCCGGCCCTAGTGTTGGGGAGAAAGGGAAGGCGGCAGAGTCGAGTGCTTTGCGGTTCCCTCCGGTGCAGCCTAGAGCGTATAATCTTGGGTAGCAGTAAGCGATTCGTCAACCCGACGTGGTGACAGGTACGAAAAGTTTAAGTTTTCATTTGTTACTGTAATGTAGTTTGCGGTCTTTCATGTTTGTTATGCACGTGGTTAGGTTTCGTGCTAGTTTCGGGCTACCCCTCTCGAGTGTTGTTCGACACGGGAGCATCACACTCTTTTCTCGCGGAAAGCTTTATCCGGAGGATTGGTGCTGAGTCCGTCGAGGCAAAGGTGGAGCTGAGCGTGCGCATGCCGAATGGGTCTTTCATGACCACCGTGAGGAAAGGATGCATTGTGTTGCAAATTTACGATTGTGATTTCGAGTTGGTAGCAGCGATTCTGCCACTAGCCAAATTTGACGTTATCTTAGGGATGGACTGGCTTGCAGAGCAGTGAGCTAGTATCGACTGCCAGTTGAAGGTGGTAACCCTGAGAGGCAAGGGTAGAGCAGAGGTCAAGTTTGAAGACCTAAGCGAAGTGGCTTGCTCCCTGATTTCCACCGTGCAAGTGAGGCGTACGGTAAACCAAGGAGGTGAGGCGTTTATAGCTTTGTTGGAGACTCACTCCACAAGGTTGGCTATTGGAGATGTTCCGGCGGTGGAAGAATTTGAGGATGTATTCCCCGAGGAGCTTCCGGGAGAACCTCCTCAGCGTGAGATCGATTTTTCGATAGAGTTGGTACCGGGTGCGAGGCCGGTGTTGCGTCCTCCATTTAGGATGGCACCGAAGGAACTGGTCGAGCTTAAGGTTCAGTTGCAAGAATTGTTAGAGCAAGGGTACATTAGGCCCACCTCTTCGCCGTGGAGCGCGCCGGTATTGTTCGTAAAGAAAAAGGACGGAAGTATGCGGTTGTGCATTGACTACCGTGAACTGAATAAGTTGACCGTCAAGAATAAATATCCGATTCTGCGAATCGATGATTTGTTCGACCAGTTAGTGGGGTCGGTGGTGTTACTCCAAGTTGGACTTGAAGTCGGGATACTACCAGTTGAAGATTCGAGAAGAGGACATTGCCAAGACAGCGTTTGGGACTCGTTATGGCCACTATGAGTTTTCGGTGATGCCGTTCGGACTAACGAACGCGCCATCTGTGTTCATGGATTTGATGAACATGGTTTTTCGACCGTTTTTGGATTCGTTTGTGGTGGTGTTCATAGATGATATCTTGGTATATTCGAAATTAGAAGCGGAGCATGAGTCTCACTTGAGGCTAGTATTGCAGACTCTAAGGGAGAACCAGCATTATGCTAAGTTCCCGAAGTGCGAGTTTTGGATCGAGAATGTGGCATTTTTGGGTCACATGATCAGTGGAGATGGGGTGGCGGTAGATCCGGCGAAGATTGAAGCCATTAGAGATTGGCTTGTTTTGAGAACCGTGGTGGAAGTCCGGAGTTTCCTTGGACTAGCCGGTTATTACAGAAGGTTCGTGGAGAACTTTTCGCGGATGGCTTTGCCCCTCACCACTCTTACTCGCAAGGACCAAAAGTTCGTGTGGACGCCGGAGTGTGCCCGTGCGTTTGAGAATTTGAAGGAAAGGTTGATGTCTGCTCCAATCCTTAGTCTTCCTAGTGGGACGGAAGGATTTTATATTTTTAGTGATGTGTCAGGTTGCGGTCTGGGTTGCGTGCTGGTGCAACATGGCAATGTGATAGCTTATGGTTCAAGGCAGTTAAAGACTCATGAGTGGAATTACCCCGTCCATGATCTGGAGTTGGCGGCGGTAATCTTTGCATTAAAATTGTGGCGGCACTACATATATGGTGCAATGGTGGAGATCTTCACGGATCACAAAAGCCTGAGGTATCTCCTAGACCAGAAGGATCTGAATATGCGGAAGTGTAGGTGGGTCGAGTTCCTTGGGGACTACGACGTGGAGATTCAGTATACGCTAGGTAAAGCCAACGTGATGGCGGATGCCTTGAGCAGGAAGTACTCCGGGCAAGGTAATTGGATTGAGGCGCATGACGAGCGTTTGGTGCGAGACTTGGAGTCTCTTGACATAGCTTGTATGGCTAGAGGTGAGTCTAGCGTGGCTCGGTTGAACTGGATTGAAATGCAGTGTGATATAATAGATCAAATCCGAGAGGCGACTAATGCAGACGAAGAGTGCCAACGGTTGGTGTTGGAAGCTCAACAAAGCGAAGGCAGTGCTTTGGAGATGGTCAGTGGGATTTTGAAAAGATACAGAAGGGTTTGTGTTTCGCGCTTTGGCAAGCTCCGCGAGGAGTTGATGTTTGAGGCTCACTTTACGAAGTACTCCATTCATCCAGGTAGTAAAAAGATGTACTCGGATATGAAGAAATACTTTTGGTGGCCTGGGATGAAGCGGGATGTAGCTGAGTATGTAAGCCGGTGTCAGACTTGTGCCTTAGTGAAGGCTGAGTGCCAAAGGCCCGACGGATTCTTGAAGCCTCTTCCTATCCCCGAATGGAAATTCGACGATATCTCCATGGATTTTGTGCACGGTTTACCTCGATCGCAGCAGGGTAACGATGCGATTTGGGTGATAGTGGATCGCCTGACCAAGGTGGCTCACTTCATTCCGAATCAGAAGGGCGGTGGCATGGAGAAGCTCGTGGAGCTTTATGTTCGAAATATTGTGCGGTTGCACGGGATTCCTAAGAGCATCGTTAGTGACTGCGATGGGCGGTTCACGTCGAAGGACTGGAGGTTAGTGCAGAAAAGTTTAGGCACCAAACTCAAGTTTAGTACCGCGTTCCATCCGCAGACCGATGGTCAGATGGAGCGAACGAACCGTACATTGGAGGATATGTTGAGGATGTGTGCTCTTGACTTTGGTAGGAGTTGGGAAGACCACCTTTTCATGGTGGAGTTCGCTTATAATAATAGCTTCCAGGAGATTATCAAGATGGCGCCATACGAAGCATTGTATGGGAGGAGGTGTCGAACGTTGATGTCGTGGGCAGAGGCGGGAGACACTAAGCTTTTGGGAAAGCAAGTGGTGGAAGATGCTTGCGAGATCGTGCGGACGATTCAGGAGCGCATGAAGGTTGCTAAGGATCGGCAAGCAAAGTATTTTAATGCGCGCCATAGAAATGTGGAGTTTGTGGTGGGCGACATGGTCTACTTGAAGATCAAGCCGTTCAATGGCGTTTCACGGGTGCGGCGACTCGAGAAGTTGAGTCCGAGATATTTGGGTCCGTTTGAGGTTACGGAGCGTATAGGCGAAGCAACCTATTGTTTGGCATTGTCCGCTGAGCTGAGTGGATTACATGATGTTTTCCATGTCTCTGTACTGAGGAAAGCGTTGGTAGAGCCAAGCGTCGTGGTTGAAGCGGCGGCGGTGCCGGTGATGGAGGATTTGAGGATGAGGGTTCGTCCGATTTGCATGGAGGACTCAGAAGTCCGGCAGTTGCGTAACAAGGAAGTCAGGCTTGTAAAGATGTGATGGGACAATTGCGGGCGAGACGAATTCTCTTGGGAGCGTGAGCAAGAGATGCGGAAGGACTTCCCAAAACTTTTTGCATCAGGTATGCATCGCAGTTTTCTATTTCAGTTTTGAAATTTCGAGGACAAAATTCTTTTAAGGGGGTGGAGTTGTAACACCCAAGTTTGCTGTTCTGAAAGTTAATGTCGGGCGTTAGGAACTACCGTCAGCGGTAGCTCAAAGTCACTAGCGCGGCGGGCTAGCGCTAGCGTGGCGCGTTAGGAGGTGGCTAGAAAGTAGAAATCAAGATCTGTTGCTAGCGCGAGGCGATAAACCTACCGCTGGCGTTAGGTCTTCTTCGCTGGGAACCGCTGAGACGGCGAGTATTGTTTGCGAAGATAATGCGGCGCGTTAGCGCTACCGCCGCGCGGTAGCTGATGGAACCAGATTCGTAAACAACGAATCCTGGGCGTCCGTTTGGATTAGATCTTGATCTAACAGCTCAGATGAGTTCGTGGGAGGGGTCTAATTAGGGCTGAGAGGGTTTCCCTCTTCATTTTCTTTTCATTTTGGGTTTGAGGGCGAGAGAGAGGGGGTTTGGAGGAGGAAGAGAGCTTAGATCCCGCCATTGTTGGAGCTTCGGAGCTCCGTTCGCCGATCCGAGACCGACAGCGCGTAGGGGACGTCGAGGCACTTCTTCTCCTCCATTCTTTTTTCAAGTTTCCCATGGCTAGGAGGAAATCTCAAAAGGTAATGACATTTCTCCTCCCGGTCTTTAGGATGCGTGCATGACATCCCTTTTTCCTCTCTAATTTCTGCATTTTGGCACCGGATCCGTCGAGTGAGAGGGATCCGGGTCACCTTGGTTCAAGAGGAACCATCGGGTCGATTGAGTCCGTCCCCGACATGATTTGCACTAGAAATCCGCTCCGTTAGTGGATTAGGCATTGTGGTTGAAGCCAGTTTCGTGACCGTTTGTCCGATTCGGTGATGTTGATTGACGCGCATTTTAGGGGTTTTGCTAGAAATACGAATATGGTGAATTCATCGTCGTGATGCCCTTGTAGTTTCGTATGGTAACAAATGTTGGGTTTCGAGCGGGGAAATAATGTGCGGATTATGGGGCTTGTGATGCCTAGTGTTGTGCGAAGGTGTGATTTGGTCTTTGTGGTCGGCTGGCTATCCCGTGAATACTGGAATTCATGTGTGGAGAGTGTCCCGGCAAGACAAGTCCCTTCGGTGTTAACTGATGAGAATGGATGTGCTACGGACGAGTCTGGTAACGGTCGCCAGGCGAGACAATCGGTGGACGTTGTCCCGATTGTAAGACCAGGGCCTTGGGACATTTGCTTGGAGTCTAAGCCAGAGTTCTTAGCATCGGTTTTGTGTGGTTTTGGCGGCAAGAGAATGTGAGCTGTCTGACAAGCCCGATGGCATGGTGGGCCAGGCGCGGTGGGTCACATCGTGAGTTCTTGGCCTTGGGCTACAATGCCCTTTGGGGGAAATGTCGAGTACCCCGCGGTTGTGCTATTGATGTATGATGATGTGTTAGATTCATACGCTTTAGGGTGCCTTGGGTGAAACCCGGGTTGCATTCATATTGCATTTGTAGGCCCCTTTTATTACTTGCTCAACATAGAAACGTGGATGATGGTTGTGACACTCATGCCTGTTGTTTATGTTGCTTTTCTTTTTATACATGTGCATACAAAGTGCTGACTTGTAGGGTGATGTAGTTCCCCGGGGTCCGGTAGGGCAGCCGGGAGGAGGGGTGTTGTTACACCGTTTGTGGTCAGCCATAGCTGACCCTCGTTTACCGCTCTTTGTGATTTGGATGCATGCCAAGGATCGCAGGTTGGACCGAGCTCGCAGGCCAAAAAGGTCTAAAGCCTCATTGTAAGATCCACCTCCCGGAACACACAACACGGCCGAGGGGAATCTTATGCCCAGGACAGCCGCCTTGCGGAAGCGCAAGCACACGAGCTAGCCTCCCCCACAAGACGCCTATCCTGCCGGCTAAACCAACTACACAGCGCCAACCCATCAATGAAAGAAAGCATTAAAAGCCAAAGTTTCACAATAAGTAATAATGTCCAAATCAAAGTATAAGAAAAACAGAAAGCTACACAAGCTCCTGCAAATCATCAGAGTAACCAGCTAAATGCCCCAAGGGCTACATCTCAAAACACTCACCCGCCTCTGCCACTGACGCCAGCTAAGGTACCATAAACCACAGCCCTGCACACCTGACCTGGCTGGCCTCCGGTGTGAACGCTGCTACACCACTGAATGTGCTCCTAAAAAGAGGGACGTAGCAACCGTTAGTCATAAAGACTAAGTGGCTTCCCATCCGCTCCCCCGGCGACTCCAAGGCACCGGGCGGAAGGAAAGGAAGAAAAGCTGCAATATAACCGTAATATACAAAGCAGGTGACGGGGAAAGTAAAGTAGTGTATACATAAATTCTAAGCTACACAAGTGTAAAAGGGGCTAATCTAATCATGTATAAGCAGGAGTATAATAAAGGTGTACAACAGTAAATAAACAGTAGGTAAAGCAAGGCAGTAAGAACAATAGCGACAAGTAATCAATCTCGTACCCTAACTTATATGAATGCCCATACAAACTTATAAGTTAGGATTTCCAGGAATTATAACTCATCATATAAAAGAGCCCATACTAATTTATATGATGAGGATCCGCAAGTGCGTATGCTATGCTATGCCATGAATGTTTTATGCAATGAAACTCACTCACACGACTCTATGCGCATAGACCTTTGTAGTTCCCTCTGTTTGAAAGGAAGCCAACCTCTCGGGTACCAACCGCTGTGACACACGGTGGTAGCGGACCGGGCTGTCCACTCCTAGGCGGGTATACACTCTACCAGGCCTAGACCGCACGTACGCCTCGACGCTAAACAACTGCGGAGCTCTGCGTACTCTTTGCTGGAGTCCACCAGACTGTGAGCCAAGTGAGAGGTGTCTTCGGGGAACTGTCGTCCCGACACGCAGCCAAGCTGGCCCCTTAGACCCCTACACACCCGCTAAGTCAACGTACCGCGGTCGGAGTGACGACCTGCCTAGTACCGAAGACCTGCCACATTTCTGAGAATGTTACCGGGATAATCATCCCCTCGAGGTTCCCGCTCGACTAACCGGGCACCACAATCCTGCCACTCCCGCAACTGGGAGGAGATACATAAATCCAATCTTACCCTACTATGGCTACTCTTGCCTACTTTAATTGTTATTGCAATTTAAGGTTAATCTTGGACTTCCCGAGGTACACCCGGTGAAGGGCTCTCATCGGTACTAGGGGACGCAATGGGCTCAACCCCACCATCCTCCTCAAGACAATTACTTTGGTTGATGGTTAACAATTGGTTCACCCTTCATCATTTCATATAGTTAAAGTGACTTAGCTCATTTCCCGTTCCACCCAATCGGGTTGGACGTACCTTCATTCCTTCTACATCAACTCTAGCACCACCCCACAAGTAACCCTAGGGTTGACCCTCCTTGAGTCCTTGGGTGCTATAACTAAATTACTGATTGTATACAACTTCTAAACACTACTTGGTGGCCTGAATTATCTAAAACTCAAAACTCTGTTTTTACTAAACGCAGACCACTAATTTGAACTAACCATCAACCCCATAAGGGAACCCTTCTAAAAAGTCATCACCAAGGTCTCTAATAGTTATCCTAGGCTCTCTATGACCTTAGTAAGATATGTTCCAATTTCCATAATCTTCCATATTAAATTGGTATTTATTATAATCTTAAGTAGTTAAGGCTTTAAATCACATTACACATGAATTACCCTCAAAATGCTTCTTCGTGCTTCATGAGGATTATCAGTAAGATAATATTCCATATCATGGTGGTTCACTGAGTATCATGACCCTAGGATGTCATTTGGCCTACTACATCATCATAATTGTTTAAATACCAAAAGACCACTATAAATAGGAAAAATAGTAATTCACTTCTGAAAAATCAACAAAAATTACCAGGTGTCCAAATGGGGACCTAGAGTCCACTGCCAAAAGATTGTGTCATTACCATGTGTTCTGGTATTTTAAAATGATTAAACATCCAAAGGCGTCAATTATCAATTTCTACATGGGGTACAAGAAATAAAATTCAACTAGCTTCCAAACAATTATCATGGGCATATATTGACCTCAAACTACAGATAACCAGGTATCACATCATAGCCCCATGATTTGATATTTTAAAAGATTAAATTCCCTTAAGCTAGCAATCACTTAAAACTTCCTATACAAGGAATAATGCTTCCATAACTCATAACAAAATTACCATAGCCTTATTTCACCCTAGCTCGGCCACTGATAGTATATCAAAGTCATACGAGGTCCTATGACCTTGCATTTTATTTTATTAAGGACAAGGTGGCGATTTCATTTATTAGGGAGAAAAGTACTTATGTGCCTCTAACAAGTCTCATGATGATTATCCTAGCCCTATAGCACTATTCCCTACCTAGGGATGAAGTTTGGTTGTCTAAATATGTGTTTAGGTCCTAGTTGCTTCATTAAGACCCAAAAGGGCAATTAAGTAATTTTAGAGGTATGGGCTAGAGTTTTTGGTCTCCATTGCTCCGATCACCCATTGATGATGAGCAAGACCCTACACAATCCCTAAGCCCCATTACCACTGGATTTGGACGAGCCCTTAAGGCTAAGCACCAAAATCCACGAGCCACCAAAGCTAAGTGGTTTTCAAACCTAGGGCATCAAAATCTCCCTTGGGGGTTCACCATTAAGATGAACTCCAATTGTCCTCAAATTTGAAACAGAGGCTACTCATATACATATCTACATGCCACCAAAAATTTGGGGCCATTAGGGGTGATTACACCCACTAATTATTTTTAGGTCAATTTTCTAAGTTATGATCAAAACTATAACAAAAGTGCCCTAAACATACAAATATTTGGGCACAGGGTAGACCTAGGGTACATAAAATTCTTTTTAAACTCGGCTATGTAAGAGTGAAAGAAAATTGCAGTTATTAAAATAAAATTACTAGCACACTTCTTAAGCACATCAGACGATCACCTCATCGTCTACCTCCAGCCTAGGGCTGCGATCTGCCCAACCTGAAATATAACACATCTCTTTCAGATCGTGGTAGATTCATTACTTTGCAATTATCTGATCAATTTGGTATTTTTGAGTTAACTATTTATAATGAAGGAATCTTAAAATCTTTATCTCCAGTAATTTTTCATAAATTTTATCAGATATTTTATGTCCTACTCTTCGCCATAAATGTGGTTGTACTTCAAAAAAATTCTCCTATTAGATTTTTTTTCTAAGTTTGAATCCCACAATATAAAGCTAATTTTTAACTTACCAGAAGGTAATTTTTGTAACTTGACCATTTACTAAAAGAGAAGCATTAATTTGGCGCTGGTTCTATATCTATTACTTGCTGCTGGTCTTTTATTATAGGTAAGTGGTAGGTTTCGATTTCGTCAATAATTCCATGAATTACTGATGTTAAGGGAGTTAATTTTATAGTAATAATTCTGATCTGATAATGATAGTTTAAATAATGCAATATCACAAAGTCTCCAGCTTGCTTATCAAATAGGCTAGAGGGAATGATGAATTTGAGAATTTTAGTCTCAATAGCAGCATTTCTTAAAATTATTTCCATCGGCCACCAAAAACCCCAAACCGACCGACTAACACCGCCACCACCTTCCTCGCTTTGAGGTACATCGACGGGTGACGTGTTAGCGGTCGGAAGTGGCCGGAACGTTTACCCGGAACATTTATTTCAGGCCGTCTCTTCACGGCTTGCTCTCCAATCGACTCTATTGAGATCGATATCTCACCTAGTGTGATCTAGGAAACTAGCACCAAGGGAGAGGGGAGGAAGCTCACCGAGTGTCCATGCATGCAACCCAATAGCCGCATTTGCGGCATTTGTCTGTGCTTCCGGTCATAGCCGGATCTCGCCGATCCGGATCTTGCGGACGAGAGTTCGCTGTTTTTGAAACTTCCCCGGAGGAGAGCTTGCCGTTCTGAAGTTTCACCGCCAAAAATGGAGGAGATCTGAGAGAAAACTAGGAGGAGAGAGATGGTTGTGAGGTAGGGTGATGGTGGAGGCCGGGTGTGAGATTTCTGTAGTAGAGGGAGAAAAATTCAGCAAAACTAAGAGAGAGAGAGGTGGAGGGTCTGTAAGAGAGAGAGAGAGAGAGAGAGAGAGAGAGAGAGAGAGAGAGAGAGAGAGAGAGAGAGAGAGAGAGAGAGAGAGATGGAGAAATGGGGAAAAGGTAAGTTCTGGAGGAGGAGGCTCACGGGAAAGAGAGTTGCCGGAGCCGAGACGGTGCCGGAGGGGAGGGAGGTGCCGACCGCAAGGAGAGCTGCGCCAGAGTGAGGAAGAGGAAAATCTGAAAGGGGGGCGGCCATGGAGGTTGCCGGCATTGGTAGAGGGGCAGCTCGTCGGAGCCGAGAGAGAGAGCTGCTCGAAGAGGGGAGGCAGAGTTGCTGGAGGAGTAAAAGAACGCCGGAGAACGGAGGTCGCCGGAGGAGTAAACGCTCGCCGGAGTTGGGACTGATGTAGAGGGCTGCTCGGTTCGTTTGGAGGGGAGAGCTCGTCGGAGGCCGGAGCTTGTCGTGACTTGGAGTAGCAGCAACTGGTTGGAGCTTGGAGCAGCTTCGTCCATGGAGGAGCTCTGATGGTCGGCCATGGGAGAGAAGCACTCGATCTAGAAGGAGGGGAGGCGGCTGCTGATTTCATCGGGTGAGACTTGAGAGGAGAATGAACAGGTAACCTAGGTTATATATTATATATATACAGATATACATATATATTATTATTATTATAAAAATATAAAATTAGGCTCACTTAGGATTACACTCAAATGTGTGTAGATTTCTTTAGGGATCTAAAAATATGTCTCAGACAGGCTCGTTACGACCGTCTCGCTGACACGCATCCACCGGGACTATCCGAGATCAATTCCGAGTTCGTTCGCTCATTTTATGCTCCCCGGAGCGTTTGCTGCATAATTTGACTTAAACGTCAAAACTCCTTCAAACGACGTCGGAATCGCAAACGGATAAATTCGTTGAACTCGTACTATTGTTACGAGTCTAACAAGGCCGACTGGGGTCAATTGTGAGGTCGTTTGGTCAATTTCACCATTTTGGATAAATATGCTATACGCAGACCACATTAATAAATTCGCCGTTTCTCATCAGAATCGAACGCGAACAGTTTTGTTGAACTCGTATAGGCTTCACGAGTCTAACAAAACTGACTGGGGGTGAATACCGAGACCGTCTGCTGCATATCGCCTTTTGGATAAATATGCTATACGCATACCACATAAATAAATTCGTCGATTCTCATCAGAATCGAGCGTGGACAGTTTTGTTGAACTCGTATAGGCTTCACGAGTCTAACAAAACTGACTGGGGTGAATACTGAGACCGTCTGCTGCATATCGCCTTTTGGATAAATATGTTATTCGCAGACCGTGTCATTTGAGCTAACGTACGCACTATAATTCCTTCAAGGCGGTACGCCTCCTTTGAGTTTTATTGCTCAAATTATGCTCTCCGGACGGCTCGGATCCCGATACAGCAAACATCGGGACAAGGAATAGAACTGGTACTCGCCGCATTTGTCAAGTGCACTTCTCCGACTCAGGTGCAAGCCTGGCCCTCACTACACCCCGAGCCCGAGACAACTCGCTTGACTCAAAAATGCGCACAAGGGGTCTAGCTCGAATCGGGATGTTACACTCATGAAGTGTTTACTTTGCTTTCCTGCATTTCTGTACTTGTCTTTTCTTGTTCGGCTTGCATGCCGAGGTAGCTTAGGGAAGGTAGTTTTCCCCTTTTTGGGATTTCACTCTTGTGTTGAATGTTTGATGACTTGGACACTGGTTTTTTAAGGCCTTAAGGCCGGTTTTACTCCTATTTAGTTGTGGACAATCTCTGTGTTTCTTAGTTTTGTTTCTGCTGTGTTATCTGAGTTTTGAGTTGGGTAGTTATATCATCTTTTAATAATGAAACTGTGGCAGTTATATGTTGTGGGGTCCCGGCCGGACCTATATTATATAGTCATTACAGGGGAGGTGTTACAATCAGCACCCTTCATGGAGGGATCCCTTGCTTACCTTCTTGAAGACAAGTAAGTTCCCAGAGGAGGTTCCGGACCAGAGGCGTTTTAGGTATAAGTCAGCCTATTACGTCTTGCATGAGGGAGATCTGTTTCGGAAAACCTCTTGGGACTCTTGGCGCGATGTGTTTCTGAGGAAGAAGTCCCAAGGATCCTGGAAGAAGTCCACTCAGGCGAGTGCGGCAGTCACTCGGGGAGCAGGACGTTAGAGTCTAGAATAGTGAGGGAAGGTTACTTCTGGCTGACCCTGAGCAAGGATGCAACGGAGTTCGCTAGGAAGTGTAAAAAGTGTCAGCTCTTCGCCCCGCTTCAACTCATGCCGGCTCAGAGGCTAAGAAGTATCATGACACCATGGACCTTCGCCATCTAGGGGATGGACCTGGTAGGACCTTTCCCTCCGGCAAGTGGGCAGAGGAGGTTCCTCTTAGTCATGATAGATTATTTCTCAAAGTGGATGGAGGTAAAGGCGTTGGCCAAGGTGACCTCCCAGGTAATCAGAAATTTTGTATAGGGGGAGATCATCTGTCGGCATGGGCTTCCGCAAGCTATAGTCACAAATAATGGTCCGCAATTCGCTAGTGAAGAGTTCATCAGTTTTTGCAACCAGCTGGGGGTAGACCTTAGGTTCGCGTTCGTCCATCACCCTAAGAGCAACGGGCAGGTGGATGCGGCAAACAAGGTTATAGTGAATTTGCTGAAGAAGAAGGTGGAAAACCTGAGAGGTTGCTGGGTGGAGCAGCTCCCTTCGGTTCTTTGGGCCCTCCGAACAACACCTAACACCGCCACTGGAGAGACGCCTTTCAAGCTTTCTCACGGCTGCGAAGCTGTCCTTCCAGTGGAGTTCGAGGTCAAGACGCCTCGGGTGGTGGATGCAGAGAAAGGCAGCATGGAATGGAGAAAGGAGAATGATGAGGAATTGCGACTCTACCTGGACCTGGTGGAAGAACTCCGGGACCTAGCTGTTGTTCGGCAAGAGGAGGTTAAGCGTCTGATGTCAAAATACTTCGACAAACACGTAAGGACCAAACAGTTCGTGGAAGGAGACCTAGTCTTGAAAAAGGTCGACGCGGCTTGGTGGTCAGTCGCTGTAGGGAAACTCAATCCCAATTGGGAGGGCCCATATGTCATCAAAGAGGCTTTAAATTCTGGGGGATATCACCTCCAAAATGTGGTGGGGGAGCCTGTCGGTCGCACATGGAGTGGCGACGATTTGAAACGTTTTTATCCTTAGCTGATAAATGATTAAAAGTGTTAATTTCCGAACTATTTTCTTCTGTAAATGATCGATGTTAACTTATAAAATGAAAATGCTACAAAGATGATAGGCCCGAGTAGATCCGCTAACTAGGCTCTCACCAAGCTGGCAGGGCCGTAGACTCGCTCGGTGGCAGGAAAGTGCTCCAAAGGTGATAGCCCCGAGTAGATCCGCTGACCAGGCTCTCACCAAGCTGGCAGGGCCGTAGACTCGCTCGGTGCCAGGAAAGTGCTCCAAAGGTGATAGCCCCGAGAAGATTCGCTGACTAGACTCTCACCAAGCTGGCAGGGCAGTAGACTCGTTCGGTGGTAGGAAAGTGCTCCAAAGGTGATAGCCCCGAGTAGATCCGCTGACCAGGCTCTCACCAAGCTGGTAGGGCCGTAGAATCGCTCGGTGGCAGGAAAGTGCTCCAAAGGTGATAGCCCCGAGTAGATCCGCTGACCAGGCTCTCACCAAGCTGGCAGGGACGTAGACTCGCTCGGTGGCAGGAAAGTGCTCCAAAGGTGGTAGCCCCAAGTAGATCCGCTGACTAGGCTCTCACCAAGCTGGCAGGGCCGTAGACTCGCTCGGTGGCAGGAAAATGCTCCAAAGGTGATAGCCCCGAGTAGATCCGCTGACCAGGCTCTCACCAAGCTGGCAGGGCCGTAGACTCGCTCGGTGGCAGGAAAGTGCTCCAAAGATAATAGCCCCGAGTAGATCCGCTGACTAGGCTCTCACCAAGCTGGCAGGGCCGTAGACTCGCTCGGTGGCAGGAAAGTACTCCAAAGGTGATAGCCCCGAGTAGATCCGCTGACTAGGCTCTCACCAAGCTGGCAGGGCTGTAGACTCGTTCGGTGGCAGGAAAGTGCTCCAAAGGTGATAGCCCCGAGTAGATCCACTGACCAGGCTCTCACCGAGTTGGCAGGGCTGTAGAATCTCTCGGTGGCAGGAAAGTGCTCCAAAGGTGATAGCCCCGAGTAGATCCGCTGACCAGGCTCTCACCAAGCTGGCAGGGCCGTAGACTCGCTCGGTGGAAGGAAAGTGCTCCAAAGGTGATAGCCTCGAGTAGATCCGCTGAACAGGCTCTCACCAAGCTGGCAGGGCCGTAGACTCGCTCGGTGGCAGGAAAGTGCTCCAAAGATGATAGCCCCGAGTAGATCCTCTGACCAGGCTCTCACCAAGCTGGCAGAGTCGTAGACTCGCTCGGTGGCAGGAAAGTGCTCTAAAGGTGATAGCCCCGAGTAGATCCGCTGACCAGGCTCTCACCAAACTGGAAGGGCCATAGACTCGCTCGGTGGCAGGAAAGTGCTCCAAAGGTGATAGCCCCGAGTAGATCCACTGACCAGGCTCTCACCGAGCTGGTAGGGCCGTAGACTCGCTCGGTGGCAGGAAAGTGCTCCAAAGATGATATCCCCGAGTAGATCCGCTGACCAGGATCTCACCAAGCCGGCAGAGCTGAAGACTTGCTCGGTGGCAGGAAAGTGCCAAAAGATGATAGCCCCGAGTAGATCCGCTTACCAGGCTCTCACCTAGCTGGCGGGGCTGTAGACTCACTCAGAGGAAAAATAAGTTCAAGAACAAATTAAGTTAGTACGGACCCAAAGGGCGGGCTCCCGCTTGGCTGGCAGGGCCGAAAGACCTTCCAAGAAAAGAAGAAGGAAGGAAATTTGTGCAAACACGCCAGCCAATGACATGCGAATGAGCTCAACCGAGTGCCCAACTCACCTCGCAAAAGTGCCCCAGCCCTGCTGAAAAGGAGTAGGTCAGAGGACCACTCGGGGCTGGAATGAGCACTCGGCGAGATCGCTCCCTGTTTTGGTGCAAAAGCGCCGAGGTCGCGCACCCTTGAGGCGAGGACACCGGGAGGAAAGGTGCCCGAGTATAAAGGTACGAAATACTTGCGAATGAGGTGACCTACTTTTACTTAGCGATAATTTATAAAGGCACCCCAACCCGGGCGAGTGGTCAGGGGTTGCGGGCGATGCGATCTGCTCAACTTAAACCAATTTTTTGCCACTACCCTGGCGAGTGGCCAGTGCTAACGATGGAGATTAAATTTTTGTGATTCAGCTAGCGGCCATAGCGGGTGCACATTAACACAACGTCCTAAAGAGCCTATCGAAATGCGAAAACAAATGAAAAAGACAACAGTGGATAAAAGTCTTCATTAATAAATACGGCATGAGGTCTCTCCCCAGGTCTTGCTTACATCCAAAAAGAAAAGAAGGGAAAAGGAGGATGAGTCTCAAGGGTCATTGGGCTTCTTGCTGGCAGACCCGCCGCTCTCATCTGAGTCTAGATCGATGGCCCCTCCCTGCTGTTGATGGTACTCATCCTCCGGGGGAGGGATTAGGATGAAGAGGTCGGGAACGACGTGTTGGGCAGAAAGACCTTCGGCCTCCTCCTTCAAGTACCCGGTGTCCCGCAGCACCCGCAGTGTGTGCTTCGCTGCGCCTTGGGCGCTCTCCTGCATCAGCTCCTCGAACTCATGGTTAGAGTAAGAGTGTCTCTTGATCCCCGAAGCGAGTGCCAAGGCAGCGGCTTCTCGCAAGCGCTGAGTCTTGGCTTTAGAAGCCCGGACTTCATCCTCGAGGCCTGCCACCCGGACGCGAAGCATCTTGGCGCTAGTGGTGTTCTGAAAGGGAAAGAGATGGTAAGTTGGATAAAAAGGGAAGCGACAGTATCAGGCATCCGTGGAAAGATATTTACCTCCTGAATAGGGCGGCAGGCGAGAAGAGTCTCAGCGACCCCCAGCTTGCCCTTGAGCTCTAGGATCTCAGCAAAAGCGAGAGCCCGTGTCGCCTCAACCTCGCTCAGACTCCGCGCCAGGTTGACGCTTCGGCGCGAAGACATATGCGCGAGCCCAAGGGCCCGAAGGATGGCTCACGCGGTCTCGTGGGCGAGTACCTGCGTCTTCTCAGCATCGAAGACCTCGTCGTCCTCCCCGCCATAGAGGGCATAGGCGATGTCATAAGCCTCACCGCTGGCAGTATCCTACTCTATCCAGAACGGATGGAGAGTGGAGAGCGAGACCCGGTTGGAGTTCCTATCCCATTTCACCATGGGAGAACCCGTGGGGTCCACGTACTTCTCGCCGTTGGCGAAGTTACGGTGGTCCCTATTCAGCGGCCGCGACGAGGTCGCTTCCGGATGAACTGAGGTCCCAGCTGGCGCATCCTCTCTAGGAGCCTCAGCCAGGATCCCTTTATCCTTCGTGGATGGGGGACCCATCGACTTTTTGGAATAAGATGTGGAGGGCGGCGCTCCGGACTTCCGCTTTTGGCCGCTAGGTTTGGAGGAAGATGGTTCCTCCCGGCAGGCATCCGCGGAGGCTCGCGCGAGGGACAAAGAGGGTCCCAACGTCTCCACTGCCGGGTGTGGGGGATGAAGCTAGAGGTCTCGCACACCTGCACCAGCAAGATTGGCTCAGCGATTGAAACAAAAAGGTGGCGACAAAGCGAATGGAATCGGCCCAAAACTTACCCTTGCCCTGTGGAATGGGCGGAAGTGAGTTGACATTCTTTTGGAGGTGGACGACGTCCATCCCACGCTCCAGGATGAACTGGTGTAGTTTGGCCTCGCGACCTCCTAGCGTCGGGGGCCTGAAGGCCGACTCCTCCTCCTGCATCGAAGCGAGAAGGGTATTCCCGAAGTTCCCGCTTACGAAAATGAAGCGACGAACCCAGTCGTGGTTCTTATTGGCGAGACCCGTCACCTTGAGCGGGTTCTGGCCCGAGAAGAAGGCCACGTCGTGCGACGCGTGGAAGGTGAAGAGCTTGCGGAAGACGGGTAGACTGAACTCTATCCCCTCTTCTCGCAAGTAGCAGGCAAACCCGACCAGCATAGCGATGGAATTCGGGTTAAGCTGTCCGGGCACGACTCCGAAGTACCGGAACGTCTGGCGAAGTTCCGGCCAGATGGGGAGGCGGAACCCCACCTCGAAATACTCCAGCAGGATCGCAAGGAAGTTTGGCGAGAAGGTGTTGACGCGGTCATCTGGCCCAGGGCGTCGCGCAGAGAACCCTGACAGAATGTAATCCGCCACGGTGGTCATGTAAGCCTCCTCTGTAAGGTCGCATGAGTCAAAAACGTGTTGGGTGAATGCGTTGGCGCATTTCGCCCTGCCTTCGGTCTCGCCTCCCATCTCGCGAAAGTGGAAGAAGATTGGAATCGCATAGAGGAGAGAAGCGCGAGTGCTAGAGTGAGGAGAGAGAGAGAGCAGATGTTGGCGTAATCAATACGGTTGGTGGAACTGCGTATTTATAGAAAAATCGGGAAACTGTTGGACTTCCGAGGCAGCAGGTGTGCGGATAGTGATCGCGCCTCCCCGATGCCTCGAAACCTGGGCCGGCCCCTCTCGCCCATTAATGGCGGATGCTCGGCGCGAGTTCACCCGGTGACTACGCAAAAAGAAGAGTAATAGCAGGCGAGAGGATAGTGGTCAGCAGAGTCAGACAAGCTATAATAAATTGAAATAAAACATCTAGAAAGTAAAGCATTCGAAGAACACAGTCAACAAATTATTATAAATTTAAATAGTCCAAGCAAAGTTCTTTTTTCGAGAAGTTAGCAGAAGAGGTGAAGAGGCGAGTGTTGGTGGGCTAGTGCTCAATCCAGTACCATCGACCTCGGCCCCGCGTTCCAGCCTCCAGGGGCATCACGGACGGTAGTACGCGTTCATGGCTGTGATCTCTTGAGAAGCTAAATAAAGTTGGTCTCGGGCCCGCGCAACATGCCTCCTGGGGGAAAGCTCCCCACCCTCAGCTCCCAGACGCTCCACTTCAGTGAGAAGGCACGGGTAGTCCCGCCAGAGGGCCTTCAACTCGCGCGATGTCTCCATCCACTGACCGTCCACCTGACCCGCGAGGTCCCGCTGCATGTAGATAAGCTTCCCGAGGACATCTTTCATCAGCGCCTTCAGGGTTAGGTTATCCGAAGGATCGCCGAGAAAATCCGAGAGATCCCCGAAGGTGGGAGGTGGCGAGAGCATCCCTTCTCCCCCCTCATAGTAGGATCCCATCAGGGAGGCCTCTCGGTGGCCTGTGAAAGTAAAAAGTCGTCAGTCTTGGAAAAATAGGCGGATGCGTTAAAAGCAAGCGAGATTCTTAACCCGGCACAGGCTCTTTTTGGCCATGGGGACGCGACGTGGAAGGGTGCCCGTCGAACAAACTGGCAGAAGGGTGGAGAGTTTTCCCTCTCCCGGGGCGGAAGGGTTATTGGGGAGGTGCTGGTGTAGTCGTTTGGCCGTTGGTAAGCCGGTTCTGACCGGGTTCCCTTCCAGTTGACACCCCCTACTCACTCGCAGAAGCGGGAGTGCCTAGTCGAAGAGGGGGGCTAGGGGGAACGGAGAGTCATCTCGGAGTACCAGGATCGAGGGTTGCGATAAGTGGAGGTTATAAGTGAACAATACGGAGAACAAGCTGCGCCAATTCACAGCTTACCAGGCTGGCGAAGGGTCTCGCCCGGAGGGACGGGAGGGACGAGATCCTGAGATGGTCGAGGTCTCACATTCGCAGGCGGGAGCATCGCATTTTTCATCAGGACGGATCCATGGCCATCCCCGGGTGCCAAGGTCCCCTGCGAATGGTCAGGATCGTCGGAGAGGAAAAATTCTAAGAACTTACACTCAGACGGGAAGAATTCAAATACCTGCATCTCAGCATTGGGAGGGGTGCTCGCTGAGGACCTGGAGGCGAACTCGTTCTCCACTAGGTTTCGCCGAACCGCCTTAGCTCTTCGCGAGACGTAGGGAGCGTTGGGATCTCGCTTTGAAGTAAGCCAAGTGGCGAACCTGGCAGTCTTGGGGGCATTCTTCCCCTGGGCCGCAGCCAGGCGGTCAAGCATCTCTTGCGAGATTGGCTTCGCTGATGGCTTTTGTGAAGACATTCAGGCTGGCGAGAGCTCAGAGAAAAGAGAAAATTTCTGGCAGAGGAAGGCAGGCACTCCGAAAAAAGTCCGGCATGAAGATGTATATATAGCCTAGTGGTGGGACCCATAGAATCTTTCTGTCCAGGTCAGCAATAACTCACCGAATACCGGGTTGGGCTGTTCTTTCCGAGCGTACAATTCGCTCGCAAAGAGCGGAGATTGTGTACAACCCCGTATTCGCCGAGTGGGTCCCCCATACCCAGGAAGGTCGGAGAGAGGAACAAGGAGGGGGATCAGCATTCGCCCATACACCCAAATAGGCATTCGTCCAAAGGACCAGGGTAGCATCCGCATGTGTAAACTCCCCGAGAGACCGGTTGACGGTTTCAACACTGAGTGCCCCCACTAAACCAGACATCCAAATGGCATGAACTTTGAAGCATAGTCTAATTATACCTACCCCTAATCATATCCAAAAATGGGAATTTTTGGATAAACTTTTTCTAAGGTTTTTGTAAAAATTTAATAATTCATATATAAATTAATTGTATGGTATAATGACATCCAAACCCCTCCAAATTTTGGTGGGTGTTCCTTAGGGTTATAGCATGACTCTGGTAAAAATTTCATCCCAATTGGGATTGATTTGGTTGGGTAATTAATTAACCCAAGTTTGATCAAACTATGGGGAATGGGTCAAAAGTGCTCTTGGTGGATTTAAGGGGTCAACCCTCATCCAAAACTGAGGAAACTTTAGTCACTGGTTTAGAATCACATAAAACACCCCCATGAGTGGTTTGGGGTGGATGTGCCCTAAAACCCTAGTTCTAACCCTAGGGTTGCACTTTGTGCCTTGTGAAGGACATAAGGTCATATGTCCTTGAATGGTCATGAAACTTAGTAGATAAGTTCATAAAGTGTAAATATGACCTAGGTAATTTTATGAGAATTTTAGAAACACTTTTCCCCTCTGAATTAGGTTATAACTATTTAGGGCAATTTCTTATAAGAGGAATTTACATGCTCATTTTATCTTGGATGTTGATGAAAGTTTGGTAGTGCTCATGTAATCATGATATAAATCACTGGTAATTTTTGTGTAATTTTTGAATTGATTGATTGAGTACTTCATTCACAAGTCAACTATTTTGCCTTAAGGTTATGATAAATAAATAAGAGTCAAATATTCTATGGAAAATTGTGAAACTTGGTGATAGGAAATTTAGGACATTAGAAAGCTCTGTGATTTTTTGTATGATTTTTGGAAGTTGTTATCAGTGGGTTACTTCACAATATGTTCTAGTTAGGAATTCCTTGAAGTATTTATTTATGTGACAAAATTATTTTTGAAAACATATAAAACTCAGTCAGTAAACTTTTTGATCATTATAAAGGTCTGGTGATTTTACCATAATTTTTGGATAAGTATTTTTGGTGGTCCCTTCATTAACCTCTAATTTTGGATAATTATTAAATATTATAAATAGAGGCCAATACCTTATTGTAAAATTGTGATACTTTGTATTTGCTGTTATTTTGATATCATAGATTTTCCATAATTTTGAGGAGGCCATGGCATAAGAAGATCTTACACTTCATGTTCAATTTCATACATGACCAATTTTGGAGAAAATATAATAAATGCCAAACAAATAAGGAAAATTATGATCCTTTGGATTTAGCCTTATAATATCATGATAGACTTCCAGTAATAATCTTGAGTTATTTGGATATTTATTTGGAGTACCTCCTCTCATACAACTCATATAGCTCATTTGGTCTGCGTATAGTAAAGCTGTAAAACTTGAGTAACTAGTGGTCTACTGGGTGGAAATGAGATGTAGTTGGTGTACCTGGCTTGGTGAGTTAAGGGTAAGGTTGTACTCGGGATTGCCGAAAGATTGTCTTTCCTGTGGGGAGTCAGAAAACTCTTAGAGTTAACTCAAGTGAAATGGTAAGAGGGGTATGCATTCGGTAGTTACCAATAATATTAAGTGTCTTAAGAAAGGGAGCTTTGGGCTATCATTCTATCATAGTTCCTAGTACCGCTATGAGCCCCTCACAGGGTTGACCTCGAGAAGTTCAAGATTAACCATAAGTTGTAGGAGTAAGATGATGTACAAGATTAACTTAATAATACACTCACCCACACCCCATGGTCACGGGAGGTTAGTTGGTTTGGTACACCGAGCTGTAGGCTTGGTGGTTGTAGGAGCGGACTAATAATCTGGTGAGCTTATGACTCAGAAATGGTTCTGGACGGGCGGGTTGGCCCGGGGAGCTTATGGCTCAGAGATTGTAAATCGTATTCATAAATGTATGTGCATAAGGTGGTGGGTCTTTAGTGTTGACGGTTGTTGCACCGACGTTGATACTTGGGCACGGTAAGTGTGGATAACACTTTACCAAGAAAAATCTGGTGGACTGACCAACAAGAGTACGCAGGAGCTCCGATGTTGTGTTCTTAGCATTGAGGCGTACGATAGGTCTAGGTTAGGTAGTGCAGATACCAACCTAGAGGTGGGCGAGGCCTAA
This sequence comes from Dactylorhiza incarnata, assembly GCA_033032865.1. Lineage (NCBI taxonomy): Eukaryota > Viridiplantae > Streptophyta > Magnoliopsida > Asparagales > Orchidaceae > Dactylorhiza > Dactylorhiza incarnata. Next base: position 1,957,502 of record JAWHQI010000293.1, read on the forward strand.
CCCACCGCTTCCGCTTGCCACTACGGGAGTATCCTGGGAGTTTTGCTAGCTCCAAAAAGGGGGAACTAAAGGTTTGTGCGCATAAAGTCAAAGTGTGTGAGTTGCACTTGTGTGAATATAACATTAAACTGCATAACTTTGCATGACATAGCATAAGCATTGCATTTCAACCCCTATACATATCGTATAAATTGGTTATGGGACTTTTTATATGATATGCCCTACTAAACGACCCCTTGGTCTATAGGTTTGTGTGGGCATTCCTATAAATCAAGGTTACACTTCTTTACTTACCTTTATTTACTTGCTTCTGCGTGTTTACTTTATATGTTCTTACCATGCTTTACTTACTGCTTCAATTATAATATATACTGCGTAGTGGTAGACATTCCCTGTAGATTACATTCACCGTCACCTGCTATTGTTGATACCCCTTGCTGTCCTCCGCTTCATTCCTTCCGCCCGGTGACTAGGAGCCACTGGGGGAGGGGTGGGGGATTGGCCGAATCTAGTTTGACTGATGGTCGGTGGACCTTATCATTTTAGGGGACCAAGGAGACGTAGCAGCACTAGAGTCCGGTGCAGATGGAGGCGTGACAGTCTAGCACAGGAGCACCAGTGTAAGATCTCTTTTTCCAAAACCCGTTCGGGTACTTGAAAACTCGAACCTCTCACGCATCGCACGGTTGAGGTGGATCTTCGCCCAGAATCGCTGCCTTGCGGTGTCACCGACACTCGGGTCGACTAACACCGCTCAGCACCAACCCTGCCGGCTTTACGATCATAAGTAAATTATGCCTACGAATAAGAACAGAAGAAAAAGGCATGTCCACAATGTCACAGCATCATACATATATATATAATGGAAATAGCAGTCCATAAGAGAAGTACAAGCAAAAAGGGGCTTATGCCCGATACATATCCAAAATAAAGTACTATCTCTCTCTCACTACAACATGCGGAAGACTACATCAAGACTCTCAAAAATGTGGAAGACTAGCCGTCTAATCATCAACCTGTGGCGTCGTAGTAGTGCGCTGCATCTGCTGCTCAGGTCCTGCCATCACGTCCTGCTGCGCGGGACAACTCCGTCTCCTCGGACTCCTGCGGTCACACCGACCGTTAGTCATAAAGACTAAGCCATTTTGTCGTCGCCTCCCTCCACGACTCCTAGGCACCGAGCGGGAGAAAGAAGCGGAGGACAAACAAGGGGGTAAACAAGAAGGGGTGACATGACACTAATCTAGCAGATATAAGTAAAGCAGTAAACTAGCTAGCAGTATAGTGCAAGTATATGGCAGTAAAGTAGAGCAAGGAAATAAGCAGTAAATAGTAAGGAAATGCAGTGCAGTAAGTAAATCTAAACTACCATCATAGAATCGTACCTTAACTTATATGAACGCCCATACGACATATAAGTTAAGATTTCCAGGCAACCCATCATATAAAAGAGCCCATACTAATTTATATGATGGGGCTATGCTATGTTTATGCTATGTTATGCTATGGTTATGATGTTTTAAATGAATTATGCAATGAGACTCACCCACACGACTCTATGCGCATAGACCTTTATAGTTCCCAATTTGTTTGAAAGGTAGCCAACCTTTCGGGTACCGACCGTCGTGGTTCACGGTGGTAGTGGATCGGGCACTCCACATCCTAGGCGGGTATAGTCACTACCAAGCCTAGACCTCATGTACGCCTCAACGCTAAGAACACAACAGCGGAGCTCCTGCGTACTCTTGCTGGAATCCACCAGACTTTAAGGTCGGGGTGGGTTATTAGGGATTGTCCTCCAGACCGCGGTACTCAAACTTACTGGCCCTCTAAACCACACCCTCACCCGAGTCAACGTACTACTGTCGGTGACACGACTAGCCTAGTACCGAAGACTCGCCACTATTTGGATAGGTAACAAGTGTTAACATGTCCACCCGAGCTCCCGGCTCAGGGACTAACACCCAAGCTGATCCAACCCATCTCCTTCCCGGAGGAGATCCATACCAGTCTGCATACCCACTTAGGCTACTCTTGCCTACATTTTGGTTCGTGTTATATTTAGGGTGAATCTTGGACTTCCCGCGGTGTACTCCGTAAGGGGCCCCTAACGGTACTACAGATTAATGAGCTCAACCCCACAATCCTCTTCAAGATAATTATTTTAGTTGGTGGATAACACTTGGTTCACCCTTAATCATTTCATATAGTAAAGTGATTTAGCTCATCCCCCGTCCCACTCAATTGGGTTGGACGTACCTCCTTTCCTTCTACAATGACCTCAGCACAACCTCACAACTAACCCTAGAATTGACCCTCCTTGAATCCTGGTGGGCTATATCTCATTTACTGATTGGGTATAACTCCTACCCACTACTTAGGGATCTAAATTGTCAAAAACTCCAAATTCTGTTTTTACTAAACGCAGTCCACCAAATTCAGTTTTTACTAAACGCAGTCCACCAATTTGAACTATCCCTCAACCCCATAAGGGAATTCCTCTAAAAACTCATCTCCAGGGTCTGGTATAATTATCCTAGGCTACTACTGACCTTAATAAGGTATTGTCCAATTTCTATAATTTTCCATATTAATTTGGTATTATTTTAATTCAAAATAGTTAAGGACTTAAGCCAAATTACACATGAACAACCCTCAAAATGATTCCTCATGTTACATGAAAATTATCAGTAAGGTAATATCTTAAATAAAGGTGGTTAACTGAGTATCAGGACCCTAGAATGTCATTTGGCCTACCATAACATCATAATTGTATAATTACCAAAATGCCACTATAATTAGGAAAAATAGTAATTTCACTTCTGAAAATTCTACAGAAATTACCCAATGTTCATATGGAAACCTAAAGTCCTCTGCCAAAAGAATGTGTCATTACCAAGTGATTTGACATTTTAAAAAGATTAAATACTCAAGTGTTGTAAATCTCAATTTCTACATGAAGTATATGAAATACAATTCCAATAGCTTTCAAACAATTATCATGGTTATAGGTTAACCTAAAATCACAGATAACCAAGTATCATGACAAATCCCTATGATTTGATATTTTAAAAAGATTAAATACTCAAGTGATGTAAATCTCAATTTCTACATGAAGTTTGTGAAATACAATTCCAATAGCTTCCAAACAATTATCATGGGTATATAATATCATTGAATGACAGTTAACCAAATATCACATTTTTTCCCCATGATTTGATATTTTTCAAAATTAAATTCACCTAAGCTAGCAAGTACTTAAAATTTCCTACACATGGAATAACACCTCAATAAATTATAACAAAATTACTATAGTACAATTTCATCCCTAATCAGCCACTGATGGAGTTTCAACACCATACAAGGTCTTATGACCATGCATTTCAATTTATTAAGGAAAGGGGTGGCTATTTCATTTATTAGGTAGAAAATACTTAAATGCCTCTAAAATTCCCATTTAAATTTCCTAAGACATTTTATGCCCCCACAAACATATCCACAAAGTCTTAAGCCATGTTAAGAACATTTGATCCTAGGTTCCTCTCAAAACCCCACCTTGCACCCTTAAGGGTTCACCCTTAGGATTTTAGGTCACACCACCCTAATGGATCCAAATGGACCATTAGGGTGAGCCTCAAGCATTTTCATGTCCATACCAACATAACCAATAGATGGGAGGAGTCTAACACACTCAACTCCTCAAATTGATGCAAACCCTACCTTGACCCTTAAAGGTCCTCATTAGGGTTTCAAATTTACCATAGCAAATCAACTCCAAATGGAGTGAAATTTTAGGTAGGCACTAAAAATATACCAAAGAGCCATCCACCAAAGTTTGGTGTCATTTGGACATCATATGCTCCAAAAATCAACTTAATTTAAATATTCTAGTTACCATAAAAACCCTAGGTAAAAGTGTCCACCAAGGGCTTCCCTTTTGGCAGGGGGTGCCCCTATGGTATACCTAGCCATGGTTAAAAGCACAGCTCCTAATGATGAAGGGTTTGACCTAGGTAATTTTTCTAATGGACTGACCTAGTGTAGGACCAGTCCTAGTAAAACAGCTCCCTAGGGAGCTGTAGGTCACCACATGACCTAAACTTAAGGCCAAATGAAAGTTAAGACCAAGGCCTACAACTTTCATGTTGGGCACTCTTTCTAATTTGGCCATTAAGAGGCCTTAATTTCTATTGGAAGTGGACTGAAAAATTAGGACAGAAAAGCTCACATAAGGAATTAATTAATTCCAGAATAAATAGAGTAGCACGAATCTTGGCGCAGATCAAAGGGCAGCGCGTCGTCTTCCTCCTTGAGCCGACGACCATGATTGATCCACGCTGGGCCGACTTCCTCCTCCATTTCCCGGCCACCTGGTGGCCACCACGGCCGGCCACCACCGCCACCACCTTCGTGGTGGTCGGGGCTACGATTTCCCGGCGACATGGCGGCTGGAGGGAGGGTTTTCCGACGAGCCTGGGTGGCTCAAAATGAGCCGATTTCCATGAAATCGACGGATGGATTCGGGCTGAATTGAGCCCGATCCTTCAATCTCTCGTGATGGGAAGCTAGCATGAGGGGAGGGGAGGAGAAACGAACCGTTGTTGGTGCGTGGCGGCGGCTCCGGCGGCGGTTTGCCATGGAAGTGTGCAGCTCCGGCGATCCTGCTCCCGATCCCGATTCTCCACCAAAAGCTTAGCTCCAGGTATCGTTTCCGTCTGCTCTCAGAGCTCTGAAGCTAATGGAATGGGTAGATTGTCGTGAGGAGGGCTCCTTGGTTGGTTTTGAGCTTGGGCCTCCTCGGTTCTCCCATGGCTTCCACCCTCCTACAGCTGCCAGCCTCCCTGCTTCCACCTGGGTCAAGGGCAGACCCCCAGCAATCAGGGAAGGGCCCTAGGTTGATTGGAGATTGAGTGTGGAGGAGGGGATGATAGCTTTTTCCTTTTTGCTTTTGCTTTTGCTTTTAGATCAAGCTTTTGGTCCCCCCCCCCCCTCCATTGATCAATCCTACCATAGTTTAGGGTTCATTCTAAGGGCTGAATGCAAGGCCTAAGGTCCATGATTAATGGTTTGATGATGGTGCTAAGGTTCATTTCAATTTAGGCTTGAAATTCACCTTTAAAGGGCTAAGTTGACCATGGTTGACTTTGGTCAACCATAGTGAGTGGGTTGACCCCACTTGGGGTTCATGGGTCCCTTAACCTCACACAACATAGGTTGGTCCATGGTGGGGCTCCAATTGGGTTAATTTTGCCTTAAGGTGTGATTTTGACCTAAATTGAGCTAAAGTTGACTTTGGTCAAATTGGTCAAAAGGGTGACCAAGGGATGGGGCTTTTGGGTTCAATGAGTTCCTTAAAGTGTTTAGAGTGTGGGGGTAGGGTCAATTTGAACATTTGGGGGTCAATTGAACCCTAATTGACTTGGTTTGGTTAATGTTGACCTATAGTTGACCTTGGTCAATTTCATGCAATTGGGTCCCACCCAAGTGCACTTCTCATCCTATAGGTCTCCCTTAGTGGTTAGGGCATCATAAGTGAGGTCAACTTGGACAATTGAGGGTCAATTGACCTAGTTGAGGGGCTTAGGGTTAGGTTAGTTTTTGAGCTTTGGTGTGCACTTAGCAATTTCCACCCTAGCCTAAGGCCCTTGTGGCCACCCACCTCACCCCTATGCCCTAACATTTCCAATGGGTCTAGGAGGATTGGGGATGTTACAACCAGTGTCAGGATTCATGAGTGTTACTACTAGTTTGCTTCCGCGAGAGAACTTGTAGTAAGGATTTGATGTATCGGGCATGAGCCCTTATTATTGCTACCTTTATTTCAGTTACTATCCGTGGACGTCTATCATTATTATGATTTATATTTCATGCTGATTTGTGGACTTGAACTTTTATAAGTTTGATTATACTTATCTTCTTCTGTGATCGATATTGCCGACAGGATCGACATTTTGTAGTGGCGACCTTCCCGAGTGTTGGTGTCACCGCAAAATGGCGGTTCTGGGCATAAGACCCAGTAGCGAAACAAAAAAAGGGGTCTTACAGGGTCTTATGCCCAGAACCATCGCTTTGCGGTGATACCAACACTCGAGAAGGTCGCCATTACAAAACGTCGATCCTGCCGGCCATATCGATCACAGAAGAAGAAAAGTACAATTGAACCAAGAATAAGTTCAAGTCCACATCACATAATATATAAAATCACAAAGATAGATGTCCACAGATAGTAACTAAATAAAACGTAGCAATAATAAAGGGATCATGCCCAGTACATCATGTCCTCACTACAAGGTCACTGGCAGAAGCAAAATCTACTTGTAACACTCACGGATCCCGAGACTGGTGCTTATGTACTAGACTGGCCCGCCTCCATCTGCACAGGCCTCTGTTGGTGATGTGTCTCCTCGGTCCCCTAAAATGATATTGCTCACTGACTGTTAGTCAAAAAGACAAAGCCTCATTCCCCCACCCATCCCCCAGTGGCTCCTAAGCACCGTACAAGAGGGATGAAGCGGAAGACAGCAAGGGGTATAAAACAAAGCAGATGGCATATCTTAGCTACAGGAGTATCTATCACTACACATGCGTTTATATATATGGGGCAGTAAATACAACAAAGTGAAGAATAATAATAACTGAGTAAAGCAAAGTAAGTAAGAAAAGTAACTGTTGATTTATAGGAATGCCCATACAGACCTATAGACCAATGGATTGTTTAGCAAGGCTTATCATATAAAAAGTCACACACCAATTTATAAGATAGGGGTAGGGGTTGAAATGCAATGCTTATGCTATGACATACAGTGTGCCAATTAATGTTATGATCACACAAGTGCAACACACGCACCCAATTCTATGCGCACAGACCTTTAGTTCCCCCTTTTTGGAGCTAGCTAAGATTCCCAGGATACCCCCGTAGTGGCAAACGTAAGCGGTGGGTTGGGCCTCGCCCACCTCTAGGTTGGTATTCACACTACCTAACCTAGACCTATCGTACGCCTCAATGTGACGAACAAAACCGCGGAGCGTCTGTGTACTCTTACTGGCTGGTCCACTAGACTTTTTCTTAGCTAAGTGATAACCACACTTGCCGAGTCAAAGTAACGGCGTCGGTGCAAACGACAGTCCCATACTAAAGGCCAACCACCTTGATGCTCTTTGTCCTGAAGGCATCAGCTTGCAATGGCTTGGCAGCCATACAAGATTTGATGGCATCAGAAACTGAGCAATCAGACATGCTTACAGATTTGGCAGCAGTCATTTTCTTGACTGATTTAACCTTAGAAGGACTTGCCTTCTTATTCTTGAATGAAGACGCTGAGGTACCAAATACAAATGGTCCAGGTTGGGCCATTTGAATTTCCTCATCGGGAGCCTTCATAACACTCAATCCCATCCCCTTTCTTCCACTATGGGAAGGAGTGTTTTCCTTCTTATATGACCTCCCATTCTTCCAGTGAACATAAATGCTTTCATGGTCATACCTGTTGGAGGGAAGTATCACCTTTTGAAAGGTGGGTTGAGGCTGAGCCTTACCCTTGCTCTTTACTCCACTCCCTTCTCCTACTTCCATCTTATTGAATCCAATTCCTCTCCTATTTGTTTGAGAGGAGAAGGTGTCAATAATGGGAAGCACAGACTTGGGCTTGTAGAATTGAGCCACCAGGCTCTTCTCTTTCACCAGCTTCTCCTCAAGGTCCTTGATGACCTTGTTCTTTAGGAAAATAGTGCTTAATTGCACAAGTGTCAATCCCTCTAAATGGCTAATCTGTTTACTCATCTGAGCCACCAGGGTGGAAGGTTCAGTGTAGACATTCTTAGTCATTTTGAGGGAAGCAATTTCTTGGGCTTGCCTCTTGGCAAGCTTCTTGCTCTTCTTCAGAGCTTCCATAAGAGCATCATACTTGTCAATCAATTGATTGACATCTACCTCAGCTTCCTTTCCCCTTCCATCTACTGATGAAGGTGCATCAGATTCTGGACTAGTCTCATAATCAGAAATAGAAGTGGAATGAGATAGTACCTGAACATTGTCAGAAGTATTCTGACTCCCTTCCCCATCAGTGAAGGACACAAGGCCTAGCTGAACACTATCTTCTTCATCCTCCTCTTCATCACTATCTGAGTGTGATAGAGGGGCCCTGATTCCAACTATAACAGCTGGATAATCTTCATCTTCTTCTGGTGCAAATTCTTCAACAGCAACCAGTCCAATAAAGGCTTCTTCCTTTTCAGATTTAAATGAGCTGGAGTCTGATTCACTCCAGCTCCTTTCCTTCTTAGCTAGAAAGGATTTTTCCCCTTTCTTGCCATTTGGTTGATGACCCTTCTTCTCATCCTTCTCTTTTATCTTGACTGGGCAGTCAGTAATGACATGCCCTGGCTTGCTACAGCAATAGCAGACAACTTTAGAGGAATTAAATTTAGAGTTAGAGCCATACCTGTCATTCTTGGAGTGATGCTTTGATTCCTTGCTATCCTCATTTTTGTGATATGAGGAAGATGGCTTTTTATTCCATTGCCTCCTCTTCATCATCTTATTGAACTGCCTTGTGAAGGCAGCCAATTCTTCATCAGAGGAAGAGCTTTCCGAGGTGCTGACTTCAGGTTCAAATCTTCTCCTTGGAGGAGACACCATCCTGCCCTTGCTTCTCTTGGAGATGTCAGCTTTGAGAGCTGCAGATTTCTCCCTTGCTTAAGCCCTTGAGGAGGTGTCCTCTTCCTTCTGTTCTTTTTCTGTGGGATTGATTTGACTAAACCTTTTGGGATCTGGTCAGACTGTTAAGTCCTTCTTGACGAACCTATCTCCGATACCACTTGTAAGTTTATAATGTTTGTAGTCTAAATCACCTAGAGGGGGGAGGGGTGAATAGGTCTTTTGGATTTTACTTGATTATTTTGGACTGTTAGAACTATTCTAAGCAGAAAATCATGCAACACAGAAATCACTCAACAATTTATAGTGGTTCCCCAAGACAGTGTGTCAATGGGTAGTCCACTTTCCCCCTTCACCCTTCTAATAGTGTGTTAGACAGGGCCAACTCCTCCAATCTCAGCTCAAAGAGCTTACAACACAAATCCCTCAGGATCTCTCAGGTTTTCCCAAATCCTACCTCAGATCAGCCACTGATCCTACAACTCAGACCTCAGCAGGTCCTAGAATCTCAGGCTTAAACAGCCCTACCTCAGGCTAAACAACCCTACCTCAGATCAGCTCCTGATCCTACAGCTCAGACCCCTCAGCAGGTCCTACAACTCAGAGCTATCACCATCTCCTACCTCAGGCACTGCTGTCCTACAAACTCAGAGGAATACACCTCCTACAGCTCAGGCACTAATGCCCTACAACTCAGATCAGCTCCTGATCCTACAAGCTCAGACCAAAAGGTCCTACAACTCAGAACCACAAAGGTTCCTACAACTCAGGCTGTTAAGCCCTACAGAAAGATGGTTTTAAATCATACTACAAATGACAGCAAGTCCACTGTAGTTCCTGCACAGCTTGTGCTTCATGTAGCTGGTGATGTTGATGTCAGCTATAACTGATCTTCTTCTTCAATAGAAGGATGGAAGATCACCTTGCCCCTTCTGGTGGAGGAGCTATCTTCTTCTCTCTATTTCTTCTTCTTTCTCAGTGAGCAGGAGGAAGGAAATCGAGAGCTTCAGTCGTCAAATGGAACAGTGAATTTATCGTCTTGATCACACTCAAATGTACCCTAACTCTTCCTTTTATACATCTCTGATCTTCAACGGCTCTAATTCGATCTCCCAAGAAGTATGGGAGAGAATGGTGGTCCCCTGTAGCTTTTCTGCAACTTGCGCTACAGACAGAACCCGCCATTTGTCTATCTGTAAAGAAGGTCCGCGTTCGATGAACGCGCTTCACTCTGCGTTCGACGAACCTGCTGCACTCTGCATTCGAAGAACTTGCCAATACTGCGTTCGACGAACTTGCCGACTGAGCATTCTCAGCGGCTTCTTCTCTGGGCTCGTCTCAGCGGTCGACGAACTGAATTCTGCGATCGACGAACGACACTCTGCGTTTGACGAACTGATCAGCTGAGACAACTTCTTCTCAGCGGATCCGCTGAGACAGCGATCTCGTCTCAGCGGATTCTTGGCTATCTGCAGCTCAGCTTGCTCATAAGCTTTCTCAGTGGTAGCTTGACCTCGTCTCAGCGGTTCTGCTGAGACATTGAGCTCGTCTCAGCGGATTTGGTCCTTCGTCTCAGTGGTTCCGCTGAGACAAATCTTCATCTCTTAGGAGATGATTTCTCCTCAACTAAGGGCTTGATTAACCCTTTCTCTTGAGTCACCTAAGCCTGTTTAACTTACAAAAACAAAGCTTTATCAAATACAATATGTATCTTAGCATTGGAAGTGATGCCTCTTCAAATCTAAGGAACATTGAGGGCAATATTCCCAACACCTAGAATGAGTAAGGACATAATTCTACAAACGTACTTCCACATATCCTACAAGCGCAAATGCCTTGACGAAGAATTCCGCAATGTCAAGCTTCTCATTGACGGACTTTGCGGCGTTTCTAGCCCTAACGGAAGTGACTTCCGATCGCAAAAGCTCTTGTAGAGTTGACCTAGGCTCCGTTTGTGAGGACTTATTTTCACAAGTCAAGCGGTTACGACTGCATGAACCGGACCTTAATTAAGGTTCGGTTCATGCGGTCGTAACCGCTTGATCGGTGAAAATAAGTCCCCCCAAACGGAGCACTAATTTCCAACAGAGCTCGCACGTCCTTGGCGGAGAGGAGCATTTCAAGGATCCAGAGACTGACATCGTTGTAGCTGGACGAAATATCGGAGGGATCTTTGGGAAAAAAGCTCGAGAAAGTAATTAATCACGGAGAATTGAAGAGGGAAATTACCTCCTCTCTTCAATGAAGGAGCGGAAGAGAGAGATCTGTTCAGCAACCGCGGCAGGAATTTGGAACGCCGGACAAAGAGAATGAGACCTCTGTCTCAGCGGCCGCATGTGAGGAGTTTGCCGGCTAGCAGGATGCAAGCTTGAGTAGTACTTCAGTATAAATAGAAATTTTATGGCTTTAGGTAATGTTTGGCGGGGCATTTTGGGAGCGGTTTGCTGCTGTTTTCACACTGCCCCGCCAATTTTTTTTGCTATCAATGGGAGTCGATGTTGGGCACGGGTCGCGATAATAGGCATTTTTGGAGTCGCAAAATATTATGCAACTCCAGAAATCACATTGTTCCTCACTGTGATTTTTGCATGTCACCCTAGCGAGCTTTCCGCGCCCAATCCCGCGACCCATCTCTGGCGATAGGCCATCGTCGACCATCGTTCTCCGGCGATAGGCCTCCCTCAACACTCCGGTGAGCCCTGCCGTCCACTGCAGGTATCCTTTTTTCCGGTTTTTCCGATTTCGGCTCTCCCCGCCAAACAGAGCCTTCTTCACTTCTAGATTTTCAATTTCACCGCTTTTGATTGTTCTTTTCCATGGTTTCTTCACATATCTTCAACGATTATTCCCTTTTGCCTAACTTCTTCATTGTTGTTCTTCCCGTTCGCCTCTGCCAGATTCTACAGTGAAATAGGTATTCCTATTTTTTGATTATTCTTTGTAAAATTTCTATGCATATGCTTGTGGATTTTACATATGTGGACATCATATCCTTGGTTGTATTTTACTGACTTCTTCACTCATATCTGACTCAATTTGCATATTGTGAATTCGCTTAAATGATGTCTTTGTGTGTGTTATTTCTATTTCAGACCTGTATGTTTTTTATGTTTAGCAACATATATGTTTTTCATTCTCTTGATGTTTTATGTTATTGCTTAGATCTTCTCAGTAATGATATATCTTGCATCTTGGTACTGATTGTTGTTTCACCTATTTAAACGACTAGAATGCCACCTGAGAATCATGATGATGATGTTAACATTGATGATGATGAAGAACTGGTGTTAAAATTATTGTGCAACTCATCAACAAGAATGTACTCATTTTGTCAATCTCGTGACATTGAGTGTATGCGTAATCAATGAGTATGTCTCTTTATTTAAAACACCTTGCATGACATCATCTCAGACCAGGCATAAATGGCTAGGTTAATTATTTGTTGGACCTCCTGTGAGGTTTCACAACATGTTTTTAATAACCAAGGTGATTTTGTTAGGATGTTATGTGCAGACCGAAATTGGCTATGTGCAAACCCACTAAAAATAATCCAAAATAAATTAATGTTTTTTAAATGAATAGACTAAATATCTATGTCCAGCCCCTTACAGAGCGCGATACCCACATTTCGCATCTCGCCCTTTCTTCCATGGCGACCTAGGGCCGGCTTCATCCTTACGCGACCAGCTACCACCTCCGACCACCACCTCCATTAGCGATACCTGCCATTCACGACCCGTCCGGCGTCGATCAAGATCAACGATACCTTCCATTCCAATCACGGCCTAGTCTATCCATCCGATGCAGGGATTGTCGCTCCCAGCCAGAGCCGAACGCAGGTATGTTCTCTTCTTGAGATCCTCAACCGCGAATACTTTGTCCGCATTTTGGTTTTTCTGATTTAGGTTCGACCATCCCTTCCATTCCAGTCGCATCCATAGATCTTTTCCTCCGAAGTTGAGATCGCCGCTCCCAGCCAGAGCCGAACGCAGGTATGTTCTCTTCTTGAGATCCTCCACCGTGAATACTTTGTCCGCGTTTTGTTTTTTTAATATAATTTTTTCTAATTTAGGTTTTCCCCACTACTTTGTCCGCATTTTGGTTCAATGGAGCGCAATGCTTGTCAACCCGAAGATTTTGAAAACTCATCAACTCAACCTCAAGACGAAGGTATCGGCATCTTCCTTATCTTCTCTTGAATTGTTTGGTGTAGATTGGATCTTTCATGAGTTGCTTGGTGTAGATTGGATCTTTAATGAGCTAGTTGCTTGGTGTAGATGGTGAGCTCAAAGGGTGGGATGAGGGGCCTTAAGGACCCCCTTAGGATGAGAATTTTGCTAAGTGCACACATAAAGTCCCAATCAAATAGGACCCAAGCTACTAAGGAGGGCCAATTGGACACCAATTTCCCCAAAATGAGACCACCCTTAGTCCCCTAAACCTTAAGGAAGGGTGATGGGGTGAACATCACCCCTTAGTGGGGCTCAATTCCATAGGATTAGCCCAAAATCACCTTAGGTGAACATGGACCAAACCAATCAATTAAGGGGCCATTGACCCCCAAGTGGACAAATTGACTTCCCCCTTATACACCTAGCACTAAAAGAGCCCTATTAGACCCAAAGGCCCCATCATGAGGTGACCCATCCTCCTCAATTGGGCCAAAGTGTGGCTAGGGGCAAAATGGTCAAATCCACCATCTAGTGACCAATTGGCCACCCAATGACCAAATTGATCTCAAACCTATATTCTAAATATAATTTTGAACATAAAGGTCCCAAAAGCCCCATCATGGGGTATCCAATTGCCCTTAATTGGGCCAATGCTTTAATTAGGGCACTTTTAGGCAAAAACCCAAATCAATCAATTGAGGGCCAATTAGCCTTCCAATGATCAAATTGACCCTCCCCCTACTCTCTAAACATGATTAGGGACCCTTTGGACCCAAAAGCCCCCATCATAGGATGGTCAACCCTCTCCAATTTGGTCAAAATCCAAATTAGGGCAAAAAGGTCAACTCAACCAAAATGCGGTCAATTTGCACTCAAACGTTAAAATTGACTCCACATCTAGTCTCTAAACATCATTAGGGATTTAAGAGACCCAAAAGCCCCATCATGGAAGGGTCAATTCACCTCAATTTGGCCAAAGTCTCAAGGAAGGGCATTTTGGGTAATTTCACACATTTGGATCAAATTGGGCCAAATAGGGCCCCACCATGGGCCAAGCCCTATTAGGTGGTGACATGGGACCCATGACCTACATGGGGGACCAGTCAACCCAAATGGTCAAGTCAAAGTCAACTCAATTGGGTTTAAACCCAACTTGAGAGGCCTAACCCATCTTTCCCCATTATAATGACCTAAGTCCTAAGTTAACTAATTAAAATGAACTTATAAGGGCCTGGTGGAGTGTGGCTAAGAAGGATTGGGCTAACCCGAGCTAACCCAAGAGGGCTTTGGGCTAAAGGAGGGGACAAAAAGTGAAAAGTTAAAGGAAAAGCCTTCCCCTCTCCCTCTCTCTCCTCCCAATCAGCCTTGGGCTCTTCCCTGATGGTGTTGAGTGCTAAGGAGGAGCTGGAAAGCTGGTAAAGGCAGCCATGTCGGTTGAGGTGGCAATCCCGTGAGCTCCAGCTTCAAATATTCCAAGGCCGGCCTCCTCTCCCTATTTAAACCCCTCCACGAGCTTCAGAAGCTCTTTTACGGTCGAAGAGGAGCTTTGGTTTGAGGAATTCTATAGAGGATTGCTAGCTGACGAGAGCTCGCCGGAGACGGAGAAGGAGATGGCAAACCGCCGGAATACCCGCAGCCCAGCTCGTTTCCAGGTTCGCTTCTCCCCCCCTCTGACTGTGCTAGCATATATGATTGTTAGAAGTCGAATTCGAGCTCAATTGAGCCGAGTTCATTTCGGATTTTCCCTGTTATTTGCCATTTGGGCTTTGTGGTAGAACCGCCGGAAACCGCCTCCTCCGGCGACCAATCCACCGCCAATCGATCGGCACCACCTCAACGGAGGTGGTGGTGGCTGTGGCTGGCCAGGGAGATGGAAGGATGGCCGGGAATTCCAGTTTGAAGCGGCTCCAGGGCGGGCTGATCTGAGTCGTTGGCTCAAGGAAGACGATGAAGGAGCGCCGCCCGATCTACTTTAAGATCTGTGCTAGATCAGCGCTTTATGCATTATTTCTGAGGTCTGCGGTTAGCCAGTTCTGTAACAGTTTTTGTAGCTTAATTCTAAGGCCCTTAGAGGCCATAAATAAAAAAAATGCCCTGAGACAACTTTTGTAGATCTGGTAGTCTATTTTCATTTGAATCTTAGATCAAATCATTTGGAGTTGATTTGACTCCTGTAGAGCCATTTTTCTGAGACTGGCACAAAATATAACTTGCCACAAATACAACCATAACTCTCATTTAGCTTAGAGTTTAAGGCTGAAATTTTAATCACTATTTTAACTATCCCTGACCTACATTATGCCCAAAAATCAGAATTTTGGGGGCACACTTTTCTATAGTTTTTGTCCAAACATTGAAAATTAAATTTATGATAATTAGGTGGCCAAACCCCCTTGTGGGGCCCCCAAATTAGGGTGGGGTGAAGTTTAGGCTAAGTCCACACACTATTAAAAATATTGGGTCCATTGGACCACTTCTTGTGGGTGAACCCTCTTTGGAGTGAGGATGGCTTAAGGGTTTGTGTGTGTTGGGCCAGAAAATTTATTTAACTTAAGGAGCCAAATTGAGGCCCTTAATGGCCAAATCATGAAAATGGTGTGATACACACTATTGTAGCCCTAAATGTCTAGTTTCATTAGAAACTAAGATTTTGGCATTTGGAGGTCAGTAGACCCCAGAGGAGCCTTTTTCCTAGGTCCGGTCCTAGGTGGGGTTAGCCCACTAAAACCTTAATATCTTTTGAATGGGTGGGCCTATGGGGTTGAAATTTTGGCCACATCAGTGCCCACCCTAGGCCTACCCTGTGCCCAAAAATTTGTATGTTTTGGGCACTTTTTGTTATAGTTTTGATCATAACTTAGAAAATTGACCTAAGAATAATTAGTGGGTGTAATCACCCCTAATGAACCCAAATTTTTTGGTGGCATGTAGATATGTATATGAGTAGCCTCTGTTCCAAATTTGAGGACAATTGGAGTTCATCTTAATGGTGAACCCCCAAGGGACATTTTAATGCCCTAGGTTTGGAAAACCACTTAGCCTTGGTGGCTTGTGGATTTTGGAGCTTAGCCATAAGGGCTTATCCAAATCCAGTGGTAATGGGGCTTAGGGATTGTGTAGGGTCTTGCTCATCATCAATGGGTGATTGGAGCAATGGAGACCAAAAATCCTAGCCCATACCTCTAAAATTACTTAATTGCCCTTTTGGGCCTTAATGAAGCAACTAGGACCTAAACTCATATTTAGACAACCAAACTTCATCCCTAGGTAGAGAATAGTGTTATAGGGCTAGGATAATTATCATGAGATGTTTACTATTTAATTAGTATTTATTTTGATTTATGGAGAAATTTGCCTAATTGATGGATCATGTCAAATCAAGAACTTAGGGTTATCTTCACCTTACCAAATTGAACAATGATGTCAATTGAAGTAATAGTACCCTCTGGATTTAATCTTATGATCCTTGATGATTTTTCCATGCTTCCTTGGTTGAATTTACACATATGCCACTTTTGAAAAGAAATTAATATTAAATGGCATTTGTCCTTGAAAAATTCTGAAATTTGGGCCAGACATTGACATTCATATTCTAAAGCATTGGAATCATTTGGGGTGCCATTTACTTAGGAATTTATCCATTTTATGATTTTTGTGAAAAACCTAGGTTTTGGGAATTTAATTATGATATATAGTAAAACCATACATAAGGCTCCCAAACTCTATAGGAAGGTTACTTATAATGATACGTGGCATATGAAATTTTACTTGGAACACTTATAGTGAAAAAGTTTGTATTCATAAGGAAATTACCATTTATGCCTTTTTGATGACTTATACAAATACTTGAGCAAATCACCTTGAAACTCTATGAAATTTTTAGATGATGATCACACCAATGACTATAACTTATGGGAATTGTTCTGGAATTTACAATGCAATTTTGATATTTATTTAATTAATTGGGTGATTTTGTATTTACCTTCAATTATTTAATTCAGGGGCAAAACAGTAATTATGAACCTACATCCTTGGTGGTTATGCATTTGAATTCAGTATACATACAGGATAATTATTTGGTAGGCATTGGACCAAAATTTAGAGTACTCCATGAACAATTTAGGGTGTGTCACAATATTCAAGAAAAATAATTAAATATTAAACTAGGTTGGAAAATTATGAAAATTGAACCATGTTCTATCTAGGTCAGTAGGAACCTTGGATAAAATTTGTGGAACCATAGGACCTGTGGTTAGGGTTTTCCATTTGGGAAGGTGGATTACCCTTAGGTGGTCTGCGTTTAGCAAAACTGGATTTTTGTAATCTGACCCTCTAGACCCATGGGACTTGGAAGATGACTGATGTGTAGTGATAAGGAGCTCATGATTAATATGTCTACCCACGAGGGGTCACCACTTGAGAGATTCAGGTCAAGTTTAAGTCAGGAGAGAGAGGGAAAGCTGCACTTGGCCCAATTGGGCCAAGAAGGTCTAGTGTCCAAATTCACTACCTATTTAAGAGCAATACAAAGAAGGAGCAATAAATCACCAACCAATTAAATGTCTTGTGAAGGGGAAATTTGGGATTCAGCCCATTGCGTCCCCTAGTACCACCGGGAACCCTTCACCGGGTGGGCCGCGGGAAGTCCATGACTTACCTTAAATCACCAAAGAGGTAACATGAGAAATAAGTAAGAAAACACGTCCACCAATCTAAATAAGTATCTTGTAAAAGGGAGTTTGGGATTCAGCCCATCGTGTTCCCTACTACCGATGAGAGCCCTTCACCGGGTGTACCTCAGGAAGTCCAAGATTAACCCTAAATTGCAATAACATTTAAGGTAGGCAAGAGTAGCCATAGTAGGGTAAGATTGGATTTATGTATCTCCTCCCAGTTGCGGGAGTGGCAGGATTGTGGTGCTTGGTTAGACGAACGGGAACCTCGGGGGGGGGGGGGGGGGGATGATTATCCCGATAACTTTCTCAGAAATGTGGCAGGTCTTCGATACTAGGCAGGTCGTCACTCCGACCGCGGTACGTTGACTTAGCGGGTGTGTAGGGGTCTAAGGGGCCAGCTTGGCTGCGTGTTGGGACGACAGTTCCTCGAAGACACCTCTCACTTGGCTCACAGTTTGGTGGTCTCCAGCAAAGAGTACGCAGAGCTCCGCGGTTGTTTAGCGTCAAGGCGTACGTGCGGTCTAGGCCTGGTAGAGTGTATACCCGCCTAGGAGTGGACAGCCCGGTCCGCTACCACCGTGTGTCACAGCGGTTGGTACCCGAGAGGTTGGCTTCCTCTCAAATAGAGGGAACTACAAAGGTCTGTATGCACAGAGTCGTGTGTCTGAGTTCATTGCATAATCATTCATAGCATAAGCATAACATACGCACTTGCAGATCCTCATCATATAAATTAGTATGGGCTCTTTTATATGATGAGTTATAATTCCTGGAAATCCTAACTTATAAGTTTGTATGGGCATTCATATAAGTTAGGGTACGAGATTGATTACTTGTCGCTACTGTTCTTACTGTTTTGCTTTACTTGCTTTACTTACTGTTTACTTACTGCTGTACACCATTATTATACTCCTGCTTATACTCCTGCTTATACATGATTAGATTAGCCCCTTTTACACTTGTGTAGATTAGAATTTGTGTTTATACTAGTTTACTTTCCCTGTCACCTGCTTGTTCCTTGCTCGTCCCCCGCTTCTTCCTCCCGCGCGGTACCTAGGAGTCGCAGGAGGAGGAGGGGACCTAGCGAGCTCGGTCATTTTTGACTGACGGTTTGCATTGGGGCCAAAAAACAATCTAGGATTCCGAGGAGATGGAGCTGTCGCACGCACCGCAGGAGACGAGGGCAGGACCTGAGCAACCAGCGACGCAGCGGGTAGCGGCCATGAGACATCAGGTGGATTACATTTTGAGTGATAGTGATGAGTGATGTTGAGATAGCTTCCGCATGTAGAGAGGATGTGAGATGTGAGAGATTTGTTTCATGATGTACCGGGCTTAAGCCCTTTCATTTATGTACTTCCTATTTTCATGCTCGGACTTATATATATATCGTTTTGATTAGCTTTTGATATATATTGGAATGTGATTTGTGGACTCCTTTTGTTTAGTTTGTACACTCTCTTTTACTCACTTTTACTATTGCTCGCACTATGATCGTAGCCGACAGGGTCGACATTGCGTGGTGTAGCCCAACCCGTGCGTTGGAAGTCACCGCAATGCGTCGGTTCTGGGCATAAGGTCCGCTTGGCCTTGGGAGCGGGGAAGGGATCTTACAATAGATGTTGGTGAGTGCACACACAGATGTAGACATGTGTTGGGATTACCATGTGAACATGACTTGATTCCGTATATGTCACAAGCAAACTCATTTTCGTTGTGGATGACTCACAACCATTGGAAGCTGTTGACATTGCAAGATAGCAGGGCCAATGAAAACGTGAAGGTGGAGGATGAGATGGATAATGAAATTGATATAAAAATGGCAGGTATTTTAAAGAGGTACAAGAGCACTTGTAATTTACAAAAGCATGAAATTAAAATAAATACGTGAGCTAATGAATCTCTCATCTACTCTAACATTGGAGCCTTTGCTACCAAAAACATTGAAGGGCCGGCCAAGGGGTAGCTACAATAAATTCAAGGTTGATGCGAAATCTACAAAACACGATCACTCCCTCTTTGAGCATGTATTAATGCGTGAACAAGTCCCAACGACACCAACTAAGAAACAACCCATATGAAAGGGGATATTGAAGGAGAGCAGACTGCTACGTAGTGTGCGAACACAAATTCCTCCATGTGTTTCTAACTATATTACAAATGTGATTGACGTATTGAGTGATGGTCATTGTGGATATAGGGCCATTAGTAATGCTATGGGGATGGATAATGTCTGGTTAAAGGTGCGTATTGACCTATCTCTAGAACTACAGAACAATGCATGTTTGGTAATGAAAGAAGATCAGACTAAGATCACTCGATTGTGCTATTACTCATGCTCCGTACGACAAATGGATGTTGATGTCTGATATTGGATTGGTGGTTGCTTCTTGCTATAACATTATTTTTGTTCACTTATCTAAATATCAGTCGTTCACATTACTACCACTACATTCATCACCGCCAGCTTCTCACAAGATAGTCTACATCAGATTTATCAATGGGAATCATTTTGTTCAATTGCAAATGCGTGAAGATTTTGCATTGCCTCCAACAATAACTTTGGCAGAAATATCGAGAAGAAAATGCAAGGGAATGAGAAAAACTCAATGAAAATGAGTCGGTTAATATGAAAAAAAATTGAGCAAATGTATTTTTTTTCTAGTTATATTAAACTTACAACAAATATTTACAATATTATTTAGTCGGCTAACAAAGATTATTACTTTTATGCAGACTGCTACTAACGATATTATGGAGTTTTGAATGCAAAAAATGATGGAACAAAGCTTTACAAAGAATTTTGTTGTGTAAAAGTGTTGACTTACAACTCATTTTTGTATTAACTAACATGATTATAATGGTCGAAATTATATATATATATATATATATATATTTGGTCTGCACATAACACAATGGTTTGCACTTATAATCCCATGGTTTGCACATAGCGAACTTTGGTTTGCACATATAATTCTTCTTCTTTTTTATTTGCTAGCATTGCTAGAACAAAATCACGAATTAAAAGGAACACTAAGAACCCAAGCTAGTGATGTTTTGGCAATCACAATTTATATTTTTGGGCACAATAAAACATTCAGAAAAGTAGGTGAACGATTCCAACATTCTACGGAGACTATAAGTTGGTTATTTATGATTGGTCTTCGTGCTCTGACTAATCTATTCATGCACAACATTGCTCTTACTGATCGACAGTTTCGTGATATTCCTTCACACATACAAAATGATGAAAGATATATGCCATTTTTAAGAATTGTATTGGAGCAATTGATGGTACACACGTTGATGCACATATACCTATTAAAAATCAAGTGTGATACTGTAAGATCCCTCTCCCACACCTGGAGAGCTTCCGGATCTTATGCCCAGAATCGCCGCCTTACGGTGATGCTAACACACGAGTTAGCCGCCTCCGCAAGACGTCGATCCTGCCGACAAGAACGATCAACAGGCCAACAAGAGATAAGAAGAGAAATAAGTAAAATATAACAAGTCCACAATGACAAATAACTGTATATATATCAATATTGAGTACAAGTCCATCAATGAGCACAAGAAGTGAAAGAGAAAAAAGGGCTTATGCCTGAACATGTCCAAATAAAGTACAATAACTCTCTCACTCTACATCTATGTAGAAGCTATCGAACTTTGTCATCACGTGTCTGTAGCTGTTGTTGCAACAACGGGTAGTGGTTGCTTTGCTTCATCCCGTCCTCCTGACCTGTCTCCTGAACGGGGTCCTACTACTCCGGCACATCATCCCTAAAATGATGTGGTCCACTGACCGTTAGTCAAAAGACTAAGCCAAATTCCCCATCCCCTCCCCCCGTGACTCCTAGGCACCGTGTGGAGGACAACAAAGGGTAAATCAAACAAGCAGGTGACAGTGGAGCTAGCTGGTAAGAGTATAGATCAAAAGAATCCATTCAAGCAGTTCTACTATACGGACTATATAAAGAGTGCAATAGACAAGAAAGGCTATAACAGTAGTAGTAGTAGTAGAGAGCATCGAGCAGTCAATAACATTTACAGCAGTATAAGTAAGAATTGCAGCGTATATATAGAGAAACAGCTACAAAAGTAACTTTAACTTATATGCACACACAAAAGCACATAAGCTAAGGGATCTAGCACTAAGGTAAACTCATTGTATAAAAGAGCTCATACTAATTTATACGATGAGGTATCTGTGTATGCAAGAATGCTATGTTATGATATGCAATGCAATGGTGCAACTCACCCACACGACTCTATACGTACAGACTTTTAGTTCCCACTTTTCGGAGGTAGCTAACCTCTTGGGCACCTCCCATCATGGTCAAACGGTGGCAGAGGAGTGGGCGTCTCCTCACCTAGGTGGGTATGACACACTACCAGACCTAAGCCCTAACGTACGCTGTGACACCGGTAATCGGTACTCACGAGCTCCTGCGTACTCTTGCTGGATCCGAAGGAACCAGACCTCCAAGGCCAGGCAGGGTTTAGGGAATTCGTCCCATCAGACGCGCAGTAAAACAACCTGGCCCCTTTTAAACCTCTAGCACTGCCGAGTTAACGGACTGCTGCCGGTGTGACGACTAAGCCATAACCGAAGACCCACCACATTCTATGCACATGCATTTATGTATCATCTCTTTCCACCGAGCCTCCAGCTCGCAATACTAAACTGACCTTTATAAACATCGAGCCTACCGCTCGCAGGACTATACCAGTCATTCCTTATACTTTGAGTCTACCGCTCGCAGGACTATCCCAGTCCCTCCTTATACTTCGAGTCTACCACTCCCAAGACTATCTGAGTCCTTCCATATATCTCGAGCATATCGCTCGCAGGACTATCCCAGTCCTTCCTTATACTCCGAGTCTACCGCTCGCAGGACTATCCCAGTCCTTCCTTATACTTCGAGCATATCGCTCGCAGGACTATCTAGTCCTTATACCATTCCATCCCAAATTTGGGATGAGGTTTACAACCTCAGAATCTCCTACTTACTACTCTTGTCTACCATTTAGTTATGCTTAGAAGTTTTGAGGTGAATCCTGGACTTCCCGTGGACTATCAGGTGAAGGGCTCGCAGCGGTACTAGGGAATGCGATGGTGGCTGAAGCCCAAATCCCCCTTTCTGGGATATTTACTCTTATTAGTGACTACCCATTCTTGTATACCCATTTGCTCTCTAATTGCTCTAAAATCCTAGGGTGGATGATCATTTGACTCGGGCAGACGAGCGTCGGTGTTTAATTGAACACCAAAACCCTGCCTCTCCTAGTGACCGACTATTTCTTTGTGTTATATCTCAATCACAACTGAACCTCTTGATAGGTCACTCCTCACCACTCTCAATAGGTCATTGTAATTCTCTGAACTGATAGTTTTACTAAACGCACCCCAGTCTTTACTTCCGATAACTGGCATTGGTGATTAACCTTTCATCCTAACTGGGCATATGCAATTCTCTGAGAGTTAATAACTCTAGGGGTGGTGGCCATAAAAGAGGGGTCCAAAACTAAGTTTTCAATCTTTACTATTCACAGATCAGCGACCTTTAATCGAATCCTCATATACTAAAGGAGTGACTATATGAATCCTAAATCAGGATGTGTCAATCCTATTTCCATATGTTCATGAAGATATTATAAGCTTATGTTCAGATTCTAAGAATATTCTAGTGTCAATAATCCAAGTTATGAATATTCTAAAGTGTAATCCCAAAGTCTACATTGTGAATGAAGTACCAAAAATATGTAATGATAAATTCCAGTAAAATTACTAGGGGTGTATAATGATATCACAAGGTTATATTCAGATTCCTAGAATATTCTAGTGTCAACATCCCTATATATGAATATTCCAATCTATAACTCCAAATGGTACATTGTGAATGAAGTACCAAAAATATGTAATAATAAATTCCAGTAAAATTACTAGGGGTGTATAATGATATTACAAGGTTATATTCAGATTCTTAGAATATTCTAGTGTCAACATCCCCAGATATGAATATTCTAAATTATAACTCCAAATGGTACATTGTGAATGAAGTGCCAAAAATATGTAATTATAAATTCTAGTCAATTTACTATGGGTGTATAATGATATCACAAGGTTATATTCAGATTCCTAGAATATTCCAGTGTAAACATCCCTAGATATGAATATTCCATACTAAAACTCCAAATGGTACATTGTGAATGAAGTACCAAAAACATGTAATGATAAATTCCAGTAAAATTACTAGGGGTGTAAAATGAGATTACAAGGGTTATATTCGGATTCCTAGAATATTCCAGTATCAACATCCCTAGATATGAATTTTCTAAATTATAACTCCAAATGGTACATTGGGAATGAAGTACCAAAAATATGTAATTATAAATTCCAGTAAAATTACTAGGGGTGTATAATGATATCACAAGGTAATATTCAGATTCCTAGAATATTCTATTGTCAACATCCCTAGATATGAATATTCCAAGCTATAACTCTAAATGGTACATTGTGAATGAAGTACCAAAAATATGTAATGATAAATTCCAGTACAATTACTAGGGGTGTAAAATGATATTACAAGGTTATATTCATATTCCTAGAATATTCCCGTGTCAACATCCCTAGATATGAATATTCTAAATTATAACTCCAAATGATACATTGTGAATGAAGTACCAAAAATATGTAATGATAAATTCCCAAAATATTCCTTAGAGTGTGAAATACCCTATAGGAGCATATGTCAAAGTTTGGGATTTTTCCTAGGTGGTTTGACCCTAAACATTTCATTAATAAATGATTGTGACAAATTAAATTAATTGTAAGACCCTAGAAAAATAATTTCCAAAAATCCTCAAATTCTCATAGGGGATGTAATATTTCATCATGGAGGTGTGGCCAAAAATTCAGAGGCTATCACCAAGTAAAAAGGGCTAGGGACACAATATACCCATTTGGGCTATGTGCACACCACATATTTTTCTTGTCAAGACATGCAAGTGGTTTAACCCAACATGCAGTGGTCCAAATAACCTAAAATTTTAATCATAGGCTAAACTTGGCCTGATCTATCATCCAGAGAAATTTTGAGTGGATTTGGACCAATATAACCATAGATCTAGGCCATACATGAAAACTGAAATATTGAATAAAACCTTAGAAAAATTATTTCCAAAAATTTCCAATTTTTGGCAGGGGGTACTTTAGGGCATGACTCATGCATGCCCCAAATTTCAGGTCATTTAGAGTCATATTTCTCTCAAAATTAATTTTTAGAGGTTTAGGGGTCCATATGTACATGTCTCACCAAAACAGCTCTAGAGGGAGCTACAGTTGACCAAATGACCTGAAATAGGTACCATTGGAAAGCAAACTCAACTATCTATAACTTTTATGTTTCAGGAAATGAGGGTAGCATAGGTAAAAAACGACATGAAAGGGTCTGGATGAAAAGTGACCTAAAATCAAACTATGCAATAATTTATATAATTATTTAACCAATTCACTGTTCATCATGTTCCTCAAACCCGATTTTTTTTCCTTTTGCAGGGCTGTTTTCAACTTCACTTTCCCGGCCACCTGGGCACCCCTTCGGCCGGCAAACACCACCATCTCCATCGTGGATGTGGGGGCTATGGATCCCCGGCCATACCACCTCCAAAGGCGGCCGGTGCGACGATTTTGAGCTTGGGCTAAAACACCACATTTTTCCAAAAATGAAAGAGTGAATCAAGCTCGTTTGAGTTTGATTTCAACCCTAGAAGATCTAGGAGGCAAGCACAGAGGAAGAGGAGAAGGAAAACTTGCCTTATTGAGCTTGAGGTTGAGGGAATCCCATCTTACCATGGTCGGCCACCAAGCTTGAGCTCCCATGCCGATCTATCTATTCTCCATCACATTCTTCACTTAAAAGCTCTATTCCAACTCCTTTACACCTTTTGAAGCTATTGGAGAGATCAATTTTGGGAGGGGAAGGCTCTTTAATAAGTTGTCATCAAAAGGGGAATTTCGGCCAACTTTGGGTTTCTCCTCCCAGCTGCCATTTGGCATGGTTTCTGGCTGGAATTGCTGGGAAAACGCATGGGGAGTTTAGAGGAGTCAATTGAGGAGGGAAATTGGGCCATGTGGAGCTTCCTCCATGATTTCATGGTTGTCTCTTTCCAAAATTTGGGGATTTCTCCTAATTACCCCCTTGAATGGCATCTATTTTTGAAATCTGAGGTTGGCCATGGTAATTAGCACCTTGGGCTGCAGTATGGTCCACTAATGTTGGGCCAAGCTCATTGAAATCAAGGCTTGGGCTTATTTGACCAAAATAGGCCAAATTGGAAATTTTGAGTTTGGGCTTGACTCAAGCTCACCCCAACCAATGTGACTGGCCTAAATTGGTGCCTTAGACCCTATGGACCTATTCCAAGGGGAATTAGGTCATGGTGGGGTCATATGGGGCTTATTTGCACTTAATTGCTTATAAGGGCAATTTGGGCATTTTGGTGATTTTGCCCTAATCCTCCAAAATTGAATGCGCACTTTGGATTATTTAGGTCTCATATACTCCCTTTAGGGTTTAGGAAGGGTTGTGCTAGGTCAATTTGTCCAATTGAGTGCCAATTGAACCATAAGGAGCATAAATTGTAATTTGGGGCAAATTGGTAATTTTGTCTAATTTCCCAAAATTGGCCTATCCCAAGGGTCCAATTTGGACCCATTAGACTCCCTAAGTGATCTTGGAGTGTTAGGTATGATCAATTTGATCACATTGAGTCAATTGAAGGTCAATTGAAGGGATTAGTTCAATTTTGCCAAATTGGGGTTTTTTTGTAATTGACCCAAATTTCCCAAAATTTATCAATTCCAATAGGTCCATTTTGTCTCATTAGACTACTCTGGTGTTTAGGAAGGGTGTGGGGTGGTCAATTTGTCATTTAGAAGCTAAATATCAAGTCTTAAGCCTTGGAGTCAAAATTGCCATTTGCACACCAAAGAGATCTTCACCTATTCACCTTGGTTTCAGGGCCATTTTGGTCTCTTAGAGCAATGCCATGAACTTATCATGAAAAAATGCACCTTATGAGTCTAGTTGCTCTGGGGATGTTACAAATCCCAATAAACAATAAAATAATTTCATCCCCGAAATTCAAGTTCGGGTCTACGGGGTTTCATCGACACGGATTGGTTCCAAGCGAATTGTACGATCAGATGATATTGGGTTTGTTGCGGTAGTGATTTATTTTTCTGGCTGAAGGAGATGTGAAAAATGTCACGCAATTCCGCCAATCCCGGTGGCAGCTCCAGTCCATAAACCAAAGGGTCGATCCGCTCCAGGATCCTATAAGGCCCCATGTATCTCGAACTAAGCTTCTTTAGTCTCCGTACCACTGCCCCATGTTCGTGGATACCTGACCTCACCTAAAGAACTTCATTCCTTATTATGTTCAAAACTCACTTTCTTTTCTTGGTGCCAAACATATATTTTATGGCGATGACATTTTTGTCCAAACTCATCGGAGCAGATTCGTAGTGCCAAACCAAGCCTTAATATCTCATGTGGCATTTTTGAAATACATCATTTTCATTGTGATGTATTTGTAATGCAGTTAATAAAGAAACATATTTCACTACACCATATCATGCATATGGTAACACTTAATTTGTAGCGGTTAAGTAAACGCTACCAAAAAATATTTATGGTAGCGTTTATAACCGCAACTGTAGATAAATAAATGCTACTATAACATATCATACCTATAATAATTATAAACATCCCTATTTTTATTTCCCAACCCCGACCCACCCATTCTTAACCTAAGCTAAGAGCCTCAGCCCCCGCATTTCCGAAACCTGTACGGCTCGATGATTTCGGTTCCTGGAGTTCCGCCGCCTGCTATCCGGAGTTCCGCCGCCGCCGCTCCACCTGGTGACCGCCGGCGACGTCGCTGCCTAACCGATTCTAACATAATGCCGCAACTATGTTAAGGGATGGACGGAATACGAATTTAATCGAGCGACGCGCGCTTTAAGAGAGCTAGGTTTTTTCTCGCGTCACCACTCTCCCTCCAAGCGGCAATCCGTCGCCAATGATCCCAACGGCATTCCCTAATGCCACTACAACAAATTAGACCTATAACGGCTTTTTTTGCGACGCTTTTTAAAACGTCGCTATATGTTTTTTTCATTTCGCGGCGTTTATTGTTAAAAAATGTGGCTAATGTTCAATAAACATATTAGCGGCGTTTGTACATAGAAAGCTGCCAAAAAAGAGATGATTTAGCGGCGCTTTTAATTTAAAGCGCCGCGAAAAGTAAAACATAATGAAAAGCTACCCGCGGCGGAATTTGTGCGTCCTTTATTCCGGATCTAGGTTTTCCTCGTCGTCGCCAAAGCTACTCTTCCTCCGCTCTTCCTCGTGGCCGCACTGCTCTTCTCCTCGCTGTTGCCAAAGCTCTTCTTCTGCTCTTCCTCGCGTCCGCACTGCTCTTCTCCTCGCTGTCGCCAAAGCTCTTCCTCCGCTCATCCTCGTGGCTCTTCTTCCTCGTGTTCATTCCCCCATCGGATCATCGGTAAGTTTTCGATTTCCTTTGCGTTTTTAGTTTGTGATTTCGTACTCATTTTTGTTTCTGCTTTTGATTTTTGATTTCGTTTTCGTTTTATCCATTTCGATTCTCCTCCACCTGCTCTCCAGAAAACCTAAACTATCGGAGAAGAACTCCATCAACAGCTCTTTCTGCTTTCGTTTTCCGTTTCTGCTTTTGATTTCCTATTTCATTTCTGTTTTTTATTTCCCATTTTTGTTTCTGCTTTTGATTTCCATTTCGATTCTCCTCTACCTGTACTCTCCAGAAAATGTAAACCATCTGAGAAGAACTCCATCTCTTTATGTTTGATTTCTTAATCAATTTCATATTTTTTTGGCAGCGATTGAATGCGACGAGGAGACTTCCGTTTGATCCGAGAGTGAACCGTAATATTGATACAAGGTAATTGTTCATAGCTCGATTATATGTATATATTATTTGTTACAGTTCTACTGTTAGCTTAGTGGATGATTCAATGAATCCTGTTCTGTTATTAAATCTTCACATTTTCCCCCTTTTTTGTTGAATTGATGTTCTTTTGCTTGGATTAGCTGTAGCATGTTCCTCAAATTAGCTTCTTTCCTACTTCCATTACTTCACTTTTCTTGCTTAACGCTTCGTGAATTCCTTAATAATTCATTGAGATAATTTCCTATGATAATCTGCAAGTCTACATAATTCTGTGCAAACTAAGTGCTGTGATGAATGATAACATGCAATTATGTTTCTTCAAAACATGTTGTTTATCTTTTGGAAGTTATAAACTGTGTCCAGAAGAAATAATCTTTTTTTTTTCTTTATCATGATCACCTTGATTTCATTGATGTTTTTTTTCTTATTTATTTTAAGATCTTTCAGATACATGGTCATGTACTCAAATTATTTTTCTTTAATTGCAATTTACAGATCACTACACGCCGTGGCCATTCGTCTTCTTTGTAAGACATGGATGATCTCCGTTAGGGAATTTGAGACTTTGTAGGTAAGGTGTCTATATTGTTGTTCAACTCCTAATTAAAGTGTATGATTGCCTTTTTTCTTTTGTTGGTAGTTCATACTATTGAGAGTTGAGGGTACTTATGTACGTATTTCTTGAAAAATTTGAGAATAATAGTTGCTCCATAGGTATAATAACTGTTGGAAGTGTCTACAAAAATCCTCAAACTAAAAGGATTGATGGAAAAAATAAGTACTAAAGTTGAGGGTTCATTTTTATGCATTTCTTGAGAAACTCTGCAGGTTGCAGGTAAGGTGTCTATATAATTTTTATCTATTTTATTGGCCTTTTTTCATGTCTGCAGAAACTCTGTATGTTGCTTGTGCAGTTAGCATGAGAGATGAGACAATTTGTGCAGTTAGCATGAGAGATGAGACAATTTGTGCAGTTAGCATGAGAGATGAGACAAATTGCTATATAATACATAATTATTGAGTTATAATTATATTTTTTGGACACTGCAGGTTACTTTGGCCTAGCAAAAATGTTGAGCTCAGATGATCTTGCAACCTCTGTGAGTACTGTTTGGATTTTATAAAAGTTCTTTTCTCAATTTCTTACTAAATGCATTTTGCAATCATTGGTTTATTTTACAGGTTGTTAATTGGAACTCCCAACTATATGGTTCAAAATCAGATATAATGTCCTTATTGTTCAAAATCAGATATACGGTCCTTATTGTTCAAAATCAGATATACAATCCATTGTAATCTTCGTAAGGTGTGATATAGTGCTACTCGATTAAATTATTGGCACTTAGTTAGTTTTGAATATATGATTAGTTCACATTGATTTATTTCAAATGTTCATAAGCTCAAACATTGTTTATGTTATCCAATTGCCACATTTGTAAACATGCATCAACAGTTTAATTTTGTGTCCTGTCTTACTATTAATTGAAGAGCAGTCATAACTCTGGAAAAGAGATACCGGCGAACTTCAAGGTGGAAGTATGCAAGGGGATATGAAAGTATCTTCATCGTTTGATTGTGTATGAGGAATATGATAAAGCAGACTTCTCAATATGTCAGATGACACTGCACTTTTAACATAGTTGCTATATTCTTAATTATTTACTTTTAGAAAGAATTTCAAGCTTTAATGGTGTGAAATGTAGACACAGCTGTCTGGGAGGCTGGTACGCTGAAGATAAGCAAAGATTTGTCCAGCTCAATTTGAATAGTTTTTGTTGGAAGAGACTAGTGAATATCTTGATATAGTTAGAAACAATAGTCTCTAACAGTCCATGAAGACAAACTAAATAATGCTACAACAGTTACTTCTTAAAATATTTATTCGTGAGAAGATAATTTTGAATGTTTTCAAGGCTTAGAGTAATGCCTATACACTCAACCATAAATCAGTTAACGGTACATGGTAATACATTTTAGAGTTTCTATCTGTGATATACTCATGTTAGTGCAACATTTTCTTTGATGAATCTTGCAAATTTTATTCTTACCTTCGGTTATAATATATTATCTATGTACTGTAGGGACCTGGTCCACATGCTCGAGTTGTGTATATTGATGGCACTTTTGATATATTTAATGTTGGCCATGTTGAGGTACTTTAATGCTGGCAACAATGGAATTCTCCATTACCGCCCTATGGAGGTGTCGTGAAACCGGATTTCGTTTATCAACTCTTTGCAGGGGTACATTTCTGTGAGTAATTTTCATGTACTCGGGAATTTCATATTTGACATTATTGATACTTTAAACACAAATTTTGATTGTATTCCTATACTTTTGGGTAACTGATAACCACTGCAGGTTAGTTATATACTCTTAGATAAAAAAACCGTATTTCCTTTTGAAATCAACATCTAATGAATACTAATCTCTTACTGTATATTTCATTCAGGTCTACCCCTAATTAAGAAGAAAAAAACATCTAGTATAAAGCGTGCAGTTAATGGAGGCTTCGAAGAAGGAAGAAGGCAAAGAAGAGGATGAGCTCGTGAAGAAGAAAGAGAATAATTTTCATGATCGAGCATATTATTTATTAGTTGTATATGTTTTTTCATGTATTGAGTTTAATAAAGATAATTAAGTGATCTATATATTGATTGTATTGAAGGGTTTGGGCTATCTCCCACCTTCTTTGTACTATTAATAAAAAAAATTATTTGAATTCTTTTACAAAATAGATATTATCTTTATTATTATTGTCTCATATGTTTATTTTTATTCATTTTAATAGGAAATGAATGAATTCATTAAAATGCATTTTGTGCATTATTAAAAGGATAACCGTAACCATAGAAAATCATAAATAAAGGTCTTCCGATGGATTATCATAGTATGGTAGCACTCAATAACTGCTACCATTGAAAACCATAAATGTTATAATAGATGTACCTATGGTAGTGGTTTCAAGGACGCCACAATACATTGAGTAACCGCTGCCATACCCTACGACCACGGCGGCAGATGCAACACACACGCAACCGCTACCGTAGCCCTATAGTAGCGGTTTTTTCATATACAGTAGCGGTTTTTGAGCGTTACCATATGCATGATATGGTGAGTGTTTTTTTATTGACTTTCATATGGTTATTTATCGAACATTTGAAAAATGAAAACGATATTTTTCAAAATCTGACACTGGGGATATTAAATCAATGGTCTCTTTGTTTCGGCGTTTTGTACCATCTCATCGGGTGGAAAATATCACAGCCAAAAAACTCTGTTTAATAACTCTCAAATTCCCATCGCTACTGTTCAACAGCCAACCATCAAAAATCATATCACACCGCCACTACCTTCTCCCACAGCCAAGCACTGCCGAATAACAACAAATTTTTTTGTTGCAAAATATTGATGGAGATATTTATATCATGAAGCATTTGCTCACTTTCTTACAAAAACATAAATTTTTTTATTTCTTTCTGTCCCTAGTTAAAATTAGACGCTAAATGATTATATATATATACTTTATATAATTTTAAAAATTATTTATATATTTATATATGTTAATAAATTAGCATATTTTATTAGTATACAACAAAATAATTATAATATATATTTAATTTTTTATCTAATTTTGTAAATAATTTCAACATCTATATGTATTATAAATTAGCATAAATTATTTATATTTTACGAAATAATTAATAATATATTTAGTTCTTTATATATATTTATAAATTATCATAGAATTTTAGTATTCAACAAAATAATTAATAATATATTTAGTTATTTATATAATTTTATAAATATTTAAATACTTATATATATTTATAAATTAACACAAATTATTAGTGTAAACCGAAATAATTATATATATATTTAGTTCTTTACATAATATTATAAATTAATTAAATATTTAGATATAGATAAAATATTGCCACAATAAAGCAAATAAGTAAGTTAGGTTAGTTTGCAAGCTTTGTTGAATGTATATGATAGGTAGGGGATTTGAATCCAGCAATCTTCATATCTAGTATAATTTTTAACATAATTTTTAGCAACAAAAATTGAATTCCTTGCTAATTTAAGAAGGATAAATGTCTTGTTAAATTTTCATTGCAAAACAGTAAGGAAAAACATTCTTGCTGAATTTAGCTAGGCACAATTTAGAAAGGAAAAAGTTGGTTGCTAAATTCCTTGCTGATGTAAATTAGCAACGAATTTTATGATTTAGCAATGAATTCTTCTCCTAGCTAATAAGAGTTTTTCTTGTAGTGAGATAATAATGGTGGAAATGTGCAAAAGTTTATCCAACTACTTGATCATTGATTATATCTCAAGGATCTTGCCACATTGGCTTACTTTCTTGGAGTAAAAGGTTATCCACATTTGCAAGACATTTTTTTGTCTTAATAACAACATAAAAAGATTCTCTTGTGCAAACTGATATGAAGTATCAAAAGAGTTTTGAGCATATAAAAAGGAACATAATTATTATTAAGAGATTACAAAAAATATATAATTACATGTCATGTACAACCATAAATTCCTAGTATCTTGATTTTTTCATTCTCCGAAATGAGAAAGTGAATGACAGAGTCGATCTACATTTGCATTACAATAAAATTTATATGACCTGCAAAAATAATAGAGTATCAAAAAAGTTTTGAGCATATAAAAAGGGTCATAATTATGATTAAGAAATTACGAAAAATATATATAATTACCTAGCATGCTAGCAATAAATCCCTAGTATCTTGAATCTTTATGTTTCTTTTTCATTCTCCGAAATGAGAAATTGAACAATAAAGTAGATCTGCATTTGCATTACAATGAAATTTATAACGTCCTGCAAAAGAAATGAAGTATCAAAAGAGTTTTAGCATAAATTTAAAAAGGTCATAATTATCATTAAGAGATTACGGGGAAATATAATTACCTGTTATGTCGAGCCATAAATCTCAAGTATTTTGATTTTTTTTTGCATTTTATTTTCATACTTCAAAATGAGAAAGTGAATGAAAGAATAAATTGCATTTGCATTAAAATGGAATTTATAAGGGCCTGTAAAAGAAATGAAGTAATCAGAGTTTTGAGCATACAAAAAGGGCTATAATTATTCTTAAGGGATTATAGAAAAAATATAATTTCCTGTCATGTCCAACCATAAATCCCTAGTATCTTGATTTTTTCTCTTTCCTTTCCGCTCTTCCAACCAAATCGTTCCAAAAAACCCTTGGCAAACATTTTATAATTTGGTATTTTGAATTTATATATGTTTTGCATTGGAATAACAAAACATATTTCCAACGTTTTGATATCAAAGCAACTACTGAATCTACTCAATGCCAAGGAAAAGTGCATTAGGTTGAAGGAATGACTCGTACTTCTTGTAATTTGAATAAATCTTACATATCCATCATTTTTTTTCACATAAACAGCATCAAAGCCTTTCTGATTATATATTGATGGCCTCAACCAAGCTCCATTAACACACACATCAAGATCTTCATTTGAAAAATTCTTAAAATTCAATAGGTGTATTTTATCGCATTTGCACCACGTTACTTTCTCTAATTGCTTATCTTGAAAATACAAATATATGTCTGTATCCTGTAGTAGAGAAAAAAACCATTCTTCGAACAGACATCCATTCATTGAAGGATTTGCATTAAAATGATATGCAATTTTTTGAATTGTGTCAGGACCCCATTTTTTCCCCACCGCGGATACTGCATAATAGCTGACGAGTGAATGTTTTCTGGAGCCCTCCACTAAATAACTGCCCAAAAGCCGATTTATAACTTGTGAACAACGATCACCGATATCTCCACTGAGATAAAGGAATATGTCAGGACACTCTTTAATCGCCTCATTAATTTGGCGAATCACCTCCTCAATTGAAAGCATAAACATATAACGGCAACTTCCACCTGCATAATAGAATTTTGACTTAACCAATTCTTCAAGTGATAAAGTGCAATCTGCGTCTGTGATTGAATTGATATAGATCTTAAAATTCTTTAAGAATTTATCATACTCCACAGCCACGAGATATTCTTGCAAATTCCATGAATATACAAAAAATTCCTTAACTCCCAATATATCATCTTGTGCAGTATTGTGTTTATATCGACCAGCCATTGAGCTAACAATGAGAAGCGATCGTTCTATTTTGTTTCTCTCTACATCATGTGTACACCAATGTTGGCAGGTCAACATAATTTCAAAACTATTCTTTCCCATCCCGGTATATCCATCAAGGATAACAAGGTGTTTTTTAGTTTGGTTAAAATTGTGTAGGATGTCAGGTAGGCTTACACTACTGCGATCCAACTCACAAGTCCATAAACAATCGTCAGTAAATCTGGCACAACGAAGATTTAATTCACAGTCACTGCAATTCAGCCAAGTCACAACCCATTCTTCTTTATCCAATGTCGTAATAAGCGCAAATGCAGCAGAAGATTTTCCTGTGCCAGGAGGGCCAAGAATCCAACCAATCCCTGATTTCTTGATTACTTGCTTGTCAATAAATTCAAATTGCTCTTGAAAATTTTGGCGACAATAAAGTACAAGGCTGCTTTCACAACATAATAATTTAGCAAACTCCAGGTATTTAGCAGGAATTTCAAAAAATTGAGATAGCTTGTTCAATGAGAGCACAGGATAAGACCCGGTGCTCTTTATCCACATGGTTTTTCTACGTTTTGCGACGCTAGATGCTGAAAAAATAGACAAATTCATTCATGTTAGATTGTAGTAATTTGGAAAAGTTAAAATAGATAAAATTATATGTCAATCTTTCGCAATTTAAAGAAGAATAATAATAGATGACAATAATTACCTGTTGCTTTAGGAGTGCTAAACTCAACTATCTCAAAAGAGAACGGACTTTCGCAACAATTTTGATTCATCGCAGAATTCAAAAAATCCTTGGGTAGAATAACATTCCCATCAAACGTTCGAAGCGTTAAATCAGAGATTAAAATAGTATCCAAAGTGGGAGCGTATGATTTTTTAATTGCTTCCTTGAACTGCGCTAAATTAACACAATCAGTAGCATCAATCGAATGCGGCGGGGTGTTTGAGTTGGCTTGGACTACCCATAACCACTTATTAGACATCTTCGTTTGCTTCTATTGTACCTAATGAAATCAAGACACCAATAATTTTCTTATTCATTTAATCTCATCAAAGGACACTAGAGTGTTAATTTTCCAAGCAAACAACTAAACTAGAAAGTATATGTATCAAAAGTAAGAAATAGTAATGAAATAAGCAGTAATATTTCATTCCAAAATGTACGACAAGTTAAACATTTTTACCCTCCTTCTTCACCTCTCTCTTTCACTCCCTCTTAATCCATTTCTTATTTTTTTGCCATGGAAGATGTTGCCTTTTTGCAGAAAATTTAAGCTAACTTTGGCACATTTTAAATTACATTTCATGCCACCCTTATGAAATTATTAGAGAGCTTAATTCCCTCAAAGATTTTTTTTAGTTTAATAAAGATTCATCCTGGATGTTTCTTGCAAAGGAAATATGATCTGGCAGGAGAACACAGCATGCATAGAAGATGGGAGAAAGACACGTACCTTGCCATAGAAAGATGTTCTGCTGTTTAGGAAGAAGTTCTGCTGCTTAGGAATATGAAGATCGATGATCTGGAAGAAGGAGAACGGAGTGCAGAGAAGATGTTCTGCTGCTTAGGAAGAAGGTCTGCTACTTAATACGAAGATGATCCCAAATTAGGAGAACAGCGTGCAAAGAAGACCGTCAGTAGGAGATTTTTGCGGCGACATCTGCGTGAGGAAGAACCACCGTCGGCAGCGTGTGCATGAGGAGAGAATCGTGGGTCTGCAGGGCGAGGTTTCTGCAAGAACGAGCGATCGCGAATGGCGAAGAGGAAAGCACGGCTGGGGTGCGATCGCGAATGGCGAAGAGGAAAGCTCGGAAATAATACACTGGGGTGCGATCGCGAATGGCGAAGAGGAAAACACGGAAATAATACATTGGGGGTGCGAATGCCGTCATGGGTGGTGCTGAGGTTAGCGGCCGCGGCAGCCGCCGCCGGCAGTTTATATGCTTTTTCTGAAGTCGTGAGAAATTTGATGACGTGTACAAGCCCTTGACTATAATGCATTCACATATTTTGAAGCTCTAAAACCTTGCTTATGCTATTTTTATTTATGTTTAAGATGCAAATAATTATAATTACTTAAGTACAAATAACCTTCAATATTTTTAAAATAAAATATAAATCTTTTTTCATCAACAAATTTCAAATGCAAAATTAAAATGTGACCTATTAGCATATTTATGTAAATCAACTAATTAGATGACGTGTACAAGACCAACCCTTGTCCCTTGTCCATAATGCATTCACATATTTTGAAGGTCTAAAATCTTGTGATATTCATCCATCAAGTTACCCCGCCATGAGAAATTAAGCGGAGGCAAGAGAGCCAAGTTCAACCCCATAAAAAGGGAGTAGGGGCAAGAAGAAGAACCCGCCGCGCGGTGTCGCCCGCGCAGGTAGCAACAAGGCCAAATCCCGCCGTTGCCGAATACGACCATAGCCACACCGTGTAACGCACGACGTTTCCCGTAAGTTATTTTCATTATTTTGTTATAACGAATATCTCCAAACAATTATCATTATGTGATAACCAAGATTCCCTATGATGATACTTAACAATTATAATTATGTGATAACCAATATCCCCTATGATGAAACTTAAAACAGTGAAATGAATTAGTGTGCTATTAAAGGTTGCATCCTCATTATGTGGTGTTATAATAAGGATTTGCTTATAGCTAAAATGAGGAAGCTTTTGGAAACTATATGTGGGCATTTCATGTAGACTTAATGTTGGTAAGGCCCACGAGTGCTTTTGTATGACTAACAAATAGGATGATTCATGAAGAGTTCGCCACCAAGGGAAAGTATAAGCTGTTCCGCGAGCTCCCACTCGCGATGATCTTCATCAAGCTCTTGCATTCCACGAGAATGGCTACTCGTGACGTCTCCAAGCTGGTATTCCGCGAGCTCCCACTCGCGATGATCTTCATCAAGCTCTTGCATTCCACGAGAATGCCTACTCGTGACGTCTCCAAGCTGGTATTCCGCGAGCTCCCACTCGCGATGATCTTCATCAAGCTCTTGCATGCCATGAGGGGTGTTACTCATGACGTCTTCAAGCCGGTATTCCGCGATGCTATACTCGCGATGACTTCCAAGCTAAGCAATGTTCCATGAGGGGTCTTACTCATGACGTCTTCAAGCTAGTATTCCGCGATGCTATACTCGCGATGACCTCCTAGCTCAGCTACCGGGGAGACACCGTTCAAGCTCTCTCACAGGTCGGAAGCTCTCATCCCAGTAGAGTTTGAAGTCAGAAGTCCAAGGGTGGTTGCCGCCGAAGACGGAGATGAAGAATGGCGACTAGAGAATGAAGAGGCTCAGAAGCTATCTCTCGACTACATCGAAGAACTACGAGATTTAGCTTCGGCTAGGCAAGAGGAGATCAAGCGTCGGATGGCGAGACATTTCGATAAAAATGTCTGCCTTAAGCACTTCCAAGCAGGTGACCTGGTCCTGAAAAAGGTAGACGCGACAGGAAGATCAGCGGCCATCAGGAAACTCCACCCAAACTGGGAAGGGCCCTTCATCGTCCACGAGTCGCTTCTGACCGGAGGATATCGCCTACAGAACCAGGAAGGCGAGCTACTCGGGAATACTTGGAGTGGTGATGACCTGAAAAGGTTCTACCCCTAAGGGGGAATGTGTATAGTATGACCCGTCCAAATGTAAAGTTGCTTGTTTTCATATGAATAAACACTTCCTCTCCCTGAAATACGGGATGAGGCGGCTTCTTCTGTTCCAGCATAATCTCCAAAAAAGAAAAAAGAAAGCAGGTAAAATTGGTCCACATGCTAGGTTGGGAAACGAGCCTCCGACTTAACCCTCGTAAAAACCCAGGACGGATGATCGGACAGTGCCTCGGTTGCGCGACCCTTTAAGACCAAGCCTCTGCATTGACGGTCGAGATCAGCTCCCCCCTTGCACGTTGGCCACGGTTCCCATTGACTGCGCTTCTCATTCAACTGGAGAGATTACCAGGAAGAAGTATGGACGCCGACCTTCCGATTCAGCAAGGAAGTGATCAATTTAACTTGCTCAGGGGACCCTTGAATAAAGGTGTCGTGTACCCTCAAGAGCTTAAAGCTCGCAGCAAAGCGATTCGTTTCCGACTATTTCCTCCAATTGTGTGAGTTAGTGTGCTTAACTCCCCTATTAAATTGTTGAGCAGCAGGAAATAGGCTTGGTCGGCATTCATCATCCAAGTAGGATGGAAACCTCGGGATGGTATGTCCCCTTGGATCTCCCTGACTGTCATTCCCTACCTGATGATCTTCTCGTCGCTATCCGGCACCACCAGTTGGGAAACGAGCCTCCGACTTAACCCTCATAAAAACCCAGAATGGATGATATAGGATAGTGTCTCGGTTATGCAACCCTTTAAGACCAAGCCTCTGCATTGATGGTCGAGATCAGCTCCCCCCTTGCATGTTGGTCATGGCTCCCACTGACTGCACTTCTCATCCGACTGGAGAAATTATCAGGAGGAAGTCCGGACGCCGATATCCCAACTTAGAAAAAAGAGGTGACCGATTCGACCGACCAAAGTACGAAGGCATCCCAGCATCCAAGTAGGTTGGAGACCTCGGGACGGTGTGTCCCCATGGGACCTGCCCGGTTGCCATTCCTTACTTGACGTCATCCTTCGTCGACATCAGGCATGCAAGTAGGATGGAGGCCTCAGGATGGTGTGTCCTCTCGGACCTGCCCGACTTTCATTCCTTACTTGACGTCATCCTCCGCCGTCGTCCAGCATTCAAGTAGAATGGAGGCCTCTGGATGATATGTCCCTCCGGACCTCCCCGGCTGCTAAACCCTACTTATTCCTTCCCTTAAGAACTCCTTTGTTATTGCGCGATCTTAACAAACTCTTCACCAGGTACAAGACAAGGCCTTGAGAGCGTGCATCCTTCCAGACCCCCCAAGTGCCCCTCACAGCTCGACTCTATCAAAGGTATTTTTGGAAGAAGGCGAGTATGCAGGTGCAAGTATGCCCATGCGAGCATGCATGTGCTAGTGTGCAGGAGCGAGCATCCACATGCGAGCACTAACGAAAAGCGAGCACTCAACCTCGCCGAGATCCTAAGAGCCTAGTGAGCACCCAATCTCGCCTCGAGCCTAGGAGCCTAAGCGACGTGCAAAGCGAGGAAGCAAGCATAAAAAAAGAAACAGGCAAGCAGAAAATGTCGTGTTCCTTTTTTCATTTTTCTTCAAAATTACAGGTCTACAAAAAACTGCACAAAAGGTCGTTGGGCGAGCAAAAAAGGTGCCCAGATGACTAGGCGACATCCTCGCCATCGACATCTATATCATCACCACCATCATCATCATCGTCGTCATCCTCGCCCTCAGAACCATTGTACTCGGCGTCACTGGACAGCGGCGGGGATGCTCGCAAGGGGGAGGTGGACTCCTAGGCGAGCAGCGTCAGAATGATGTCCACCACCGTCAATTCCATGGCCTCCGGCTTCAGAAGATCGTCGGCCTTCAGCTTGCTCAGAATGACATTCCCCGTTGCTCGCGCGATCTCCCGGAGCATGTACGGTAGGTCGTCGCTGTGCATCCTAATCTGCTTGCCGACCCAGGAGGGGCCCGCCGCTGCAGGCTGTTGCTCGGCAGGCCGAGTTTCCAACTCGGCGATGCGGACTTGAGCAGCCTCTAGAGCCTGCCGAGTATCTCCCAGCTCTTTCTCAAGCTGGGACATCTTCTTCACCGACTCCACCTCGGCAGCCTGCAGAAGTGCGAAAAAAGAAAGGTTATTAAAGCAGTCGGCAAAAGTGGCGAGTATCCTAGGAGCGAGTAAGGTCGCGAAGCGAGTACCTCATGCTCCTTGACCAAGAGACCCATGGTAATCATCTTCTTGCTCTGAACTTTGATCATCTGCTCGTAGTCGAGCAGTCGCCTCGCTGTTGCGTGAGCCAGCTCAGCAGATTACAGTAGAGAACACGAGGTCTGGTGGGCCAGATGCTCGGCAGTGGCTTCCTGCAGGATCTCGGCATCTGCGCGACCATACAGGGCGAAGATCACGTCATAAACCTCGCCTTTATCCTCCCAATCCTCCGACCAGGCGGGGAGGTTTGAGCTTAGAGTCACCTCGTGGGCGCTCTCCGTCCAAGTCACCAAGGGGCGACCATAGGCGTCCTTGCCACGCCGACCTAGGTTGAAGTGGGGGTGGGGTAAGGCTCGCCAGCCACAGAATGGTCGGCCTTCCCACCAAGGTCCCTGTGGGCGACCTCCTTCTTCCTTCTCTTGGGCTCAGAGGCCTTGGCCTTGCCCGTCCGCTTCTTCAAAGTCCCAGCTTCATC
Source organism: Dactylorhiza incarnata (assembly GCA_033032865.1). NCBI lineage: Eukaryota > Viridiplantae > Streptophyta > Magnoliopsida > Asparagales > Orchidaceae > Dactylorhiza > Dactylorhiza incarnata. The sequence goes on from JAWHQI010000293.1 coordinate 1,998,454, forward strand.
GTCGACGACATTAGGTTCATCACCCCCTGGCGACAAGTCGATAGGGGAGGAGCCCCCATCCCCGCGAGTAGGGGAATCCGCGCCCCCTGGGGTAGAAGTTGTCGCCTTCACCATAAGAGGGAGAAGCTCGCGCGGCATAAGGCGAGTAGCTACAAAAAGAAGAAGATCGAGGATTAGTCGCCAAATATTAAAGACAGAGAGCGAGTATAGCCAATACTTGCAAGGTAGGTTACCTTCACCCGGAAGCACCTCGGGGAGGTCGTCTACTCGCTTCCTCCAGAAGACCACGTCTAGGCGGCGATTCTGAAAGGAGTCGAGCAGCTTCTCCTTATTCCCCTCCAAGAAAGGAACCGCGAAGACGCTCTCAGGCGGCTGGAAGGGCGAGGTAGGGATGATTTCAAAGTCGCCTTTGATGACGACTAGTCGCTCGCCCCAGCGATGGTTCTTGTTCGTCATGCCGACCAGCGTACAGACGTGGCTGCACAGGAAGACGACGCCCGTCGCCCGTCGCCATGAAGTGGAATACTCGCCTGAAGATAGAGAGATCAAAGATGACCATCTCTTCTCGCAGGAAGCAGAGGTACCCCACAAACATCGCTATACCATTGGGGTTGACCTGGGCAGGGACTATCCCGTAGTAGAGGAGGATCTGGCAGAACTCCGGCCACAACGGTAGTCGCAAGCCGACCTCGAAGTGGCGAATGGGGAACACTCTCGGAGGTCGAGAAGGTGTTTAGTCGCTCGCTCTCGCTAGGGAGCCTGGCGACATACCCCGGTGGGAGGTACTTCTTCGAGAACTCGTCCAAGTCTGATTGGCGAGTAATGGGTTTTTTGAAAGTGGACACCTCGAAGTTCTTCACGTGATTGGCACACCGAACGGTCGCCTCGTCAACCATTCTGAAGACGAAGAAAGAAAAGGCGAGTATCGAAAGGGGCCAGAAGAGGAAAAGACGGGAGATACTCGCTCGAGAAGAAGGAAGGTCGCCAAAAGTGTAATAAATACTCACGACGCCGCGAGTACGACTAAGGGGGTGGCGAGTATCGAAGAAAGCCGCCAAAGCAGCAGAACGCGTCAAGTCACCGACCTTCAAACTCGCGAATACCCACATCAAAGAAGCATGAAGAAACTCGCCAGATGCACGCGGCATTCAACCAATACTCGTTGATATAAGAAGAAGATAGAAAAAAAAATTCAGCAAAACAACACAGTAAACAAAGCGAGAAACAAAGGGCGAGATTTAATACTCGCCAAATAATATTACATCAGACAAATAATTGTTCAAAAGCTGCAAAGATGCTCGCCAGGAGCGGTTCAGCTACTACAAAGAAGGAAAAAGGAAGAGGCAGCGGCTAAGAAGGCCCTTGAGGGTTCGCTTGAGGATCTTGGGTTTGCGGATGTCGCCCCACCCAGCCCATGCTGCGAGCACGCTTAAAGTGCTCGAAGGTCAGGGACATCGCGTCCTCTCCCTGCCGCAGTTGATCCTCGATCCTCGCAAGTCCCCCGACCGAGCCCATGCTCGCGCGCATCCCCACCAGCTCGTCGTGGTGCAGCTGCTGCCGATGCTCGATCCGCGCCACCCGGCGCTCCAAGTCACTGACAGACTGAAGGCGAGATTCAGTACCCGCCAGCCGAGTATCAAACTCTTCCAGCCGAGATACTCGCGCCTCCAAGTCGGTCAAGCGACGATGAGGATCGCTAGCCGCCAGGCCCTCAACCCGCGACTCCACCTCAGTCAGGCGGCGATGAGGCTCACAGATCGCCAGCCTCTCTATCTTGGACTCCAACTCCAAGATAGTGCGAGTAGCCCTCTCCTGATACTCGCGAGGAGGGAGCCCGACGACATCAATCAAAGCTCCTACAGGAGTATGAGCGCGACCTGCAGATGAAATAAAGAATGACCGGACTTCAGCAAAAACAAAGAGCAAAGCGAAAATAACGGCGACTATCAAAGGTGGCGACCAAGTACCTGGACGAGGACTGCGGGAGCGTCGGTGAGAAGGGCTACGAGATCGCAGGCGAGGAGAGACCCTTCCTCGGTGCGGGGAAAGACTGCGATGAACAGTGTCCCGGCGAGTGGAGTGCCCGCCAGGATGGTCCCGGTTGGGAAGTGTACTCCCCCGACCGCGACCATCTCCTGGTGGCCCTCCACCCCTTGTGGCGAAGAATCCTGAAGACCCTCCAACCTTGCCCCTGCGCGAGGACTCCCCTTGATGGGTTGAGGGAGCAGTAGAAGTTGAGGGGCGCTGATCGCCCGGAAGACCAGGAGGAGGTGGCGGAAGCCCACCCTCGGGCAGCTGCGAGCTGCTCGCTGGGTCAGGTCGCAACGGAGGTGGTGGTGGGGGAAGAATGTTGCTCGCCAGAGGAGCCCCATGCTCGCTCATTGGCCTCCTCTCCACAAGGGAACTGTGAAGAACCCTCACCAAGCGACCACTCCGAGATCCCCCCTCAGGCGAGATCATAGGCGATGACCGCAATGGCGGGACAGCCAGAGGCTCCTCCTGAGCCCCAGTATTCGGCAGATCTGTGAACAGGAACGAGGAAGTCAGAACCTCGCCAGTAGCAGCAGAATTTAAGAAGTAGCGAGTAAAGGAGCTCACCTCGCGCAACGGCGAGATCCGGTTGGGCTTGAGTCTGGGCCCCAGCCCTACTCGCCTCCGGAGCGAGCTCTGGCGCAAGAGGAGCAGGAGCAGGCGAGTTGCCCCCCTGGGAGAGGCTGAGATCGTCCAGCACCTGCTGACGACGATCGCCTAAAGAGGAGGCGACATCCTCCGCGACCGCCTTCTTCTTCTTCTCCTCCTTCTTCTTCTTCTTGGCCGCTCTCTTCCTCTTCTTAGAAGAGAGGAAGGCTTCAAGCTCAGCGTCTACGCGAGGAGGGACCCGAGGAGCATCGAATAGACCAACAAGGCCGGCCATGGCGGCATTAGCTTCTTCGGCATAGTTGCGCGACATTGTAGGCGAGTGCAGAAAGGCAGTTCCGTCAGAGACCCCCCCCCCCCCCCCCCTCTATATATAGAGTTCAGGAGTCGGCCAGCGAGATGTCGAGTATGTCCAGATACTCGCTAAGTATGGAAGCTCGTCGAATAAAGGTTGGATGTTTCTTTCCGAGCAACTGCGTTACTCGCAAAGAGCGGGGATTGTGTACAACCCTTATTCTCCGAGGGTGGGACCCACTCAAAGCCACGTAGGCAAAAGTCAAAGTCAAGGAGGTCAAAGCAGAGATGGGTAGTCAAAGAGACAAGACAAATCAGCCAGCAGGAGCAGTAGAAGACTTGGCGAGTATTGGCTAATACTCGTCAGGTAGGCGACTACGGCTTAAAACTCGCCTTCAAGAGTTCGTTGAATGCAGCCTTCAGGAGTTCGTTGAATGCAGCCTTCAAGAGTTCATAGAACGCAGCCTTCAGGAGTTCGTCGAACGCAGTCTTCAGGAGCTCGTCGAACGCAGCCTTCAGGAGTTCGTCGAGCGCAGCCTTCAGAGATTTTGTCAAGCGCAGGAGCAGTAGAAGACCTGGGTGAGTATTGGCTTAATACTCGCCAGGTAGGCGACTATGGCTTAATGCTCGCTGAGTATCCCATAGTCGCCAGGCAGGATGGGGGCTATAAAAGATCCCCCTACCCTTTGGTTTTCCTATAAATAGGACCCCAGGGGTACTTGGATTGACACCTTTGGCTAAGCTTTCGGAACCCAACTTTCGAACTCTTGGACCCGTCCCCCTTGGCCGTTACTCCCCTGATTCTTGCCAAGTTGGTGCCTTCCTCATACCATGCTCGGCCATTTCTTGGTTCTGGAGGGGAAGTCCCTGTTGAGCTTCTGGGTACGTGGTGGGACCTCCCCGCCGCAGCGTCTGGGGTCCTGTTTGTTGCTCTTCTAGCTTCCTCGTCGTTGCCAGCTTAGTCGTCTCGTTGGTCTGCTGGGCAAGTAGCCTCTGGCTGCATCAGTACGAATCTTGAGGTCAGGATTTTCCTGGCGTCAACAGACCTATTAGCATATTTATGTAAATCAACTAATTAGATGACGTATACAAGACCAACCCTTGTCCCTTGACCATAATGCATTCACATATTTTGAAGGTCTAAAATCTTGTGATATGCATCCATCAAGTTACCCCGCCATGGGAAATTAAGCGGAGGCAAGAGAGCCAAGTTCAGCCCCATAAAAAGGGAATAGGGGCAAGAAGAAGAACTCGTCGTGCGGTGTCGCCCGCGCAGGTAGCAACAAGGCCAAATCCCACCGTTGCCGAATACGACCATAGCCACACCGCACTAAGGGGGTGCGAATAAATGCGCACCCCACTAGGGGAGTGCGGGCCGCACCCCACTTAGGGGTGTGGCCAAAGCTGCATCTTATGTGGGCGGTCAGGGTCGCACCCCCCATGATGGGGTATATTTGTTCACAGAGCATGAGTTGCGGCTTCTGCTGGAAAACGCACATCCAGTTGTTAGCCTCTGTGAAAAATAAATCAAGTCCTTAAAATGTGGAAAAGGATGAAATATGGATAGACAAATTCTTACTTTGGGGAAGAGGTGAGAATCAAGATCCTCCATTGTCGCCCTGTCAGAATAGAGTAATATAAGTGAAGATCAAGTTGATAGAAGGAAATTAGAAGCTAACAACTTGTAGCCAATGGAACAAGAAAACGACAGAGCTAATATATTCATCTATCTGACTTAATGAATACAAGGGCTATAATATCTATTTATAGGTACAGAATAGAAAAGAATAACAGAAAATAAACTAACAGAATAATTAATCAAAAGGGTATTCTACCCCCCCCCCCCCCCCCCCCCCCTCAAGTTGGAATTTGGATTCCATTACAAATTCCTAACTTGTCAAAGAAGGTTTGAAGAGTGTTCTTTCCAACTGCCTTGGTAAATAAATTTGCAGGTTGTCTCTTGGTTGGCAGGTAGCAAGGAGCAATCATCTTCTCTTATAATTTCTCACGAACGAAATGACAATCCAATTCTATGTGTTTGGTCCTCTCATGGTAAACTGGATTAGATGCAATGTGGAGCGCAGCTTGATTGTCGCAGTGGAAAGGTATAGGAGTTAGATTGAGGATTTGAAGTTCAGTTAACTGTGAGGTGTTTGCTCGAAGCATCCGGAGGAGGATCAAAGTGGAATCGCTCTCCCCGTTGCCCCCAGGTGGTATTTATAAGAAAACCCTAAGAGTGACTACGGGGATGGGTATCTGTGTACCCAACTGACCCGTTAAGCCCCCAAACACAATAATTGTCCGAATATACATTAACAATCTCCTCATATATTTGTGACAAATATCATATACGTTTCGAAATGTAGAAAGTAGTGTAATAGCATAAAGAAAGTTTTCGACTTAACATAATATCATAAGAGTTAGCACAATTAATAACATCAGGATTAACATAAAACATCCAGAATAAAAGGTGTTACTCAACAAACAGTCTGAAAATAATAATGACAAGGATAAAACATATGATAATTCTACTCGTCTAGTAGATCATCAGCATGTATGACAAACACCATTTTCTCTCCTCCATCTCCACCAGTGCCTGCAAGGAATTTCATGAGTTAGACTCTATGAATTCATGAACATATGCAGTAACGTAGAAAGAGAACTAGCTCTTACCAAAGTGAGCTTAGAACCTATAGCATTGGTGAAGTAACACTGTCAGCATCTCTATCCAGTCTAGCAGGGACCAGTCTAAAGTTGATTTTATAAATCAAACATAGTTATCTTACTCATTAGTGATCATTATGTACCTCATCATCAAATGTGGAATGATTTGGTACACTAACGTTTGCAACATTATCAGGTGTGGAATAATGTGCTATGATCATTAATGTTTAGATTAACCGACTACAACGACTTTCTATTCCCAGTTGAATAATTTCCGAATCAACTTACAATGAGAAAGATGCTTAGTTATCAAATGTGGAATAACAGGCATCTAGCCATCTTGGGTTTTCATCAAGAAATTATTTGGGGTTTTCAGTCTGTTATTAGAGGCTTGAATGTTGCGCTACTATATAGGTTCTTACTATGAAAACGTAAACAACGGAAGACAGTTTCATACATCTATGAACTTTAGTCTCATTTCCCCCGATGTTTTTATTGTGAGAGCTCTATTCAAGCCTTTGGTCAAGGCGTCTGCAACATTGTCTTTCGATCTCACATCAATTAGGGTCATAATCCCTTGACTTGTGAGTGAGGTCAACCAGGATTGTTTCAGCCTTAGTTGCCTTCTTTTGCCATTGAACAAAGTATTGGTAGCAATCATTTTCGCAGCCTGATTATCACAGTTAACTGCAACAGAACTCACTTTCAGGCTCGATAGTGGAATGTCCATCACCAAATCTCTAAGCCACTCTGCCTCTCCTCCTGTTGTGGCTAGAGCGTAGAGTTCGGATTCCATAAAAGAGAGTGCAATACAAGATTGCCTCTTGGACTTCCAGGCTACAACTGCTCCTCCTAGTATGAATACAAACCCACTAGTGGACTTGCTGTCATTTAATTCTGAGTACTATGATGCATCAGAATAACCTTCAAGAACTGAAGGATAACCAGTGTATACTAAAGCATAATTTTGAGTGTGATTTAAGTACCTCATTAGCCTATCTAAGGCGTTCCAGTGGTCTTGGCCAGGATTACTAGTGAATATGCACAACATGCAGACCGTAAAGGCAATGTCAGGTCTAGTGCAGACCATGACATACATGAGACTACCAAGCAGTTTAGACTAATCTAAATGTCTAACCATAGCTCCTTCATTGGGCTTTAGGCGGTTAGTGTAGTCGTATGGTGTCTCAAATGCTCTACTGTCACTGTATCCCCACGTGTCCAACATGGACTTTATGTAGTGGCTTTGACTTAGGGAGATTCTATTCTTCCCAAAGCTCACTTGCATGCCTAGTATAGTGTTAGCTACACCTAGGTCTTTAATGCTAAATTCTTTTATTAGGTCTGACTTAACGTCAAATTTTTCATGCCATAATTTTGGTGCTTGTTTTAGTCCGTATAAAGACTTAAGTAATTTACAGACTTTCGTTTCGTGACCGTCTACAATGAAACCTTCAGGTTGATTCATGTAGATCTCTTTGGTCAGATCTCCATTCAAGAACGCAGTCTTAACATCCATTTGATGAACAATAAAGTTCTCAATAGACGCAATAGCAAGGAGGGCCCTAATGGTTGCTAAGTGACATACAGGTGAGTAGACATCAAAGTAATCTACTCTGCTTACTTGTGTGAAACTTGTAGCTGCCAGGTGTGCTTTAAACTTAGCTACGCTACCATCAGGATTTAGTTTCTTTTTCAGAATCCACTTACACTCTACGGTTTTAGCCACTTTTGGCTTATCAACCAACGTCCAGGTGTTATTCTGAAGTAGAGAATTCATCTCTTCATCAATAGCTTCTTTCCAGAGTAGGGAATCCCTGGATCTCACCACGTCCTTATAGGTGGATGGATCAGCCTCAACGTGACAAGTGACAAAGTCACTACCGAAGGTTCTGGGAATTCGCTCTCTTAGAGAAGTTCTCCTAGACTCTAGGCCAGAGTTATCTACCGGAACATAATAGGAGGTGCTCAGTACTGAAGTAGAAACTTCTTCAGTAATAGGTACTTGTATACCTGGGAGAGATATGTTCTTATCCTTGAGAAACTTATCTTCAAAGAACACTGCATCCCTAGATTCTATAACGACGTTATTAGAAATATCTAAGAATCTATCTGCAGCACTATCCTCAGCACAACCTAGGTAGACACATGTATTGGTCCTAGGTCCAATCTTAGACCGTCTAGGGTCAGGGACCCTGACATAGGCTATGCAGCCCCAGGTATTAAGTCTAGTAAAAGATGGGGGTCTCTTAAACCAAAGCTCGTAGGGTGTAACCTCTAACTTAGCATGAGGAACTTTGTTTAGAATGTGGTTTGCAGTTAAAACTGCTTCTCCGCAATAAGAGGAAGGCATGCCTATAGTCAAGAGCATAGAGTTTAACATTTCTCTTAACGTTCAATTTTTACGCTCAGCAATGTCATTAGACTGGGGTGAGTAAGGAATAGTGGTTTCTACAATGATTCCATGCTGGGCAAGGAAACATTTGAACTCACTAGACATATATTCTCCTCCTCTATCACTTCTAAATCGTTTGATTTTCTTGTCAAGTTGGTTTTCTACCCTGGTTTTGAAAATACAAAAATTTTCAAACGCTTCATCTTTAGTTTTAAGGAGATAAATGTGACAAAATCTAGAACAATCATCTATAAAGGTGATCAAATACTTCCTGCCTCCTCTAGTGACAAAACTTTTGAAGTCACATATGTCGGAATGTATCAGTTCTAAGGGTGTTGTGCTCCTAGTAACCGCACTAAGAGGTTTCCTAGTGATCTTAGTCTGAGCACGCACTTCACATTTATCAGTTTTGACTGTAGTGTCTAAGGCAATCTGGTGAGTTCTAGCAATTTGGAACATTTTCCTATAGTTTACTTGTCCTAGTCTCTCATGTAGAGTCTTAGGGCTAACTAGGTTTGTTTGAACTTGTTGAACTATTTCATTTTCTAGACTTAGTCTGTACATCCTATTTTGGACGTAGGCACATCCAAAATAGTGTGAGTTAACTGATAGTGTTACTCTACCGCTACAGAAATTAAAATACATACCAACATCACAAAGTAAGCTAATAGTCACTAAGTTAGCAGCTAATGAAGGAATAAATTTAACATTCTTTAAAGTTAAAGTCTTACCTGAGGATAGCAGCAAAGTTGCGTTCCCCACCTTCAGAACGTCAGCTGTCTCACCGTTGGCAACGGTCACTGATTCTCTCGCATCAGTGAGACCTGTCATTAGATTACAATTGTTGCACACATGGTACGTTGCCCCCGAGTCAAGGAACCACTCTGTACTGGACTATTCGTTTCCGACCATGGCAACAAAGTCGGATGGCTCAGTGAGACTAACCATGTTAGCATGGTTGCCTTCCTGTGGTGTCTTGCCCTTTTCCTTACGAGGAAGTCTGCAATCAGATGCGCTGTGTCCCCACTTGTTGCTGTTAAAGCACTTTCCCTTAAACTTTTTGATTTGTTTACTTGGGCCTGCAACCTGGGAGCTACTAGGGTTGGGCTTTGGCTTCCTAGGATTCGGCGCGCATCTAGAGTTCGTAATCATGTTAGCAGTAGCCTTCTGCTTGCTAACGACTTCTAGAGCGTGTCGAATCCGATTTTCATCCTCAATGCGCAAAAAACGGTTGAGTTCGTTCAAACCCACCTGCATCTTCTTGCGGTACATTTCAGTTTTGAAATTGTACCACGTGGAAGGCAATTTATACACAATTGTGCCAACAACAAAGCTATCTGGCAACGCAATATTCTCACTATGTAAAGAATCTACTAATACTTCAAAATTTGATACCTGAGGGAGAATGACCTTCTCCTCGTCGAAGGTGAACGAGTGGAACTTGTCCACCAAGTGCGCCTTGGACAGGTCCTCCTCCTGCCTGAAGTGCTCCTGCAACGCATCCTAGATCTCCTTTGTTGTGCTCATCTCCATGTATGTCTTGGCCAGACTGGAGGACAGACAGTTGAGCAGGTAGTCTCTACAGAAGTCTTCATCAGAGACCCATTGTGCCTCATCATCAGTCCCTACGACCCCAGCACGATCAGACTGAACGATATAGAACACGTTCAGATACTTCATCCCGAACTGAGTGTTCAACTTCCAGTCGTTGAACTCAGTCGCCGTGAACTTCTCCAGCTTGATCATCGGAATGGGGGATGAAAAGTTGTTCCCCTTCATCATTGTGCGCCCGTCAGAAAACGTCACAAAAATAGGGAGGAACAGGGTTCCTAGATGTTGTCGTCTGGCATTAGCGACAGGGGGATGTCACTGTCACTGTCGTCGGACAACAACGCTAGGGCTGCACCTCCTTTAGATCGGAGAAGGCGGCATCGGGAGCAGACTGATGGCGGCGGCTTGGGGGATCTGAGCGGCGGGGCTGCGGCATGGCGGATCTGGGATGGCAGGCTCTGGATCCGGCGATGCCGGCGATGACACACGACAGAGGCGGTGGTAGATCCAGATCTTCCTCGCGATCGGCGACGGAGAAGAAAACCGCGAACAACGACTGGGAAGCAGCGATCTCCTTCACGCGAGCGGCAACGACGGTGGGAGAATCACAATCCTTCTCTCTCGCGAGCGGCGGCTGCGACCTTCTCCTTCTTCGTCGAGAGCGGCGACGAGAGGCTCACGAACGCAGCGGGAGCTTCCTCCTCGCGAATGGCAGCGGCAGTAGGAGCTTCTTCTTCGCGAGCGGCAACGGCAGCGGGAGCTCCTTCGCGAACGGCAGCGGGAGGTCGTGATTCCTTCGCGTGAACAGTAACTGGGCGGACGAAACTCGCGAGCGGCGGCTGCTTCGGACGAGCGAAACCCTAAGGGGGGGTTGATTCGAGATTGTGAGGGGTTTGCTCAAAGCATCCAGAGGAGGATCAAAGTGGAATCGCTCTCCCCATTGCCCCCAGGTGGTATTTATAAGAAAACCCTAGGAGTGTCTACGGGGATGGGTATCCGTGTACCCAACTGACCCGTTAAGCCCCCGAACACGATAATTGTCTGAATATACATTAACATTAACAAGTTCAATATCTAGGTTAGCTCACAACAAATCGTTGCCATTGCTCGGTACTCTGATTCAACCGAAGATTTGGAAACTGTATTTTGCTTTTTGGTTTTCCAGGATATTAAAGATTCACCAAGCTTGATACAAAATCCTGTGATGGACCTTCGTGTCATTGGACAAGCTGCCCAATCAGCATCACAAAAGGCTTCCAATTTTAAATCATTTGAAGCTGGGAATAACAATCCACGAGAAAGAGACCCCTTGATATATCGTAGAACTTTAAGTGCCATATGCATATGAGGAGTTCGTGGTTTTGCCATAAACTGGCTAAGAATATGCACTGAATATGTCAAATCTGGCCGTGACACAGTTAAATATATGAGCTTTCCTACAATTCTTCGATATAGTGTAGGATCATTAATGATTTCTCCATCGTAATCATTTAATTTGTGATTCTGTTCTATGGGAAGCTCACTAATTTTGCAATTGCTCATGCCAGCCTCGTTTAAAATTTCTTGAGCATATTGATGTTGGTTGAGATAGATTCTGTCATCATTTCTGAAAGTATCAATGCCTAAAAAATAATTCAAATTACCAAGATCCTTAATCTTGAACTTGCTGTGAAGAAAAAGTTTGATGTCAGAAATGGCTTGAGGACTATTCCCAGTGATTAAAATGTCGTCGACATATAATAATAAAGCCGTGAAATCATTGTTTTGTTTTCTGATAAACAAAGAATGATCACATTTTGATTGAATGAATCCAATTTCTTCTATGGTGGAGGATAACTTTGCGAACCACTGCCGAGATGCCTGTTTTAGGCCATAAAGGGATTTAGTTAAAAGGCAAACAGGAGTTTTATAGTTTCCTTGAATGAGAAAACCTGGTGACGGTTTCATGTAAACCTCCTCAATTAGATCCCCGTGTAAGAATGCATTGTCCACATCAAGCTGCATGATCGGCCATTGCTTAGAAGCTGCAACGACAAGTAAGCTTCAAACGGTGGTCATTTTAACAATGGGGGCAAAGGTGTCCTGATAGTCTAAACCTTCTATTTGAGAAAATCCCTTCGCAACCAATCGTGCTTTATAGCGCACAATGGATCCATCAGATTTAAACTTTATTTTGTAAACCCATTTGCAACCTATAGCCTTCTTCCCTATGGGTAATTCAGTAATGAACCAAGTGTTGTTGTTTTCTAAAGCTATGATTTCCTGAGACATGGCAGTCCTCCATCGTGGGTCTTGATAAACCTGATGATAGGTTTCTGGTTCTTTATGAATTGATGTGGAAGAAGTCAAAGAGCAAATGTAGTCTTGTTGCCATGGAGGAGGATTGATCCTGCGACTTGATTTTCTTGTCTCAATATTGGCAGGATTAGGTGTGTTGAGAACAGTATGATCAATTGGAGGAGTCCGAGAATTGATATTATTGTGAAGATTCATCAAATTTGATGTATTCTGAGTAATGGAGTTCTCAAATTCAGTTGAGTCAGAGGGAAAAGGAACACAGTTATGAATGTTGGAAACATTCCCTTTGAACGGAAAAACTGTTTCATGAATTTTTACATCCCTGTTGACAAAAAAATGTGTGTGGACAAATCAAAAAGTTTATACCCTTTTTGGCCATGGGGGTATCCAACAAAAATGCACTGACGAGCCCGTGGATCAAATTTATCTCTGTTGTAGGTATTAGTGGTAGCAAAACATAAGCAACCAAAAACTTTTAAATTGTCATAAGCTGGGGGTTTATTGAACAGGACCTCAAAAGGGAATTTGTTGTGTAAAACAGTAGAAGGAATCTTGTTGATTAGATGAGTTGTCGTAAGAACACATTCTCCCCAAAACTGAATTGGCAAACCAGCTTGAAATCTCAAAGCTCTAGCAGTCTCAAGGACATGGAGATGCTTTCGTTCAGCAATGCCATTTTGCAGAGGCGTCTAGACGCAACTACTCTGAGGTATGATGCCTTTGTTGGTGAGGATGGTGTTCATCTTGTGATTGAAAATTTCTGATCCGTTGTCGGTTCGACAAATTTTGACACAGATGTTAAATTGATTTTGAACCTTTTGGAAGAAAGCTAACATCGGAGATGGAACTTCGTCTTTTGAACTCATTAAGAAAGTCCAAGTGTTTCGAGTATAGTCATCAACAATGGTCAAATAATACTTAAAACCATGATGTGTGGGTGTCTTGTAAGGACCCCAAGTATCACAATGTATAAGATCAAAAGCATGTGAAGAAGAGCTATCACTTTTATTAAAAGGACATTTGGATTGTTTGGCTAACGGGCATACAAGACAATCATAATGTTTGACATGATGTAGATCAGAAATATAACTGGATAAAAGTTTGAGTTTAGGAGTCGGAATGTGTCCCAAACGATGATGCCAGAGGATGGATTTGTCAATCTGTGTAATGTTGACTGCTGAAACTTTGATTTCTGACGGTTTGAATGTTGGAAGAAGATAGTATAATCCACCCTGCATCTTTCCAATAGTGCTAGATCTCCTCTTCATATGGTCCTGAATCATGCAATATCAAGATTCAAAAATGAATGACTTTCCAGAATTGGAACTGATCTTGCTGACAGATATCAAATTGTGAGTAAATGTTGGAACATAGAGAACATCCTTCAAAATGATATTTTCAGATAAGTAAATTGTTCCAGTATGTGTAATAGAGGCAGAAGAGCCATCTGGTAAGTGAATTGAGGATGGTGTTGATAAACATTGCGGCTCATGAAGAAGATTAAAAACAAGAGTTATATGGTCAGTAGCACCACTATCAATTATCCAATCATCACTGTTATGAGAGATAGAGTAGCAGTAACTAATACCTGCTAAACGTTGGATATGATCTGCAGGATGTTGGTTTGATTGATTGACGAGAGCAAGCAGCTTAACAAACTGTTCTAGAGTGAACTGATGGGTGGGGGAAAGGTAGATGACTGAGATGTATTCCCGGTCTTCTTGTCAGATTGACCATGGATCTGATCTTGTCGATTGTATTCAATGAAATTGCCTTCAAAACGTTGGGTTTCGGATTTATTAGGAAATTTCTTGTTCTTACCTTTGTAGTTTGCCAGATATCCATGTAGTTTGAAACATTTTGCTTTGATGTGCCCACTCATTTGACAATACTCGCACCAGAAATTACGTTGTTGTCGGTAGTAGAGTTCCAGTTTTGTTTTGAAGTTGAATGATTGGAAAGACTATCTGCAGAAAAAACATATGTCATATCTTCCATGGGCGGGATCTGTGAAATCCCGATTTGTCGTTCTTCTTGCTGAAGCATAGAATAAGCATCGTCAATTGTTGGCAAGTTTTTCATCAAGAGAATCTGACCGCGTAGAGGTTTGAAGCAATCGTTTAAACCCATCAAGAATTGCATGAGTTTCTGTTCTTCTAGTTGATCTGTGCAAGCCTTTGCAACTTCGCATGTGAAATCAGATTTACAAACTGGGATAGAGGTAACAGGTTCAAGTTCATCTCATAGCTGTTTGATTTTCATGAAATATGTTTCGATACTCATGTTTTCTTGATTACAGGAGGATATAGCTTTTCGAAGCCCATAAATTTGGGAACTATTGGTATTAGAAAAACGACGAGATAAATTCAGCCACATGATGGCGGCAGTGTTGCCATGAATGATGGATTGACCAATATCTTTTGAGACAGCATTGAGTATCCATCAAATCACTATGTTGTTGGCTTGTTCCCATTGAAGAAGATGTGGATCGGTAGCCGCAGGTTTTGGAATGGAACCATTAACAAAACCTAGTTTATTTTTACAAGAAAGGGCAATTTCCATGGATCGTTTCCATGGAATGTAGTTTACGGTGCCAACAAGAATTTGAGTGACAAGGATCATACCACAAGAATCAGAATGCTGGATTGAATAAAGCGGCATAGGGGTTTGCCAATTTGGAGGTGGATCTGACGAGGATTTGCCTGTGTTACTCATGATGAAGAAAGAAGAAAAAAAACTCAGATCTCAGCCTCTGATACCATGTTAAGATCCAAAGACAAACATCTTTTGTCGAAATCCAGAAAAGCGAATCACAGCAATGGATTATATGAAAACCCTGTAGCCAATGGAACAAGAAAACGGCGGAGCTAATATATTCATCCATCCGACTTAATGAATACAAGGCCTATAGTATCTATTTATAGGTACAGAATAGAAAAGAATAACAGTAAATAAACTAACAGAATAATTAATCAAAAGGGTATTCTAACACAACTGGATGCTAGTTTTCAGACAAAAGCCGCAACTCCATAGTTTTTCGTTGTATGCATAGTATATATATTAATTTCTCTATTAGATACAATATATTCTCAAAATGCAACTTCTATCAACATGATACGAAAGCCATCTCATTTCTTCTCAAACTTTTGACAATTGTCACCTCTGGAAAATAAATAATCACAAGGTAAATCGTTGTGATAAATCAACTAATAAAATAAATTTGACTCTACATTTTTACGAAACACGTGCAAATTAAGAAAAAGTTCTAAAACCTAAATTATTAGATATTGATGTGCACCCGTAGATTTATAAGCACTCTCGGGGTGCGTTTAGAGGAGGCTCCACTAAGGAGAGGTGGAGTTAGTGGGGTCAAAGTCCAACCCATGATCATGGGAGTGGAGGAATCCGCCGACGCGCGATCTGCTCTTTATCAGCACCAGGCGCAGTCAAGGTCGTACCCCACTACTGGGGTGCGGTTAGCCCGCACCTCACTAGTGGGGTGCGGTTAGCCCGCACCCCACTAGTGGGGTACGGGTAGCCCGCACCCACTAGTGGGGTACGGGTAGCCCCCACCCCCATGGTGGGGTGCGGCCAAACCGCACCCCCATAGTGGGGGGTGCGACCCCCCCCCCCCCCCCACTAGTGGGTGCGGGTAGCCCCACACCCCATGGTGGGGTGCGGCCAAGCCCCACCCCACCTTGGTGGGGTGTGCCCAAGCCACACCCCACCTTGGTGGGGTGCGGCCAAACTACACCCCCCCCCCCCCCCCCATAATGGGGGGTGCGGCCAACCCCCCCCTAGGGGTGCGGCCAAACCGCACCCCCATGGGTGTGCGGCCAAACCGCACCCCCCTTGGGGGTGCGGCCAAACCGCACCCCCCATGGGGGTGCGACCAAGCCCCCCCCCCCCCCCCCCCCCCCCCCCCTCCCGCCTTACGGGGGATACGACCAAAACTGTACCCCCCCCCCCTTCGGCGAGTGTGGTCGGATCCCACTTTCCCCTTATGGGGCGTGATTTCCTATTTCTTGAGTGACGCGACTTTCGGAGGGCGCGTCCTCTCTTTCATAACTACTGCTTTCCAACAACGCTCACCCGTTCTCCATTCACTTAGAACACTCACGCATTCGTGGCACGCTCAAAATGCTCTCGTGCTCGTTGCGCCCTTAGAATGCTCTCGTGTTTGCAGCACGCTGAGAATGCTCGCGTGTTCATTGCGCGCTCAGAATGCTCGCGTGTTCGTTGCGTGCTCAGAATGTTCCTGTGTTCG
This sequence comes from Dactylorhiza incarnata, assembly GCA_033032865.1. Classification (NCBI taxonomy): domain Eukaryota; kingdom Viridiplantae; phylum Streptophyta; class Magnoliopsida; order Asparagales; family Orchidaceae; genus Dactylorhiza; species Dactylorhiza incarnata. The sequence continues at coordinate 2,014,560 of JAWHQI010000293.1, forward strand.
TTGCGTGCTCAGAACGCTTCCCCGCACGTTAGGAACGCATCCACATTCCGGACGCGCGCGTCAGTTAACCTTTCCTAATTTCTCAGATTGCAGGTCTCGTTTGTCTTCTTCATCGCCATCAACGAAGCTGCCCGAACTGCCTAGCCTGCCTGAACTGCCCGAAGGGTGAGAAGGTCATTTACGAAAAATGGCGATCTGTGTGCTCCGAATCGGCAAACATGATTCGCCCGCCAGGTGGTTACGGTGGTTACAATGGCAAAATTACCAGGCTACCCCTGCCCAAGGCTATAAAAGGAGTCCAGGGCCTTCATTTCAGGACACCTTGCCTTCTGCGCCTGAGAGAGCTTCGTTGAAGATTTTCTCTGAGTTCTCCTTCAGCGCTCGAAGATCTCCTCCGGCCTTCGATCACGAATTCATACGGAAAGGGATCGAGAAACCTAGCTCTGATACCAAATTATAATACCCTGCCCGTTTCAAAGTATATAACAGTTGGTCCGGCTGGGACCCCACGCCATATAAAGTGAACAAGCTAGAGGGTCACGCATTAGCTTTTACCAACTAATTAAAGACATCTCAGAGTTATAAACATAAACGAATAGAAGCATATTTTAATCTTAAACCAGAACATGTGTCCACATCACTAAGTAGGAATGGATGATATATATGCATAAAAGTGTTTGGCACTAAGGCCATACATGATGTTCAAAACAGGTGTTTATCTTGTTACTTGGATTACAAGCATCGGCACGCAGGCCGGCAATACATGAAAAAAAAACACTCCAAGGGTTGTCCTTCAAGGGCCAGCTTAGCAAAGCGCTTCACTCAGCTATTTCCCGCTCGGCTCCCCAGGACCTGTATAAACAAATTACACCAAAACCTGGGAAAACAGGCAACTGGTTAGCTTTAGCTGACAAAGATTTATAACGACCTACCCCATTCCCGGGGCGGTGGTACTCCTTCACTACAAGCAAGCATTTGCAACATATATATCACATAAGTGCGTCAAAGCACTGCATATATACAATCATCACAAATGTTTGCACGCATGGCCACATGTCTCGTGCTCTCATGACACATTAATAGTGTACTCCTCGAGTACACTTTCATCCTCAGTTAAGCAACTTAGATGGCAATTGAGCTAAGCCGTACAAGACTACGCTTTCCGACAATCCTTTCCATAAGGCGTTGCACTGAGGGGCGACCTCTTCACCGACCACTATGGATGGGTTCAGATCCACCTTGCCCGGCTCAATCATCGCGAACAACCAGCACAATGCGGGTACAGTTTTACCTCAGCCCGGTAACGAGACAACCAACACTGGGTCATCAACACAGCCTCACAGACAATTTCCAATCAAACCATGTGATATCGAGTATCACTGGCACTAGTGTAACGCCCCTGATTTTCGTTAATTATTCTACGTACCCGCTGTGACGTAATTTTGGCGTAAGGGCGTTACGTCAGCTCGTCGGGTAGTGTGTTGAGCCTTAGCTTAGTTAGAGTATGTCTTGTAGATCGAGCGTGCGAGTTTTCGCGTCGTTTCGAGTTAACGTAATGATTTTGGGTGGATAGCAAGATTTTAGCTTCGGGAGGCTTTAGCCTAAGTTTGGCTCGTCGGAATTGAATTCTGACTTCGCCGTTGGATTCGTAGCGCCGTGTTTTAGTTAAGGTGCGAATTTCGTAGAAATCCGAGATGTTTTGGTCGCCCTCGCAGTTTAAGTGAATTGGGGAATTTATTTATTAATTAAATAATAATTTAGGTTTATATATAAGCCTAAAATCTCCTTCCCCTATTCATCTCCTTCTTCCTCGATCAAAAGCAGCCGCCGAGTGAAAGAGCGAGAGCGGAGCTCCGTAGAGCGTTCGACCGGCAATTTCTAGGGCTGTGGTGGTCGGAATCGCGTTTGGAGAGTAGATTTGGAAAGCTCTCGGCGAGATCTTCGTTCTAGCGGTAAGTTTTTTTCCGTTTTGTGGAATTTTTGGAGTTAGGGTAGTGACCTAACCCCTCCTTTTGGTCCGAAAAGTTTCAGGAATCTGTGCTCGTGTGTTTTTCTAGTCGATCCATAGCTTTCGGAGCGGAGATCTTCGAGTTCGCAAGGTTTAAGGCAAGTGGCAATTTATTTCTCATTCTCTTTGTTGTTGGGGAGTTGTTTCTTGCTTGAGTTCGTATTGCTTTATCTCAACTCTTGATCTTGGAGTGTTACTCGGCTAAGTTAACTCCTGGTCTCCCTTGGAGATCTCCCTAAATGTCTATCTTTTTTTTCCCTCATACGATTCTCTGCAGCTTCTCAAGAAGGCCTCCTCAGGTTTCTCGAAAAGTGCCCAGCTGCCCCCCTTCTTGCTCTCGAGAAAGACCAGTTTTCTCGAGAAGAGTCAAGTCTAGCTCTCGTGAAGGACCAGCCTTCGCGAGAGGTTTTAAGCCCAGTTCTCGAGAAATGCCTTAAGTTCTCGAGAGATCCTCTGTCCTGATCATTAATTTCTCGAGAGGTGTTGTTGCTCCCGAGAAGTCCAGTGCCTGATCCTCAAATGCTCGAGAGGTGCTATTGCTCTCGAGAAGTCCAGTGTGCCGATCCTAATTTCTCGAGAAGTGTTATTGTTCTCGAGAAGTCCAGTGTCCTGATTTTGTTTCAGGTTTCTCACGAGATGCTTTAAACCTCTCGGGGAATCATTCTCTCCTGACCCCTTTGAGTTCTCGAGAAGTTATCCTATCCCGCCTTGTTCCTCGAGAAACTTTTTGATCCTAGCCTCGATCTCATGGTTGTTCGTAACCCTTAACCCCCTCGAGAAAAGCCTTTTATGTTCTTAGTGCCTGAGTTATGCCTCCGTTTACTTCTCTTCGAAACCTCGTACTCGTTGTGGTTAAAGCAACTTATGAGTTCTCTTATGTTTAGTATTAGAAAATTGTTTACTATGTTGCGACCCTATCTCTTAGGGCATTCTAGTGATTATCCTTTCGGGCAGCGTCCCGTGTTTAATTGAAATTTAATTAATAAGAACCGTTGTCTTTAGCCTTACACAGTAGTTGTGTTTGGGGGACAGTGGGGGAAATGTTGTAGCCTTGCACGGTAGTCGTGTTTGGGTGGTTGGGTCTAGAGGCACCCCCACCCGTTTTTTTTTTTGGGCTTTGGGTAGCGGAGGTAGGTAACCGCTCCCGTTTAATTGAGCTGAGCAGTCTCTTTAAATAATGAAATAAGATAAATGAAGCTTGTTTGTTCCTCTTTATGACACTTCCTTGTTTGTGCACTTGGTGCTTGTTAGTTCTTTGTTTAGAGCTTCTCTTTCGGTAAATCTGGCTTGGGTTGGTACCCCTTATGTCTTGCATGCTTTTCTGCTAGTTTTCTGCCACTTGTAATTCCTTGCTGAGGCGTTCTTTGTTTTATTGAATGCCTCAGGTTCAGAGCCGTAGCGGCTAGTGGTGTAGCCTGAAGTTCAGAGTTTTAGTAGTTGTTCACCCCGCTGCTGCGAGGTAGTTGTTTTTAGTTTCTTCTCGTGCTCAGACATACTAGTTGGTGTCAATGGGTTAGTGTCATGTTGTTGACGCCCATTGTGCCCTTTTTATACTTATAGTTTATTTGCCAGTTAAATGCCACTACTTTTAGATCTTGTGTATCTTACTCTCTGGGAATGATTTATGTTAGGTGCACCATAGTTATAAAAGGACTTTTCTTTCATCCTCATTGCATTCTTTCTAACTGAACTCTTAATCTTTAAAGTCGCTTAAAGGTATTTTCTACTCTTACAATACGCCTAGTTATGTGCATATCATTTACTTCATGCTCCGTCGTTGCATACATGTAGGACTTTAAGTAAACTAAATCAAGTACTTTCCGCTGCAACTATATATAAACTTTCTCGGTGGACTAGTTGATCCACGAACTGAGAGACACAGTTCTTACCTCAAAACCCCTAATATATGATTTCAAACGATGACTTATCATATAATCATGTTTTGTTAAGTTAAGTAATAGGTTCCCGCCTGAGCGTTTACAGTTGTCTCCTGTATGACGTGGCATCATGACGTGTATTTTCTCTTACTCTGATATTCTTAAATTCGGAGAAAATGCGGGTTGTGACAGTTGGTATCAGAGGGAGGTTGTTCGACAAGTTGGTCGGGCAACAAATTCTGATATAGTTTGGTAGTTTTTTTGGTTCCATTGCATACACACACCGATGTGTCATCAGTACGCCTTGGCCGAAGCATGAACACTACACTCATAGCATGATAAGAAGTATACGGGGCATATTATGTAGTATGGGATGCATAATATGCGTCTGTATATGGATCCACCATAGGTGGCGACATGTGACGGTTATGTAGTATGGGATGCATAACCATCATCACATGGATGCCCATTAGCACATTTTTCTTTTTCGTTGCATGCGATATTATGTAGTATGGGATGCATAATATTTCATGCGTATGCCGCTCATAACATGCATTAAGGCCTTTATTAGAATGCATAGCATAACATACTTTACATAGCATTGCATAAGCACACGTGCGAAGTTAAAGACTTATATGATGACACACGTACACACATGATTTCAAAACGAATAGAAAATTCATGCATTCATGCCCTTTGCACATGAGTCAAGTGGGACGATGTAGTATCGTTCCCGAATTTAGCATATCATCATGAAAATATCCCAGAGAAAAGTAGTGGAAATGGCAAGTAGCTGTACATGTATGTTCTGAACCGAGCAGTGTAGTACTAATGTAAGGTTAAGTTTTGATTAGAGGTTTATGCGTTTTAGCAGAAATGGCACGCAAGCGAGTCGTGACTAGGTCGACTCCCCAGTCGGAGGGCGAGTCTTCGGGTGCGCAGAGTGAAGCCTTGATCGAGAGTCTGCGCCAGAGCAATGAGGCTCTGACTAGGCAGATGGTTGCGATGCAGTCGCAGATCGAGACGTTGTTGGCTGCCGGTGCTAGGCAGCAACCCGTAGTGCAGACCCCAATAGTAGGACAGACTGTACCTACTCCTCCTGCTCCCTTGGTACCCCCAGTAGCAATACCTCCGGAAATGAATTTTATTTCGCATTTTCAAAGGTTGGGACCTCCTACGTTTGACGGAAGAGCGGATTTCATGGCATTAGATGACTGGTTTGTTGCCATTGAGGAGATGTTTTCATACTCAGGAATCTCTGCAGACCAAAAGGTGATGGTCGCCGCTTACCAGCTGAAAGGACTTGCTAAGAGCTAGTGGATTAGGGAGAGGGAAAATCTCGTAGGTGGATGTTCGTGGGAGTCGTTCAAGGCAATGGTGTTAAAGAAATTCCTGCCGTCGGTCGAGCAAGATCGTTTAATGAATAATTTTCTGCACCTGAAGCAAAGACAACTCACGGTTAGTGAGTATGAGATCGAGTTCAGTAAGTTGAGTAGATTTGCTCCAGATTTAGTGGCTTCTGAGGCAGGAAGAATGAAGCGATTTCTCGGAGGTCTTCGTAGCGATATTCAGCAATTGGCTAGCGCTTGCAGATCTGAAAGTTATGCTGAAGTAGTAGAAGCAGCGCTGAAAGTCGAGGCTATCGACAATGCCAAGAATAGAGGTGCAATAATGAAAACGGACAAGAGGAAAGTCGAAGAGGGGGGAACCCCCAGGGTATCTAGCCCGACTCCAAAGAAAAGGAGTGGTGAAGTGTGTAGCTTCTGTGGTCGCCCTGGCCATCCAGTTGAGAAATGTTTCAATAGGAAGGGAGCTCAGAAACAGCAGCGAGTGCTAGCAATCCAGGGTGCTCCGAAGGGTGAGGTGCTCTGCCAGTTGTGCAAGCAGAAAGGGCATGATGTGGCCCAGTGTTGGACCAAAGATAAAGTCTGCTTCCAGTGCAAGCAGAAGGGGCACATGAAGTTCCAATGCCCGCTGATCCAACCCCCGTTGCAGCCTGTTCCGCTTCGAACCTTGCCGCCGCCGCAGCATCAGGGTAAAGGAAGAGGAAAGCTGAACGTGTTTACCCAGGAGCAAGCGCAGTCTTCGACCCAAGTGATCGCAGGTTAGACCTTAAGACAACTGTTTAGTCTTGTTTCCTTTTTTGTTCGCTGTATTAGACTAGTTTTTGTTCGCGCTTATAGGGAGATTTAAGGTAAAGAATCGTTGGGCGCGTGTTCTGTTCGATTCGGGTGCTACCCATTCGTTCGTAGCAAGGGCCTTCGTTGAGCGTCACCGTTTGACCCCTGAGCTGGGCAACGATTCGTTCCTCGTTAAGTTCCCTTCTGGTGACCTGGTGTCCTCGAACCAGTGCGTCCGAAGTTGCCCCGTTCTCTTAGGAGATTTCTTGGCTGTTGCTGATCTCAAAGTGTTGGACTTAGAAGACTTTGACGTAATATTGGGTATGGACTGGTTGTCCAGTTATGATGCGGTCATCCGATGCAAGGAAAAGCGTCTGGACTTCGTGATGGACAACGGTCATCCCATGAGCATTTTGGTTCTACGTACCAGTGTTCCCCGAAAATTTCTGCGGTATGTGCTCGGAAACTGCTGAGTTCCGGTTGTTTAGCTTACCTTGTTTCTGTAGTAAAAACTGTTTCTGGACCGCCGTGTATTGAGAGTGTTCCAGTGGTGCGAGAGTTTCCTGACGTCTTTCCTGTCAGTCTTCCTGGACTCCCTCCTGATAGGGATGTAGAGTTCGTCATTGATCTTGAGCCTGGTACTCGTCCTATTGCTAAGGCACTGTACCGTATGGCCCCACGCGAGTTAGAAGAGTTGCGAACTCAGTTAGATGAGTTGTTGCAGTGTGGTTTCATTAGGCCAAGTTCTTCGCCCTGGGGTGCTCCAGTGTTGTTCGTGAAAAAGAAGGACGGTTCCATGAGATTGTGCATAGACTATAGAGAATTAAACAAAGTGACCATCAAGAACAGGTATCCGTTTCCAAGGATAGATGATTTGTTTGATCAGTTGCGTGGTAGCACGGTGTTTTCGAAGATTGATCTTCGATCAGGCTACCATCAGTTGAGGATCCGTGAGTCGGACGATCCCCGGACTGCCTTTCGTTCTCGTTATGGCCATTTTGAATTTCTAGTCATGTCGTTTGGTTTGACAAATGCACCCTCTGCATTTATGGACATGATGAACCGCGTGTTCAAGGATTTTCTGGACCATTTTGTTGTGGTATTCATAGATGATGTGCTGGTTTATTCTAGAAGTGCTGAGGAGCATGCTACGCATTTGCGCTTAGTATTGTCTACTCTTAGAGAGCACAAGTTGTATGCGAAGCTGAGTAAGTGCGAATTCTGGCTTTCTCAGGTGTCCTTCCTAGGGCACGTGGTGAATAAGGACGGAATTACTGTAGACCCCGCTAAGATTTCTGCTGTGTTGGATTGGAAGATGCCTTCAACACCTAAGGAGATAAGGAGTTTCTTAGGGTTGGTCGGGTACTATAGGAGATTTGTCCAAGGATTTTTAGTGATGTCCGCACCCTTGACTAAGCTTACCCAGAAGAATACTGCTTTTGTTTGGAGCGATAAGTGCGAAGAGGCCTTTCAGGAATTGAAGAGGCGTTTGTGTAGTGCTCCGGTGTTGGCCTTGCCAATCGAAGGAGTCGAGTATGCAGTTTATGTAGACGCATCTCACATTGGACTGGGATGTGTGTTGATGCAAGAAGGGAAGGTGATTGCTTATGGGTCTAGACAATTGAAGGTTCATGAAAAGAATTACCCTACGCATGACTTAGAATTCGCCGCAGTGATCTATGCTTTGAAGCTTTGGAGACACCTGTTATATGGAGTGTCATGCAAGATTTTTACGGACCACAAGAGTCTGAAGTATGTCTTCACCCAGAAGGAGCTGAATCTGCGCCAGCGGAGGTGCTTGGAGTATGTGGCGGATTATGAAGTAGATATTCTGTACCATCCGGGTAAGGCTAATGTGGTGGCCGATGCCCTGAGCCGGAAAACCGCGCATATCTTCAATCTCTCAGTGCAGTCCTTAGTAGAGGAGTTTATGTTGATGGATATCTCAGTCGGTAGTTGTACCGCACCCTCGAGCTTAGAGGTTGAAGAGCCTTCTTGGATTGCCCTTACTAGGCTGCATCAGAAGGAAGATCCTGACTTGCAGCATCTTCGAAGTAGAACTGAAAAAGGGGAATTGCCAGATTTTTCGATCGATGATAAGGATACTTTGAGGTACCGAGGTAGATATTGCGTCCCCGCGTTGGAAGAAATTCGGACAAAGATCTGTAGCGAGGCGCATGATTCAAATGTTTCCTATCATCCTGGTTCCACGAAAATGTATAAAGATCTGAAGCAGATCGTTTGGTGGTCAGGTATGAAGAATGATATAGCGAAGTATGTGTCAGAATGTTTAACTTGTCAGCGCGTGAAAGCAGATCATAAGAGGCCTGGAGGTAAGTTGAACCCGTTAGATATTCCAAGCTGGAAGTGGGAGAGTATTTCGATGGACTTCATTACCGGTTTGCCGAGATCTCCCAGTGGTCATGACTCGGTGTGGGTTATAGTAGATCGCTTAACAAAGTATGCTCACTTTGTGCCCTTTAAGATTGGATACTCGATGGAGAAAATAGCAGAGCTGTATTTGGATGAAGTTATCAGATTGCATGGTGTGCCTGTGAGCATTGTGTCGGACCGAGACTCGAGGTACACGTCTCGTTTCTGGCAGAGTTTGCAGGGAGCCTTGGGTACTGACCTTAGATACTCTACCGCTTATCATCCCCAGACCAATGGTCAGACAGAAAGAGTAAATCAGATTTTGGAAGATATGATAAGGTGCTATATCTTAGATCATGGTGGAGCTTGGGATAAGCGGCTTGGGTTGATGGAGTTCGCGTATAACAACAGTTATCAAGAAAGCCTACAAATGGCCCCGTTTGAGGCTCTGTATGGGAGGCGTTGTCGGACTCCGTTGTTTTGGGCCGAGGTTGGTGAGAGTCCTTTGCTAGGCCCAGAGGCTTTGGAAGAGATGAATGTTGCTGTGACTCATATCCGCGAGAAGCTCCGCTTTGCTCAGGAGCGGTATGAGAAGCATGCGAATCGAAGAAGAGTGGATTTAGAGTTTTCCGTTGGAGACAGGGTGTTCTTGAAAGTTTCTCCGATGCCAGGTGTTAAGAGGTTTGGAAGGAACCATAAGTTGGATCCCCGGTATGTGGGACCTTTTCAAATTGTAGAGCGCATCGGAGTGTCAGCGTATAGATTGGATTTGACTGCTTCCTTTCCTAATATTCACGATGTGTTTCACGTGAGCCAGCTGAGGAAGTGTTTGCGTAGCGTTCGGCTTGTTCTTGATTCGGTACCCGTTTTGCAGCCCAATCTTTCGTATGTCGAAGAACCTGTCTGAATCTTGGAGACTCAGGAGTGTGTGTTGCGAAAGAAGACGATCCCGATGGTCAAGGTTCCTTGGAAGAATCAGGGTGTCGAAAGCGCGACGTGGGAGCTGGAGTCTGCCATGAGAGAGACCCACCGTAGCCTCTTCTCTTAGATTTCGGGTAAATATTCTGTCAGTTAATCTTTTAAATTTGAATCTGTATCTTTTTTTGATCTTCGGACTCCAAGTTTCGGGACGAAACTTCCTTTTAGGGGGAGTGACTGTAACACCCCTGATTTTCGTTAATTATTCTACGTACCCGCTGTGACATAATTTTGGCGTAAGGGCGTTACGTCAGCTCGTCGGGTAGTGTGTTGAGCCTTAGCTTAGTTAGAGTATGTCTTGTAGATCGAGCGTGCGAGTTCTCGCGTCGTTTCGAGTTAAGGTAATGATTTTAGGTGGATAGCAAGATTTTAGCTTCGGGAGGCTTTAGCCCAAGTTTGGCTCGTCGGAATTGAATTCTGACTTCGCCGTTGGATTCGTAGCGCCGTGTTTTAGTTAAGGTGCGAATTTCGTAGAAATCCGAGATGTTTTGGTCGCCCTCACAGTTTAAGTGAATTGGGGAATTTATTTATTAATTAAATAATAATTTAGGTTTATATATAAGCCTAAAATCTCCTTCCCCTATTCATCTCCTTCTTCCTCGATCAAAAGCAGCCGCCGAGTGAAAGAGCGAGAGCGAAGCTCCGTAGAGCGTTCGACCGGCGATTTCTAGGGCTGTGGTGGTCGGAATCGCGTTTGGAGAGTAGATTTGGAAAGCTCTCGGCGAGATCTTCGTTCTAGCGGTAAGTTTTTTTTCCGTTTTGTGGAATTTTTGGAGTTAGGGTAGTGACCTAACCCCTCCTTTTGGTCCGAAAAGTGTCAGGAATCTGTGCTCGTGTGTTTTCCTAGTCGATCCATAGCTTTCAGAGCGGAGATCTTCGAGTTCGCAAGGTTTAAGGCAAGTGGCAATTTCTTTCTCATTCTCTTTGTTGTTGGGGAGTTGTTTCTTACTTGAGTTCGTATTGCTTTATCTCAACTCTTGATCTTGGAGTGTTACTCGGCTAAGTTAACTCCTGGTCTCCCTTGGAGATCTCCCTAAATGTCTATCTTTTTTTTTCCCTCATACGATTCTCTGCAGCTTCTCAAGAAGGCCTCCTCAGGTTTCTCGAAAAGTGCCCAGCTGCCCCCCTTCTTGCTCTCGAGAAAGACCAGTTTTCTCGAGAAGAGTCAAGTCTAGCTCTCGTGAAGGACCAGCCTTCGCGAGAGGTTTTAAGCCCAGTTCTCGAGAAATGCCTTAAGTTCTCGAGAGATCCTATGTCCTGATCATTAATTTCTCGAGAGGTGTTGTTGCTCCCGAGAAGTCCAGTGCCTGATCCTCAAATTCTCGAGAGGTGTTATTGCTCTCGAGAAGTCCAGTGTGCCGATCCTAATTTCTCGAGAAGTGTTATTGTTCTCGAGAAGTCCAGTGTCCTGATTTTGTTTCAGGTTTCTCACGAGATGCTTTAAACCTCTCGGGGAATCATTCTCTCCTGACCCCTTTGAGTTCTCGAGAAGTTATCCTATCCCGCCTTGTTCCTCGAGAAACTTTTTGATCCTAGCCTCGATCTCATGGTTGTTCGTAACCCTTAACCCCCTCGAGAAAAGCCTTTTATGTTCTTAGTGCCTGAGTTATGCCTCCGTTTACTTCTCTTCGAAACCTCGTACTCGTTGTGGTTAAAGCAACTTATGAGTTCTCTTATGTTTAGTATTAGAAAATTGTTTACTATGTTGCGACCCTATCTCTTAGGGCATTCTAGTGATTATCCTTTCGGGCAGCGTCCCGTGTTTAATTGAAATTTAATTAATAAGAACCGTTGTCTTTAGCCTTACACAGTAGTTGTGTTTGGGGGACAGTGGGGGAATGTTGTAGCCTTGCACGGTAGTCGTGTTTGGGTGGTTGGGTCTAGAGGCACCCCCACCCGTTTTTTTTTTGGGCTTTGGGTAGCGGAGGTAGGTAACCGCTCCCGTTTAATTGAGCTGAGCAGTCTCTTTAAATAATGAAATAAGATAAATGAAGCTTGCTTGTTCCTCTTTATGACACTTCCTTGTTTGTGCACTTGGTGCTTGTTAGTTCTTTGTTTAGAGCTTCTCTTTCGGTAAATCTGGCTTGGGTTGGTACCCCTTATGCCTTGCATGCTTTTCTGCTAGTTTTCTGCCACTTGTAATTCCTTGCTGAGGCGTTCTTTGTTTTATTGAATGCCTCAGGTTCAGAGCCGTAGCGGCTAGTGGTGTAGCCTGATGTTCAGAGTTTTAGTAGTTGTTCACCCCGCTGCTGCGAGGTAGTTGTTTTTAGTTTCTTCTCGTGCTCAGACATACTAGTTGGTGTCAATGGGTTAGTGTCATGTTGTTGACGCCCATTGTGCCCTTTTTGTACTTATAGTTTATTTGTCAGTTAAATGCCACTACTTTTAGATCTTGTGTATCTTACTCTCTGGGAATGATTTATGTTAGGTGCACCATAGTTATAAAATGACTTTTCTTTCATCCTCATTGCATTCTTTCTAACTGAACTCTTAATCTTTAAAGTCGCTTAAAGGTATTTTCTACTCTTACAATACGCCTAGTTATGTGCATATCATTTACTTCATGCTCCGTCGTTGCATACATGTAGGACTTTAAGTAAACTAAATAAAGTACTTTCCGCTGCAACTATATATAAACTTTCTCGGTGGACTAGTTGATCCACGAACTGAGAGACACGGTTCTTACCTCAAAACCCCTAATAAATGATTTCAAACGATGACTTATCATATAATCATGTTTTGTTAAGTTAAGTAATAGGTTCCCGCCTGAGCGTCTACAGTTGTCTCATGTATGACGTGGCATCATGACGTGTATTTTCTCTTACTCTGATATTCTTAAATTCGGAGAAAATGCGGGTTGTGACAACTAGCGCCGGCGTTAGCACTAATGTCGCGCGGTAACTAACAAAACACATTTCTGCCCTCTTTTCGGGTATTTTCTGAAGATTACCTCCAGAACTCCCTGCAGCACGTCACAACACCTAGAACCCCAAAACAAGCATACATAAACGGAGTCTTCTTGGAACATAATAAGTGATAGTATCATCACCAATCTAGACCAACCTGTCCAGATGGGCTTCACACGGCATGTCTATGTTCGTACAACGACTGGACTATATATGCAATTTTATGGGGATATTCTATATCAACCCATCAGAAGAACCTATCCACAAATTAGTGAAAATCTTCCTGCTACTATGTCAATCAAAGGACTAGCATGTCCAGAGATTCAGGAGGAGAATCATTACACTTGATGTCTGTTTGGGTGACATAGAATCGATGTTGAGATGGACGGAGACGTTCAGATAACCTTCCTCTCTGCGGATTTAGCGTTGGCACAAGCGTTCAAGATTTCTCCTAGGCTGATTTCAGCCTTCTCCTTCCTCCTTTTTTTCTCCTTTTCCTTAGCCTTTGAAGAGAGAGAATGAAAGAAGAGTAATGACTTAATTCAAAACACCTCACAACCCTTACTGAATTCGGGCTAAACCTCAGCCACAAGATCTCCAAACCAAAGGAAATGGATGGCCATGATTTAATCTAATAAATCTGATCCAGGATGCTTCCGCCCCGTGGTAGTGACTTAGGCGGTGGAACTTATCCGTTCACCGCTTAATCTTCTCGACGATATTTTTCATCTCGACGCATCCTGTCGATATTGCTATCGCCAACGTTAATGCTAACGTGTGGCGCTAGTGTCACGTCGACACACGCATCACGTCGATACAGAGGTCGTCTCAACGTCACGCCGATACAGCTACCGCCAGCGGTAGGAGTTACCGCCTGGCGTTAGCTCGATAATCGTTGAGACCTCTCGACGACAGCATGACCTTCCCGTCGACAAGGTAAGGCCATCTCGTCGACATCCCTACCACCTGCGCTAGCACTATCGCCTGGCGGTAGGTCCTGCTACCAGAATATTTTTCTTTTTTCAACTGGGAAACTGAGGTGTTACACGCGGCGGCCTTGAATCTTGCTCTAAGCTCCCGAATAATAAACAATGGCAACTCCGCAAGGAGTTAGCAAGGCGGGCTATAATATGCCTAAATAACTCTCCTAACCCACAATCATGACCTAACCGATGCTCCCTCAACAATTTATGTTAAGTGAGCACCTAATCATTCTTAGATTAGGGAAACACGCCCATTTGTAGTGATTTGAATGCTAACACTTCAAAGTGAATAGTCCCGCATTCCTTTAACCCGAAATTAACCCTACACAGGGCTAACCTTCGCCTATAGGCCTACTCTGACCTAGAATAGTGCTCAAATGTGTCTTCAATGTTTTTGAAGTCTAGCATAAGACTCCAAAGCTCAGGGACTTGACCTACCATGAGAAATAATTCTATATGCTCATGAGTTGATTTTTAAAGTGGCAAGGCAAGATGATAACTAAATAACTAAGTTAGAGCATCAAACAAACTTCAAACCAAAACATTATCGAATGAGCTTCAAAAGTCTTGAAAATTCAGAGAATGACAGATAATATCATGTTAAAACTACTGCCCAAAAGTCATTCAATTTTTTTTTTTGAAGAAAGCCTCCAATTTTACTTAAAATGATCATGATATAACATTTAAATTTAATTCAAAACTTTGTTTCAAAATATCTCCAAAATTTTTATGGAAGTACTAGTAGACATAATAGAGGATAGAGAATAAAGAACACTAAGAACCTGCAAAGATAAGCGCATTTAATGTAAGCACAATAAAACTTAAAGTTGGAGAGATAATGATATAAACAATTGTGGTAGGAAAAAATCATATAGTCATTTCATTAGTGAACAAATTTTTGTAACAAAGTCAAAGATATTTTACAATAAACTAATAAATAATCATCATTATATAATGATTAGAAATGATTATAAAAAATCTTGCAATGAGTTATATACAGCCTATCGGGGAAGACCCCCTTGTCTAACATTAAGGCTTCTTTGAGTACCTTTAGTGTCCGTTCGTTTGAATGGAATTCGCTTTCTGGAATTGACATTGAGGATTAGAAATCCAATTCTCACATTCGGCGCGACTAAATTTACGCGGATATTGGCGTTGAAGCGAAAACCTACGACTTTGGCATTGAACTAAAAAGCCAAATCACCAATTTTTACCTCCACACATTGGTTTTTCGCAGAATTGAGTGATTTTAAGCTCATGAGTGTTTTCGCGCAGAAGGGCATTTTTGCGCGAGTGTGTTTTTTCGCCCGGGCGAGTTATATCCAGAGAGCACGTTTTTGACCTAGGCTCGCTTTTTTCGCCTAGGCACGCGATTTTCACCCAAGGGCGTGTTTTACGGCCCGGGGGCGCGTTTTTCATGCAACGCTCGTTTTTCGGCCCGGACACTATATTTTCGCCCATGTGCATTTTTTGCGCACGGGCGCCCATTTTCGACCCGGACTCGCATTTTTCGCACGGCGCGCTTATTTCACAGGGGAGCGCTATTTTCGACCCGGACATGGATTTTCGCCCGGGCGTGATTTTTCGCCCGAGAATGTATTTTTCGTCTGAGGAACGCATTTTATGCCGAGACGCGTGTTTTTGCACGGAAACGTGTTTTTCGGCACAGACAGGAAATTTTCGTCGGGGCGCGTGTTTTTCAACCAAGCACGCCTTTTTCGGCCGAGGCGCATTTTTCAGTCCGGGAGTGCGTTTTTCGACTCAAACGTGATTTTTTCCCGAACACATATTTTTTGCTCCGACGCACATTATTCGCTTGGGCAAGCGTTTTTCATCCCGGACGCGTGTTTTTCGCTCGGGAGCATATTTTTTGCCCTTGAGCGATTTTTCGGCACATGCGTGAGATTTTCGCTAGGGTGCGATTTTTACGCCAATGCGCGCATTTTTGTCCGGGAGCGAGTTTTTTGGCCCCGAAGTGAAAAATGTGCGTCCGACAAAAAATTCGCGTCCGGGCCGAAAAACTTGGGCCCGTGCGAAAACGGGCTCCAAGGGCAAAAAACACGCGCCCATGCGAAAAACACGCGCCTGAGCTGAAAAATGTGCGCCAGAGCGAAAAACACACGTCTGGGTGAAAATAGCTTTCCCGGGCGAAAAAATCGATCCCCGGTGAAAAATTCTTGTCCGGGACAAAAAACGAGCATCCAGGCTTAAAACACGGGCTCGGGCGAAAATTCGCGCCCAGCCAAGAGACGCGCGCCCTGACCGAAAATTTGCGCCCGGGCGAAAATTTCACGCCCAGGACGAATAACAAGCTCCGGGGCAAATAATACGCGCCCGGGCAAAAAATTTGCTTCCGGGCCGAAAAACACGCTTTAGGGCAAAACACGCGCGCCCGGGCCAGAAGCACGCGTCATGGTAAAAAAATTCGCGCCCATGCTGAAAAACGCACCGCCGGGAGTACAACGTACGCCCAGGCGAAAAATTCGCGTCTGGGCCGAAGAACACGCACCAGGCAAAAAACACGTGCCCGCGTGAAAAACACGCCATTTGGCAAAAAATTCGCGTTCGGGCAGAAAACTCATGACAGGCTAAAAATTTGCTTGCGACCGAAAAATGTGCACCTGGGCAAAAAAAAGCCTCCCTTGGTGAAAAATTCGCGTTCGGGCCAAAAATGCATGCCCGGGCTAAAAATTCGCTAGCGGTTGAAAAAAACGTGATCCGTGCGGGTGAACAACGCGCCCGAGTGAAAAAATATTCTTTTTTTTATTCTTAAAAACCAATGTCTTCCATACGAATAAACACAAGTATCCAATGTCAATTCTCGTGATAGAATATCATCATGCGAATGAACAACAAAATATATTTAAACCCAATGTCAATTCCTACATGTATTGGTATTTGATTGAAAGTCAATTCTTTAAAACCAATTTCTTTCAAACGAACGGACCCTAAGTCCGCGTTTTTCAAACCAATTTCTTTCAAACCAATTTCTGTCAATTCCTACATGTATTGGTTTTTCGCCCGGGCACGCGTTTTTCGCCAGGGCACGCAATTTTTTGCCCGGGGGCGCATTTTTCGCCCAGGTCCGCGTTTTTTGCCCGGTCGTACATTTTGTCTCCCGGGCGCCCGTATTTCGCCCGGGGCCGCATTTTTCGCCCGGGCGCGCGTTTTTCGCCCGTGCTGACTTTTTTTGCCCGGGAGCGGTTTTGTCGCCTAGGCGCGCATTTTTCGCCCGTTCGCGTATATTGTAGCCCAGGCACGCGTATTTCTCCCGGGCGCGCGTAGTTCGCCCTGACGCGCATTTTTCACTCGGACACGTGAATTGTCGCCAGGGTGTGCGTTTTGCGCCCGAGCATGAGTTTTTTGCCCTTGTGCGCTTTTTGTGTCCGAGCGCGTGTTTTCTGTCCGGGCACACATTTTGTGCCCGGGTGCGCATTTTTTTTTCAAAAGACGCATTTTTTTATTATATATGTAAAAAAATGAATAGTTTCTTTATAATATTTGTTTAATTCTTAGATTGAATTTTATTTAACAAAGGAACAAAAGAATTAATTAATTCTACAATATT
The DNA here is from genome assembly GCA_033032865.1 of Dactylorhiza incarnata. Classification (NCBI taxonomy): domain Eukaryota; kingdom Viridiplantae; phylum Streptophyta; class Magnoliopsida; order Asparagales; family Orchidaceae; genus Dactylorhiza; species Dactylorhiza incarnata. The sequence continues at coordinate 2,031,373 of JAWHQI010000293.1, forward strand.
CACCAATATTGTTTATTAGGCGAACGCTGAAATTGGAATTAGACCAATTCCAATTCTGAATATCAAATCTCAATATCGAATTCCAATATCAAATTCTAATTCTGTCCAAAACGAACGGGCCCTAAGTGATTATGCTAATTTTAAAACGGGATAAAATTATGTAATTGTCCATGACTGTAAAATCCACTTACGCAACGAAACCCATTTCAGATTTTGAATAAATGTCTGAATTAAATGCATGAAATTGTCTCCTATTTTATAGATAATATTGTCCACTGGCAATGCATTCTTGCACAGTAATTTCTATCTATGCACTAATCAAACGATACAATAAAATACAAATTTGTCAATAATAAATTCTTAAATTTATAGCATGTGAATTATGACTTATGAGAAACTTAACTTTAGAATCTATAAGAACTATCGGGTCTTCCTATAAAAATTATTATATGAGATTTTGTTTATTTTGAATATTTTTTAGGAGCTGCTTATAACATTTTCAAATGTTGCATAGAATGACTTTCTTCATATTTTATTTTATGAAATTACATTCTATTTAGAATCCAATATTATCTTGGCTTTCTATTAATTTCCTTTTTCACTAGGAATATTTGTGCGCCATTACAACAGTCGAGCGGGCAAAAACAATGTGCCATTATTTTAGGTGTTCAAGAGTGAAATCCGTATACAATAAATGCAGGTACAAATGGGAGGAGCCAATCCACCGCCAATAGTAATCAAGCATTGGCACAACATTGAAACGGTTGAATCTCATGCAGCCAGATTTTGGGTGTACATGAGCATAGTTGTATCACATGCACACACAAAGCAATCCACAAACAAGTCTAGTCGTTCAAAATCAAGAGCAATCAAGTACGAGCATAGCCCGTGCAAGGCGGCTAATTACGCAAAAAGTTAAAGGAAATAATATCTATAAATGATAAAGAATAACTACCATCTCACAATAGAGAATATCATAGCCAAAAGCTAATAGAAAAGCAATTGACTGAAACCTTTCAAAGTCAATCAAGACATAACAACAACATATTTACATCTAAGTCATATTTTTTCTAATGAAAAACAATAACACCTACTATTTGAAAATAAAAAAAAATCTTAAAACAACAAATAATTCACGCACAACACACCAAACTTTCCCTTTCGGCTAAAGATTCACATGTAACTGTCAATGCTCAAATTCCTCATCTTATCCACGATCATACTAGGTTGAGCCTTGTTGAGCTTAAACACACTCTCGATAACTGAGAGCTCGGTGTCCGTAGTGTCGGAACCACAAATAGCGGTCCAGTCGTTAACAATCATGCCCGGGGAAATACACCAGCTTCCATTATTCACCGTTCCGGCGACAAGCGGCACTTGAAGAAGCGTCGAGAGCTCGTCCAATTCCTCAATAGATGTGTCAGGAGGAACCTTGCAAATTTATCAAGGTTGACATAGTAATACTCCCTTTCATCATATGAGAAACGAGCGGGAGAATGCATGTTCTTACCAGACCGCCTTTGTTAGTGAAAGAACAATAGTTACCGACGAAATCATCGCCGTCGACCGTATGCCTGAACACATCGACTCCCAGAACATCAACTATGTGCTCTTCAGTTTCCTGAAACAAGAGTGTACTCAACCAAAGTGACTTGACCAAACACAATAGTCATACTGAATTATAATGCCAAACAAAATAACCGTACGAGGCGTGCACAAAAATTTGCATGTGTCCCGTAAGGTGCAACTAAGTATGCATGTGGAGAGTCAATATACTTTTTTTAAAAACTCCAGTTTCGGTACATATTTGTCGACATTTCTATGGAGAGTACTCACACTTACTGCAAGTTTACTAAAATTTTAATATTCATTTTTATGGATGGCACTGGCCGCATGCGCAATAATATCGTGTCATATTGGATGGCAAGAGGCTTACCCAATCAAGATCGGGATGCGTGAGAGCAAAGTAGTCGTTGCATGATATGCAACTGCCGAAATCAGGTAGTCTCTCTTCAATCCGCCGGACAACCACTTGGTCTGGTAGATTATTCCTCAAGTGCTGAACCTCTGCTTAGAACCAAGAAGATCACAACCATTATGCAAATATTCAAATGAAAGTTGTTAAAGGCAAATAAAAAATGGTAATACGAAGACAAAAAATTGAATGCATTTCTTATGATTTGGGCGCTTATATTTGAAGGCCCATAATAGCTAGTTGCAGCCTCTGAAACCTTTAATTCTTATTAAAATTTAAGAAATAAAACCCTATAATTGCCGCCCCCTCACATTTCATTCCCGATTCTCTCTCATGTGTCTGCCCTAACCCGCGACCACGCGATTTCCCCTCTGCCAACGCCGTCGCCCTGTCGCCGACGTCGCCCTGCCGCCGCCGCCGCCCTGCCGCCGCTCCATACGCCGCCGGAGCTCCACACGCCGCCCGAAATCGTAGAGTTACTCCCTTGGATCTGTAGGATTTCGAAGCTTGGATCTGCAGGATTTCGAAGCCATTCCAGTCCTCCCTCACCTATTATTACCCAATGTGAATCTCCTACTCTCTTAAATTTAGGGTTTTCCTAGTTTTAGCTTGAAAAAATTTAGGGTTTTTGATGTTTACATTTTTTTCTTGAAAAAAATTTAGGGTCTTGGTTGAAAAAATTATAGATTTTCATTAATAGGTTTAGTGCATTGTTGTAGGATTGTGTTTTTAGCTTAATTGTTGCATTACTAGGTTTAATTTTGTCCAAATTTTTTCTAGATTGAAATGAGTAGTGATGAGCAAAAACTATTGACATATGGAGACATTTCTCAACAACCACATGTATGTTGGGCAACACTTTGTGACAAATTTGAGTTTTCCTAGCAAGGAAAAGTTGATTGAATGGGCAAGACACATTGGTAGAGGTTTGAGATTTGTTGTCGTCATTTTGCGGGCCGACAAACTTGAAAAAAGAGCGAAACCTAGAGTTACTCTTGGTTGTGATAGATATGGAATTGCACAAGCGAGCAAATATCCGAAAAATATCATTAAGCAAAACCTAAGGAAATCAACCTCTAAACGATGTGATTGTAGGTTTCATTAAGAGGCCGTAGAGAAAAAATAAACGAATGGAAAGTTACAGTAATCTGCGGGATTCATAATCATGAGATGGTTCATTTAGAAGCACATCCATATGCCGGAAGATTAAATAGTTGCGAGCAAAAAATAATTGAGGATATGTGCAATGCAGACGTAAAACCCCGTAAAGTATTAACATCACTAAAGAAAAGAAATTCATCAAATACCACCAATTTGAGAACAATTTACAATCAAAAATCGAAGATACTTAGAGCTGAATTGGAGGGGGGTACCCCTCTTCAATTTTTGTACAAGTGTATTCTTGATTACGGATATATCAGTTTCAATGCAGTCCATGTTATTACTAATTAGTTAGAGAGTTTGTTTTTTGCTCACCCGACATCCGTTATTCTGAGCAATATGTTCTCAAACACTTTCATGATTGATTGCACATATAAGACAAATCGTTACCGATTACCATTGCTTTGCATCGTGGGTATAACATCAACAAATCAGTCATTTTTCTCTACTTTTGCATTCATATCAAATGAGACAGAGGCAAGCTACTGATGAGCTTTGGAATGTTTTAAGAGTATATTTGATGAAAACAATTTGCCAAATTGCTTTGTTACAGATCGAGAGATAGCCTTAATGAATGCAATCAAGGTTGTTTTCCCTCAAGCAAAAAATTTATTATGTCGGGTACATATCAGTAGGAATGTATTGGCTCATTGCTAAAAAAAATTCACTGTCGGAAAGGATTATGACAGTTTTTGGGGAGTTCGGCAACATGTTGAAGCTAGAACTGAAAATGAGTTTAACATTCATTATAATCAAATGATAAATGATTACGGACTCAAGTACCCTAACGTGCTTTCATATGTTACCACAACATGGCTAGAGCCATATAAAAAAAATTATATCGGCATGGATTGATAAATATTTGCATTTGGGCAATACGTCTACTAATCGTGTTGAGAGTGGACATAGCAAACTTAAGAAATTCCTAGATATTGGTAATTTTTCTGTTTTGCTTTAGAACTTATTATGAAAGAAGTGCTTTCTTCTAAAGCGTATCAATTTGAACCTAAAAAATGCATGCATAAAGTTAGATATACTTTTGGATTACCATGCGCACATGAGTTGTTGTCGTACATCAATGGTTTTAATGCATTGCCACTCTGGATGATACATAAGCATTGGAGACACTTATCTTTGCATGAAACTACAGTAGAAGATACAAAAGTACATGATGTTGATAATGATTTTGATAATGACATTGAAGGGCTCTTAGAAAGGTATAAGAAAAGTAGTGATCTACAAAGAAAAAAACTGAAAAGAAAGCTCTGTGATATAGTTAATCCACCATTAAGTCAAACTCAAGAACCAAAAATTAGGCCTGTAAGCAAAAACCAACCGAACCGAACCAAACCAAACCGCACGGTTTGGTTCGGCTTCAGTATGTCACGGTTCGGTCACGGTTTTGATTTTAGAAAAACCATACGGTTTGGTTCGGTCCGGTTCATGGTTTTGCATGGCAAACCGAACCGAGTCGAACCGAACCGAACCGTAGTGTATAATAATATGTAATTACATTTATATTTTTTGTAATTAACTATATCCATATTTTGATTTACTTATGTCCATAGTATATCATATTTTGGTCACTGTTTTAGTGTTTTTAAATTTTTATTATATGATTAATTGATTATATATTTATATCCCTATTTCAATTCACGGCTTTTAGAGGACAACAAATACCAAATAAGCATTGCTCATCGCTCTCGCTCAGACACTCAACTAGGATTTCTCATCCCCGCTCACCGCTTAGTCTTCGCCAATTCCACAAGAAATTGATTTGTCTAGTGCTTGATTTGTGCTCAAGATTGGTTGCGGGCTTCGCCAATTCCACAAGAAATTGAGGCAAGATTAACTGATATGGCCGAGCTTAAGTCATATAAGATAACAAAAAAATTAGTTTATATTTGATTAATTATATATCTAATTTTTTAACTTCTATATTTTCAACTATTGCAGTGAATCCCGGACTTTGTGGAGCTTTTGCATATCATTTAAATTGACATGTTGTGTTTCATATAGAGTAATTTGCAAGTTTTACATTTATTTGTATTTCTAAGTATAAACTCTTGTTTGTGAATATAGTTGTGATTTTAAAACATTCTTAGATTACATATTATTTAAACCATCAAAACCAAACCGAACCATTCGGTTCGGTTCAGTTCGGTTACAATGTTTGAGCGGTTCGGTTCGGTTCCAAAATTTTGGAACCACATAGGGGTGGTTCGGTTTACGGTTTTGCTTGAAAACCGAACCGTTACAGACCTACCAAAAATGCCAACGAAGTTGAGGGGCGTCCAAAAGAAAGTTTGAAAAAAATGGTGGATGATTACAAATCAACAAAACGAAATCATTCTCATTTTGAACATGTATTGATGCTTGATCACCAAGAAACAAAAAAAGTTCCATTGAAGATAAATATGAAGAGAGCTGCACGAAGGGTTATGCACACAAGAAACAATTTGCTTGAAAGCGTCCGAACACAAATGTTGCATTACAAACAACACATATTACTGATGTCATTGACGTGATAGGAGATGAACACTGCGGATATAAAGTAATAAGTGTTGCTTTGAACATGCGTGAAAATTGGATTTAAGTCCGACGTGATTTATGACAAGAAATAAATCAAAATGAAAGGTTGTACAATGAGATCTTTGGAATGGCAAGGAGGTTAGAGCAATTGAGCTCGCTAGATTGCTATATTACTCCTGCCCGGTTGATAAATGGATGTCCATGCCAGATATGGGTCTTGTAGTGGCATCATGTTACAACATCCAGTTTGTACATTACTCAAGCCAACAGTCACTCACATTTCTTCCGTTAAATTCAGCGCCACCGGCATTAAGAATGATCATCTACATTAGTTTTGTTAATGACAACCACTATGTTCTTTTGAAAATACGGGAAAATTGCCCACTACCTCCAGTATTTCCAGTATGGTCGAGGTATCATGATGCGATGGCTGAAGAGTGGGACATTTGTTGGAGCTTGTGTTCCACATCTCATAGTTTGAGAATAACAAATCACACTATATATTTGATCTTGCTTGTGTTTATAGTGTGCAGGTACTATAGTTAAATAACCCTATGAACAGGATGCTGATTAATGACGATTCTCAGAAAAGAGAGATAACGCCCCGCGTTAGTAGTTAAAGCCCCACGTTAACATCCGTCGAGAAGGAATCCGTCGAGATGAAATGTCGTCGAGAAGGAATCCGTCGAGAAGCTAGAGACAACGCCAGCGTTGACTCTTAACGCCCGAGTTGAGTCACGATCTGCCACGATCCCGACGGTTTGCACGAGCTCAGCAACTGCCGTACACGATGCTTAACGCTGGCGTTAAACTCTTAACCCCGGGCGTTAGCTCCCGTGTCTATTTAAAGACCTGATTTCGTTTGCTCAAAACACAATTATTCAAGCCTTCATTCCAGAGATCTGTGAGAGCATTTCATTCCGAATTCAGAGAGAACTCCCAACACCAACATTGAGGAACAAGAGTGAGAAGGAGATTTCCAACGACAAATTTGAAGGACGCTCGCTTCAACTCCGACGTGGTCATGGCGTATCTTCAACATCTCCTCCAGCGCTCTTCATTCTAAGAAGTATTTTATTCTGATTTTCTACTTTATCTTTTCATTTTTCCTTGTAACGGTAGTGAATTCGCCGCCTTGCGTGTGGCGACTAGGCCGGGTTCGGTTTAGGGGGAAATTCGCCGCCTTGTGCGTGGCGACTAGGTCTAGAGTAGATCTAGGGGGTGGCTAGAGGCCTTATCTGGGAAAAGATAGGCTATAGTCAACCGGTCCTTGGGAGAAGGACCGGTGAAAGAACAAAAAGTGAAAATGTCGCCTCTAATTTCAAGCGTTATTGAAATTTTATCCTTGTAATCATTTTTGCGAAATATAAAATTCTTTTTCAGTATATCTATTTTTTCTGGAATTGTATTTCATAAAGAAAATCATTTTGAATATTTCTGTAAAAATATTTTTTCTGGAGAGATAACGCCCAGCGTTGACTCTTAACGCCAGGCGTTAGCGACAGAGCAAAAAGTTTTTTCTGTTATTTAAAATCTGTAAGTTTATGCATATTTGATAATTGAGAACCAATTTTTTGTAGGTTTGTCGTCTCTACATTCCTAGATTAGTCATGATGCAACCCAAGTTTGCATCGTTATTTTATTTTTATCTGTTGTGTTTTTATTTGAGTCGCGCACGTCTTCGCGCAAGTTTGTTATTTCGTGCATGTTATTTGTATGTGTTTGTCTTTATTTCGCGCTTATCTCTCGCGCTCGTTGCTCGGCTTATTGGTGTGACCGACCACTAAGACCCTGAATAAAAAGGTCCGTCAAATTAGGTAGTGTGATACGCGGGGCAAACTTTGAAATAATATTATTTAAGTTTAATTTTTCTGAAATTATAATTTAAAATGTTAATTTCTGAAATGATACTATTGCCCAGAATGTCAAAAGTCACTACTTCTTATTCCCTCATCATTTAAATATTCTAAATGAAAACTCCCATTTGACTCGTTGACCAGCCGGCTGTTTGTGAAACGCCTACCTATTTATTATCCATTAATATTAAATATTGATAACCTCCCTCTCTAGTATTCCCATTCCTCTCTTAAATAAAAGAGAAACAGCTGGCCCATTAACTCTCCTGATTCCTCCACTGTTTCCATTTTAATACATCCTTTGCCTATTTATTTCCTGCCATCACCTAAGTGAAAAATAACCTGGCAGAAACTGAAAAGAACGAGACCCTGTATGTCTTCGTTCTTTTCGGTGGCCAGTCAAAGTTCATCCGCCTCCTTCCAGCCGCCCAGCCAACGCCCTGTTTGCTCCGCCGACGCCGACGAAGGCACTTTCCGGCCTCGACGACCCTTCCCGGGCCTTTCACCGGCGAGCTCGACGACCTCCAACATCTCTAGCGCCATTTCCAGCGTTCCACTCGCCTCATCCTGCTTCCAGAACTCTTTCGGCGGGCTGTTTCAGTTCCGACGAACTCTCCCCGACAGCTCTCGCACGTTGAAGACCTCTCCTTGGTCTTTCCCGTTCAAGGCCGTCAAGGGACCGTCGGCTGTTTTCCTCACGCCATTGCCGTCTCCAACTGGTATACCCCTCCCTGTCTAATTGCTTACTTTCAGTTAGCTTAATTTTGTGTTTAAATTTAAATGATCTAAAATCAGAGTTTGCCCTTAGTTTCAAATTACCTCTTTGCCGTTAATTTCGAATTGCTTGTTTGTCCTTCTTATTATCGCTTGTGGAATGCGTTTAATCTTATTAAATCATTGTGGGGAAGCTAAATATCTTAGTGAGATTGCGAAACCACGGTCGAATATTGCATGAAAATGCCCGTGCCAATTCCCGCTAGCGCCACAGTTTTTAAAGCTCTCAAACCTTAACATTTAAAATATAATTTGGGGATTTTGGATTACATCAGTTTGGTATCAAAGCTAGGTTCGATTCACTTCTATTGTGAATCGGCGATCTTGATTTAAAATTTTTGGAAATTTTATTTAGTGTTTTTTAAAAAAAGAACTACAAAGAAAATTTATGTTTTAAAAAAAAATAGTTCTCTGTTTAAAATTAAAAGCATTTCCTGATTTAAAAAAAAAAACTTTTACTGTTTTTTTTTAAAGAAAAAAAAAACTGTTATCTAAGAAAAAAAATCAGTAAGTTTTTTTTCTTTAAAAAAAAACATTTTAAACAAATCTTCTATACAAAAAATATGGAGAATCGTTTTGATCAAATAGAAAACACCTTAGGCGAGTTAGCCAAACAAATGAGTGAACTGATGAAGTCGGTCGGCACGCTTAATGCCAGTATGAGAGATAATCACCACGTCGTGACCGGGTTAAGGGCCTCCGTTAATGCTTTAGAAGCCGAACGTCACCTAGGTTTGAATCAAGAACCACAACAAAATCCTAGACACGGGGAGCACAACCCTAGACAAGCTGATCCTGCACAACCTGAACCTGGCCTCCGTCGCCAACCCCGTTGGGACGATGGAGTTAAGCTTGATGTGGGTGATTTTGAGGGTCACGTGGAGCCCGAAAAATGCCTAGATTGGTGTGAGCGTGTTGAGAGGTTCATGGCATGGAAACAAATGCCTATGAATCGTCAGGTAGAGTATGCCGTCCTTAGGCTTAAGGGACCCGCACTAGTCTGGTGGGTTCAGCTAGAGCGCACTCGATTCACATTAGGCTTAGCCCCTATCACCACGTGGGTTGAATTTAAGTTGCAACTGCGGAAGCGATATGTCCCCCCGGACTATTTGCAAACTCTCTATCGAAGGTTCCACAACCTTCGACAGGACAAGCTTTCTGTAGACGAATACACCAACGAATTCTTGATATTGCAGTCTCGGCTTGATCTTCATGAGGAGGACGATATGACAGTGTCCCGTTATCTGAACGGGTTCCGTTATGCTATTAGGGACGAGCTAGAGTTACACGACTTTAGAGATTTGGGTGAAGTTTCTAGTAGAGCCCGTAGAGTAGAGGCCTCACTACAGAAGAGGACATCTGGGCATAGGTCTACTGAAAAGGCTGCCTCGAGCACCACCACCACTGTGTCCGCCTCTAGGATTTCTGATCCCCCTCCTCATGTCACTACTGGGACCCCAGCTCCTCCCCCTGGCCTCACCCGAGGTAAGGAGCACATGGGATCCAAGCCCAACACTGGAGTATTTCGATGCTTCAAGTGTATGGAGCCCGGGCACAAATCTTCTGAGTGCCCGCGACGCCACTTCGTCGCAATTGCTGATTCTTCTGAGGGTCATGAACCAGAATTTGGAGTCTTCCTTAGTGACTCCAAGCCTGAGCCCGAGTCTGATGACGTTATCGAGGTCGAAGGAGAGCAAGCTGAGCATTTAGTTTGTGTCTTACGCTATAGCTTGGTTTCCCCTAGCGAGACCACTGAGCATGATTTACGGAGGAATGAAATTTTCCGCACTACTGCGCGCATTCAGGGACACTTTTGTTCCATTATCATTGATAGCGGTAGCATGGAAAACTTCGTTTCCCAACGCATGGTTGAGACGCTAGGACTCGAGACACACCCCTTGGAGCAGCCCTATCACTTATCTGGGGTTAATAGTCACCTGACTATGCCCGTTACTCATCGATGTCTTGTGGAGTTCTCTATAGGGGACGCGTATCAGGATTCTGTTCTATGTGATGTCGCTCCGATCGATGTCTGCCACATTTTATTAGGGCGATCATGGCAGTTTGACCGACGTGTCATGCATGATGGTGTGAGGAACTCCCACTCCTTTGATCACCATGGGCGCAGGATTGTTCTTCTTCCCCAGAAGCATAGTCTTGTTCCTAGGACTCCAGGGAGGATCACACCAGCTTCTGCCTCGACTTCCTTAGTTACCACTGCACCCCTGTTATTTAGTGTCGCACTTCTGCCTGGACCCCTACTCCAGGAAGTCGCACTTGACTCCGGTGAGTCACCCATTTTAGATGTTCTGCCAACACCACCGCACGTTGATTTTATATTCGGCGATCATGTGTTTAGTCCGCACCGCTTTCCCATGAGTGTACGTGAGCATTTAGGGCTTGGTCAAATTAATTATGAATTTTTTGGGATTAGCCTTATTAGAGAAATTGAAACATTTCAAAGACTTTTTACTCTTAATAGGGACACCCGTTTCAATGGTTTTCTTTGGGAAATTTTAAATGTTCGATTTGGGATCACTTTAAAATTTTGTGACACTAGTGGGACTGATGCGGGTGATGACATTGAGATGTTTGACCTTGGTTTAGCAATCACACGAGGGTGTCTAGCAGACGAACATATGATGCAATTTGATTTAATGGTTCCACAGGTTGATGTTGCTTACTTTCTGCCTTGCTTCTTACCACATTTTTTGAATCCACCCTTCTCTTCTCTTGGTTATGCTCTCATATTTGTTGCTCTGATTTTTACGGATCATTTACATTTTATGCATAAAATTAAGGCTAACAGTTTGCGAGCATCTTCGGAAGTTTATAATTCCATGGTTGACTCTTTCACCGGGGATTATATTTTTTCGAAGGCGATTGGTTTCCTGCATCTTTCAGGAAAGAGGGGGTGTCATCAGGTTATGTGCAGCAACGTTGGGTTCTTCCTTGTTCCCAATATCTACCACATCAGGGCAGTGACAAAGCGTTTTCTCGGATCGACCTCTGGTTTCTATGGCAGGTTTTATCATATTCTCGACGGGGTCGAGCTCTCTCAACCCCGGGAGAATTGATGCAACCCAAGTTTGCATCGTTATTTTATTTTTATCTGTTGTGTTTTTATTTGAGTCGCGCACATCTTCGCGCAAGTTTGTTATTTCGTGCATGTTATTTGTATGTGTTTGTCTTTATTTCGCGCTTATCTCTCGCGCTCGTTGCTCGGCTTATTGGTGTGACCGACCACTAAGACCCTGAATAAAAAGGTCCGTCAAATTAGGTAGTGTGATACGCGGGGCAAACTTTGAAATAATATTATTTAAGTTTAATTTTTCTGAAATTATAATTTAAAATGTTAATTTCTGAAATGATACTATTGCCCAGAATGTCAAAAGTCACTACTTCTTATTCCCTCATCATTTAAATATTCTAAATGAAAACTCCCATTTGACTCGTTGACCAGTCGGCTGTTTGTGAAACGCCTACCTATTTATTGTCCATTAATATTAAATATTGATAACCTCCCTCTCTAGTATTCCCATTCCTCTCTTAAATAAAAGAGAAACAGCTGGCCCATTAACTCTCCTGATTCCTCCACTGTTTCCATTTTAATACATCCTTTGCCTATTTATTTCCTGCCATCACCTAAGTGAAAAATAACCTGGCAGAAACTGAAAAGAACGAGACCCTGTATGTCTTCGTTCTTTTCGGTGGCCAGTCAAAGTTCATCCGCCTCCTTCCAGCCGCCCAGCCACCGCCCTGTTTGCTCCGCCGACGCCGACGAAGGCACTTTCCGGCCTCGACGACCCTTCCCGGGCCTTTCACCGGCGAGCTCGACGACCTCCAACATCTCTAGCGCCATTTCCAGCGTTCCACTCGCCTCATCCTGCTTCCAGAACTCTTTCGGCGGGCTGTTTCAGTTCCGACGAACTCTCCCCGACAGCTCTCGCACGTTGAAGACCTCTCCTTGGTCTTTCCCGTTCAAGGCCGTCAAGGGACCGTCGGCTGTTTTCCTCACGCCATTGCCGTCTCCAACTGGTATACCCCTCCCTGTCTAATTGCTTACTTTCAGTTAGCTTAATTTTGTGTTTAAATTTAAATGATCTAAAATCAGAGTTTGCCCTTAGTTTCAAATTACCTCTTTGCCGTTAATTTCGAATTGCTTGTTTGTCCTTCTTATTATCGCTTGTGGAATGCGTTTAATCTTATTAAATCATTGTGGGGAAGCTAAATATCTTAGTGAGATTGCGAAACCACGGTCGAATATTGCATGAAAATGCCCGTGCCAATTCCCGCTAGCGCCACAGTTTTTAAAGCTCTCAAACCTTAACATTTAAAATATAATTTGGGGATTTTGGATTACATCAGTCATGCAATCTGAGGGGGCTTCACAAAAAATACAGCGTTACTATTTTGTAAGATTTTCACAACATTTTAAATTTGAATAAATTCAATGTTAGAGTACTAAAGTTTATTATTTTTTATTTTGTGCAGGTTTTTGTTCATTTTGGGTGAAGCTGAATGATAAGTAAATTCATCATTTTGAGAATATGTTATCGCGATCATTTTGAGAATATGTTGTCACGATCACAATGTCGAAATCTAATTTTAGTTCGCTCTAATATGACTATTATTATCTTCTAAATTTGATTATTACTATAGGAAAAAAAAATTTGATAAATTTTTGTCAAGGGGCTGCAAACATCCAATGGGGCTGCAAATAGCGATTGAGGGCTTGCAAATATCAAAGGGCTGCAAATAGCTATTTGAGACCTGCAAATATAAGCGCCCTTCTTTTTAATCAATTTTCATTGTATGTATTTCAAAAAAAGGAACAAGGCCGATGTTTAAGCGCCTCCAGAATTCATTTGGGCTTCTCTCCAATTTCTTTCCCATTTGGATCTAAGGATTTTGACTTTTCATATGCAACGTTGCATTAAAAAATTTCTTTGGAAATGGCTATGTGAATCTACAAATAGTCATTTCTAGTTTGCTTTTAACAATCCCCATTCAAAATACATGAAAAACCAAAAAAAATTGAATGTGTTAACTAATATGTGCCTAGATATTATAAGTCCAGTTCATAAATGATATGAACTTGCTTGGGGAGGGAGAGAAATCTAGAGAGAAACTACGGAGAAGAAGAGAAATTAGGGTTTGGGGAGAGGAGGAAGAGAATACCTGAGAATAATCTTGCATAGCCTCCTTGGAGGATCCCCGAGCCTATTAATACCCGGGGAAAGAGGGGGCCGGCCGGCCCCCTCACGTGGGGGATGAACCGGTTTGGTTCAGCCCCCCCTTCGGCCCCTTTAATGATTGGGGGTTGAACCGACTGGTTCAGCCCCGTTGCTTTGCGCGTGCTCCTTAGGTCGCCGAGAATATTTATGCCCCGCGAACCGTAACGCAGGCGGGGGCATAACATTCCCCTCCCCATCAAAAACAAGCTTGTCCTCAAGGTGGAAATCTGGGAACCTCTCACGGAACTCCAGCAAGTCAACCCAAAAATTATGAACCTCCGTCATATGTTGCCATTTGACGATCACCTCTGGCCTGTACTCTGTGCCCCGTTTTTTCCACTTGGTCAAAAGGATGGCCTCCGGTGAAGGCCGCAATTCGTCGTTGCTGGTGGCCTCAGGGAGGATAGAGCTGGCCTCAAGCTTGTAGATGTCGGACGACATGTCCGACATGTTGGCCGACATGTCATTTTTGAGGGGAAATCGCAACGTTAGCGACACAGATGAGGAAAATGGCATTTTCCAGTATGGCGGCAAACATGTCGGACATGTCGGCCCGACATGTCGGTTTATGGCGGCTTATGGCGGCGACATTAGCTATGAACATTTATTTTTTATTATTTTCCTATTAATGGCTAATAGCACCTCAAAAAATACTAAAACCCCATTTATTTTCTCCCGGTTCACTTCATTTCTCGAACCCGTAAAACCTAAAATCCGATTATATAATTAAAATAATATATAATTAGAAAAAATAATTACCATCTATTATTAAAATCCGACATAATTAAAAACATATAAATATATATATTATTAGAAAAAATAATTAAAAAATAATTACCATCTAATTAAAAACATACATATATATATATATATAATTAAAATCAGACATTTTGAAATGTCCCCGATATATCCCCTGCAATCCGACATCCGACATAAAAAACCAAAATCGACATGAGTCCGACATCCGACATCTGCAAGCTTGGCTGGCCTGAACTGAATCCCCGATCTTCCTTTTAAGCACGGACACATGAAATGTCGGATGAATGCGAGAGCCCTCTGGTAGTGCCAGGGTGTAAGCTACTGGACCCACTCGTTGGAGGATGCGGAACGGCCTGTAGAACCGTGGTGCCAGCTTCTGATTGGCCCGCCGAGAGACTGAGAGCTGTCGATACGATTGGAGCTTGCAGAAAACCTCGTCTCACAGCGCAAATTCCCGCTCAGTGCGGGGTCTGTCTGCCTGGACCTTCATGCGCTCCAGTGCGGCCTGTAAGTTGTCCCGAAGTAACGATAAGGTCCGATCCCGATCCTGTAACGTCCGATCGACGGCCGGAAGAGCGGTGTTGTCTGGCTCATAAGAGCGCAACGTGGGAGGTGGTCTGCCGTACACCACCTCAAAAGGAGTGAGCTTGCTGGCCGTATGAAAGGACGTGTTGTAGAAGTACTTCGCCCAATGTAACCAACGGGTCCACGTGTGCGGTTCATCCATCACGAAGCACCGTAAGTAAGTCTCAACCCCCCTATTGAGAACCTCCGTCTGCCCATCGGTCTGGGGGTGGTTGGCCGTGCTCATGCGCAGTGTGGTGCCCGTCCACGTGTGCGGTTCATCCATCACGAAGCACCGTAAGTAAGTCTCAACCCCCCTGTTGAGAACCTCCGTCTGCCCATCGGTCTGGGGGTGGTTGGCCGTGCTCATGCGCAGTGTGGTGCCCTGTAGCCGAAAAAGCTCCTTCCAGAATTTGCTCACAAACACTGGGTCTCTGTCTGATATGATAGAGCGTGGAATCCCGTGGAGTCGCACGATCTCCCGGGCAAACAACTCAGTAACTGTCTCCCATGTGTATGGATGGCTCAAAGCTAGGAAATGCTCGTACTTGGAGAGCTTGTCGACCACCACAAGGATGACGGATTTGCCCTGAGACTTGGGTAGGTCGTCAATGAAATCCATGGAGACAGTCTCCCAAATCTAGTGTGGAATCTCTAGCGGGGTAAGCATTCCCGCGGGTGATGTTGTCTCGTACTTCTGCCGCTGGCAAACCTCGCACTCCCGCACAAACTATTGGGCATCCTGTCGCATGCCCTTCCAAAACACATTGGCCCGGCCCCTCCCTGTAGCCATTCCGGCAGCATCCAGGCCGGCGGCAGCCCCTCCTGGGCCGGTCCAGGCGGCTGCGGGGTGCTGGATGTGCCCCGGCCCGGCCGGGTGTGGCCGGTTGTAGCCGACCCCGTCCGCTCCTGCGGACGTTCCAGCGGACCCGATCGGTCGCGCTAGGGATGGAGGGGCGGTGCGGCCCATTGGCCAGCCGTACGGCCATGTTCCGGCCCTAGCCAACCTTGGGGGGTCACGCCCGAACCCCCCAGTGCCCCGTTCGTCGTCGGCGGCGTTGTATGAGATGCCTCGATCTCGGATTCGCCGTTTGCCGCTGATTTACCCTTCAATGATTGTGTTAACGCCTTAATTTCTTCCATTCGTCCATCTAATCGCTCCTCTAAATTTTTCGTAGAGATTTTCATTTGTTCTTCGATCGCCGCTACTGAATCCGCCAAACCAACATAGTTTTCTTCGATGGTGGCTAAGCTCGCATTCTCGGCTTCGGTACGTATCACCATGGTCGCAGCCTCGCATGAAGGATGCTCTGATACCAAATAATATGAACTTGCTTGGGGAGGTAGATAGATCTAGAGAGAAACTGCGGAGAAGAAGAGAAATTAGGGTTTAAGGAGAGGAGGAAGAGAATACCTGAGAATAATCTTGCATAGCCGCCTTGGAGGATCCCCGGGCCTATTAATACCCGGGGAAAGAGGGGGCCGGCCGGCCCCCTCCCGTGGGGGCTGAACCGGTTTGGTTCAGCGCCCCCCCCCCCCCCCCCCCCCCCCCTCGGCCTTTTTAATGATTGGGGGCTGAACCGGCTGGTTCAGCCCCGTTGCTTTGCGCGTGCTCCTTAGGTCGTCGAGAATATTTATGCCTCGCGAACCGTAACGCATGCGGGGGCATAACAATAAACACTTTACTTGACAGATCGATGTATCCTTGCATGCATATTGATTCAACAAAATGAATGATGTGACGGAGGGGTTTTGATGGACAAAGATTGTTAGTGTAGAGGAGGGGTTTTGATGCAGACCCGCGGCGGAGGACGAGTTTTGGGCCCATTCGGGGTCGATTGGCTACTTACCATATATGGCGTATCCGGATCGATGATCCGACTTCACGGATGCGTCCGGCCCGTCGTTTGCACACGATTTCATATATTATATTATTATTTTGGCTTTTATTTTGATGTAATCGGGCGACTTCATCTCAGGTCAATCATAGTCGTTGATGGTGGGATGCCCTAGTATCTCTTTATTATAAATAGAGGTGTAGGGGGCTGCTTGGAGGCTATTGCAGAAATTGGAGATTACTATTCCCGTATTCCAGCGATCACCCCACGGTGCCGACTCCGTGGAACCCTATGTGTTCTTATTTCTTCCTAGGGTGTTATCTAACCCTAGCCTCCATTTTCCACCATCCCTAGCCCTACCCGCCCCACATATCAGCTCCCAAATTGTTGTTTTCTGCAGCTGGCCGCGCAGCCACGCTCCCCTGCGTCCCCTCTAAAACCGCCCCGATCCCCCCTATCTTAGCCGCCCAGACCTCTGTTGTCACCGCCCCTTCAGCCCCCTTGAATCTTGCTGCAACTACCCGATCTAGTCCAGAAAATCCAGCCCCCGCCCTTGCTCCACCGCCCCAACCACTACCGCCCAGATCCAGTCCACCCTCCATTTTCCCCCACCAAAACTCGCCAAAATCTGCCAACCAGTCCTTTCACATCCAGAATTCGTCCTCTCCACTCAAATCTTCCCAAAACCAATCCCCCGCCTTCCAAAGCAGCCACCTCAACCCGGATCTGACCAAAATCAGCCCCCACCTTCCAAAAACAGCCGCCTCCACTCAGATCCAGCCGCCGACACTCAGATTTTAGCAACCGCATCGTCGCCCCTCGGCGGATCTCCCGTCCTACAGCAGCCCCGCTACTTTGTGAGTTCTATTTGTTGAATGGACTTTTATTTTCAGCATTATTATATGGTATTAACTTGTACTTAATTGGATCTATAGTTTCGTAGTGTTTTGCTTTGGATTATTCTCATGCTTTGCAGGATTTATTCGTTGCACGGTCTCTTTGATCCTCCACGCGGAGGTATCAGAGGTAGATTGCGCGCACTTTTCGATACGCAGTCGTAGAGTCTATAGGATTTTTCATTGTGTCTAGGTGTCACGATTATCACAATTATTCCTCCCCTCACTTTGGAGGTCTCGAGTCCACTAGCACCCGCTCTCACAGAGCCCCGTCAGGGAGATCTTCACGTTACTACGACGATTATTCTCGATCGCAGCACAACACTTTTAGAGATCGTGTTGACCCACCGACACGAGACCACTACACTAGAGACGATCAGTATGATGGTTGTCGTCGTTTTTATCCGTACACGCGAGCGGATCGTGTCGATCCTTCGACACGACTCGGTTACCTTAGGAATGATTCTTATGAGGATCGTTGTCCCGAGAGAGATCGTGAGAGTCAGTTTCGTACTGCTGCCCCTTCCTTTGACGGCTCATCGAGTCCCGAGTCTTTCAGTTATTGGCTCGTGGATATGGAGTATTATCTTGACCATTTTGAGGTATTCGGTGAGCGTCGCGTCAAGTTTGCGAAACTTAGACTTTTAGATCAGGCTAGGGCATATTGGGCTAGCGTTGAGAGGACACGCGAGCGAGACCATCTACATCGCGTCACTAGTTGGGTGGACATGAAGCGTACATTGTGTCAGAGGTATCTGCCTTCGTCGTATCGGAGTCGCTTGCTCGACCAATTATTTTCCCTTCAGCAATGATCCATGTCCGTCGCTGAGTACAGGGATCGCTTTGATGAGTTAGTTGTGAGGAGCGATATCCGAGAGGACCCAGCCATGACCTCTTGCAGATTTCGGTCTGGCCTTCGATCAGACATTCGTACTGAGGTGGTTTATCATAGCTCGAAATCCCTCGAGCAGACGTATCAGCTTGCCCTTCATTACGAACAGTCTTTGAGATCCGCAAGAGCTGGTCGGTTGGAACCTCACTTTGACCTCCGCAGTACGAGCTCCTCCCACACCGAGGACACCACTCTGCCTACCATTGTTCCGTCAGACATGGCAGAAGTGATACCTGATACGGATTGCTCTCACCCCAGTGAGGTGCTTAGCCCAGTGAGTGACCTATCTCTTGATTCTGACCCGTCTCTCGTGACCCCGACGGAGAGTGAGCTTGAGCGACCTCTTGAGCCTATAGTGTCGTGCCCCTCACCCACACCACCACCTCTGGCATGGCATGGGTTAGTTAGCACCCTAACCACAGACCCACTTCCTGACACCGCACCTACGGATCCATTCTTGAGTGTAGGTTTATGTCGCCCTCCCATTGTCTTTGCTCTGAGTCACATCACGACCAATAGCCCAGAGTCTGGTGTTGATCTCGTAGTGGCTGTTCCATCCATTCACGGGGACACTACCCCTCACGATGGTACTCATCTGGAGGACCATGACCCTAGTGACGAGTTCTATGATGAACCCCCAGTTGAGCCTCCGGATGATCCACCACATCCTGGTGAGTATGAGATTCAGGTGAGCCCCGCATGTATGAGTATCGATTTATGGAAGCATCTCCCATTATCATCCCTGGCCCCGCCCCAGAGGATGGATATTGTGAGGAGCCTCCAATATTTAGGGCACCACCTGCTGACATATTGCACTCTCGCTGAGTTTTGGGATGCACCACCTGCCGACCCACCAGAAGAGCTCTTTATTTTCGGGGACACTCACTGTACAACCCCGATATTCGCCGGGTACTCCCAAGGATCCGGGGGAGGCAGCTTGGTAGCATCGAACCACACAGAAAGAGAGGTAGAGGGCGAGCTCCTCTCGCCCCCATGCCCGGTAAGGGAGCAGGATATCACTAGGAGGGGTGTCTAATCGCACCCTTGCGAGACCTCCCTAGGGAGGAGCAGAAGGGGGAGAGAGGGGGGAGGGGGTCTCGCCCCTCCCTCTCTCGCCCAGCGGGTAGGGGCGGAGAGGGGGGAGGGGGTCTCGCCCCTCCCTCTCTCGCCCAGCGGGTAGGGGCGGAGAGGGGGGAGGGGGTCTCGCCCCTCCCTCTCTCGCCCAGCAGGTGGGGGCGGAGAGGGGGGAGGGGGTATCGCCCCTCCCTCTCTCGCCCAGCAGGTAGGGGCGGAGAGGGGGGAGGGGGTCTCGCCCCTCCCTCTCTCGCCCAGCAGGTGAGGGCGGAGAGGGGGGAGGGGGTCTCGCCCCTCCCTCTCTCGCCCAGCGGGTAGGGGCGGAGAGGGGGGAGGGGGTCTCGCCCCTCCCTCTCTCGCCCAGTGGGTAGGGGCGGAGAGTGGGGAGGGGGTCTCAGCCCTCCCTCTCTCGCCCAACAGGTGGGGGCGGAGAGGGGGGAGGGGGTCTCGCCCCTCCCTCTCTCGCCCAGCAGGTGGGGGCGGAGAGGGGGGAGGGGGTCTCGCCCCTCCCTCTCTCGCCCAGCAGGTAGGGGCGGAGAGGGGGGAGGGGGTCTCGCCCCTCCCTCTCTCGCCCAGAAGGTGAGGGCGGAGAGGGGGGAGGGGGTCTCGCCCCTCCCTCTCTCGCCCAGCAGGTAGGGGCGGAGAGGGGGGAGGGGGTCTCGCCCCTCCCTCTCTCGCCCAGCAGGTGGGGGCGGAGAGGGGGGAGGGGGTCTCGCCCCTCCCTCTCTCGCCCAGCAGGTGGGGGAGGAGAGGGTCTCGCCCCTCCCTCTCTCGCCCAGCAGGTAGGGGCGGAGAGGGGGGAGGGGGTCTCGCCCCTCCCTCTCTCGCCCAGCAGGTAGGGGTAGAGAGGGGGAGGGGCGGTTCGCCCCCCCCCCCCCCCCCCCCCCCCCCCTCTCGCCCAGGGGAGGCCCCCCTTGTCCAGTCTACTATTCGCAGTCCAGTTTGGCTATTCGCAGCCCAGTGGTCTGCATTTAGCGTCTCAGAACAGCGGGATTCGGCTATCTGCAGCCCAATTCAGGGGTACTTTGGTAATCTGGCAGACCGGTTTTTGGCTACTTGCAGCCCAACTTCAAAAATCCTATAAATAGGACCAAGGGGGCACCATTTGGAGAGATCTCTCATCCTAGGCTAGCTCTCTCCTTCTCTCTCTCCCTCCCCAAGTCTCTCTAGGGGGTGAGGAGAGGCTCCAGTGGTGCCCAAGCTTAGTAGTGGCTTGGGAGGGGAAGTTCCAAGGGGACTTCCGGGTATGTGGCGGGACCTCCCCACTAAGCCCTTGGTCCAGTTCTTAGTTCCAACACCTTCAACCTAGAGCTCTCCCTTGGGGGAAGTAAGGGTTGGTCGCCCCTCAGCTTGCTGAGGGCCCCGAACTCCACAGAAGCCGAGATATCGGTTTCAACATTTTGGTGCGGTGAGCGTGGAGTGTGACCGATTCAGGAAACCTTCAAGGTGAGCTCCATGGACGGAGGTGGAGGAAGCTCTGACCCAGGTCACTCGCAACCCCCGGTGGCTGGAGTGGCGTTGGAGATGTTTGAAAATTTCAGGCAAGAGGTCATGCAGACCTTGCAAGTTGCTTTCACCACGATACATGAAGATGGGAGAGGAAGTGGTCTGGAGGTCTCGCCCCATCAGGTAGGTGAGATCCCTCTTGACCAACGTTCCAGAGAAGAGGTGCCAGGAGGGGGGGAGGGGGGAGGCGCCAGGCCCCCACTCGCCCAGCCCCTAGGTGGCGAGTGGGGAGGCGCCAGGCCCCCACTCGCCCAGCCCCTAGGGGGCGAGTGGGAAGGCAGCCAACACCCACTCGCCCAGCCCCAAAGGGGGGCGAGCATAGGAGGTCCTTTGTGCGAAGTGATCCTCTCGGCCCCGGTTCCAGAGGGGTTCGGAAGGATGGAGATGTCTCACTACTCCGGCAAGGATGACCCCGTCCTGCACCTGCAGTGGTTTGAAGACATGGTCTCCATCATGCCCATGACGGACGCGTTCAAGTGTCGGCTCTTCGCCGTCACCCTTAAAGAGAAAGCCAGGGAGTGGTTCCACCAGCTCCCTACAGGATCCATCTATGCCTTCAAAGACTTACGCCGAGTTTTCCTGCTACGCTTCTCGACGTCAAGGAAGAGGAAGAAAGATGCCGAAGCACTTTTCAAGGTCAAGCAAGAGCCAGAGGAGTCGCTGGCTCACTATCTGGAACGGTTCAGGGAGGAGGTTCACCTCGTCGAAGAGGTGCCCGGGTACACCCTCAAGCTTGCATTCAAGTTGGGGCTGCGGGAGGGCTTCTTCAAGGCGGACCTCAAGAGGAGGGCTCCTTTGTCTTTTGAGGAGTTGATGGAAAGGGTGGCCGAAGAAGTTGAAAGTGAAGAGGCCAACCCGGAGTTCACAAGAAGGCTGGCCAAGCTGAGTGAGCCGGAGGCAAGGCAGCAGGGGGGGAGAGTAAAGGCCCCCAAGAGAAAGTTCGACCAGGAGGAAGACAACTTCCAAGAAGAGGGGACCGACCTCCCAGGATGGAGGCAGGGGCCGAAAGCACCCTCTCCAACACCCCAACAAGCCATGGTGATCGGCCACAAAAGAAGAAGAAATCATAGGGGAGGAAGAAGGGGCGTCTGAGTGGAGTTACCTTACTGCGACTTCCATCAGGAGGAAGGCCACGCGACATCCGCCTGCCCCAAGTTCTTGGAAATGAGGGAGGCGAGGGGCCCGAGGCCGCAGCGTCAACAACCAGAGGAGGTCGAGGAGGATCATGCCTGGGAGTAGAAGTCCGAGTCCCGGTCTCCGTGCTTTGTTTTTTTTCTTTAAGTCCATGTAGTAGGAGGGAGTGTTTCCCTACTTGGTTCTTCTTGCATGTAACCGGATGACTAATGTAATAAACGTTCTTTTCAAGGTATTTTTTACCCTCGGATGGTTCCGCTGACCGGGCTCTCACTAGACGGCAGGCCAGGTTGACCTCCCAGGGAGGTTAGGTGATTTTTACCCTCGGATGGTTCCGCTGACCAGGCTCTCACTAGACGGCGGGCCAGGTTGACCTCCCAGGGAGGTTAGGTGATTTTTCCCCTCGGATGGTTCCGCTGACCGGGCTCTCACTAGACGGCAGGCCAGGTTGACCTCCCAGGGAGGTTAGGTGATTTTTACCCTCGGATGGTTCCGCTGACCAGGCTCTCACTAGACGACAGGCCAGGTTGACCTCCCAGGGAGGTTAGGTGATTTTTCCCCTCGGATGGTTCCGCTGACCGGGCTCTCACTAGACGGCAGGCCAGGTTGACCTCCCAGGGAGGTTAGGTGATTTTTCCCCTCGGATGGTTCCGCTGACCGGGCTCTCACTAGACGGCAGGCCAGGTTGACCTCCCAGGGAGGTTAAGTGATTTTTCCCCTCGGATGGTTCCGCTGACCGGGCTCTCACTAGACGGCAGGCCAGGTTGACCTCCCAGGGAGGTTAAGTGATTTTTCCCCTCGGATGGTTCCGCTGACCGGGCTCTCACTAGACGGCAGGCCAGGTTGACCTCCCAGGGAGGTTAAGTGATTTTTCCCCTCGGATGGTTCCGCTGACCGGGCTCTCACTAGACGGCAGGCCAGGTTGACCTCCCAGGGAGGTTAAGTGATTTTTCCCCTCGGATGGTTCCGCTGACCGGGCTCTCACTAAACGGCAGGCCAGGTTGACCTCCCAGGGAGGTTAAGTGATTTTTCCCCTCGGATGGTTCCGCTGACCGGGCTCTCACTAGACGGCAGGCCAGGTTGACCTCCAAGGGAGGTTAAGTGATTTTTCCCCTCGGATGGTTCCGCTGACCGGGCTCTCACTAGACGGCAGGCCAGGTTGACCTCCCAGGGAGGTTAGGTGATTTTTCCCCTCGGATGGTTCCGCTGACCGGGCTCTCACTAGACGGCAGGCCAGGTTGACCTCCCAGGGAGGTTAAGTGATTTTTCCCCTCGGATGGTTCCGCTGACGGGGCTCTCACTAGACGGCAGGCCAGGTTGACCTCCTAGGGAGGTTAAGTGATTTTTCCCCTCGGATGGTTCCGCTGACCGGGCTCTCACTAGACGGTAGGCCAGGTTGACCTCCCAGGGAGGTTAAGTGATTTTTCCCCTCGGATGGTTTTGCTGACCGGGCTCTCACTAGACGGCAGGCCAGGTTGACCTCCCAGGGAGGTTAAGTGATTTTTCCCCTCGGATGGTTCCGCTGACCGGGCTCTCACTAGACGGCAGGCCAGGCTGACCTCCCAGGGAGGTTAAGTGATTTTTCCCCTCGGATGGTTCCGCTGACCGGGCTCTCACTAGACGGCAGGCCAGGTTGACCTCCCAGGGAGGTTAAGTAATTTGTTCCCCTCGTTAGCTGACAGGGTAGGAAGGTCTCTCGGAGAGGCTAAGTGTTTTCCCCCAAGATAGCACCGATAGTCGGGTTTCCAGCGACATTCGTCGAATATGCGGGGTTGGAAATTTCTTTCCGAGCGTGAGCCACGCTCGAAAAGAGCGGGGATTGTGTACAACCCCGATATTCGCCGGGTACTCCCAAGGATCCGGGGGAGGCAGCTTGGTAGCATCGAACCACGCAGAAAGAGAGGTAGAGGGCGAGCTCCTCTCGCCCCCATGCCCGGTAAGGGAGCAGGATATCACCAGGAGGGGTGTCTAATCGCACCCTTGCGAGACCTCCCTAGGGAGGAGCGGAAGGGGGAGAGGGGGGGAGGGGGTCTCGCCCCTCCCTCTCTCGCCCAGCGGGTAGGGGCGGAGAGGGGGGAGGGGGTCTCGCCCCTCCCTCTCTCGCCCAGCGGGTGGGGGCGGAGAGGGGGGAGGGGGTCTCGCCCCTCCCTCTCTCGCCCAGCAGGTGGGGGCGGAGAGGGGGGAGGGGGTCTCGCCCCTCCCTCTCTCGCCCAGCAGGTGGGGGCGGAGAGGGGGGAGGGGGTCTCGCCCCTCCCTCTCTCGCCCAGCAGGTGGGGGCGGAGAGGGGGGAGGGGGTCTCGCCCCTCCCTCTCTCGCCCAGCAGGTAGGGGCGGAGAGGGGGGAGGGGGTCTCGCCCCTCCCTCTCTCGCCCAGCAGGTGAGGGCGGAGAGGGGGGAGGGGGTCTCGCCCCTCCCTCTCTCGCCCAGCAGGTGGGGGCGGAGAGGGGGGAGGGGGTCTCGCCCCTCCCTCTCTCGCCCATCAGGTGGGGGCGGAGAGGGGGGAGGGGGTCTCGCCCCTCCCTCTCTCGCCCAGCAGGTGGGGGCGGAGAGGGGGGAGGGGGTCTCGCCCCTCCCTTTCTCGCCCAGCAGGTGGGGGCGGAGAGGGGGGAGGGGGTCTCGCCCCTCCCTCTCTCGCCCAGCAGGTAGGGGTAGAGAGGGGGAGGGGCGGTTCGCCCCCCCCCCCCCCCCTCTCGCCCAGGGGAGGCCCCCCTTGTCCAGTCTACTATTCGCAGTCCAGTTTGGCTATTCGCAGCCCAGTGGTCTGCATTTAGCGTTTCAGAACAGCGGGATTCGGTTATCCGCAGCCCAATTCAGGGGTACTTTGGTAATCTGGCAGATCGGTTTTTGGCTACTTGCAGCCCAACTTCAAAAATCCTATAAATAGGACCAAGGGGGCACCATTTGGAGAGATCTCTCATCCTAGGCTAGCTCTCTCCTTCTCTCTCTCCCTCCCCAAGTCTCTCTAGGGGGTGAGGAGAGCCTCCAGTGGTGCCCAAGCTTAGTAGTGGCTTGGGAGGGGAAGTTCCAAGGGGACTTCCGGGTATGTGGCGGGACCTCCCCACTAAGCCCTTGGTCCAGTTCTTAGTTCCAACACCTTCAACCTAGAGCTCTCCCTTGGGGGAAGTAAGGGTTGGTCGCCCCTCAGCTTGCTGAGGGCCCCGAACTCCACAGAAGCCGAGATATCGGTTTCAACACTCACCACACTATAGAGTCACGTCTTTTAGTCGGTATACACGATTCTCATTCAGGTGGAAGTCGCATTCGCGATGACTTTTCTTACACACCTCCTGGTGAGCGCCCTGATGTGTCACGTTCCCTGAGAGACACTTGGATCTTTATGAGCTCGTATTTGAGTATAGATGTCTCGCGCGATCATCTGAACACTCGGCATACACGAGATGAATTTTTCTACACTCCACCGAGGGAACCACCTGATCGGCCACCACATTTTAGAGACACCCCGGTCATTATTAGATTCTCTCATAGAGAGCATGTTGTGTCGATCATGTTTCATTTACATCATTTGCATGAGTCTGTTGAGTCGTTTCGTAATCATTTGCATGAGTCTGGTGTGTTGTCTGTTTCTCGTTTGCATGTGTGTCATAAGTCGGTCCGACGAATAATCCATATTGATAATAAATTTTGTAAATCACATGCGGATGTTCACTGGCAAGTGCAGGTACTTCATGAAGGCGAGCAGGTGATGGTGAGAATCTGCGTTGTGAGGCTCCGTGCGAGGCTTGTTAAAAGCTTGAGCGTTGAGCGAATGGATCCCTATATAATCATGAGACAGATCGAAGCAAACATCTACGATCATGATATTCCTACAAGTATGGGTATCCACCTGGTATTTAGTGTTGAAGATATGACGTCGTACTACGAGCCTCGCGGGTATGTGGACCCAAGCAGTGGGGACTTCCAGCCGCCCACACCTCCACTCCCGTTGCCTTACCACCCTCATAGCCCACCCACGTCTGATGGCCACCACTACTCACCCACTTCTGACACCCACCCACCTGGGGACTCGTCTTCTTTGGTTCTACCCACGGCGCCGCCGATCGCACCGGGATCCACCACTCGTGAGTTGAGCGTTGAGAGCATCATGGAGACCATATTCCGTCTGTACATTCCTACTACGGACGTTGATGACATTTGGGAACTTGCAGCAGAGCTTGATCGATTCGCCCCCGGACTTCGACTTCAGTACGTCTGTCTCCACTCATCGGGGATGGAAACTTTTCAGTCCGGAGGAGTTGATTGGCGGGCCTCTTTGAGTTTTACCTGGCATTCGGCGAGAGAATTCTGACCCCTATTCATCGGGAGATGAATTCTTTCAAGCCGGGGAGATTGATGCGGAGCAGAGGCGAGGATGAGCTTTGGGCCCATTCGGGGCTGATTTGGCGACTTTCCATATATGGCTTGCCCGGATCGACGATCGGACTCCGCGGTTGTGTCCAGATTCGCGTCGCGAGTCGAGAT
The DNA here is from genome assembly GCA_033032865.1 of Dactylorhiza incarnata. Taxonomy (NCBI): domain Eukaryota; kingdom Viridiplantae; phylum Streptophyta; class Magnoliopsida; order Asparagales; family Orchidaceae; genus Dactylorhiza; species Dactylorhiza incarnata. The sequence goes on from JAWHQI010000293.1 coordinate 2,058,049, forward strand.
CATATATTACTTTATATATTTTGGTTTATTATTGTTGTATTTAAGTGGATTTTCGCCCCGGACAATAATAGCCGTTGATTGGGATGCCCTAGCTTTGTTTTTATTATAAATAAGAGAGTAGTGGGCTGATTTTGAGGCATTGCAGAATTTGGTGAAAAGTATTCCCGGATTCCAGCGGTCAACACACGGTGCCGACGTCGTGGAACCCTAGGTGACGACTCCTAGGTGCTCAAACTTCTCCCCAAGGTACTACCCATCCATTGCCTCCTTCCTCCCACTCCAAAACCACTTGCCGCCACCCTCAACCCCCCCCCCCCCCCCCCAAAACCAGCCACGGTTGGCTGTCCAGAAGGCTGTCCAGAACTCCCATTTTCCATCCACGAGTACTATTAAAAAATGAAATTTATTATTCCTTTATAAGGTTCCCCCCTCCCTGTTCCACCGCCGGCCTCCCCAACTCCTCCAGCAAATTGCCGCCCCTCCTAGCCAACAGCCCACTGTCGCTCCTCCTAGCCGTCCATCTGCTGCTGCCCGTCCCCTGTCCAGCCACCTCCAACCACCCTTCCAACCAACAGCCCACTGCCGCCACCCTCTTCCAAGGCCAGCCGCCCCCTCCCAGCCCAATTTCAAACCCGCCAGCCCCCCCCTATTCCCTTCCAGCAACCCCACCGATCCCCCTTCAGCCCTGTCCACGTGGATCCACTCTCTCCCCATCCTAAAACGCTAGATCAGTCCAGATCTAGGGTTTCCCACCCCGATCCGTTATCCGCACCCTCATACATCACCCCCATACGTCGGATCCGCTCTCATACATCGGATCTATCCACCCCCACCCTGATCTATTCCCTAGTGACAGGATCTATTCATTTCCGGTCCGATCTCACCGTTCTCCACCAAGGACAGCCACACCGCCATTCCGTCACGCCTACGGTTCCACCTTCGGTCACCGATCTACATACCTGGACCCGAATTCTTCAGTGCCTTGGCCAGCCCACTACTTTGTGAGTCTTATTTGTATTGGATTATTATTTTCAGCATATTTATATTGGATTGGATCTTGTACCTGTTTTGAATATCTGGCATAGTAGTTGTTTGTTAGATTATTATTGTGATTTGCAGGGTTTATTCGCCGCACACTCGTGCTTTGGCCCTCCACGCGGAGGAAAGCCTAAGCCTGTTTTGCTTAATTAAATTATCATGCATTGCTATGGATTTAACTGTGTGGGATGTCATTATTTATTATTCAATTGTGATTTAACTCGTCGGGCTTTGCATAGCATGTAAGGTTAGGTCGCGGTTTATCTCGTCGCCTATAGATTCGTCCTGCGTCACTTTGTGAGTTCTATTTGTTGTATGGACATTTATTTTCAGCATTATTATATGGTATTAACTTGTACTTAATTGGATCTATAGTTTCGTAGTGTTTTGCTTTGGATTATTCTCATGCTTTGCAGGATTTATTCGTTGCACGATCTCTTTGGCCCTCCACGCGGAGGAAAGCTGAAGCTTGCTTTGCTATAAAGAATTATTTTGTTTTTGGTAAAGTTATTTAAGTGTGATTTGATTATTTATTGATTAATTTGAATTCGTCGTCGGATCTCGCATCTTGCATATAATCATTTAGGGTCATCGAGTTGTTTCCTCGACATGCCACTTAGGATTGCATTCTAGTAGCCACACATAAGGCCTCTAACCCTTCATTAGACGGTGTTTAGGTTCATTGCATTTGTCACGTGCTCATTTGCATTATATGTAGGGTTAGGGCATCGTTCATCCGTCGCATATAGACTCATCCTGCGTCAATTAGTATCAAAGGGAGGTTTGTGCACTCTTCGATATGCAGTTATTGAGTGTACAGGTTCCGTATTATGACGCACTATTATCGCCACCACTCGCCTTAACTTGAGACGCCCTTATTATTACGATGATTATCCTCCTGCGCGGCACACTACTTCCATGGATCGTGTCGACCCTTCGAGACGATTCCATTATGCTAGAGACAACCACCACGATGAGAGGTCCTCACGTTATCATCATTACACCTCTCCATGAACTTATGATGGTAGAGTTGAGTACCGTTCAGGTCATCGTCGTTACACATCTCCTCTAGTTGAGCAGTCTGAGTCTGTATATGCACGACCACCACGGTACACTCGTGGGGCTCAAGTTCACCTACAAGCACGATCTAATTATGTTAGGAACGACCATCTAGATGACCCTCAGGAGCCCTATAGAGGTCATTATCGCCAGGATCACATCAAATATCAAGACCCTCCTAATGTTCCGCAAACAGAGAAACCTGAGGCCGAATTTCAGCGATTAGTTCTTGATCAATTTGATCGCTTGGATGCCGATTTGGCTCACATAATGAATGCCTTACCTAGAATCCATAAAAGAAAGCCTGGGGATTTAGGTCAGACCACCGATGTGTCTAGTAGTGCTCCCACGAACGTGAGAGACCCGATACGTGATTTTGATACTTCTCATTTTGATGAGACTCGGTGCCCATGTGATCTTGAAGTTGAGTCTGATCATGACCATATGATACAGGTGGAGAGTGATACTAGTATGACTAGTGAGAGTGTTCACGAAAGTGAGGAAGAGCGGCCCAGTGATGATGTGATGGTATATCCACCCTCCGCACCTCATTTAGACTTAGTTTCCCCATCGGCTAGAAAGCCAGGACTCGACGTTATACCTAGTGGCCCACTATTGAGTATGGACTTTTCCCACTCCTCCCTTATCATTGTTCTGAGCCACAATGTGACCGAGAGCCGAGATCCTAGTGTTGACCTCGTAGTGACTGCCTCACCCGCTTACGAGGACACCACCTCTATCGGCGATACTCATCTGGAGGATCATCCCACTATTATTGACTTCATTGTTGACCCCCCCCCCCCCCCCCCCCCCCCGCGATGAGTCTCCTGATGAGCCACTACCCCCTTGGGAGGGTCATGGGTCTAGCATTGACTTTGTTATGGATGTCCCATTTATTTTCATAGACCCATTTGACGAGCCTCCCTTCCTAGGGAGCACTCAACTTTGTATGCTTGGCTGGTGCCTTCGCATTTGTGAGTTGAACATTCGAGATGACTTTTCTTATATACCTCCCGGAGAGCCACCTGACGGGCCTTATCATTTGAGAAGTACTCGACACGCCCCTACGTTGCGTTCTTCTGCCACCATCTGTGTCAGTCCTTCGGGTGATGGCATTATTCACGATGAATTTTTCTATCTAAGACCAGGTAAACCTCCCAATGGTTCACAACCCTTGGAATGTATTTGGCATCCCATAGTTCTGCAACTCAGTACCGATGTCTCAAGAAGTCCTTTAGGTATTTGTCGCCCACTAGAGGAATATTTATATATTCCACCGAAAGAACCTCCTGATAGGCCACCACATTTTAAAGACAAGACGGTCATTATTAGATTTTCCCCTAGAGAGTGTATCGTGTCTGTCGTGTTTCATTTGCATCATTTGCATGTGTCTGTTGAGTTGTTTGTTCATCATTTGCATATGTGTCATGAGTTGGTCTGGCGGAGGATCAATATGGGTGATAAATCTTATAGATCGCATGCAGATGTTCGTTGGCAAGAGCAGGTATTTCATGAGGTCGAGCAGGTGATGGTGAGAATTCGCGTTGTGAGGCTCCGTGGGAGGCCTGCTAAAAGTTTGAGTGTTAGGCGAATGGATCCCTACACAATCATGAGACGGATCAGAGCAAATATCTATGATCTTGATATCCCAACGAGCATGAATAACCACCCCATATTTAATGTTGAGGATTTGACGTCATACTACAAGTCTACAAGCCCCACGAGCATGGGGACCCACTTCGTGGAGATCCCCATGAGTCTACACCTCCACAGCCTTTTGAGCCTACACCCAGTCCACTTCTGAGCTCCACCTGCCTTTGGGTCAGTCACATATGGCTTCACCGTCTGCACCAGTGATCGCACCGGGACTTCCAGTACATCAATGGATTATTGAGAGCATTATTGATATCGTGGTTCATGCCTGCATAGCCGCACAAGACAGTCAGACACAGGAGTACCATTGGCGAGGATACTTTACCATCGACGATACTTGGGCGACCTATGGTGGACCTCATCGAGTCTTACCTGACATACACCGAGAGAATTCCGATCTCTATTCACCAGGAGATGAATTATTCCAAGCCGGGGAGAATGATGCGGAACGGAGACGCGGACCAACATTGGAGGATGAGTTTTGGGTTCATTCGGGGCCGATTGGCAACTTACCATATATGGGGTATCCGGATCGATGATCCGACTTCACGGATGTGTCCGGCCCATTGTTTGCACGATTTCATATATTATATTGTTATTTTGGCTTTTATTTTGATGTAATCGGGCTACCCCATCTCTGGCCAATCATAGTCGTTGATGGTGGGATGCCCTAGTATCTCTTTATTATAAATAGAGGTGTGGGGGCTGCTTGGAGGCTCTTGCAGAATTTGGAGATTACTATTCCCGGATTCCAGCGATCACCCCACGGTGCCGACTTCGTGGAACCCTAGGTGACGACTCCTAGGTGTTCTTCTTCCTCCCTAAGGTATTATCTAACCCTAGCCTCCATTTTCCACCATCCCCTAGCCCTACCCGCCCCACATATCACCACCCAAATTGTTGTATTCTGCAGCAGGACGCCCCCCTGCGTCCCCTCTAAAACCGCCCCGATCCCCCTATCTTAGTCGCCCAGACCTCTGCTGCCACCGCCCCTTCAGCCCCCTTGAACCCTACTGCCACTACCCGATCCAGTCTAGCAAATCCAGACCCCGCCCTTGCTCCACCGCCCCAACCACTACCGCCCAGATCTAGTCCACCCTCTATTTTCCCCCACCAAAACTCGTCAAAATCTACCAATCAGTCCCTTCACATCCAGAATTCATCTTCTCCACTCAAATCTTCCCAAAATCGTCCCCCACCTTCCAAATCAGCCACCTCCACCCGGATCTGACCAAAACCAGCCCCCCCCCCCTTCCAAAAACAGCCGCCTCCACTCAGATCCAGCCGCTGACACTCAGATCCAGCCGCTGACACTCAGATCCAGCCGCTGACACTCAAATCCATCTGCTGACACTCAGATTTCAGCCGCCGCATCGTCGCCCCTCGCAGGATCTCCCGTCCTACAGCAGCCCCGCTACTTTGTGAGTTCTATTTGTTGTATGGACGTTTATTTTCAGCATTGTTATATGGTATTAATTTGTGCTTAATTGGATCTATAGCTTCGTAGTGTTTTGCTTTGGATTATTCTCATGCTTTGCAGGATTTATTCGCTACACGCTCTCTTTGGCCCTCCACACGGAGGAAAGCTGAAGCTTGCTTTGTTATAAAGAATTATTTTGCTTTTGCTAAAATTATCTAAGTGTGATTTGATTATTTATTGCTTAATTTGAATTCGACGTCGGATCTCGCATCTTGCATATAATCATTTAGGGTCATCGAGTTGTTTCCCCGACACGTCACTTAGGATTGCATTCTAATAGCCACACATCAAGCCTCTAACCCTTCATTAGATGGTGTTTAGGTTCATTGCATTTGTCATGTGCTCTTTTGCATTACAAGTAGAGTTAGAGCATCATTCATCCGCCGCCTATAGACTCGTCCTGCGTCAGGTTTCTTAAACAAATAGTTATCCAAACTCATCATTGAGTTGAAACGCATGCACTCGGTTGTCCATACAAAGAGGATTGATCACACGACATAAAAACTAAATTTAGTTAAGAATCCTAACATTAGATGGAGAAATCACCACAATATTCAAAAAAAATTCCACTACCAACCATCATGACATGGAGCAACGATTGGATATATGAAATTTTGAACCATGCTATACACAATGATTAGTCTAAATTCAATTAATTGCTACAAAAATGAAAACGCATGAAGTCATACAACCACTGTTGGAGATGTCATCCAACATGTCTGCAGGTGAAGGAGATCTAGCGCTCCTTTTTTTATAGACATCTAAGTTCCGTTATTTTAATTTTTTTCTTTATTTGTTCTTCCTCAAAAGATTTAACTTATGACGAAGGAGGTCCAACACTCCTTTTTTGTTAGACATATGGGTTCTGTTATATTTTAAATTTCTCTTTATTTGTTCTTACTCAAAAGATTAATTTATGACCTTCACTTTTTTAAGGGGAGAACTCTTTTGTTTTCCTCCAAATACTCCAAAAGTATATTAACAAATTAAAAGATTAATCAATCATAGTAATTAACATTTAAATATTCTCTAGAATTACCTCAACAAACAAGATTATATATAGCGTATATATAATCATATTTGTCCTAAAATAATTCTAATATAGTTTCGTGAAAAAATTCAACAAGCAAGTATTAACGCCAAAAAATGAAACCATCCACATGACTAAAGTTAGTGACAGATTTAGAAATTAATTGTTAATTCCATATCAAGCTTGTTGTAGAAAACATACATGAATGCATGTAGAGAACAAATTCTAAGTCATACATTGGCAACTTATAATGATGCTCGACAAATAAATCTTTATACTATATCATAACTAGTAATATTCTCAGTAAGTAGCCAGCCAAAATACACAATTTTTAAGATAATCTAGCAACAATAAGTGACTAAAATGAAAACTTTACCTTGATCAGTGGTAGTGTGAGGCAAAAGAAGCCCATTCTTATTTCCTGTTGAAAATGGAATGAATGAACAACACATAAAAGCATGTCTAGAGATTTAGGGACTCTTTGGCGAGGCAGTTCGCACCAATGATGGAACAGAACAGCGAATGCCGAATGCCACTGGATCAAGTTCAAAATGGAGTGCGGAGCGCCAAAATTAGCCACCCGCATTCCATGTTGAACGACGAAGGGAGCGCAATGATCGGTCATTTGATTACACAAACCCTTAAAAATTAGGGTAACTTATTAATACTTACCAACACACTCGACGCCGACTATTATACTACCGTCAGCAATAGAGGTTTTCACCACAGGAATAGCATCGCCAAGCACACCTTTGATCACACTAACAAGACATTCATATGGTTAACAACCACATTGCATATAAAAGGAGGTTTTTCTACATGGTAAAAAATGCGCCATTTCTGAGAGCAAAAAAAAAACAAAGGGAGCGATGGAAATGGGGAAGTATAAAAATAAAAGAAGCATCAATACTCTAGGAACGAACCTGTAGAAGTTCTCTGATCCTCCAATAGTAACCAAGCAATAGGCATTTGTAAGCTTGGAGAACACACCAATATCACAACAGTTTTCAAACTTATGACCTGATGTTCATACGATATGCATATATTAGAAACATTATAGGTGTATAAGCATATCTTTGATACAACCAAACTAAGGACAATTCAACAATAACATTGAATAGTATATTTTATGTATAGATAACTTGGCAGTTTAACTAGTTTGTGAGATAAGTTCAGACTATCGTAGCTTAGGCTTTGTTTGGGACAGCTGTGGTATTTGAGGGGTGGCGGTGTGAAATTGTGGTAGTAAACTGAATTTTGTCGGTTTACCTACGTTTGAAATAATCATAACTTTCTCGCCCAAATTTATATTTACTGGGAGTTCATGACCATTAAAGCTTGACCTCATCAACATGATTGTGGTAGTGTTTTAGCCTAAAACATCGTTTATGAAAAATAAAAGTCATGAACACGCCTACCAAAATGCTACCTGCATTTTTTCTAACTGCATTCACAAACACAACCGCTTTCAGACTATTCTCTTAAGTAAATCCTCAATGACTAAATGTTTAAATCTTATTATATTGGGATGAAAATTTCCACATTCATGTCTATGAATTTACATGTTTTCAATTTTATAAGTTTACAATATTGAAGTAATTAAGGGAAAAAGTAGAAGAAAGAGCTTCAATTTTAGACGACTTCTAACTAAAAAAATGAAGACATGGTTCATACTTTCTTTCAAGCACACACAATGAAACAATAATCATCATAATAAGACATGGTTCTTACTAATTTTTTAAGATCCACATGATATTGGTCCACCCATTAGATTTGATGTGCCAAATTTAACCTATTTGGTTCATATTTTGCTTTAATATCTTGTAAGTGAAACATTTACACCACACATATGACAAGATTTATGTATTTACCCCTCAAACTGGTAGCAATAATCATTTCAAAAATCATGACTGTTAAATACAAATCTCTGCAACATGTTCAGTCTGATGTGGTTCACGAACTACGCCTATATTTAAAAAAATTGGTGGCATGCAATTCTGCTTTCTTGCAACTACAACCCTAAGTCAAATTATTAAATATGCCTCAAAAATAATAAACTCTAAGTAAAAAATAAAGATATTACCGTTTGCAAAACCAGAGAGGGTAGAAGTAAAATATAACGCATATGGAAACTTACGAGTTGCCATAATGGAGGATAGAGAACAAAGAACAGTAAGAACCTGCAAAGAAATTTCAAGTGCATTCAATGTAAATAGAGATAAAACTTAAAACTCGTGAGATAATGATATAGACAACTAAGGCGGGAAAATTTCTTTTAGCCAGCATTTTATTAGTGAACTACTTCATTAACAAAATCATAGATATTTTTCAATAAACTAATAAATAATCCTCATTATATTGTGAATAGAAATGAATATCAAAAATCTTATTATTAGCATTATCTATGCACGCAATGCACCCTTACGTGATTATGCTATATTTTTTAAAATTGGGTGCAATTACGCAAAAAATCCAATTACGCAATGAAGCTCATTTCAATTATTTCACTAACTTTAGAATCTATGATAAAAAATGGGCCTTCTACAAAAAAATATCATATGAGATACTCATTATTATGAATATTTTTTAGGAGTAACTTATAATAGTTTCAAATGTTACACACGATAGCTTTCTTCATATTTTATTCAATAAAATTATATTAAATTTAACATCTAATATTACCTCGACTTTCCTATTACTTTTCTTTTCCACTAGCAATTCTGTGTCGTTACAACAGTCGCGCACTGGCAAAAACTGTGCGCCATTATTTTAGGTGCGTATAAGTGAAATTCGTATACAATAAATGCAACCACAGATTGGAGGAGCCTATTCACGACCAATGGTAATCATGCACTAGCGCGACATTGAAACAGTTGAATCCCATGCGCCACCACTTAGGGTGAGCGCGGGTATAGCCGTAGCCCGTGCACACCCAAAGCAACCCACAGTCAAGTGAAGCTCGTTCACAATTAAGAGCAGTAGAGCGAACTAACCCGTGCAAAGACTGCTAATTATACAAAAAAAAATTAAAAGAAATAATATCAAGAAACGATAAAAATATATAACTGTCATGTCTTGATAGAGTATAGCATAGCAAAAAGCTAACAAACAAGCAGTTGGAAGTAAGCCAGTAACCTTTCAGTTTTTTTAATTCTTTGTTATTTTCAACGTCATCTTCATCATTTAACTCTAAATTATGAATCATGTTAATCAAAATGTCAATTTTATCAAAAATGTTAAAGTTCCAAAATGAAAACTAATAATTTAGGTTTTAGATCTTGTTCTTAATTTGCATGTGTTTCATAAAAATGTAGAGTCAAATTTATTCTGTCAGTTGAATTATCACAATGATTTACCTTATGATCATTTATTTTCCAGAGATGGCAGTATCATGTTGATAGAAGTTGCATATTGAGAATAGATCGTATCGTAGAGAAATTAATATATGTTATAGATACAAAGAAAAACTTTGGAGGCCCATGGTGTAACTATTGAGGACCATCCAAGTAATTATATTCGTCCATTCTACCTCCTATGTTGTCCATCCGTCCAATTCCTGCTGCGAGGATCTTCAAATTCATTGTTGTACAAAGCTAGGGCTTCGAAAATGCTCATGCGCCCATTTCTTCCTCCGCTTCTCCACGATCTCTCCTCGCTCACGAACACCTCGCCGTATAAGCTCAATCCCTTCCCTGAACGATCATCCTCCACAATGTTGCGTCGTCAGGTACCACGATGTCCAAGTGAATGCTCCCTCAGCTTTTCCTCCTCCCAACAAATCTCCAATTCAATTACTCTGCCTTGTCCTTGAATTGCAGGCACCTGGGAGCTAGGGTTGTCTCCCGATTGGATATCTGCAATCCCAACCGATGCTCTACCTTTTGGAGCTCTTATGACAACCAACATCCAATGGTACCTCGCCTCTCTTCTCCTCCTTCTCATTCAATTGATTTATCTTTTCCTCCACCTGCAGACATTATGGGAACTAGGGATGCCTCCATATTGGATACCTGCAGCTCTTATCGTTGCTCTTCATTTGGGATCTCTTCCGGCAACCAGCGCCTCTGGTGCAGGTATTACCCTCCTCTTTCTTAAATCATTTTCAATGTTTTCTCCCCGAATGACTACTTCGCTAGCTTCCTAGAGGTCTCCCCAATCAGAACTTTTGGTTCCCTCTGTCGTCGTGCTCGCCAGCCACTTCCACATCATCGTCATGCTCACACATTGAAATCTGGATCAGGGAAACCCTCCTCCGAAGGAATCCTCTGCAACAATGGAACCTTTCTATCTATACAAGGTAAGTTATAGATCTGGTTGGGTAAACAATGGAGGATCAGGATTCTCTAGATCTGCCTGAAAACTAACATCCAACTGTTAGCTTCTTGGTTCCTTCTATCAACTTCATCTTCTCTTCCCCAAAGTAAGAATCTGTCTTTCCATATTTCTTGCCTTCCACATTTTGAGGACATGACTTAATTTTCACAAAGGCTAACAACTGGATGTTAGTTTTCCGGTAGAAGTCGCAACTCCTGCTCTGTGAGCACCTCTCCACTTTCTAAAGTCAGAAACAAGTTTTTTGCCTTTGCTTGAACTCCTAATGCGTATTCTTGCTTACATTTGTTTTCTGCTTTTTTTATACTTTATCCGCAGATTTTAATCTTATTTTAGCATGTAACATATTTTAGTATTAGCACAACATTTCTAAACCTTTACAATTTGCCTAATTTATTTTAAAACATAATAGCAATTGAGCTTTGATTCCCACTTTGATGTTTAAAGTGGAGGATGAGGGGTAAATCGGTGTAATGATTCCTCCCTCAATCTTTAATTTCCACTTTTACTGCCACTAACTAGTAAATATTAATATATATAAGTTTATATGAGAATCTGTAATTCTAAAGTTAATTGTGTTGTTTATGATCGTATTTTTCTGTTAACCATTGTATCCATAAATTAACAATTTTAATAGTATCAAGCTTATAGATTGTGCTTACTCTATGTTGCCAAAAGTACTACCTTCCAAGCTTCCATGTTTGTTCCTTCAATTCTTTCTATGTTTTATTTAGGTTTGTCTTTTTTTGGTGAATATTTAGGCTTGTGTTTTTTTTGGTGAATGTCATGTTAATATTTCAACTGGTTGCATTGGCTTAATAGAAGAGGAAGCAAGAACCTGCCTCAAATCTCTTCCAAAAAATCAAGATGTAAAGCTAGGTTTCAAGTTTTGTCAGATTTGCTTTCCCTTCAAAATCTTTCAGTGTGCAAGCATGGCAGGTTGGACGAAGAAGGCCACAAACATTTTATTCTCTTCTTCTTTTTGCTACTCATTTGGAAGTTCCTCTTTAAATTGCAAGGCCATTCTCTATTCTTATCTCCATGTCAGGTTGTACTTGAATGGGAGTATCGAACATTAAAGCTCTATCATTCCTTTTTAGCAGTCCTTCAACATTGATTTCAGATGAAAAATGCAGCAGCTTATATGGTGAATAGAATTTCTTAACTCCTCAGTAGTCAGTACTCCTTCGACTTTGATTTCAGATGAAAAATGCATCTTCTATGGTGAATAAAATTTCTTATGACACTGCATTACGCCACTCACAGTTGCAGTTGCTTACCAACGACACCGTAATTGATGTTTCAACTTTATCAAATCGTCTTAGTTCGCATTTTTTAATCAAAATTTCAATGAAATTTGTTATAAATTATATTATCTGTTTAAGAATATTTTTTCATTGACGTGCAATTTAATTTTGTCATAGATGAAACTTAGGAGCCATCTGTTCCAACAAATGGAGAAGTAGCATATGCCCAACAGAAACAAGTTGAGGTTAGTACATAGCCTGTTGTTACTTGACATTTTTACCCAACTATTTTTATTAGTATTTGGTGCTGAATTGCTCTAGGAGATCACCACTTCCATATTATTTATGCTGAATTAATTTGGAAATTCTTGTAGTTTTAATTATGTAGTGCACCCATCTCAGTTTCTCATTTTTGTTACATTGTTTTCATCATCTAATACCTCTTAAATGAATGCAATTATAAATAATCATTCAAAGTATTAAGAAATCTATATATACAATTCTCAACAAACAGCTTTCTGTATAATCATTAACATTTAATCAACAATCAACTTTCTGTATAAAAATTCAAAAATAGATCTATATATACAATTCTAAGCAAACAGCTTTCATTAACATTTTATCTGTACAGATTTATGTATACGAAACAGGGCAGATTTCTCCCTGTTTTGTATACAGAAATTTGTACAGATAAAATGTTAATGAAAGCTGTTTGCTTAGAATTGTATATATAGATCTATTTTTGAATTTTTATACATCTTAGAATTGTTTCCCTGTATAATCATTAACATTTAATCAACAAACAGCTTTCTGTATAATCATTTAGAAATAAATCTATATATAAAATTCTAAACAAACAGCTTTCTGAATAATCATTAGCATTTAATCAACAAACAACTTTCTGTATAATCATTCAGAAATAAATCTATATCTAAAATTCTAAAAAAACAGCTTTCATTAACATTTAATCAGTACAGATTTCTGTAAATGAAACAGGGGAGAAATCTGTATAGATTTCTGTATAATCATTAACATAATGAACAGCTTTCTGTATAATCATTCAGAAATAAATCTATATATAAAATTCTAAACAAACAATGTACATATTTAATTTGAAGAACAATGCACAGATTTAATCAACTACAAATTTCTGTTATGAAAAATTGAAAACAATGTACAGATTTAATGTTAATGAAATCTACCAGCAGGATCCTAACAACAATGTTCAATTAGACGAAGAGGAGGAAGAAGAAGAAGGAGAGGAGGAGGAAGGAGAAGAAGAGGAGGAAGAAGAAGGAGAGGAGGAAGAAGAAGAGGAGGAGGAAGAATAAGAAGAGGAAGGAGAAGAGGAGGGAGAATAAGAAGAGGAAGAAGAAGGAGAACTTACCAGCAGGATCGACAGCGGGATCGGCAGCCGGTGCGGGAGCAGCAGCGGAATCAGGAGCAGCAGAGGGATCGGCAGCCGGTGCGGGAGCAGCAGCGGGATCGGCAGAGGCAGCGGGATCGGCAGGGGCAGCGGAATCGGCAGCGGGAGCTTAAGCGGCAGCGGGTCGAAATAAACCTAAATAGCGTATCGCGGGTACGCGTCTAGAGCAAAATTTTCGTAGAAAATGGTCGAGGACCAACGGCGTGCCTTGTATTGTGCGGTCTGTGGGGTGGACAGTGAATCTGTGTATTTTGGGACTTTGGTGCGTTTGGTTCAGCTTATAAGCTTTGGTGCGGCAGAAACGAAACGGAAAGGAGGTTTAGGTAAAAGCAGTGTTTGGCGCTGCTGATGGATCGAAACGGAGGTTATTAATAACCTCTGTTTCTTTGTATAGGCGGGCCGCAGGTTTCCTCCCCAGTCCAGCCGCGCCAATCCCCGCGTCTAGGGTTTCCTCTCCCACGATCGCCTTCTCGCGCGTTCCAGTCGACGACAACTTCGCCGGTTTTTCTCTCCGCCGGTGTCACGCCGCCTCTCGTTGGCAATAGAGGCTAGTCACGCCGCCCCTCGTCGTCAACAGGAGCTACTCACGCCGTTCCTCGTTGGTTTTTCTCGACGCCGCCGAAATCAGCCGCCTCTCAAGTTCCCGTCGACGGGATCGCCGGCTCTCCAGGACCCTTCTCCCGATTTTAGGTAAAAATCCTTCATTTTTTGTTCTTTTTTTGGGGGGCTGAATATGTGTGTGTGGTGTGATGATGGTGGTGAATTTGTGTTTGTTTGTGTGTGTTTTTGTGTGTTTGTGTATGTGTGTGTTTTTGGGGGGCTGAATATGTGTGTGTGATGTGATGATGGTGGTGAATTTGTGTTTGTTTGTGTGTGTTTTTGTGTTTGTGTGTGTTTTTGTGTTTGTGTGTGTTTTTGTGTGTTTTGTGTGTGTATGTGTTTTCTTGTGTGTTTTGTGTGTTTTCTTGTTTGTGTTAAATGTGTGTGTGTGTTATATGTGTGTGTGTGTGTGTGTATATGTGTGTGTGTGTGTGTGTTTATGTGTGTGTGTTATATGTCGTACAACCCTTATTCTTCGAGGGTATGACTCACTCAAGGTCACGTAGGCAGAAGTCAAAGTAAAAGAGATCAAAGCAGAGATAGGGAGTCAAAGAGACAAGACAAGTCAGTCAGCAGAAACAGTAGAAGACTTGACGAGTATTGGCTTAATACTCGTCAGGTAAGCGACTATGGCTTAAATACTCGCCTTCAGAGAGTTCGTCGAACGTAGCCTTCAGAGAGTTCGTCGAACGCAGCCTTCAGAGAGTTCGTCGAACGCAGTCTTCAGAAGTTAGTCGAGCGCAGTCTTCAGAAGTTAGTCGAGCGCAGTCTTCAGGAGTTCACCGATCACAGGAGCGGTAGAAGACCTGAGCGAGTATTGGCCCGGCATGTGCGAGCAACACCCAATACTCGCCAGATGGGCGACTATTTGCAAGATACTTACCGAGTATCCCATAGTCGCCAGGTTGGGGGCTGGGCTATAAAAAGCCCCCCTACCCTTTGGTTTTCCTATAAATAGGACCTCATGGGTACTTGGATTGGCACCTTGGGCTGAGCATTCGGAACCCAACTTTCGAACTCTTGGACCCGTCCCCCCTTGGACATTACTCCCTTGTTCCTTGCCAAGTTGGTGTCTTCCTCGTAGCCTGCTCGGTCATTTCTTGGTTCTAGAGGGGAAGTCTCTTTTGAGCTTCTGGGTACGTAGTGGGACCTCTTTGCCGCAGTGCATGGGGTCCTGTTGTTGTTGCTCTTCTAGCTTCCTCGTCGTTGCCAGCCTAGTCATCTCGTTGGACTGCTGGGCGAGTAGCCTCTGGCTGCATTGATCTGAATCTTGAGGTCAGGATTTTCCTAACGTCAACACTTTGGTGCGGTGAGCATGGATCGCAATCAGAGGAAGAAAGTCCGCCAGGAGGGCGAGATGGTCACAATTGGCGACCATGAGGAGGTAGTCGGCAACTCGTCTGGGAGCGGCGAGTTCATGACGTTGGCGGTTTTCGAAGCGTTCGCGCAGCGCATGGAAGGAACCATGCGAGCAGTGCTTCAGCCTCACGCGGAGGTCATGGCGACCTCGCCTCATCGCCCGATTCTGACCGAGGATGAGGATCCCCCCCCCCCCCCCGGCGTGCAGGGAAGGAGCATGTTGAAGAGGAGCTAGAGCGACCAAGGAGGTTGCGGTTCTTCCCGCAGACCTCGCAAGGAGTTCGTTTCCGCGAGGTGGAAGAGCAGGCAAGGTATCAGGATACTCAGCCTTACGGCGAGTATGGTGGTGATACTCGCCAAGTAGAGGATCGTCGTCGGGCAGAAGGGAGGAGCCCCTTCTGCGAGGAGATCCTTGTCACGCCGGTGCCGGAAGGATTTCAGGGATCCCGTGCTGAACTACTATTCTGGGAGGGATGACCCTATCTGTCACATCCAATAGTTTGAGGATATAGTCTCTATCCGAACCATGTCGGATGCCTTCAAGTGCAGGTTGTTTGCCATCACTTTCCGGTTGAAAGCCAGGGACTGGTTCCACCAGTGGCCCATCGGCTCGATCTACTATTTTGAAGACCTGTGTCGGTTCGCCACGGCCCGAAAGCTGAAGAAGGAGGCGACGACCCTGTTCCATCTGGTATAGGGGCCGAATGAGGCGTTGGGGGCCTACGTCGAGCGCTTCCAGGAGGAGGTGTTGCAGATCCAGGAGGTGGATGACAACATCATGCAGCTGGCCCTGACATTCGGCATAGGGGAAGGTCTCTTCAAGTTGGAGCTAGGCAGAAATCCTCCCTATTCCTACGACAACCTCATCCAGAGGGCCAACAAGTTTGTCCAAGGGGGGGCTTCCAACCGCGGCTTCTTGGCCAGGCTTGCCAAGCTGACCAGGGAAGATGAAGAAGAGAGGGAGAGGATCCCTGAGAAGAGGAAGAGGGAAGAGCCCCGGAGGGCGGAAAGGAAGAAGCCAGAGCGGCGCGAGGAGAGGAGAAGAGAAGAAAGGAGGAGGGAGGAGCCCCGGAAGGAGGAGCCGAGCAGAAACGATGAGAGGAGACTCATCGTGGCTCCGGAGCATCAGGAAGAGGAGAGACGCTATCAGGTCCCCGTCAACCGGCCACCTTGGAGGCCGGTCGGACGGTACCAGCGTCGGGATCAGAGGGGGAGATCCCCGGAGAGAAGACCCTTCCACCAGCAGGAGAGGCGTTAGGAGAGGAGGAGGGATGAAGCGATGGCGGTCGCCAGGCCTAGCCACTGTCAAGGAAAGAAGAAGCAGTGGCGGAGGAGGCAGCAAGCAAAAGAGGTTCCCCTCTACTGTGACTCCCATCAGGCGGAAGGTCATGGGATGATGGCTTGCCCAGACTTTTGGGAAGCCAGGAGGAGTCTAGCAGTAGGAGAAGTTGGAGGGGAGCAGTGGAGGATAGAGGCCCCTGTCGAGCCGCAGGCAGGGCTAGCTGTCGTTCGAAGGAGCAACGAGGACCGCGTCGACCACAGAGGTCATGGAGATCTTGGCCAGGGAGGCAGAGGAGGAGGAGTTGGAGTGATCCACGGGGGAGCCGGGCTGGGAGCTTCCTGCAAGGGGAGCCTCCATCAGATCTACCGCAGGAGCGTCGCCTCGACCTCACAAGCACCGCCCCCGTTGGAGGAGATCACCTTCTCAGAGGAGGACATGTTAGGGAATGAGAATCCCTTCCACGATGCCCTCGTGATCCAGACCGTAGTGGAGGACTTCACCATTGACCGAATTCTGGTCGATAACGGTAGCTCTGTGAACGTCGTCTTCAAGGAGACGTTCGAAGGACTGGGAGTTGGAGCGAAAAGAGTTCGGGCAGCCGATGGTCCCCTCTTTGGCTTCTCCGGAGAGAAGAAAGAGGTGGAGGGAGGAGCAGATCTCCTTGTAATGCTCGGTGTCACCTCCATCAGCTGTCGATTCGTCATCGTCGACGCCCCGAGCTGTTACAAGGCCATCTTCGGGAGGCCGCTTCTCAATGCCTTCAAAGCCGTCCCATCCTCCTACCATCAGTGTCTGAAGTACTGCTGATAAGTAGTTTTTATATAAGTTTTTAATAGAAAATTTTGTAATTATTTAATATGAATTTTCCTTTTTTATGTCAATTTTAGGTTATAAATAGTTCTTTTTGTAATTTTGATTCTAACTTAGCTTAATTTCAATATTTGCAGAATTTTGAGACAAATCGGAAAAAAATGCATGTCACGCCCTCGGTCACGCCCGCGACGAAGGGCGTGTAACCTGAAGATCAGTCCAGAATCGATGTCGCGCTGTTTGAGCTAGTCCACAACAAGTCACGCCCCAGGTCACGCCCGTGACCCAAAGTCACGCCCGTGACTGTGGGGCGTGTAATCTTAGAATCTTCCACGTGGAGCCGCCGTCGAGACGTGGAGCTGCCGTCGAGAAGTCAACATGAGTCATGCCTGTGACCCAAAGTCACGCCCGTGACTTTCCCGCGTGATTCCTGCCCACCGCCGCGCCGTCAATCAGGCCCATGCTGCATTAAATGAAGTCGTCCAAGTACACGCCCGTGACCCATGTTACACGGGCGTGTAATGTCCGATTTTTCTTCCGCCGTCACGCCAAGCCCACGCCGCTGCCGGATCCAATGTTACAGTGATTACACGCCCTTGGTCACGCCCGTGACCGAGGGCGTGTAACTTGAAATTTTTTCCTATAAATTCAGAGGCTCTCCTTGAGTCCAGGGTTCAGAAATTTTGAGAGAGGGAGGTGCTGCTAGAGCTGTTTCTGAGTTTTCTTCATGTTCATTTTCATGTCTTTCCATTTCATGTTCTCTTTCCTTCATGACAAGTAATGCTTTAATTTTCCTTCTTGCAATAGCTTAGTTTAAGCTTGTATCTTATTTTTCCTAGCTTGCAATCTCTTTTCTTAAGGCTTGTAATAGTTTTCATCTAAATAAAAATTAGTTTGCTCTCTTTATTTGTCTCTTTCTACCTTAGTTAATTTTTCTTATTATGAAATTTTATTTCTCTTTCTCTTCCCCCTCCACCATGATTAACTAATTCTCATTAGTACTCGATCAAAATGATCCGAGGATGAGATAAACAAGTTATGATCTCTTAAAGCTCTCTTTTTCCATTTTTATAAAACACTTGAATTACCCTTGAATTTTAACTAGTGAGGCCATATTATCGATGTATGGTTTTCGCTTATGTTTTCATACTTAGCTAGCCGAGAGACTCAAAGTATGAATCGATCACTCAAGGGTAAAGAGAGTTGCACGCACCCCTCGAGAGAGGATGACGTAAATCTCCCGGATTGGAGTCAAATCCAATAGCGGGGTTCACTTCGTAAAGCAAGTTTTAGGTAATCGATTATAGGACGAGAGTCCGGTTGATTTTTCCTAAACTTAGTTGGGCATTAACCTCGAGAGAGGCATGTTCGAGCTTCGGGAACCTCCACGGTCAAGTAGCTTAATTAAACGGAATTAGATTTATTTTCTTTTCACTTGTTTATTCTCACTCCAAGGTGACTTTTGATTGAGTACTAGCCTCTTTTACCATCGTCTAAACCTTTAATTTAGCTTGCAAATTGTCTTTTTTTAGCTAAGTAATCAAAACCTCAAAAAATCGTTAGATAAGATAATAGTGATTTTCCTCGAAGTAGAAGTAATCAACGCGCCCCGAGGAATACGACCTTGGTATTTCTAAATATCCTATACTATAGACGATAAGGTACACTTGCCTTTATCGGATATGGTTTGGAAAAAATCTTTAACCTTCGCTTAATTTCAAAACACGAAAAATCTATATCAACTGCCAGGGAGAAGTTCAGGTGAGGATCATGAGCGATCCAAGAGCCGCGTTGGAGTGTTATCTCAGCGCCGTCAGTACCATCAGCTGGATGGCTGACGTAGAAGAGTTCGGAAGGGTGCTGGAGAGCCCGACAAGGATGGAAGTGGCCGAGGAGGTCGAGGAAATCGAGGTGCTCTCCGCAACAGGAGCACCTGGGTTGCTGAAGATCGGCGGGTCGCTGAAGACCGAAGAGAAGATCAAGGTGGCGGTGTGTCTGCGAGAGAACGTCGACATCTTCGCTTGGAGTGCCGCTGAGATGTCGGGGATCGATCCTGAGGTTGCTTGTCATCGCCTCAATTTGGATCCCGTGGCCAAGCCTGTCCGCCAGAAGAAGAGATCGAGTGCCACCAAGTTGGCCGAGCCGATCCGAGAAGAGGTGAAGAAGCTGCTTGATGCAGGCTTTGTTTCGGAGATCCAGTATCCAGGTTGGGTCTCAAATGTTGTAATGGTGAAGAAAGCTGGGGGCAGCTGGAGGATGTGTGTAGACTTTTCTTTGATGAATAAAAGCTGCCCGAAGGATTGTTATCCCTTGCCTCAAATCGACGCGCTGGTTGATTCGGCCGTCGGTTTTTCTGTAATGAGTTTCCTTGATGCATTATCAGGAAACCACCAGATCCGGATGCATCCCCCTGATTGCCGCGATGTTTCTTTTATCACTGATGATGGCTGCTACATCTATAAGATGATGCCCTTCGGGTTGAAGAATGCCGGAGCCACCTACTAGTGGATGATGGATCATATTTTCATGGAGCAGAAGGGGAGGAACCTGGAAGTGTATGTGGACGACCTCTTGATCAAGAGTAAGAGCATCCAAGAACACATAGCTAATCTGGTGGAGACCTTTGCGACATTGAGGAGGTTCAAGATGAGGTTGAATCCAGCGAAGTGCATCTTTGGAGCTAGAAGAGGAAAGTTTCTAGGGCATCTCCTTACCCCAGAGGGAGTAGAGCCTAACCCTGACAAGGTTAGGGAGATCCTGGAGATGCCTTCCCCGAAGACGGTAAAAGAGGTACAAAAGTTGACTGGAAGGCTGGCGGGTCTTAGCCGCTTCCTGTCAAAGGTCAGGGAGAAATGCTCTCCATTCTTCAAGACACTCCACAAAAATGAAGATTTCGAGTGGTCCAAAGGATGTGAGAAGGCGCTCGAGAAGCTGAAGGAGCAGTTGACTCAGACACCTCTCCTTCAGAGCCCAAAAGAAGGCGAAGACCTGCTCATCTACCTGGGAGTAGGAGCAGAGGCAGTAAGCTCTGCGCTGGTCCGAGAAGAAAGAAGGAAGCAGCTACCCATCTACTATGTCAGTCGGGTGCTGAAGAAGGCAGAGCCGAGGTATCTGATCCTAGAGAAGCTTGCTTTCGCCCTGGTGGTGTTGGCGCAAAAGCTCCGGCCTTATTTCCAAGCTCACTCCATCCGGGTGGTGACTGATCATCCCCTCCGAAGTGTCCTGGAGGGCTGGATCATTCAGGGAGACTTGCCAAATGGTCGGTAGAACTCAGAGAGTTTGACATTTCCTTCTCGCCCTGGGTGGTGATCAAAGCCCAAGCGGTAGCAGACTTCTTAGCAGACTTCTCGGTGGAAGTGGAGCCAGGGGAAGAAGTTTTCAATCTCGTTCCTTGGAAGATGTTCGTGGACGGAGCTTCGGGTAGGAGCTCTGTGGGGGTGGGCATCGTGCTTGTCAGCCCACGGGGAACGAGGATCAAGCAAGCCATCGAGATCCTCTTCCCCGTCACAAACAATCAAGCGGAGTACGAGGCCTTAGTGGCAGGCTTGTGCCTTGCTAAAGAGTTGGGGATCCAGGATATCCGAGCTTTCACAGATTCGATGGTGGTCGCGTCGCAGATCCGAGGCGAGTTCGAGGTGCGCGACATTATCCTGCAGAGGTACTTGGTAAAGGTGAAAGGATTGATTGGAGGCTTCCAATCCTTCTTCGTCGAGCATGTCCCGAGAGAGGAGAACTCGACGGCAGACCGTTTGGCCAAGTACGGGCCGAGGGCTGGGGGAACCATCACCGAGTTGTTTCGACCGTCCATCGAAGAAGGGGAGATGATGGAGATCGAGCAGCGACCTTCGTGTACAGATCCGTTCGTAGCATTCCTAACCACCGGCCAGCTCCCAGCAGATGAAGGAGATCATAGGAGGTTCCGGTACAAAGCAACATACTATCTCCTGCACGATGGGGAGCTGTATCGCAAAACCATCTCGGGCCCCCTGGCCAGATGCATTTCTGAAGATGAAGTACCCCGAGTGTTGGAAGAGATCCACTCGGGAGAGTGTGGAAGTCATTCTGGGACTCGCACTTTAGAGCAAAGGGTCTTGAGGCATGGTTACTTCTGGCCTACTATCCGGAAGGATGCTGAGATCTTCTCGAAGAAGTGCCGGAAGTGCCAGCTCTTCGCCCCCCTTCAGTTGCAGCCAACCCAGCAGCTCCGATCAATCACCGCCCCATGGCCGTTCGCCATCTGGGGGATGGACTTGATCGGCCCCTTCCCCCTAGCTAGTGGCCAGAGGAAGTTCGTTCTCGTCATGATCGACTATTCTCCAAGTGGATCGAGGCCAAAGCTTTGGCCAAGACCACCTCTCATGTCGTGAAGAACTTCATCTGGGGGGAGATCGTCTACAGATTTGGGATTCCTCTTGCCATCGTCACCGACAACGGTCCCCAGTTTGCCAGCTTGGAGCTGGATTACTTTTGCAGACAGCTAGGAACTGATCTTCGATTCGCCTCCGTGCATCACCCTAGGAGCAATGGTTATGTGGGGGCCGCCAACAAGCTGATCATCAACCTGCTGAAGAAGAAAGTAGAGAACCTAAGAGGTAATTGGGCGGACCAGCTCCCCTCGGTCTTATGGGCTTTGAGGACCACTCCTAGCTCAGCCACCGGGGAGACGCCGTTCAAGCTCTCTCACGGGTCGGAAGCTCTCATCCCAGTAAAGTTTGAAGTCAGAAGTCCAAGGGTGGTTGCCACCGAAGACGGAGATGAAGAGTGGCGACTAGAGAGTGAAGAGGCTCAAAAGCTATCTCTCGACTACATCGAAGAACTACGAGATTTAGCTTCGGCTAGGCAAGAGGAGATCAAGCGTCGAATGGCGAGACATTTCGATAAAAATGTCCGTCTCAAGCATTTCCAAGCGGGTGACTTGGTCCTGAAGAAGGTAGACACGGCAGGAAGATCAGCGGCCATCGGGAAACTCCACCCGAACTGGGAAGGGCCCTTCATCGTCCACGAGTCACTTCTGATAGGAGGATATCGCCTGCAGAACCAGGAAGGAGAGCTACTTGGGAATACATGGAGCGGCGATGACCTGAAAAGGTTCTATCCCTAAGGGGGAATGTGTAATCCCGCCCAATGTAAAGTTGCTTGCTTATATAAATAAATTCTTCCTCTCCCTGAAACACGGGATGAGGCGGCTTCTTCTATTCGAGCATAATCTTCAAAAAAGAAAAAAGAAAGCAGGTGAAATCAATCTACGTGCTAGGTTGGGAAACGAGCCTCCGACTTAACCCTCGTAAAAACCCAGAACGGATGATCGGACAGTGCCTCGGTTGCGCGACCCTTTAAGACCAAGCCTCTGCATTGACGGTCGAGATCAGCTCCCCCCTTGCACGTTGGCCACGGTTCCCACCGACCGCATTTCTCATTCGACTAGAGAGATTACCAGGAAGAAGTCTGGACGCCGACCTTCCGATTCGGCAAGGAAGTGATCAATTTAACTAGCTCAGGGAACCCTTGAATAAAGGCGTCGTGTACCCTCGAGAGCTGAAAAGCTCGTAGCAAAGCGATTCATTTCCAAATATTTCCTCCAATTGTGTGAGTTAGTGTGCTTAAGTGTGCTTAACTCCCCTTAAAATTGTTGAGCAGCGGTAAACAGGTTTGGTCGGCATTCATCATCCAAGTAGGATGGAGACCTCGGGACGGTATGTCCCCATGGACCTCCCCGACTATCATTCCCTACCTGATGAGCTTCTTATCGATATTCGGCACCACCAGTTGGGAAACAAGCCTCCGACTTAACCCTCATAAAAACCCAGAACGGATGATAGGACAGTACCTTGGTTGCGCAACCCTTTAAGACCAAGCCTCTGCATTGACGATCGAGATCAGCTCCCCCCTTGCACGTTGGCCACGGTTCCCACCGACTATGCTTCTCATCTGACTGGAGAAATTATTAGGAGGAAGTCCGGACGCCGGCATCCCAACTCGAAAAAGGGGCGACCGATTCGACCAACCAAATGATGGAGGCATTCCAGCATCTAAGTAGGATGAAGGCCTCGGGACGGTGTGTCCCACGAGACCTGCCCGACTGTCAGTCCCTACTTAACGTCATCCTCCGTCGGCATCCAACATCCAAGTAGGATGAAGGCCTCGGGATGGTGTATCCCCTAGGACCCTCCCGGCTGCCAGCCCTCACTTAACGTCATCCTCCGTCAGCATCCAATATCCAACTAGAATGAAGGCCTCGGGACGGTGTGTCCCCTAGGACCTGCCCGACTGCCAGCCCTCACTTGACGTCATCCTCCGTCGACGTCCAGCATTCAAGTAGGATGAAGGCCTCAGGATGATATGTCCCTCCGGACCTCCCTGACTGATAGTCCCTACTTCTTCCTTCCCTTAAGAAATCCATTATTATTGTGTGATCTTAATGAACTCTTCACCAGGTACAAGACAAGGCCTTGAGAGCGTGTGTCCCTCAGGACCCTCCAAGTGCCCTTCACAGCTCGACTCTATCAAAGGTATTTCTTGAAGAAGGCGAGTATGCAGGTGCGAGTATACGTGCGAGCATGCATGTGCGAGTATGCAGGAGCGAGCATCCACATGCGAGCATTAATGAAGAGCGAACACTCAACCTCGCCGAGATCCTAAGAGCCTAACGAGTATTCTATCTCGACTCGAGCCTAGGAGCCTAAGCGATATTCAAGAAAGAAAGCAAACACAGAAAAATAGGCGAGCAAAAAATTTTGTTCTTTCATTTATATGTGTTGTGTAAATTACAAGGTATCTTCAAAAAGTTTTGAAAAGGTCGTCGGTCGAAAAAAAGGGTGCCCAGGCGACTAGGCGTCATCCTCGCCATCCACATCTACGTCTACTTCATCATCACCATCATCATCATCATCGTCGTCGTCATCCTCGTCCTCGGAATAATCGTCCTCGGCGTCACTGGACAGCTGCAGGGATGCTCGCAAGGGGGAGGTGGACTCCTCGGCGAGCAGCACCGGGATGATGTCCACCACCGTCAGATCCATCGCCTCTGGCTTCAGAAGATCATCTGCCTTCAGCTTGCTCAAAATGACGTTCCCCGTTGCTCGCGCTATTTCCCGGCGCATATACGACAGGTCGTCGCCGTGCATCCTGATATGCTTGCCAACCCTGGAGGGGCCCGCCGCCGCCGGTTGTTGCTTGGCAGGCCGAGTTTCCAGCTCGGCATTACGAACTTGGGCGGCCTCCAGAGCCAGGCGAGTATCCTCCAGCTCCTTCTCGAGCTGAGACAGCTTCTTCGCCATCTCTACCTCGACAGCCTGCAAAAAGCAAAAAGAGAAGGGTTAGACAGAATAGTCGGCAAAGTTGGCGAGTATCCTAAGAGCGAGTAAAGGAGCAAGGCGAGTACCTCATGCTCCTTGGCCCGAAGCCCCATGGTAATCATCTTATTGCTCTGCACTTTGATCACATGCTCGTACTCGAGCAGCCGCCTCGCTGTTGTGTGAGCCAGCTCGGCAGATCACAGAAGAGAGCGCGAGGTCTGGTGAGCCAGATACTCGGCAGAGACCTCCTACAGGACTTTGGCATCCGCGCGACCATAAATGGCGAAGGTCACGTCGTAAGCCTCGCCCTTGTCCTCCCAATCCTCCAACTAGGCGGGGAGGTTGGAGCTAAGGGTCACCTCATGGGCGCGCTCCGCCCAGGTCACCAGTAGGCGACCATATGCATCCTCGCCACGGGTGCCCTCGTTTAAGAGCGGATGGCTGCTCGGCTCGCCAGCCTCTGCGGGGTCTGCCTTTCCACCCACCTCCTTGTGCGCGACCTCCTTTCTCCGCCTTAAGGGTTCAGGGACTTTTCCCTTGCCCTTCCTCTTCTTCTTGGAAGTCCCGACCTCATCGCCGGCGACATTAGGTTCATCTCCCCCTGGCGACAAGTCAATTTGGGAGGAGCCCCCAACCTCGCGCACCGAGGACCCTGCACCCCCTTGGGTAGAGGTCGTCGCCTTCACCACCGGAGGAAGAAGCTCGCGCGGTAGAGTGTGCATAGCTGCAAAAGAAGATAGAAGGTTAGTCGCCAAGCTGAAGACGAAGAGCGAGTATAGCTGATGCTCGCACAAAAGGTACCTTCCCCCGGTATCACCTCGGTAAGCTCGTCTCCTCGCCTCCTCCAGAGGACCACGTCGAGGCGACGATTCCTAAAGGAGTCGAGTAGCTTCTCCTTACTTTCCTCCAAGTAAGGGACGATGAAGACGCTCTCTGGCGTCTGGGATGGCGAGCTGGAGATGCCCGCAAAGTCGTCGCTGATGACGACTAGTCGCTCACCCCAGCGATGGTTCTTATTCGCAGTGCCTGCCAGTGTGCAGACGTGACTGCACAAGAATATGACGCCCTCGCCGGTCGCCGTGAAGGAGAACACTCGCCTAATGACCGAGAGATCGAAGGCGATCTTCTAATCTTACAGGTAGCAGAGGAACCCCACGATCATCGCCACCCCGTTTGGGTTGATCTGGACAGGGACTATCCCTAAGAAGCAGAGGATCTGGCAGAACTCCATCCACAATGGTAGTTGCAAGCCGACCTTGAAGTGGTGAATAGGGAAGACCATCCTAAGAGGCGAGGAAGCCTGGCGACATACCCCGGCGTCGAGAACTTAGCGTTGAAATCGTCTAAGTCCCTTTGCCGAGTATTTAGCTTCTTGAAAGTGGTCGCCTCGAAGTTTTTTGCGTGATTGGCACGCCGGATGGTTGCCTCGTCAGACATCCCGGAGAAGAAGAGAAGAAGAGCGAGTATCGAAGAAGGCGAGAAGAAGAAAAGGCAGAAGATACTCGCCTATAAGCTGGAAGATCGCCAAAAGCGTAATTAATACTCACCCCATATTTATAGTAGTCGGATAACTTGGCTTGTCGAACACGACGGCGCGATTACGAATAAGGGGGTGGCGAGTATTAAGATAGGTCGCCGATTCAGCATCGCGCATCAAAAGTGCCGACCTCCAGAGCGAGAAAACCTATAAATAAAAGCATGAAGAAACTCTCCAGATACACGCAACATTCAACCACTACTCGCCAACATGAAGAAGATAGAAGAAATTCAACAAAAAACCATCACAACAAGAGAAAGCAGAACAAATAACAAAGGGCGAGATTTGATACTCGCCAAACAATATTACATCAATAAAAAGAAGGTTCAAAATTACAGGGATGCTCGCCAAAGGCGGCATAGCGACTACAAGAAAAAGAAGAAAAGAAAGACAACAACTAAGAGGGTCTTTGGAGGTTCGCCTGAGGATCTGGAGGTTGAGTATGACGCCCAACCCAGCCCATGCTGCGAGCACGCTTGAAGTGCTCGAAGGCCACAGACATCGCGTCCTCGCCCTGCCGCAGCTGGTCCTCGATCCTCGCCAACCGACCAACCGAGCCCATGCTCGCTCGCATCCCCACCAACTCGTCATGATGCAGCTGTTGGCGATGTTCGATCCTCGCAACCCGGCGCTCCAAGTCGCTGACCGACTAAAGGCGAGATTTAGTAGTAGCCATCCGAGTATCGAACTCTTCCAACCACGATACTCGTACCTCCAGATCGGTCAGGCGGCGATGGGGATCACTGATCACCAAGCGCTCTATCTTGGACTCCAACTCCAAGATCGAGCGAGTAGCCCTCTCCTGGTACTCGCGAGAAGGAAGCTCGATGGCATCGATCAAGGCTCCTATAGGAGTATGAGCGCGAGCTGCAGAGAAAGGAAGAGTGTCAGAACTTTAGCGACAAAAGAACAGAGTGAATACGGTGGCGACTATCAAAGACAACGACCTAATACCTGGTCGAGGACTGCGGGAGCGTCGGCGAGAAGGGCTGCGAGATCGCCGGCGAGGAGAGGCCTTTCCTCGGTGCTGAGAAAGACTGCGATGAGCAGTTTCTCGTCGAGTGGAGTGCCCGCCAGGATGTTCCCGGTTAGGAAGCGTGCTCCCCCGACCACGACTATCTCCTGTTCGCCCTCCGCCCCTCAGAGCGAAGAAACCAGAAGGCCCCCCAATCCCGCCTCGGTGCGAGGCCTCCCCCAGATGGGTTGAGGGAATAGTTGAAGTCGAAGGGAGTTGATCGCCCGGAAGGGCAGCTGAAGGCGGAAATGGAGGACGTGGCGGAAGCCCACCCTCGGGCAACTGCGTGCTGCTCGCCGGGTCTGGTCACAATGAGGGCGGTGGCGGAGGAAGACCACTACTCGCCAGAGGAGCCCCATGCTCTCTCATCGGCCTCCTCTCCACAAAAGAGCTATGGAGGATCCGCACTGGACGATTCCCACGGGAGCCTCCCTCAGGCGAGATCATAGGCGAGGATCGCAAGGGAGGGACGGCTAGAGGCTCCTCCTGAGCCTCCGTATTTGGCAAATCTGCGAACAGGAATGAAGACGTTAGAAACTCGCCAGCAACAGCAAAATTCAAGAAGTGACGAGTAAAGAGCTCACCTCACGCAGCGGCGAGATTTGGTTGGGCTTGAGTCTGGGCCCCAGCCCTACTCGCCTCTAGAGCGACCTCCGGCGCGAAAGGAGCACGAGCAGACGAGTCGTCCCCTTGGGAGAGACCCAAATCGTCCAGCAGCTGCCAACGTTGGTCGCCCAAAGGATTTGCGACATCCTCCGCGGCCTTCTTCTTCTTCTCCTTCTTCATCTTCTTGGCTGCCCTCTTCCTCTTCTTAGAGGCGAGGAAGTCTTCTAGCTCGGCATCGCGAGTAGGAGGAGCATGAGCACCGAACAAACCAACAAGGCCGGCCATGGCATTTTTAGCCTCCTCGGCATAGTTGCGCGACATTGTGGGCGAGATCAGAAAGGCAGTTCCGTCATAGACCCACCCCCCTCTATATATAGAGTTCAGGCATCGGCTAGCGAGGTGCCGAGTATATCTAGATACTCGCCAATATGGAAGCTCGTCGAATAAAGGTTGGATGATTCTTTCCGAGCAACTGCGTTACTCGCAAAGAGTGCAGATTGTGTACAACCCTTATTCTCCGAGGGTATGACCCACTCAAGGCCACGTAGGTAGAAGTCAAAGTCAAAGAGATCAAAGCAGAGATAGGGATTCAAAGAGACAAGACAAGTTAGCCAGTAGAAATAGTAGAAGACTTGGCGAGTATTGGCTTAATACTCGCCAAGTAAGCGACTATGGCTTAAATACTCACCTTCAGAGAGTTCGTCGAACGCAGCCTTCAGAGAGTTCGTCGAACGCAGCCTTCAGAGAGTTCGTCGAACGCAGCCTTCAGAGAGTTCGTCGAACGCAGTCTTCAGAAGTTAGTCGAGCACAATCTTCAGAAGTTAGTCGAGCGCAGCCTTCAGAAGTTCGCCAATCACAGGAGCGGTAGAAGACCTGAGCGAGTATTGACCTGGCATGTGCGAGCTGTTGGATCGTGTGACGCCCTTAGAGGGGGGGGGTGAATAAGGGTGTGTTTTAAAAATATAATTTTTACTTAATAATTTTTAAACAGATTTTTCTTTTCTAAAAAGTTACTTATAAATAATTTTAAACCAATGCAATTTTTGTATTAAACCAAACACAAATTTCTGAGATAAAGATTTAAGCAAACAAATTTGCAATTAGTGAAAAGAGCATAATTATATTTATCATGAAATTTGCATACAATAAAAAATGATCTTAACAATGCTTAAGATCAAGGCACAATTATGATAATAAAAAATACAATAATTTTGGTTTACCAATCCTTCTCCCAAGGATCGGAAGGCTATCACTTGTCTCTCCCAAGACCAAGCCCAAGCCTATCCTCTAGATCTTCCCAAGATCTAGACGTAGCACACAAGGCCATGATTTCCCACCAAGCCACGCAAGGACTTGGACGCTCCGCACAAGGAAGCGATTTTCCCCTAAGCCGCGCAAGGACTTAGACGCCGCACGCAAGACGACGATTTCTCTACCAATACAAAATGAAATGTGTGTAAATGAAAATACAATATGAAAAGAACAACTCCCTAGAATTTCAGATCTCTGAAAGGATGGTTGAAGCCTCGAGATGATCGTTGATGTAGAAGCGCGCCCGATCTCGTCTTCAATCTTCAATCCTTCTTTGCACAAATGGGAGTTGAAGAGGTTCTGGAGCTCTCTGGTTCGTATGCACTCAGGAAGGGACTTGGAATTCTCAATGGTTGAAATGCACGAACACAAGGAGTCAATTTATAGAAAATCGCTGTCGCATGGGCGACATCGACTGTCAGAATTTTTCGACAGCGCTAAACTGCCGCAGGAGTGCCGTCGTGTGGGCAGTTGCTGTAACCGCCGAGCTGTCGCCTGGGCGACATCGATGTCGGATTTCTGACAGCGCAAAACTGCCGGTCGTGGTGCTGTCGTGGGCAGTTGTTGTAACCTCCGAGCTGTCGCCTGGGCGACATCGCTGTCGGATTTCCGACAGCGCAAAACTGCCTTTCGTCGTGCTGCCGTGGGGGGAAGTAGTTGTAACTTCTCTGCTGTCGCCTGGGCGACATCGACTGTCGGCATTTTCCGATAGTGAAATTTTCCTACATTCAAATTTAGCTCAAGCAGAAATATGAACATCTCATACCTGTTATCTGCACACCATTAATAAAAATAGAATCAAATACAAACGGGACTTTGTTATTATCAAACCGGAGGAGTGCGAAACGCATGCTCCAACAATCTCCCCCTTTTGATAATAACAAATCAGTATAAAAAGAAATCATGTCTATTTAGATTGTTGATTTTAACATTTGGTGTGTGCACAAAAATAACATGAAATATTTCTCTTTAAATAAATAATCTCCCCTTAGATGAAAGCTCCCCCTAAATGAATACTCCCCCTAAATGTATGATCCACCTAAATGTTAAAGTAAGTTGAAATGATGTATTGTTTAGGTAGAATATTTAGGTGTAATAGATTTGTGATTTCTCTTTTTATACTATTAATTCTCCCTCTTTTGGTATTAGCAAAAGTTAATATGAGATAAAGGAGTAGTTCTTAAGGGAAAAGAGATAGGATGTAGAAATGAAGAGTAAGCGGAAGCACATGTTGGAAATGATTGAAGTTCATGAAATATTATTAATATGCCATAGTATGAATAAACTCATGAAGAGACGGTATAGCCATATGAAGTAAGAAAAGAAAATAACTTAAACATGATTAAGTTCATTTGAAAGTATCATAGAAAGACACAATAGTGGATGGATTTTTGGAATATTTTCGGTCAAATTCTCATGAGATGAATGTTTATATAACATAATGATGTGAACATGTGATACTTAGATCAAACATATGAAGTTATTTAATCTACATGATCATTGAAATGGAGAACATAATATAAGCATATAAAGTCAACTTTGACTTTGAAGATATAGCACAAGAAGAATAGTAAACCTCTTTTTGCACAAGACACTTTACAATTCTTTCCAAGGTGCTTAACCTCATAATGCTCATTAAGACTTATCAGGAGGGTAAGTAGTGTTTGGTGGAGTATCCTTGTCTTTATTGTAAACTTTTTTTTTATCACAGATTTTGTGATATCTTAATTTTGAGATATTGATAATTTTTTATTGACCAAGGATCTCCGAAGTCACTTGAATCGCAAAAGATGGTGTATATTTTGTTGTGCTAACAAATCAAGGTTGAAAGTTGTATTTATGAAGTGCTATTTTATTATGTTAAAGCAAATATGATTCATGTATATATTAAATAAAAAGACATACGTATTGATCAAAAGAAGTGAACGTGATAGTTCATTATGATAGATAAACAATTTCTCATACTTAGAGGCATGCGAAAACAATTTCCAATGGTCTAAACAACTAAGTAGGAGTGTCAATACGGTGATAGCTTGGAAATGAAATCATATAATCCTGTAAGAGCCATTTGTTAAAATAAAAAGCACATGGTTTGGCATCAATTCATGAGTTGTAGCATTAATAAGGACATACAACTATTGTAAAGCATCAAAGGGACCAAAAACTGAAGATTAATCAAATCGGAAGCTGTCGGAAATTTCCGACAGTCACTGTCGCCTAGGCGACAGCCAAAAATATAAGTACGGCTTTGGACCGAGTCAAACCCTATTGTGCCTCATTTCCTGGAGTTAAAAACGAGAGGAAGCTGTCGGAGTTCGGCGACATCCTAGATCTAAGGTATGGTTTTTGATTTTTAAGTGTTTTGACTCAAAGTGTTTTTGGGATTTTTGATTTTAGAAAGGGGAGATGATAAAAGATGTTTGTTTTTTATTTTCCCTTTGATGAATGGTGTAGATCTTGGAAGTTTTGTGTTTTAAAAGTGTAGATCTAGTGTAAATCAAGGGGATCTTGTTGGATCTTGGTGAAAAATGTTTTGTTTTTGTGATTTTTGTGGTTGAAGTTCTGCATTTATAATTTTTTTTGAAAATGGAAGATTTGCTTTTGGAAGAAGGTTGAAGATGATGTAAGGATATGGAGAAGATGTAGATTTGAAAAAATATTATATTTTTTTTTAAAACTTGATGTTGAAATAAAACTTGATTTTGAGTAGATCTGGAAGTTTATGTAAAAAATTTCAAGAGAAGTTTACTGAAGTACTGTCGGAGTTTTCCGACAGTCACTGTCGCCTGGGCGACAGTGTTCCAGTGCACAACACATGTTTAATCCATTCTTTTTTTATATGTTATTTGCAGAATGGCTTCCAGTTCTAAAGCGCGAAGGAGTACTTCTGAAGATGCGCATAGTTCGTATCAAGTGTACCCTGGGGTGGAGAAAGCCATAGTTGGAGTAGCGAAATATGTTGAATTTGATTCGCCGAAGCACGATCATATCTATGATCGTCTTGCAAATGCAGGTATACTCTCAATAATCACAACAGATTCGTTCTCATCCTTTTTGATTCGAGAATTCTATAATCATTTGGAAGATCCAAATTACACTGAATTGGATGGGGGAGTTAGATCAAGAATCCAGGGTCAACATGTGGAAATAACACATGTTGATCTAAGAGAGGAATTCGGACTACTGATGAGTGAAAATATGCCGGATATAGCGGAGAGTTATAGAAAAGATAGAGATTGGACCCTTGTAAACATGAGTTTACATGGGAGTCAAAAGAAGACTCTAACCACTGAAGTTACGTCACTTACTCCGGATGCTTTTTTAGTTCAAGATATATTAAGGAACTCAGTCATGTTGAAGAGTGGAGATACAAGGAGTATCACGACACAGTTGACCCTCATTACTTACTTTATAATGGAGGAGGAACCTTTTGATGTAGCGAACTTCATACTTTCCCTGATTCGGTATGCTTTTAGATTAAAGCATCCAAAATGGGTGAAGGTTCATACTCTGCCTATGGGGGCTTTAATTCAGCGTATACTATATAAGAAGTATGGATGGATAGTTCAAGATTCGTATTATGATGATTGTTTTCCTGAGATATATTATACGGGAACTATGAGAGTGAAGAAGACTCAGAAAAAACCTCATCCTGGAATTGAGATTAGAGAGCCTACAATGTCTAGGGCAGGATCACTTCGAGAGGCTGTAGATGATCTTCGTGATTCATTTGAGGATAACAAGAAAGAAGTGAAGAAGGATCGTAGTAGAATGCAAAAGTTTATGAAATTTTTGGTTAAAGGTCTGAAGTTAAAGCCTACTCCGGAAGAAGCGGCCGAATGGCAAGTTCCCGATGAAGAACCGCCACGCCAATCGGTGAGGCGGACTCGACGTGGCAAGGCCGTAAGACGAGGACCTCCAGAAGACTGTCCAGAGAGCAGCGGGGCTGGTTATGAAGATTCTGAGTAGTTTCCATCAGGGTGCTGCTTCTGATTGATGTCAGAATTTTTCGACATCCACTGTCGCCTGGGCGACAGTGAACTTCTTCAGATTTCGTTTTCTGTTAATGAACTTAAACTTATGTTGAATTCTACTGTTTTATGGAACAAATTTTATGTAATATTAATGATGTGTGAATTTTTGTTAAGTCATTTCAAATTCTATGGTTTGATTTAATATTTTAGTTTTTCTTTTTAAAATGTATAAGTTTTGTGATGTTTTTTTTTAAATTTATATGTTTTGAAGTAGTGATATATTCATTGTGAAATGTCTAGGATTCCCAATTCTAGCCTAAGCATAGAAAAACGGGAATCCGGTAACGGTTTAGTGAATATATCCGCTAGTTGTGAATCCGTTCCTATGAAATTGATTTTTATGTTTCCCTTCTTAATATGATCCCTTATAAAATGATGTCGGACATCTATATGCTTAGATCTAGAATGTAATACGGGATTGTTAGTTAAGTCTATAGCACTTTTATTATCACACTTTAATTCTACACTACTTTGTTGTATGCCAAAATTTTCTAACGTTTGTGACATCCAAAGAGCTTGGGCACAACAACTACCAAGTGCAATATATTCGGCCTCGGTAGTAGAGGGGGCAACAGAATTCTGTTTCCTACTCGACCATGAAATAAGTGAAGGGCCGATAAAATGACAAGTGCCACTAGTGCTTTTCCTATCTAAAGAACATCCCGCATAATCTGAATCCGAAAAACCATGCAAAATAAAGGAATCATTATGAGGATACCATAATCCTAATTTAGATGTTCCTATAAGATATCTAAAGATGCGTTTCACCGCTTTTAAATGTGACTCTTTAGGATTAGCTTGAAATCTAGTACATAAACAAACGGCAAACATAATGTCAGGTCTAGATGCGGTTAAATACAATAAAGATCCTATCATACTTCTATAAAGGGTTTGTTCAATTGAAACACCACTTTCATCTTTTCCTAATTTTAGTGAAGTACTCATAGGAGTGTTTGCATGCTTTAGATTTTCAAATCCAAATCTTTTTAACATATCATGAATATATTTGGTTTGACATATAAAAATACCATCATGTTTTTGTGTAATTTGAAAACCTAGAAAATATGAAAGTTCTCCAACCATGCTCATTTCAAATTCATTTTTCATAATTTGAACTATTTCATTACACAACTCTTCATTAGTGGCTCCAAAAATAATATCATCAACATAAATTTGCAAAATAACTAAATCATGATCAAATTGCTTAATGAAGAGTGTAGAATCTGCACTTCCTATTTTATAATCGTGCTTTAGTAAATATTGAGTTAATTGATCATACCAAGCACGAGGCGCTTGTTTTAATCCATAAAGCGTTTTATCTAATTTATAAACATAATTTGGATATTTCTCATTTACAAAGCCAGGGGGTTGTTCTACATAAACCTGTTCTTTTATATACCCGTTTAAAAATGCGGTTTTGACATCCATTTGATATAATTTAAATCTTTTAAAACAAGCAAATGCAAGAAATATCCTAACCGCTTCTAATCTTGCTACGGGTGCAAAAGTTTCATCAAAATCTACCCCTTCAATTTGTGCATAACCTTTTGTAACTAATCTGGCTTTATTTCTAATAATTCTAGATTCACTATCCAATTTATTTTTGAAAATCCACTTAACTCCAACAACAGGATGATTTTTGGGTCGTTCTACAAGATTCCAAACCTTATTACGTTCAAATTGATTAAGTTCTTCATTCATAGCTACAAACCAAAATTCATCATTTAAAGCGGTGGAAACATCTTTTGGTTCTATTTCAGAGACAAAACAAAGATTTGATAATAAAACATGTAACGATGAACGAGTACTAACCCCTTTTTGCGGATCTCCAATGATAAGCTCCTTTGGATGATCCTTTGAAAATTTCAATTCACTTGGAGGCACATAATCTTCTCTTTCTTCTTCTTCTCTATCTTCTTCTTCTCTTTCTCCTTCTCTTTCTTCTTCTTTTTCTTCTTCATTTTCTCCAAGTTCTTCATCATCATTCTCCACCGAAGGAAGGGGTTCATCTTCTTTTCCTGTAATTTTCTTTTCTACACATGAAGCAAACTCATCAAACCTAATATGAATAGATTCTTCAACTATTTTTGTTCTTTTATTAAAAACCCTATAAGTTTTACTAGTTGAAGAATAGCCAATAAAAATACCTTCATCACATTTTTCATCAAATTTTCCTAAGGAATCTTTAGAATTTAAAATAAAACATTTACAACCAAAAACTTTGAAATAAGAAACATTTGGTTTTTTACTAAAAATTAATTCATAAGGAGTTAATTTTAAAATAGGGCGAAGCATTACTCTATTAATTACATAACATGTCGTACTAACCGCTTCAGCCCAAAAAGATTTTGGTAATTTAAATTCAGATAGCATCCTACGGGCTAACTCTTGAAGAGTTCCATTTTTCCTCTCCACTACACCATTTTGCTGTGGTGTGCGTGGAGCGGAAAATTCATGTTTAATTCCTAACTCCGTACAAAAAGAAATAAACTTTTCATTTTTGAATTCTCCTCCATGATCCGATCGTATGCGATTTATTTTTAACTCAAATTCATTTTGAATACGCAAACATAATTTTGAAAATTCTGAAAATGCATCGGATTTGGAGGTTAGAAATAAAGTCCAACAAAAACGAGAATAATCATCAATCAATACAAATGTGTATTTTCTACCTCCTAAGCTAGAAATTCCAATTGGCCCAAATAAATCCATATGTATTAATTGAAGTGGCCTAGTGGTAAAAATAATGTTTTTACTTTTGAAAGATGATTTTGAAAATTTTCCTTTTTGGCAAGGCACACATAGTGAAGAAGATAAATTTCCTTTTAACAATGGTAAACCTTTAATTAATTTATCTTTTGAAAGTTTTGTAATTAACTTGACACTAGTATGTCCAAGTCGCCTATGCCATAAATCTAATTCATCATTTTTTGATAAAAAACATTTTAAAGTAGAATTGGAAAAATCAAGAAATTTAATCATATATACATTATGACATCTAGGTGCGGTAAAAACAATTTCATTTGTTTTGGAATTAATAATTTTGCACAAATTTGTAGAAGATTCAAATAAAACATTTAAACCCTTATCACATAATTGACTAATAGAAATCAAATTATGCTTTAATCCTTCTACTAATAGAACATTTGAAATTGAAAAATTTTCGTTACCCACAACTCCGATGCCGATGATTTTTCCTTTTCCATCATCTCCAAATGTAACAACTCCTCCTTTCTTCATCTACAGGCTAAGGAACTTCTCTTTATTGCCCGTCATATGCTTTGAACATCCCGAGTCCAAGTACCACACGTCTTCTTTGTCCTTAGCCTGCCAACACACCTAGAAAGAAGAGGTGAGTAAAGATCTGGTTACCCAAGTGGTTTCACCCATAGTATAGGTAGAAGCCTTAAGCACCCAGATTTGTTTAATTTTACTTTTTCCTCCTTCCAGCAAGAGTCCGTAGTGTGACCAAATCTATTGCATTTGGCACAAGTAATGTATTTAGAAGAGTATAACTTTTCTGGACTTTTACTGAATGAGGATGCAGTATTTGACAATTCATTAATTTTAGAATTTTTTAAAGTAAATTTTCTGAACTTTTCACTGTCGCCGGCGACAGTGGTTGTCGCCGGGCGACAACTTCCTGACGTGTATCAGAGTCCAAACCTTCCAGATCCATGGCGTTGGTATCCTAAGATCATATCCAGTGATCTTCGGTCCATTTCAAATTTTTTCATGGCTAGTGTTAAGTCATGAATCTGGTTTCTCATTTCTGTATTCTCGGATACTAGATTTACGCATCTTCGTTCAAAAGATTTCTTTCCCTCATGGACTTTGGAAATTGAAGATTTCAGATCTCTCTCTAAAATCTCATTCTTTTTAGTAAGAACTTTTATTGTAGAATGAGATTTGGAAAGAGATTCTTCAAGTTCTTTAATTCTTCCCAAAAAGTGATCACACTCTTGGCAAGAAATATCTCTTTTTCCAATAGTCTTAATTTCATTTAACAATTTTTTGTTTTCTTTAAGTAAAATTTCATTTTCAGATTTAAGAAAATCAATATCTTTTAAACTTTTTTCAAAAAATTTGCAAGTCTTTAAAAATTCAGAAAATAATTCATCATAGGTTGGAGGAGTTACCACAGTGTGGCTTTGGACACTGCATTCGTCATCAGATATGATGCTCTTTCCCATTAAGCACATGTTGGCCTCCTCTTCTTTACTTGAGTCTGAACTGCTTGCATCCTCAGAAGTAGTATCATCCCATGTTTCCGCCTTCAACACCTTCTTTAACCCTTTGTGCTTCTTTTCTTTAAGTTCTTTCAAGTACTTTGGACACTTGCTTCGGATGTGTCCTAACTTCTTGCAGTGATAGCACTCCGGTGGCGGTCTCTCTTCCTCCTCATCGCCTTCCTTTCCTTTTTTCTTCCTAAAAGTCTCCTTTTTAAAATACTTCTTAAACGAATTCCTCCTCTCTGGATTTTTCATAAATTTTCTAATTTTTCTAACAAATAAGCTTTCCTCATCTTCTTCTTCCTCCTCAGAATCACTAGTTTCTTCCTTCTTAGATCTTAGAGCCAATCCCTTCTTCCTTGGCTCCATATACTCTTGTTGTTGAATTTTCAATTCAACTTCATGAGTTTTCAAGTTCCCAATGAGGCTCTCCAATTGTAAGGTCTTAAGATCATGTGACTCAGAAATTGTAGTCACTTTAGGATTGAACTTCGGGGGAAGTGATCTTAAGATCTTCCTTACTAAGTCTCCATTTGAGAACACCTTTCCTAGCACCTTTGAGTCGTTCACGATTTTTGTGAATCGTGTGTACATCGTATCAATCTCTTCATCTACCTCCATTTTGAACCTTTCAAATTCAGACTCCAGTTGAAATAGCTTTGAATCCTTTACCTGTGAAGTACCTTCATGAGTAATTTCTAAAAGATTCCAAATTTCATATGCAATATCACAAGCACAAACTCTATTAAATTCAGTGCGATCTAGTGCGCAAAATAAAGCATTCATGGCTTTTGCATTGTTTTTACATTTTAATTTATCATTGTCATCCCACTTGTCTTTGGGTTTGTCCATTGTTACATTTCCTACATCATATGTAGGGGAAGTATAACTTGTCTCGACCATATTCCAAACTTCCATGTCGAGAGCTATTAGAAAACACCGCATTCGGGTTTTCCAATAGTTATAGTCAGTACCCGTAAAAAGTGGTGGCCTACTAATTCCTTGCCCCTCAACGAACGTGTGATCGTTGTGCGTCATTACTCCCGGTGGTAAAACCGTTTTGGAGTAACCTTCCTCTGATACCACTTGTTGGATCGTGTGACGCCCTTAGAGGGGGGGGGGGGTGAATAAGGGTGTGTTTTAAAAATATAATTTTTACTTAATAATTTTTAAACAGATTTTTTTTTTCTAAAAAGTTACTTATAAATAATTTTAAACCAATGCAATTTTTGTATTAAACCAAACACAAATTTCTGAGATAAAGATTTAAGCAAACAAATTTGCAATTAATGAAAAGATCATAATTATATTTATCATGAAATTTGCATACAATAAAAAATGATCTTAACAATGCTTAAGATCAAGGCACAATTATGATAATAAAAAATACAATAATTTTGGTTTACCAATCCTTCTCCCAAGGATCGGAAGGCTATCACTTGTCTCTCCCAAGACCAAGCCCAAGCCTATCCTCTAGATCTTCCCAAGATCTAGATGTAGCACACAAGACCACGATTTCCCACCAAGCCACGCAAGGACTTGGACGCTCCACACAAGGAAGCGATTTTCCCCTAAGCCGCGCAAGGACTTAGACGCCGCACGCAAGACGACGATTTCTCTACCAATACAAAATGAAATGTGTGTAAATGAAAATACAATATGAAAAGAACAACTCCCTAGAATTTCAGATCTCTGAAAGGATGGTTGAAGCCACGAGATGATCGTTGATGTAGAAGCGCGCCCGATCTCGTCTTTAATCTTCAATCCTTCTTTGCACAAATGGGAGTTGAAGAGGTTCTGGAGCTCTCTGGTTCGTATGCACTCAGGAAGGGACTTGGAATTCTCAATGGTTGAAATGCACGAACACAAGGAGTTAATTTATAGAAAATCGCTGTCGCCTGGGCGACATCGACTGTCAGAATTTTCCGACAGCGCTAAACTGCCGCAGGAGTGCCGTCGTGTGGGCAGTTGCTGTAACCGCCGAGCTGTCGCCTGGGCGACATCGATGTCGGATTTCCGACAGCGCAAAACTGCCGGTGGTGGTGCTGTCGTGGGCAGTTGTTGTAACCTCCGAGCTGTCGCCTGGGCGACATCGATGTCGGATTTCCGACAGCGCAAAACTGCCTTTCGTCGTGCTGCCGTGGGGGGAAGTAGTTGTAACTTCTCTGCTGTCGCCTGGGCGACATCGGCTGTCGGCATTTTCCGACAGTGAAATTTTCCTACATTCAAATTTAGCTCCAGCAGAAATGTGAACATCTCATACCTGTTATCTGCACACCATTAATAAAAATAGAATCAAATACAAACGGGACTTTGTTATTATCAAACCGGAGGAGTGCGAAATGCATGCTCCAACACGAGCAGCACCCAATACTCGCCAGATGGGTGACTATTGGCAAGATACTCGCTGAGTATCCCATAGTCGCCAGGTTGGGGGTTGGGCTATAAAAAGCCCCCGCTACCCTTTGGTTTTCCTATAAATAGGACCCCAGGGGTACTTAGATTGGCAACTTAGGCTGATCTTTCGGAACCCAACTTTCGAACTCTTGGACATGTCCCCCCTTGGGCATTACTCCCTTGTTCCTTGCCAAGTTGGTGTCTTCCTCGTACCCTGCTCGGCCATTTCTTGGTTCTAGAGGGGAAGTCTCTTCTGAGCTTCTGGGTACGTGGTGGGACCTCCCTGCCGCAGCGCCTGGGGTCCTGTTGTTGTTGCTGCTCTTCTAGCTTCCTCGTCGTTGCCAGCCTTGTCATCTCGTTGGACTGCTGGGCGAGTAGCCTCCGGCTGCATTGATCCGAATCTTGAGGTCAGGATTTTCCTGGCGTCAACAATATGTTGTGTGTGTGTGTGTGTGTTATGTGTTGTGTGTGTGTGTTATATGTTGTGTGTGTGTGTGTTACGTGTTGTGTGTGTGTTATATGTTGTGCGTGTGTGTATGTTATGTGTGTGTGTCTGTGTGTGTATGTGTGTGTTATATGTTGTGTGTGTTATATGTTGTGTGTGTTATATGTTGTGTGTGTTATATGTGTTTGTGTGTTATTTGTGTGTGTGTGTTATGTTGTGTGTGTGTATGTGTGTATGTGTGTATGTGTGTATGTGTGTGTATGTGTGTGTATGTTATATGTGTGTGTGTATATTATATGTGTGTGTTATTTGTGTGTGTGTGTGTGTTATGTGTGTGTGTGTGTTATGTTGTGTGTGTGTGTGTTATGTGTGTTTGTGTGTTATGTGTGTGTATGTGTTATGCGTGTGTATGTTATATGTGTGTTATATGTTGTGTGTGTGTGTGTTATATGTGTGTGTGTGTGTGTTATATATGTGTTTGTGTGTTATTTGTGTGTGTGTGTGTTATGTTGTGTGTGTGTGCATGTGTGTGTATGTTATATGTGTGTGTGTGTGTGTTATATGTGTGTGTATATTATATGTGTATGTGTGTTATTTGTGTGTGTGTTATG
Source organism: Dactylorhiza incarnata (assembly GCA_033032865.1). Classification (NCBI taxonomy): domain Eukaryota; kingdom Viridiplantae; phylum Streptophyta; class Magnoliopsida; order Asparagales; family Orchidaceae; genus Dactylorhiza; species Dactylorhiza incarnata. The sequence continues at coordinate 2,098,848 of JAWHQI010000293.1, forward strand.
TGTGTGTGTTATGTTGTGTGTGTGTGTGTTATGTGTGTTTGTGTGTTATGTGTGTGTTATATGTTGTGTGTGTGTTATATGTGTGTGTGTTATATGTGTTTGTGTGTTATTTGTGTGTGTGTGTGTGTTATGTGTGTGTGTGTGTTATGCTGTGTGTGTATGTTATATATGTGTGTGTGTGTGTGTTATATGTGTGTGTATGTTATATGTGTGTGTATGTGTGTTTATGTTTATGTATGTGTGTGTGTGTGTGTGTGTGTTTGTATGTGTGTGAATGTGTTTGTGTATGTATGTGTGTGTTTATGTTTATGTATGTGTGAGTGTGTGTGTGCGTGTTTGTATGTGTGTGTGTGTGTGTTTGTGTATGTATGTGTGTGTTTATGTTTATGTATGTGTGTGTGTGTTTGTGTATGTATGTGTGTGCTTATGTTTATGTATGTGTGTGTGTGTGTGCGTGTGTATGTATGTGTGTTTATGTATGTTTTTTTATATGTTTATATGTTTACATTTTTAAGATGGGTAAGCCGAAAGACGGTGGTGTCTCCGCTATATGGGATTCAAATGATGTCCTGGTTTTTTGCGACCTATGCATTCATGAAATAGAGTTTGGTAATCGACCGACGACCCATTTTAGCAAAGAGGGCTGGGTTAATGTGACTACCAAATTCCACCTATAAACTGGAAAAAAGTATGATAAGGTTCAAATGAAGAACAAATGGGATCATTTGAAGGAGTGGAAGATTTGGAGTGAGCTAAAATGTGAGTCCACTGGTTTGGGTTGAAATCTGACTACAAAGACTATAGATGCTTCGGACGAGTGGTGGACCGAGAGATTGAAGGTATTCATTTATTAAATAATGATGATTTAACTTTATGTTCAACTATTTGCCCTTCCTAATTTGTGTTATAATATTGTATGTTGTCCCAGCGGCCAAAAAGTTCAGATATGCTGGCTTCCCCCCCCGAGTTAGAGGAACGATTGAGGAGGATGTTCGATTCAATTGTTGCCCGTGGACGTCATGCTACCATTCCTAGCTTAAGGAGTAATCCACCTGAGTCTACCGACGAGAGAGAGTTGTCCGGTGGGGAGCATGACATCCAGGAGGATAATGTTGCACCACCTCCACCCGAGGTCACATCGACGAGGAAAAGGAAGAAAGGAAAGAAAAGTGCCACCAGCTCCGTCTTAGAAGATCTGGCAGAATCTTCAAGGACCTTCAGTCGATGCATTCAGGGACATCCGAAGAGCAATCCTTATACTATTACTCAGGCATTAGAGCGGTTAAGTGGATACCCCGACGTTGTAGCGGACGAGAAATTCTATGACTTTGCCATCACATTTTCGTTGGACAAAGGTCATAGAGAGGCATTTATGTTCCTACCTGAGGGTACGAACATAAAGTGGATTTATAACCGCTACAATGGTGGGGAGTAGACTTATCATATTTATGGTCATGTACTGCGAGACGGTTATTGTTATTTCTGATGTTGTGGTTGGATATTAGTAGTAATGTTAGTCTGTTATAGTTTTTTCTGATGTTGGATATTTCTATTAATAGTATTTCTGCTAGACTATTACTATTTTTTCTGTTGTTGCTATTGTGGTTGTGGTTAGACAGTATTCTTATTTATTTTCTGTATTTTGTTTATCAGAAAATATCTACCACTGACTTTGATGATTCAGAAGATAACTTTGAGGCTATTAAAAGTTATGCGATCGCATATCATCAAAATGTTGTAACAGTAGTTAGTATTTTGGCTGCAAGTAGTTCTCTTTTCAACCAATCAGCACCTTGCATGACGTCGAAGCAAACATGTGATAAATGGGTTGGAGAAATGATTCAATCTTCGACAGTCAGGTTTCATAATTCTTTTCGGATGTCCGAAGAAATTTTTATGGATCTATTGCATGTCTTGGAGGAGAAGTACGGATTTCACGGGATGAGACAGACTGTATCTAGAGAGGTTTTGGCACTGACCTTGGACATACTGTCTCATAACGAGGTCATCAGAAAGACATGTGAGCGGTTTCAGCACTCGACGGAGACTGCTAGCAGGTCTTTTGGAGAAGGCATTCGCGTGTTGATACTACTGGCGGATGAAGTGATTCAGCCGTTAGATAGATCTTTCAGTAGCACACCACGAGAGATTCTGTACGACACACGTTACATGCCATTCTTTAAAGATTGTGTCGGTGCAATTGATGGAACACGTGTTCATGCATGCGTACTTGTTCGTGATCAAGTACCGTACATTGGGAGACATGACATGCCAACACAAAATGTGATGGCTGCTTGTGATTTCAACATGTGTTTCACGTTCGTTATGCCAGGTTTGGAAGGCTCTGCGCATGATAGCCGCATTTTCAATTATGCGCTTCGGGATCCCCGTTACAAATTTCCGCATCCACCACCAGGTAATAAGATTTCTATTCTATTTTTTATACTTCCCACCTTTGAAGCATAACAACTTTGCTCCTGGTTTTCAGGAAAATATTACTTGGTGGACTCTGGATATCCGCTACAAAGGGGATACTTAAAACCATATCCAGAGACACGTTATCATCTCCTGGACTTTGCTCGTGGCGGTCGTGCACCGGAAGGACGCCGAGAGATATTCAATCACGCGCACTCATCCCTTAGAAGTGTCATTGAAAGATCGTTAGGCATTTGGAAGAAAAAGTGGGCCATATTGCGTGATATGCCGAGCTACAGCTTCGCCAAACAAAGCGATATTGTGATGGCGACTATGACACTGCATAATTTTATTCGGCGGCACCCGTCACAGAGGGATATTGATTTCAATGACTTCGAGCAGGGAGGTGGTGATGAGGGGGTGAGCACACAAGGGCATCAAGTAGTTTGTCCTGATACAGCAGGCGGGGTAGATGAGATGATCACGTTGCGTGAAAATATAGCGCAACAGTTGTACACTTCTAGATCTTAGATGGTGAGAGGAATTGTTGGTATTTTTATCTATTATAGTAACTATTATCAAGATTGTGTATTTGATGTGTATCGAATTTTTTTTTTCAAAAACTCAATTTGAACCAAACAAAATTTATAAAATTCCATTTCAATAAGCATTGAAAACTCCATTTCACCCAAACAGTTTTCTAACAAAACTTCATTTCTCAGAAACAGCTCTTTTTCAAAACTCCATTTCTGATCAGCAGCTTTTCATCAGCAACAACCCAACCAAACGCACCTTTACTATTTCGCTTATTTTGTTTGGTACCCTAATGGTGGATGATTTTTTTTTCATTTTTAACGCATCGGTGCAATGATGGGCTCATGCCACCTTCAAGGAACCACCTGTGACACCATCTTCCCGGACCCTAAGGAGGCCTCCGCCAATTGGGCCAAAACGAGCAATGCGAGCAAAACATTGAATGCGTATGTGGCTGGAGAAGAAGAGGCGCGCAAGAGAGACCGCTACCGAGCATCTTCTGGGGTTATAATAATTTCGGTGGATGAACATATGAAAAAAATTGGGAGGGTGTTGCGCCAGTGATGTAGGAGATAAGAGTGATTTTTTGTCATCGTGTTGCTGTGGTTTAGCGATTGACAAAGATGAGGGGTTATAGCCGTTCATGTGAGCGCAACAATAATCCGGCGACGAGTGATGCATTTTAGAGGAAAGTAGAGGAAGATGGTGGTATAAAAGTGAAATGTGAAATTTCGAGGAATGCAGAGAAAGATCATGGAATAATCCTGCGACTCCCGATGATATTTTTTCCGATTGCTTTGTTTTGGTCTGCACTTAATTAGTTGATTTGTACTCAAATTTTTTTGGTTTGCACATAGCCATTTATTTTGCCCATATAATTAGGCTGATGTTATGGGCAAACCAATATTCTATGTGCAAACCATCAAAATTTAAAAAAATACGTGTTTTTTGAAAATACGTCTTATAGGTGCATTTTTAGGAAAAATGTTCAACATCAAATTTGTAGATATCGTCGAGATCTACAACTTCGATGTTGAACACTTTTCCTAAAAATGCACCAATAAGGCGTATTTTCAAAAGGCGCGAGACTATTGTGAAATTTTTCGCGCCTTTTAAAAATACGCTTTATAGGTGCATTTTTAGGAAAAGTGTTCAACATCAAAGTTGTAGATCTCGACGAGATCTACAACTTTGATGTTGAACACTTTTCCTAAAAATGCACCTATAAGACGTATTTTCAAAATACATGTATTTTTTTAAGTTTTGATGGTTTGCACATAGCCAATATTGGTTTGCCCATAACATCGCCTATAATTACTCTTAAAAAATTGGCTTTAAACAACTTATTCTCAAGCTAAAGAAATGTTTTTTAAAATCAGGAGAATTCAAAGGTAAAGATTTAACATAAATTAGTAAGAAGAAAACTGATACCAGGTCTAAAAAATTTTAGGGAATTGTTAACGACAAACTAGAATTGGCTATTCGCAAACCCAAAATCTTAAAAAACCATCTCATTTTTTCTTCCGCTGTTTTTTTGTACGCAAACCCTACCAGCCCCGACGCGAATCGCAAACCCTCAGCGAATCGCGGAATGGAGAAGACGCGGTCACCTCTCCCGTCGCTGCTCCCGTCATTGCTCCCGTCACTGCTCCTATCACCTCTCTCGCCGCCTCTCCTGTCGCTTCTTCCGCCGCCTCTCACGCGGCCTCTCCCGTCGCTGGTCGTTTGTCAGACTTCCCGCGAGCCGCTCGACACTCAGACGGAGGATTTTAAAGGTATAAGAGTAAACGTGAGCATATTGTTGCAGATTTACACTTAGTTCTCCATGAATTAGGGCCGCCTTCTAATTTTCATTTCCATTTAAAATTTGTATTTGCCCTAAGGTTTCCATTTCAGATTTGTATATGCCTTGGTTCTCCATGCCTTAAGGTTTACATTTCTCGTCACCTCTCTCACCGCCTCTAATATCTCAGATTTTTATTTGGTTTTCTATTTCAGATTTGTATATATTGTCATATCAGATGTGTATATGCCTTTTTTATTTCAGATTTTATTTTGGTTTTAAATTTCAGATTTGATTTCAGTTCTTAATATCATATTTGTATATGGTTTTTAGAATCGAGTTTGGCGGGGAGAAGCATGTAGAGGAAGGTGAAGAATTCTTAATATTAGATTTGGTTTGTTGTTAACAATAATGGTTTGTCGTTAACAAATTTGTTTGCACCGAGTAATTTCCAAAAATCATGGTTTGTTGTTAACAATGGTGTGCGGTTAGCCAATTCTATTTTGGCTTTAACATTATGGTTCTCCATTTCTAATTGGAACTTAAGTAGAAAACTGATAACAGTTCTTGTTAATAAGGGAGAAACTCAAACCGTGCCCAGTCCATCCTGAAGTGAGCCTTATATACATCAATAATAAAATCTTTTCCCAATGTCAAGATATGTGTTGGCTAATACACCCCCGCAGTCGTAGTGGCAGCGTCGCGAAGGCGTAGACTGGTTCTGGAATCCTGGAATATCTGGCGAGGTAAGTGTTTGGTGAAGATGTCGGCATACTGGTAAGCGGAGGGGGCGTGAAGAACCCAAATGTAGGGACTCACCGCTACCAACTCTTCCAAAAACCCGGACTATTTGGGGAAGGCGCTGCCGCTCCTTTATATAGTTGGCTACCCTAGGCAGGATCCATGGGGCGGCCAGTTAGGCCCACAGGGGACACACCCTTCTGCTTCGACTAGTGCCGCAACACCGGGGGCATTGCTGAACCCCAACAATCCCCCCCCCCCCCCACCGAAACGACCCCGGGGTTTCGAACTCGTGACCTCCTCTGATACCACTTGTAGGGATTCAACGCTACCAACTCTCCCAAAAGCCTGGACTATTTGGTGAAGGCGCTACCGCTCCTTTATAGAGCTGGCTACCCTAGGCAGGATCCACAGGGCGGCCAGTTAGGCCCACAGGGGACACACTCTTCTGCTTCGACTAGTGCCGCAACACCGGGGGCATTGCTGAACCCCAACACAGAATGTGGCCAAGCGCAACTTTCTCGCGCACAAAGTGAATGTCCAGCTCAGTATGTTTTGTGCGTTTATGTTGGACCGGGTTGCCGGAGAGATATATAGCGCTGGCATTGTCACAATATATGACAAAGGTGGAATGAAGCGGGCACTGCAGCTCAAGAAGAATGTTGCGGAGCCAGCAAGCTTCAACAACGACATTGGCAACGCCGTGGTATTCCGCTTCAGCGCTAGAGCGAGATAGGGTCGGTTGGCGCTAAGAGGACCAAGAGATGAGGTTATCACCCAAGAAAGCACAATATTTGGAGGTGGATCGGCGAGTGTCAGGACAACCACCCAGTCGGCATCCGTATAGATAACAAGATTGTCCAATGACGAAGGAGAAATATGTAGTTCGAAATGAAGAGTGCCCTGAAGATATCGAATAATGCGCTTGAGGGCATGCATGTGAGGTTCGCGCAGGTCATGCATGAAGAGGCAAATTTGTTGAACCTCGTAAGAGATGTCCAGGCGGGTAAAAGTAAGGTACTGAAGGGTGCCAGCCAAACTACAATAAAGAGTAGTCCGGTACGAGAGGACCCGAGCCGGCGCTCAGCTTGGCATGAGTATCCACAGGGGTGACCACGGAGTTGCAGTTGGATAAGTGTGCCCGGTTGATGATGTCTGTGGCATAGTTCTTTTGAGACAAAAAATGCCGTTTTTGTCTTTGAGCCACCTGGATGCCAAGAAAAAAATGAAGAGAGCCCAAATCGGTCATGGATAATTCCGCACTGAGGAGGGAGATGAGATGCTTCCGGAGAGCATCGGTCGAAGTAATAAGGATGATGTTGTCCACATACAGGAGAAGGTATGCAACGTCATGGCCATGCCGAAATATGAACAAAGAGTGATTTGACTTGCTGTGATTAAGGCTGAGCATATTATTCGAAACTCGAAAATCGCTCGATAATCGCTCGAATATTGAGCCGAATCGGAATCGGTTACAATTGATTCGACTAAATTTGAGTCGATTCAATTTGACTCGAATCTGATTTCGAGTCGATTTCGAGCCAGGCTTGAATCGCTCGAAATATGATTCAAATCAACTCGAATTGATTAAAAATATTATGTATTTACGAATATATTATTATTTTAAAATAAAAAACACTAAATTTTAAACCTAAAATCAAATATTGAAGGCTTTAAGTATTTCATTTGCTAAATTTAAATATTTCCTAATTTAATTTCGAGCCAACTAGGAATAAAGAAAAAAAATGCTCAATTTCGAGCCAACTTGATTTGATTTCGAGCCAGCTCTATTCGATTTTGAGCCAACTAAATTCGATTTTGAGCCAGCTCGATTCGATTTCGAGCCAGCTCGATTCGATTTCGAGCCGGCTCGGAATCGAGCCCTTTCGAGTCGAGCCGGCTCGACTCGAAATCGATTTCGATTTCGAGCCGAGTTTGACTCGAAAATTTCAATTTCGAGCCGAGCCTAAATCGCTCGAACTCGACTCCATATCAACCTTAGCTGTGATAGAAGCCAATAGTGGCGACAAAGGAGGCAAACCGGTGATACCAGGCCCAAGGACCCTGCTTGAGGCCGTAAAGAGTTTTGCGGAGGAGATATACATGTTGTGGCCGAGAGGGATTTTTGAAGCCAGTGGGTTGATGCATGAACACGAGTTCCTCCAAGAGGCCATGTAAAAATGCATTTTTGACGTCGAGTTTGTGAATTGGCATGGAGAGGTTTAGGGGGATGCGTGGTTTGGTAATGTCGTGTTGGCTATGGGTAGTCATGTGGTGTGATGGTTGGGTGGAGACGAGCGTAGGTTGAGAAAGTGGTGTGATCGTGCGTCCCAACCAAGAGTGGAGTTGATGGTTCAGTGATGGGATGGAGCGGGTTGGTGGTTTAATCGTGGCGGTGAAGCTTGCATCCCAGCCGTGGGCATGAGGGGAGGATAGGGTGGGTCGTCAGTGAGAGGGGTGGAAGTTGATGATGGGGCTGGGTGTGGGGATGAGAACGGGAATGTTTGTTCATCGAATGTAACATATCGGGAGATAATAAATTGTTAGTGCGAATGTCAAGGCACTTGTAGCCTCTATCGTTGGTTGGGAAGCCAAGAAAAATACAAGGCTTGGAACAGGGAAGTAATTTATGTTGGACGGTGTCAGAGAGGTTGGGATAACATAAACAACCAAACGTACGAAGATGAGAGTAGGTCGGTTGGCGATGATATAGAGCGAGAGTTGGAGTTGAGAAACCGAGAACTGTGGTGGGGAGGATGTTATGGAGATAGGCAGCCATTTGGATAGAGTGTGGCTAGTATGTAGGTGGCATGGAAGCATGAATGAGAAGGGTGCGAGAGGTATTGTTTAGGGTCCGAATCATGCGCTCCGCTTTGCCATTTTGCGGATAAGTATAGGGGCAAGAGAAACGAAGTTGCATGTCGTGTTGGGCACATAGTTGTGAAATAGCATGTTATCGTATTCACAAACATTGTCACATTGAAAAGTTTTGATATCTTTTCAAACTAGGTGTGTATGAAGGTGCGAAAAACAAGAAAAGTAGTAAACACTTGAGATTTGTGAGTGAGAGGGAAACCCCATAGAAAATGAGTATAATCATCTAAAAATAACACATAGTAGCGGAAATTATTATTACCCAAAACGGGAAAAGTCCAAACATTACTGTGAATAATATCAAAAGGAGCAAAAGTACATGATACAGATGAAACAAAAGGGACCTTATTATGCTTGCCAAGCTGGCACGTTTGACACATTAGACTACTGTTACGGTTATGAGATGTTATATGATTATGTTGCCGAAGATTATTGAGAACGGGAATCCCAGGATGCCCAAGTCGGTGATGCCAAATAGTAGAGAAGAGAGCCGAGAGAGCGGCCGGAGTGGACAATGCAGGAGTGTTGGGTACATCGTTCCTTCACTTGACCTGTAGCGCCTTTCCTACTTACTCAAAGAAAAAGTAGCGTCATTCCCATCAGTCCAGGCTTTGGGGATAGTTGGTTGCGCTTGATCCTACAAATGGTATCAAAGGAGGTTGCGGGTTCGAGACCAGGGGGCGCTGATTAAATCCCGAAATTTCTCTACCTGTGTGGGTCCCGGCGGATCAGGCGGCCACAGCCATGTGTAAAGCCACCTCTAAGCCATATGGTGCGCCACCTCTGAGCCATGTGGAGCACCTCTGAGCTTGCGGGTCGTGATGGACGCTGGGGGGGGGGGATTGTTGGTTCCAGCGTTCCTTCACTTGACTTATAGTGTCTTTCCTACTTACTTAAAGAAAAAGTAGCGCCCTTCCCATCAGTCCGGGCTTTTGGGATAGTTGGTTGCGCTTGATCCTACAAGGAGTTTTGGTTGGACGAACCGGGTAGAGATCTTCATAGCTGCCACATCGCATGCTAGGTGCTACCGACGTAAGATCCTTCACAGAAAAACCAAATTGGTCAAATTCAACAGAACATTTGTTATTATTGTGGGTCGCTCGACGCTCTTGTTAGATCGGTCGAATTGAACCGTCTCAGCTCTAGAGTGAGCTGAGCACGCAATCAATTAAAGAAAAGTGAGACATCAGGCAAGAAGGCTTTTTACGTGGAAATCCCGGAAAGGGTGAAAAACCACGGAGCCAGATCGATGCCGACCAAATTCACTATCTCTTTTAAGTGTTGCAAATTTTAGATTGCAAGAGGGTGACATGCCACAACTCGTTGCTGGGGATGTAGAGAAGAAAGAGAGAGAAGTCTCTAAGAGGGGAAAGATCTCCAAGAGACAAAGTGAGATCTTCGAGTCGCCTTCCAAGGAGATCTTCGAAGGATGAAGGAGATCTTCGAAGGCAGAAGGAGGTCTTCGTAGGATTCTTTGAACGCCAAGTGGGAACTCTGAGGGATCTTCGAGGGAGCTCTCTCAGACGCTAAATACAAGGTTCCCTTAAATGAAGGCTTTGGGCTCCTTTTATAGTTGGGCATGGGTAGCCCGGTAATTTGCCATTGTAACCACCGTAACCACCTGACGGGCGAATCACGTTCGCCGATTTGGAGCACATGGATCGCCATTTTTAGAATATTCCCATCTTGCCCCCGGGGCAGTTCGGTCAATTTCGCCAGCTTCGTTGATGGCGTTGAGCACAGTGAACAATACCTGCAATCTAGGAAATTAAGAAAGGTTAACTGTTGCATGCGTCAGGAATGTGAAGGTATTCTGAGCGCGTGGTGAGCGCGTAGGCATTCTGAGCGCGCGGTGAGCACGAAGGCATTCTGAGCGGGCGGTGTGCGCGGAGGCATTCTAAGCGCGCATTGAGCGCGAATGCGTTCTGAGCGCGCAGCGAGCGCGAAGGCGGTCTGAGCGCGATGGCGTTCATAGCGCGCAGTGAGCGTGGAGGCATTCTAAGCGCGCGGAGGCGTTCTGAGCGTGTCGTGAGCGCAGAGGCATTCTGAGTGCGCGGTGAGCATGGAGGCGGTCTGAGCGCGCGGTGATCGTGGAGGCGGTTTGAGCGCATGGTGAGCGTGGAGGTGGTCTGAGCGCGCCGTGAATGGAAAACCAAGAAGGTAACCGAGCGACGCTGGAGAGGTGTGATCAAAAGTGGAAGAGTGTGCCTCTCAGGGGACGGGGGGGGGGGGGGGGGGTGCGACTTTTGGTCACTCCCGCTAAAACAAGAAGCCGCACCCCTTAAGGAGGTGCGGACCCGCGACACCCTAAGGGGGGTGTGGAATGGGCCGCTAAAATAGGAAGTCGCACCCCTTAAGGGGGTGCGGCCCCGCGACACCCCAAGGGGGGTGCGGAATGGGCCGCACCATAGGGAGTGCGTCCCTGGCCGCTGCCCTAAGGGGTGCGGCCTTGGCTGCACTCCACATGTTGGGGTGCGGCCTTGGCCGCACCCCCTACTGGGGTGGGGTGGGGGACTTGGCCGCACCCCATAAGGGGAGATGAGGCCTAGGCCGCACCTTGGCGGGTTTGGCCACACCGTGGTGGTGCTGCCCGACTGTCGTGGCGACCGTCATGCGGTGGTTTTGCTACCATTATTGATGGTGGTTTTGCGTCGGTCTCTTCGTGTGAGGATGGGCCCGTTGGAATTGTATCGGCAAGCCGGTTGAGGTTGCGCCAAAAAATCTCCGGTTTGGGCGAACCCATTATGGGGAACCATATCAATTGCCCCTATTTTTGGAGGTCGCTTTTTGTAAAAACAATGAGCTCGAAATTTTTTCTGACGAGCGTGTATCTTTAGGTGTGCGAGTTGTTTCGACTTGCGCGGTTATAAGCTTTTCTGGCTTATGGCATTACTTGTGTAATGACATGACTTTTGTGGTGTCGACATTGTTTCGTATGCATGACCTTGATTAGAACCAATTTTACAGGGGCGGGGCCCCAAAGTTTCGGCGAAGGGCTGACGCTTCAAACCGTGACCTAACACAATGGGAAGGGAGGACACTTCGTGTCACTGCAATGAGGTCACTGGGTGAGGAGAGTGAGCTCTTTCTCTGTCTTGTGGACGTTGGGTCCTTCGAAAAAGATTAGAGTTTCTACTTGGGATACCCGATCGTTCTGTTCGGAAGAGCTCAACGTCTCTACATGGGATATCTGATCGTTCTGTTCTAGGAGAGGCCAGAGTCCCTTGTTGGGAGATCTGAACACTCTGCTCTGGTAGAGGTCGGAGTCCCTTGTTGGGATATCCGAACAGTCTACTCTGGGAGAGGTCGGAGTCCCTTGTTGGGAGATCCAAACACTCTGTTTTGGGAGAGGCCAGAGTCCCTCATCGAGAGATCCGAACACTCTGTTTGGGACAACAATAATTGGATTGATCTCTGGAGTTTAGTGCAAGAGCTCTCGGCCTCTAATGAGAGGGATGATCGCAGATGACCAACAATACTTCCATTCGTGAGTTATTGAGTGGGGTGAAGGTTTGATGTTGGTGGTGCCACACGGCTTGGCGGGAGTCGTTACGAGGCCTGTCATTCCTCTTCGGTATCGTTGGTGGGTCTTCTTCTCTTTTTCTTTTTCGACTGCCTTCAAATTGTTGTTGATGAGCTTTTTATTACTCCGTCCGCAACTATTTGGGCTTTAACTCGGTGAATAAGGTCAGGGTAGCTGACAACTGTTTCCTGCATCAGTGCTGAGTAGAAGCAGCTAGGGCGGAGCCCTCCCAGGAGGAAGCCATGCAGTATCTCAGGGTTGATTCCTAGAATCTGGCGTGCTTCAGACGTGAAGCGGCGAAAAAATTCCTTAAGGGTTTCTCCCTCGTTCTGACGAATCCCTGACAGGTGGGAGGGGTCTTTAACAATTCGGCGGTTAGCGATGAACTGATCAAGGAACTGTTGGGTTAGCTCTCTGAAACTGCTAACGACTGCTTCCCAGAGGGAATAGAACCATGCCCTTGCATGTCCCTTCAGTGTGACTGGGAACACCTGACATAGCAGTTGGTCAGGGGCATTGCAGATCCTTATGACGGTAGCGAAATGATTGACATGTTCTGACGGGTCATCCATTCCGTCAAAGGTCTCAATGTTCGGGATCTTGAAATCGTGCGGAATTGGAAGTGCCAGGACCTCATGTGTTAACAGTGAGCGGTGATGACGAGGGAGGTGGGCCAAAGCGGCGCGCTGGCTTGTTCTCGTTCTTTAGCGATCATGTTGCGAATCTCTTCGTGAGTGAGTCTTTCATCTAAAGGTCCGAAGCCTGCCGCTTGATGATGAGATTCAGGCTCTTTGGCCGGTGTACACCGCGACATTGGTTGGCTGCATTGGGGAGCCCATCTTCAAGAATTTGGTGCTTGCGAGCAAAGTGCTCCGCTGGAGCGCGATCCAGAGCTGGCAGAGGCTGGCTGCCTTGCTCAGGGGCAGGATTAGGATCTAGCAGTGATCCTTTATTCCTTAGGAGCGCGAGCATCTCAGTTTGGTGCTCTATCATCTGGCGCATGCGCTCTTCTAATGTAGTAATGGGTGCGCTCGTGTCCTCTCCTGCAAGAGGCGCACTGATAAGTGAGTGGGAGGGAGCTGGATCGACGTGCCCCCCAGAGACTGATTCTTCAGTAGTGCGAGTAGCTCTTCTTACCATTGTTGCTTGTCATGAGTATCGCTGTGTTGTGGATATTATCTTCAGAGTCTTTGTATAGTTGGGAACACTTTCCCACAGATGATGTCAAACTGTCGCGGGTCGCTCGACACTCTCGTTAGACCGATCGAATTAACCGTCTCAGCTCTAAAGGGAGTCGAGCACGTAATTAGTAAAAGAAATGTGAGACAACAAGCAAGAAGACTTTTTATGTGGAAAACCCGGAAAGAGTGAAAAACCATGGGGCTAGATCGATGTCGACCAAATCACTATCTCTTTTGAGTGTTACAATTTTAAAATGCAAGAGGGTAACATGCCACCACTCGTTGCTGGGGATGTAGAGAAGAAAGAGAGAGAGAGAGAAGTCTCTAAGAGGGGAAAGATCTCCAAGAGCCAAAGTGAGATCTTCGAGTCGCCTTCCAAGGAGATCTTTAAAGTTCGAAGGAGATCTTCGTAGGATTCTTTGAACGCCAAATGGGAACTCCGAGGGATCTACGAAGGAGCTCTCTCGGGCACTGAAGACAAGGTCCCCTCAAATGAAGGCTTTTGACTCCTTTTATAGCCTTGGGCAGAGGTAGCCCGGTAATTTTGCCGTCATAACCACCGTAACCACCTAACTGGCGAATCATGTTCACCGATTTGGAGCACATGGATTGCCATTTTTCGGATATTCCCATCTTGCCCCCCCGAGCAGTTCAGACAGCTTCATTAATGGCGTTGAGCGTAGTGAACAAGACCTGCAATCTAGGAAATTAAGAAAGGTTAACTAGAAATGGGAAGGTGTTCTGAGCGGGTGGTGAACGCGGAGGCGTTCTAAGCGTGCGGTGACTGCAGAGGCATTCTGAGCGCACGGTGAGTGCGGACGGGTTCTGAGTGCACGGTGAGCGCAGACGCGTTATGAGCGCAGACGCGTTATGAGCGCGCGGTGAGCACAGACGCGTTATAAGAGCGCGGTGAGCGCAGATGCATTTTGAGCACGCGGTGAGCGCAAACGCATTCTAAGCGCGTGGTAAGCACATGCGCGTTATGAGCGCGCGGTGAGCGCGAAGGCTTTCTGAGCTCGCGGTGAGTGCAGAGGTGTTCTGAGCGCGTAGTGAGAGAGGAGACGATCTGGCGCGCGGTGAGAATGGAGGTGTTCAGAGTGCGCGATGAGCGTAAGGCATTCTGAGCACGCGGTGAGCGCGAAGGTGTTCTGAGCGTGCGGTGAGCGCGGAGGCATTCTGAGTGCGCGGTGAGTACAGAGGCGGTCTGAGCGCTCGGTGAGAGCTGAGATGGTCTGAGAGCATGGTGAGTGCAGAGGCAGTCCGAGCGCGCCATGAGCGTGGAGGCATTATGAGCGCACCGTGAGCACGAAGTTGTTCTGAGCGTGCGGTGAGCGCGGAGGCAGTCTGAGCGCGCCATGAGCGTGGAGGCATTATGAGCACAACGTGAGCACGAAGGCGTTCTGAGCGCACCGTGAACGAAAACCAAGAAGGTAGCCTACCAACACCGGAGAGGCGTGACCATAAGAGGAAGAGCGTGTCTCTCAGGGGACCGGGGGGGGGGGGGGGGGGGGCTTTTGGTCGCACCTGCTAAAACAGGAAGTCGCACCCTAGTGGGGCTGTGGCCTTGGCCGCCCCCCACATAGGGGGGTGAGGCCTATAGGGTGGGGGAGGGGTGAGTCCTTGGCTGCACGCCACATGTGGGGGTGCGGCCTTGGCGGCAACCCATAAGGGGAGATACGACCTAGGCCGCACTGTGGTGGTGCGGCCTGACTAATGTGGCGGCCTGACTAATGTGGTTCTGCGTCAGTCACTTTGTGCGAGTATGAGCCCGTTGGAATTATATCGGCGAGCCGGTTGAGGTTGCGTCGGAAAATCTCTGATTTGGGCAAACCCATTATGAGGAACCATATCAGTTATCTTTGGTGAATTGACGACAATAATTAGATTTTTGACAAGAAGAGTGAAAGTGCACAATGTGCCTCTGAGTATTCTCTAGAAGGGGTGAATAGAGATTAAAAAAAATTTCTATCCTATTTGTGCACACACAATAAAAGTACTAAGGTATTATGCAATCAGCAAGAACAAAGACAGAATAAAGGAAATGCAGTTTGCTGAAACTAAACACATAATATATAAAGTAGGGATAGCACAAAAAATCACACACACAAAGACACAGGAATTTTATAGAGGTTCCCCAAAATGTGGGTACTCCTCTGTTCTACCTCCCTGGTAGGTTTGCACAACCTGTGCCTAAGTATTTTGATAAGGAGACTCTTAGAACCACTGAGTATTTTGATAGGGAGATTCTTAGAACCACTGAGTCATTTGATAAAGAGACTCTTAGAATCACTAAATCCTTTGGAGGAAGGATTAATAAAACTCTTTACAGTTGAAGGAAAAAGTAAGAAGAAGGTAAGAGGAAGAAGATAGAATTATGTTCTCAGAATTCTTCAGAAGCACTTTTGCTGCTTCTGTATTTCACAGGATCTGAAATGATGAACCCTTGCTTATGATATAGATGTTTGCGAGAGTTGTTTTGCTTGATCATTTCCTCTGAAAGCTTCTTGTAATCTAGCTGTTATATGATGATGAAGAAGAAGCAGTTGTTTCTATTTTCTGTGCAGAGAGAGAGCTTTTGTTTTTCTGTCTTAGGGTTGAAGGAGGAAGAAGATGAAAAGTCCATATTCGACCGACAAGAATAATAATCAATAATTTCTTTTCTCTTCACCTCTTTTGCATACTTATTCTGTATGATTGGGATTTCAAAAACCTTTCTTCTTTTGGGCTATCCTGAAAAAGGAATTCTCTTGGACACCTAATTTTCCTTTCTTCTTTTGTTCTCGACCCGTCCATCAATTTTGAATACCTTACACAAATGATTTGATGTGTCCTGGAAAGCTCTATTCCATTTTTGGCAATAAACGAGCCGTTGGAGAACTGTCTTTAGCCTTGTGGTCCTTCTGAAAAGGTCCAAAAAGGACAGCAGGAAAGCTTCCTTTTTCTGTCAGTATTCGACATTGTGTCGAATCCATCATTCTCCATATTGATGCACCTCTGAGTTTTTATTGAAGTAGCTTCAAATTCCTTCTTAGCTTTGGCTGAACTCAGATGTCGACGTTGCATCGAGTCCTTATCGACATATTTGTCGAGTTGAAGACTTTGTCTTGATCTTTATCTTCTGCGTCGAGTTGAAGTCAAAGTTGCGTCGACTTCTTAGATGGCTTCGACAAGCTCTTCCTTTTGCGTCGAGTCCCTTTCGACGTTGCGCCGACTTGAATTATACTTTGACAAGTTGAATAAGTTGCTTCGACTTCTAGTCAGAGTTGCGTCGACATCAAGTCAAAATTGCGTCGACTTCCATTCGACGCAAGTCTTAACTTAACTTATTTTGTGATTGTCTTGACTTGGCCTTGACACTTTAAGGGAGTGTGATATCCTAAGACATCTAATGACCAATTTACCCTTACTATATAATGAGGGTAATATTCCTAGGAAGTAAAATCACCTATAGATAATTTGTTAAGTTAAATCAAAAGGGTTTTTTTCTCAACAAAGAGGGGCAAGAAGAACATTGGTAAGAGTCATCTGCGGATTGGGCGATGGTAGGGTGTAGTGGCCAAGACCATGAACCGGAATGTAGTTGCCGTTACCAACAAGTATAGATTTATGAATGCTCAAATTAGAGAGAGGAGAGAGGTTACCCGGACTAGAGGTCATGTGAGACGAAACACCGGTGTCCATATACCAACTTTCGTCCGGGGTCAAAGAGTGAGAGTTTGCATGGCGGAGGCAATGTCCGTATACGTAGGATAATAAGTAGAGTTCGGTGCGACACTAGCGTGGAGCACATGAGGTCGAGGACCAATGACACCGGGAGAGAGAAAAGAACTGCAGAATTGAGAGAGAGGGGGGGGGGGAGTGAGAGAGAGAGAGAGAAACTACATGGGAGAGAGAGAAGGCCGGTGAAGCACATCAGGAGAGAGAGAGACGTCAAATAAAGGCAGGAGAGAGAGAGATGTGTATGCATAGTTTCGTCGATAATAATTGGATGCAGAGTATTGGTTGCGTCGAATATAATTTGACGCACCCTCATACTTGCATCGAATTGATATCGAAGCATATGCTGAACTCCGTCGAGTTGCATTCAATGCATCTTTAAAATTGCGCCGAGTTCTATTCGACGTATGATTCTTTTTATTAAGATTTTTATTATTGTTGTTTGGCTTTTCTAAGAGGTGTTTACCTAAAAACCCTGGTTGATTAGTAATGTTTACCCTATTGAATATAATGAGTTTGTTAGGGTTATTATTTTATTCTTCACATGATTTTAAGTTGTTATTAGGTTGATTCATGTTAGACTTAATTAATGTTACAGGATTTTCCTAAGCAGGTTTGCTAGGGATTAGTGTGCTAGTGGATGGTAGTGATTCTAGATCAAGATGATCAAATCTCTTGGAGAGATTTTGTGAGATATCCTTAAGCTTTTGACTCCTTCCATTGAGTGAGTTCCTCAAAGGCTTTTGCCTTTGTAAGTTCTTTCTTTAAATCAGAATTTTCATTTTCGAATATGTATATTTCTTTTTCTTTCTTAAACAATTGACTTCTCAGATCATAGTTGACTGAGTACAGATTATCTTTAATTCCTAAGGTCTTCTAGTTCTGTTCTGATTATGTTAAGTTCCTTTTGGATATTAATATAATCTTAACAGAATTCTTTACAGCAATCTTTAAAATCTTTTGAGGAAAAATCAAAATCATCAAAGTTTGTTACCTCATTCTCAGCAGTGGAGTCTTCCAGAGCCATTAAACAGGCTTCTTCAGTTCCACACTCTTCATCACTATCAGATGAGGAGGAGCTTGACTCAGATTATGAATCACTCCAGGTTTCAGCAATCAAACCTTTCCCTCCTTTCTTATCCTTCCTCCTGAAGGATTTCTTCTTGTGCTCCTTCTTCTGCCTATTGCTTTTGTTCTTTTTCTTCCTCAAGGAATTCAGTGGCAAAGTGGCATGGTTTTCTGCAAGAGAAGCATATAATTTTTTGTTTAGGAGTTTTATCATAACTTGGCTTGCTTGAACTCCTCTCTTTCCTTCTGGAGTCCTCTGTCCTGACCCATCTCTTGAATCTTTTAGCCAAGAGATTGAACATCTCTTATTCATAGGTGGAGGGCTCTGCTTCAGTAGTCTTTAATGTAAGAGTCCTTTCTTTATGAGTTGAGATTCTCTCCCGGGCTTCTGACTCAGCCCTGCTTTTTAGTAGAAGCTCATATGACTTGAGCTTCCCTAGCAGAGCATCTATTGATATTTCTCTGAGGCATCCAGAGTCTCTGATGGCCTAGATTCTAGAGTCCCATGTGCTTGGGAAACACATGTGGAGCTTGTCATTAATTTCTGTCAGAGAAATTTCTTTGTCAAACCCTCTCAGCTCATTTATGATGAAGCTGAACCTGTCATACATTTCAGCTATGCTTTCATCAGCCTTTTTTCTTAAAGTTTGCATATTGGGATATGAGAGGTGACTTCTTGTCTTTTCTTTCATCAGAGCTGCCTTCAACTAATCTGGAGGGAGATTCCCAGATTTCTTTGGCAGAGTTGCACTCAACAACTTTTTGAAATATGTCATCTAACATAGTTGAGACCAGGATATTCATGGCTTTGGCATCACATGCCTTCACCTTCTTCTCAGCATTAGTCCACTTTGATCTGGGGACTTCAGTTTGTGTTACTGTCTCACTAGCATCTTTCGTCACTAGGACTGGGGGACCTGTAATGTTGACATTAAAAATATCCTCATCAATAGAGTTCATATACAATTTTATTCTTGCCTTCCAGAGTATAAACTTATTTAAGTTACACATTGGAGGTCTTGTTGATGCATAATCCTTAGAACTCATTTTTTTAAAAAGTAGTTTTGATCTTAATTTTAAAATAAAGAAATGAGAGTAGGAGATCTTTTGATCAATGTGTTAACCTTTTAATAACCAACCTCCCTCTAATACCAATTGAAAGCACATATTGTGCCTCTGAGTATTCTCTAGAGGGGGGGGGGGGTGAATAAAGATTAAAAATATTTTCTATCCTATTTGTGCACACACAATAAAAATACTAAGGTATTATGTAATCATCAAAAACAAAGACAGAATAAAGGAAATACAGTTTGCTGAAACTAAACACAGAATATATATGTAGGGACAGCACAAAAAAACACACACACAAAGACACGAGAATTTTATAGAGGTTCCCCAAAATGTGGGTACTCCTCTCTTCTACCTCCCTGGTAGGATTGCACAACCTGTGCCTGAGTCTTTTGATAAGGAGACTCTTAGAACCACTGAGTCTTTTGATAAGGAGACTCTTAGAACCACTGAATCCTTTGGAAGAGGGATTAATAAAACTCTTTACAGTTAAAGGAAAAAGTAAGAAGAAGGTAAGAGGAAGAAGATAGAATTATGTTCTCAGAATTCTTCAGAAGCACTTCTACTGCTTATGATATAGATGTTTGCAAGAGTTGTTTTGCTTGATCCTTTCCTCTGAAAGCTTCTTGTAATCTAGCTGCTATATAATGATGAAGAAGAAGCAGCTGTTTCTATTTTCTGTGCAGAGAGAGAGCTTTTGTTTTTTTGTCTTAGGGTTGAAGGAGGAAGAAGATGAAGTCCATATTCGACCGACAAGAATAATAATCAATATTTGCTTTTCTCTTCTCCTCTTTTGCATACTTATTCTGTATGATTGGGATTTCAAAAACCTTTCTTCTTTTGGGTTGTCCTGAAAAAGAAATTCTCTTGGACACTTAATTTTTCTTTCTTCTTTTGTTCTCGACCCGTCCATCAATTTTGAATACCTTCCAAAAATGATTTGATGTGTCCTGGAAAGCTCCATTCCATTCTTGGCAATAAATGAGTCGTTGGAGAATTATCTTTAACCTTGTAGTCCTTCTGAAAAGGTCCAAAAAGGACAACAGAAAAAGCTTCCTTTTTCTGTCTGTATTCGACGTTGCGTCAACTCCATCATTCTCCATATTGACGCACCTCTGAGTTCTTATCGAAGTAGCTTCGAATTCCCTCTTAGCTTTGGCTAAACTCGGATGTCGACATTGCGTCAAGTCCTTATCGACGTATCCGTCGAGTTCAAGACTTGGTCTTGATCTTTATCTTCTGCGTCGAGTTGATGTCGAAGTTGCGTCGACTTCTTAGATGGCTTCGACAAGCTCTTCCTTCTGCGTCAAGTCCCTTTCGACGTTGCATCGACTTGACTTATTCTTTGACAAGCTGAATAAGTTGCTTCGACTTCTAGTCAGAGTTGCGTCAACATCAAGTCGAAGTTGTGTCGACTTCCATTCGACGCAAGTCTTAATTTAACTTATTTTGTGATTGTCTTGACTTGGCCTTGACACTCTAAGGGAGTGTGACATCCTAAGACATCTAATGAACAATTTACCCTTACTATACAATGAGGGTAATATTCCTAGGAAGTAAAATCACTTATAGATAATTTGTTAAGTTAAATCAAAAGGGATTTTTCCCAACAATCTCCCCCTATTTATCTTAACAAAATTTACAGATTGTTTAAAGTGATTTTACACATACTTTGACATAAACACAAATACAAACAAAACATACATTGACAATAAGATATGATAGAATGAAATATATCTGATTTGATATAACTGAATGTTTATCAGAGTAAATTACCCAAGTCATGAATTACTTTTTCTTCTTGAGAAAAGTTGTCAAGGTCTCATAGACCTTCCTGGATTTCCTCTCTACATATTTGAAATTTGCTGGAATGGCTTTCTCTGGATTCTTCTGTATTTTCTCATGTCCCTTGAAAAGCTTTTCCAGATCAGCTTCTAGTTCAGGATACACATCACTGAGCTTTGATCCCAAACTGATGCCTTTAACAGTCAGAAAGTTGATCTCTTCCAGGTCTATATCCTCAGCATCAGGATCTGGAACTATGAAGGTTGACTGAGGAATGCCTGACACTGGAGATGTTTTAAAAGTAATCTTTCTTTTCTTCTGATATGGCAGGTCTTCTAAATCTTGACTGATTCCAAGACCTTTTGTACCTTGCTGCCCTTTCTCATCCTTGAATTTAGCCTGAGGGTTCTTTGCAACATAATTAGAAAGATCAAACAGAGTGCTGGGAATCTTGAATGCCTCTTCTAATTGTTCTTTTTCCACAGCCTCTTTACCCTTATTTAGCCTTTCAATGAACATCCTTCTCTTTTCTTCATGTTCCCTTTGAGATGGTTCATAGTCATCTTGATCTCTTCTTCTACTCTCATCCATGACTTTATCCAACTTTGGATCATGATATTCCTTCCATTTATCTTCAGGCATTTCTACCTTCTCATAAGTTTTGTTATAGGATTTATCCTTCTTGTACATTTTTCTTTGTTCTTTTGTATACCTCTCCCAGATTGGTATATTTCTTTCATATCCTCTTCCTCTTATATCCCTTCCTCTGAAATTTCTTCCTTTCCCTCTTCCTCTGTATGAGGGTCTTCCTCTGAAGGCAGGTGCTTGGGCAATTGGAGTGGGTGCTGGAGGGAGCTGAGCTGGTGGTGGAGATGATTATACAAATTCAGGTACCTGGTCAGCAGACTCAGATATGGAATAGATGCAGAGACCTGGTCAACAAGCTTGACCGGGGATGGTGCTGTTGGTCCAGAACCCTTGTGTCTCAGGGGTGGACAGTTCAGTGGACTCATGTTGTTGTAGCACACTCTTTAAGTAACCAATGTCATCTGAAAATAAGTCACTCTCCCCCTGTCTTGATGACTCCCCCTGTATTAGAGGCATGGTTCTTGGAGGAGAGAAGGATTCATGGAGTGGGAAAAGCTTGGAGGTAATAGCAGGCTCTCCTTCAGAGGCAAAGGGCAGAGGGAGAGCAGTAGTGTATACTGAGTCTTGAGGTGGTCTGTTGATACACTTCTCCCCCTGCTTTATATCGTTGAGAAAAGACATCAACATGCAATACCGACGATCTGATTTCTGTATCAATTGCCTTTATTTGAGCAGTGATGTGACGCAACCGTCTGTGTTGAGCACATAACTTTCTATAACAGTCGTTCGAAAAATCCAGGTAGAGAGAACTGAATTGAGAGAGCAAAGTCTCTAGAGCTAGGTCAACTGCTTCGACAAAATCTCTGTGATTTGGAAAAGACACCATTGATGTCTTGTGAGTACCTGCACTAAAACAGAAAGAGAGAAGTAGAAAGGAAAATAGAGGAGAGTGAAAGGGAAAAGTGTCGAAAAGAATAATAAGGTCGAAAGCCTGAGTTGCTTTGAGTAGATGAATCATCGCAACTTAGGGTTATATTTGAGGCAACGTCGAAAAGAGATTAATTCAGCGTGCCAAAACATGTCGATGCCGCTTCTGCACGTGCTTTGCATAGTCGACGTAATGTCGATAGGAATTCGACGTGGCTCCGAATATAGTCAACAACCATGATGTCGACATAAGCGTCGATATTTATTCGATGCTACATCGAGTGCTATTTGAAGGAACTGTCCCAATCTGCTCTCGAAGCAGACGTCGAGTAGAAATTGACAGTGTGTCGATTTGTATTCGACGCAACTCTGAATAAATATTTACAATTTTCCTTAATTTTTTTGCTGTTTTTCCCAGTAATACTTTTCTATGGAAAATAAGTCTGGATACATAATATAGTGGGAGTGACCTAAAGAGATCCATCAAGCATTCCCAGTGCATTGATGAAGAACTTGTGTTTGCTTTCATCAAGTGGCTTAGTGAAGATGTTAGTCCTTTGAATATCAGTGGAAATGTATTGAAGGTTGATCTTACCCTTCTCAACATTGTCTCTGAGAAAGTGGTGTCTTATCTCTATGTGCTTAGTTCTGTTGTGGAAAACATAATTGGAAGCTATAGAAATAGCACTAGAGCTATCACAAAATATTGTGGAATTGACAAGTGAAAAGTCAAATCTAACAACTGATTTTGCATCCACAGTATTTGTGAGCAGCAACTTCCTGCAGCTATATACTCAGCTTCAGCTATAGAAGTGGAGATTGTGGTTTGCTTCTTGCTAAACCATGAGATCAGTCTAGCACCCAGGAACTGACATGTTTCTGAGGTACTTTTTCTATCCAGCCTGCATCCAACATAGTTTGCATTTGAATAACCAACTAATTCAAATCCAAATTCAGCTGGATACCACAAGCCAAGTTCAAGTGTACCCTTGAGATATCTGAGTATTCTTTTTACAGAACTCATGTGGGATTCCTTGGGGTCTACCTGAAACCTAGCACATATATAGGTAGCAAACATTATATCTGGTCTGCTAGCTGTCAGGTAGAGAATAGAGCCAATGATTGCTCTATAATTCTTCTGATTAAAGGAGTTACCTTTTTTCATCTCTATCTAAAACAACATTAGTAACCATGAGGGTTTTCATGACAGAGGCATTTTCCATCCCAAACTTCTTGATGAGTTCTCTGGTATACTTGGATTGAGATATGAAAATGCCATATGCATTCTGCCTTACTTGAAGGCCTAGGAAATAGGATAGTTCCCTCATGCTACTCATTTCAAATCTTGACTGCATTAGGTAAGCAAACATTTTGCATAGATATTGATCAGTTGACCCAAATATGATGTCATCTACATATATTTGTACTAGTAAAAGCTGATTCTTATGTGCTCTGGTGAAGAGAGTTTTATCCACTTTTCCTCTTTCAAAGGAGTGTTCCAGAAGGAAAGTGGGTAAGGTCTCATACCAAGCTCTTGGAGCTTGCTTGAGGCCATACAGTACTTTATCCAACCTATATACAAAAAGGGAAAAGATGGATTAACAAAACCTGGGGGCTGCTCCACATACACTTCTTCCTGAAGAGTTCCATTTAGGAATGCATTCTAACCGGGCCTTACCGCCCAGAACCGCCGCCTTGCGGTGATCCCTCCACTCGAGGAGGACTCCACCACAAGACACTAATTATGCCGGCTAATCATTCATCCAGGCCAACCACATAATAAAAAATAAATGAGATATTCAAAGAATTACCAGTCCACACAATCACAGAATACTTTTAAAGATTAAAAGCTTATCCAAAATGAGATAGAATAAATAGGATAGAGTACTGTAACAATAATAATCAGAGTGCGGAAAAGGGTAAAATGGGCTTATGCCCGATACAACATATTTTTTTTGGATCTCTCCTAACAAAGATATAATAATCCAGACACTCGCACGGTTCGACGCCCTCACGAATATAAATCTCTCTCCTCTGCCGTGGGTAGATGCGAAGAGTTGGAATATGACGAGGGCTGCTCACTGGTGCTCGTCCTGCTGCTGCTGAAACTCCTTGGTCGGGCCTAGCCTGCATGTCCTGCTCCGTCATCGTGTTGAGGGTCCGCTCTTCTGGGTGCTCCTGTAATAATGTGGTCCACCGACCATCAGTCTATACGACTCAACATGTTCCTCACCGCCTCCACCCGTGACTCCTAAGCACCATGCGGGAGGAGGAAGCGAAGGACAATAAAGGGTAAACAAGAAAAGCAGGTGATAGTGGTCTATCTAACACAATTATGAATAAGAATAGTCTACTTCTAGCAAACCTACCAGTACGTTCATGAAGTAGAAATGTAAAATATCTAAACAGTTCTATAATGGTAGAGTAGTGCTAAACATCTAACAAAATAAAATAATAGAAAGGTAGGCAAGGAAGTGCAGATATAAAAGAAACAGCTATAAAAATAACCTTAGCTTATATGCATACACTCACAAGCACATAAGCTAAGGGACCTGGCACACAGGTAAACTCATCGTATAAAGGAGCCCATACTAGTTTATACGTTGAGGTCTTGTTTTATGCAATAATTCTATGCTATGCTATGCAGTGCAATGTAATGAAATGATGCAACCCACCCACTCGACTCTATACGTACAGACCTTTTTGGTTGTTCCCTCTATTCGAGTGTAACAACTCAGGTACCCTATCATGGCAAACGAGGGCAGTGGATCGGGCTTGTCCACTTCTAGGCTATACTCAACCTCTCCCTGCCTAGACCTTTCATACGCCCCTGAAGGACACACCAGGGTATCCGCGTACTAAGAATAAA
Source organism: Dactylorhiza incarnata (assembly GCA_033032865.1). Lineage (NCBI taxonomy): Eukaryota > Viridiplantae > Streptophyta > Magnoliopsida > Asparagales > Orchidaceae > Dactylorhiza > Dactylorhiza incarnata. Next base: position 2,123,921 of record JAWHQI010000293.1, read on the forward strand.
CACACCTCTAATGTATTTCATGGAGCTTCCCGCTCATCGAATTATCTAGTCCTTCCTATGCACACAGAGCCTACCACTCGCAGGACTAACCTCGCCCTTTCTAATTCACCGAGCTTACCGCTCGTAGGACTAACCTCGTTCTTCTAATATACTGAGCCTATCGCTCGCAGGACTAACCTCGCCCTTCTAATATACTGAGCCTATCGCTCGCAGGACTATTCCAGTCCTTGTACCATTTTGTCCCAAATTTGGGACGATGTTTACAATCTCAGATTCTCCTACTTACTACCCTTGTCTACCGTTTAGTTATGCTTAGAAGTTTTAGGGTAAATCCTGGACTTCCCGTGGACTACCCGGTGAAGGGCTCGCAGCGGTACTAGGAAATGCGATGGTGGCTGAAGCCCAAACCCCCCTTTCCAGGATATTTACTCTTATTAGTGACTACCCAGTCTTATATGCCCATTTGCTCTCTAACTGCTCTAAAATCCTAGGATGGATTACCATTTGACTCAGGCGGACGAGCATCGGTGTTCAATCGAACACCGAAACCATGCTTCTCCTAATGACCGGCTATTTCTTTGTGTTATCCCTCAATCACAACTGAACCTCTTGATAGGTCACTCCTCACCTCCCATAATAGGTCCTTGTCCATTCCTGTTATTGCTGGTTTTATTAAACGCACCCCCGTCTTTACTTCCGATGAGTGCCTTGGTGATTAATCCTCTAACCTAACTAGGCACATGCAATTCTCTTAGAGTTAATAACTCTAGGGGTGGTGACCATAAGTGAGGGGGTCCAAATCTATGTTTTCAGTTTTTACTATTCACAGACCGACATACCTTAGTGTGAAACCCCATGTCCCACAAGTTGGACTATATGAATAATAACTGAAAGTGCACATTTAACCTCACTAGAATTCTCTAGAGGGGGGGGGGGGTGAATAGAGATTTAAAATAATTTTGTGCAAAGTTAACAAATATATATATATATGTATGTGTAATGTTCACAGAATTAAACTTCCCACACACCAACAAGAATTAAGCAAGTAAAGAAATAAATTGCAAGAAGAAAACCACTGCACAACACAAAGAAATATAGTGGTTCCCCAAACTTTGGGTAGTCCACTCTTCTACCCCCTCGGTAGGAATTCACTATCTTGTGCTGAGTCTTTTGATAAGGAGCTCTTAGAACCAGCCTGAGTCTTTTGATAAGGAGACTCTTAGAACCAAACTGAGTCTTTTGATAAGGAGACTCTTAGAACCAGTACAACTGAATTTTTTGAAGAGAGATTCTAAAAACTCTTTTACAATGTTTGAGAATGAAATAAGAAAGAGAAGAAGAAGTAGAAGAAGTAATTGAAACAAGAAAGAATCTTCTTCTTAGTAAGAAGATTAGAAGAACAAGAAATAGTAAATGAAATCTCTCTTCTATAGTGAGAAGGAGATTGTAGGCCTTTCTCTCTTTCAATGAGAGCTATCAGATATTGCAGCAGTATGGCTTCAGAATGAGGAGAAGAAGAAAGCTTGATCTTTGCTGCAGCACTATTTCTCAATTCTCTCTCTTTTTGCTTGAGAGCTTTTCCTCTTTTTCAAATGTATATGGTGGATCACTAGACTGTCATTCTCTGCCGACCTCCTTCTTATTTATAGCTCTGTTCATTCAAATAATACTATAGGAGGATAATCAATTAGCAGTCAGAGAAATAGAAAGAGGGAAATGTCTCCATAATAATTATTTCTGTAGAAGGAAAGAATTTATTCTGATTTCAAATAATGTCCAAATAAATTTAATCAAATTAGCCAAGAATCAATTAGAAGGAAAGAATGATTCAGAACGGCTATAACAGAATAATATCATTCCATACAAATCAGATCTACCGAAAGAAGGAAAGAAATCTGGCGTGTTTTTGAATTTGACATATTAATTGACGTGCGTCGATTACTATTCGACGTAAGCGTCGAATTCATCCTGCCTGGACGTCGAGAGGAGATAAGGAAGGTGCGTCGACTTCACTAAATGCGTCGACTAGAAGTCAGAGTAACGTCGACATAGGATGCATCGAATTCTGTTTAGAGTCCCTTCGACTCATTCTGAGAGGAACGTCGACTACGTTTCGACGTTGCGTCGAATACTATTCGACGCATATTTACTTAACCTATTTTTTCATTCTTAGAATTTATATTCTACTCATTTTAGGGGTTAAGATAAATCATTTCCCCAACAATCTCCCCCTATTTGTCTTAACCCTATTTAGAGAGAAATTGTATCTGCATTTAATCAACTCAGCAAGGCATTCATATAGATCAGAAATATGTCAAGCAACCAGAGGAAATCATATAACAAATAATTGTCTTTCACAAGATTTAAACTAGGAACTTTTTGTTATACATGAAGTTGACAAAAGCAGAATAAAGTTTCCTTGATAAATTTTCAATAGCATCAAACATATAACCCCTGGCTTTATCAGGATGCTTCTGGACATTTCTGATGATTGTGTGCAGTTTCTCCAGGATTTTGTCACCATCAGGGAGAGTGTCATTTATAGAGTAGCCTTTGCTGATGATAATTGCTGCCTTTTCATCAACCATCTCAATTGTGATGTTTTGAGGTTTCTTTTGTGTAGGCTTGGGCTCAGGTGGTCCTTTGTTGTCAACCTTTGGCCTATATTCTCTCTTCTTCTCTAGTTCCTGTTTCTTAGGGATCTCTGGCATCTTTTCTTTCCCTTTCCAGTTTGAACTATGCCATTTGTGTAATCCTTTTGGCCTTTCAGGCTTCTTATAGGGGATGTAAACATCTTCTGAACATCCTACACCCCTCTTGTGCTTTTGTCCTTTTTCTAGGATAAGCCCTGCCTGAGGATTTTTCTTCTGATAAGCTTCAGCATCAAACAATTTCTTTGGAAGTTTGATGAATGGTTCAGCAAGAATTTGTTCCTTGGTCATTCCCTTGTTGATCTTCTCCATAAAAGCATTACTCTTATCTTCTACATCTTTCATAGCTGCTTCATATTCGTACAACTCTCTTTCTCTTATTTCTTCATGCCTCTTTTCCATGTCAGGGTCATGGTACTCCTTTACAGGGCTGTTAGGAGTGATAATAGGCATCTTTTCAAACCTTTTTATCTCCTCACAGGTTTTTCTATAGTTCTTCTCCTTTGCATACTCTTTCCTTTCTTCTTTGGAGAATTTTTGCCAGTAGGGGATGACTTCTCTTTTTCTTTTTATTTGTCCTCCTGGACTTTGCCTAGGTAGGATTTGAGTAGGTGCTTTAAGCTGCTCAGTAAGTTTTGTTACTGGTGGAGGTAGAGGTAGCAGTGGAGGTAGAGAAGAGGGTTGAAGTGGTGGTAGAGGCAGAGGTGGTGATGAAGGTAGAGAAGGAGATGGGGTTTTCTCTTTAGAAGGATATGGTGGAGAAGGAACTTTTGCAGGAAGGGGAGTTTGTTCTGCAATGGAAGGCAGAATGTCCTCTGGTAGGGCAGTCTCTGCTGAAGAATGTTTGTCTCCTTCAATATCTTCTGGAGGAATATCCTCAAGTAGGGGTATCTTCATTTTGATATAGCTGGCAGAGAAGCCAGGAGAGTGATGCTGAAATTCTTCCACACATAGAGGTGCATCAATCCACACTTGTCCTTTCCAGTCATCAGAGGTGGCTGCTTCTTCCTCCCCCTGGACTTCTATGTTCTTTACCACAACAGTCTCCCCCTGAATATATGGGGCATCTACCCTGAATGATGAATCTACAGCATGGTCTCATTCAGTATGGTAAGACGAGGTTTCACCAAAAGGATTGTTGAAGGTGTAATCAGAGTGATTTGAGAAGATTGGAGCCTATTGTAAGAAAAGGAGTTGGAGAAATATTTTAGAGATAATATTTATAGTTTAGAGAAAAATAAAAGATTAGCCCTGAGCTTCAAGAGAGATAGATAACCTGACAGGAGGGGTTTCTGGAGCAACTCTCCCCCTGGTTTATATCCTTCAGAAAGGATGTAAACCCTTTTGGCGACAGAGGTTGTTCTTGAAGAAGAACATGAAGCTCAGGAAGAGAAGCAGAGAGGTTGGCCAATTTGGCTTCACAGGTGGCGAGCATGGCGGCACACTCATTGGAGAAGTTGGTCAGACGTGTCTGGAAATCATTCACAAGTTGTTCCAGAGCATCGTTTAATGCTTTGATGAGAGTAGATTGAGCAGGAGTTGGCGCCATTGAAGCAGAGAGAAAGGTAGAAGATGAATATTTTTGGCGGTTTGGGAGAGTATGAGTTATGGAATAAGAGATATTATTTAAAGAAGATGAAACGTCGAGAAAGGAAACAGAAATCAAGGTATATCTGGTAATCCAATCGTCAACAGAGGAAGGAAAGATTTGATTCTAATTTTAACATGAAGTCGACGTTACGTCGAATTGTTGTCGACGCATGGTCGATGAGTCAGAGTACCTATGACATTGGTCATTGATGTCGACGTATGCGTCGATATGTAGTTGACACTCAGTCGACTTTTTGTCATCCTAGTGTCCTGTCGACGTGATCGTAGACTTGCGTCGAGATTAAATCGACGGTACGTCGATAAGGGATCGACGTAATTTGTCTGTAAGAATTCAATGCTAGCGTCGAGTTCCTCTCGACGGTGCGTCGATATGTAATCGACGTATCTTCAAGTGTTCTCTAAGTTTTTTGAATCCTTTTAGATTTCCCCCAACAATGGTGTTTACAGGCTTCCATCAAGCATTCTTAAGGTGTTGATGAAGTAAGTATGCTTAGTTTCATCCAAGGGTTTTGTAAAAATGTCTGCTCTTTGACTGTCTGTAGGAATATATTCTAAGGTTATCTTACCTTTTTCTACATTGTCTCTAAGGAAGTCATGTCTGATCTCTATATGTTTGGTTCTACTATGAAGGACTGGGTTGGATGCAATGGATATTGCACTAGAGCTATCACAATAGATCTTTGAGTTATTGACTTCCAATTTGTAGTCAAGAAGCTGATTTTGCATCCATAGGATTTGTGAACAACAGCTCCCAGCAGCTATATATTCAGCTTCAGCTGTTGAGGTTGAGACTAAAGTTTGTTTCTTACTAAACCATGATATTAATCTGTCACCTAGGAATTGGCAGGTACCAGATGTGCCTTTTCTATCAACCCTATATCCAGCATAGTCTGCATCTGAGAAACCTATTAATTCAAAGTTGGTTTCTGCTGAGTACCACAGACCTAGTTCAGGGGTTCCCTTGAGGTATCTAAGAATCCTTTTTACAGAGGTGAGATGGGATTCTTTTGGTTCAACCTGAAATCTAGCACATATGCAGGTGGCAAACATAATGTCATGTCTACTAGCTGTTAGATAGAGAAGGGATCCTATGATTGCCCTATATGTCTTTTGATCTACTGATTTTCCCTTATCATCCTTTTCTATAATGGCATTAGTTGCCATAGGTGTTTTCATGGTAGATGTTGATTCCATACCAAACTTTTTGATTAACTCTTTAGTGTATTTAGATTGTGAGATGAAGATTCCCTCACTACTTTGTTTTACTTGTAGCCCTAAGAAATAAGAGAGTTCTCCCATACTACTCATTTCAAATTTAGATTGCATTAGATTAGCAAATCTTTTACAAAGTTTGGGATGAGTTGAGCTAAAGATGATGTCATCTACATAGATTTGAACAAGAAGGAGTTGATTTTTATGGGTTCTAGTAAAAAGTATTTTATCTACTTTTCCTCTTTCAAAAGAATTTTCTAAAAGGAAGTTAGAGAGAGTTTCATACCAAGCTCTAGGTGCTTGCTTAGGACCATAAAGTGCTTTGTTAAGTCTATAAACAAAGTTAGGAGAGGAGGGATTGACAAAACCTGGTGGTTGCTCTACATACACCTCTTCTTGAAGATCACCATTCAGAAAAGCACTCTTGACATCCATCTGGTAGACTTTCATCTTCATGAAAGCTGCATAGGCAAGAAAGAGCCTGATTGCTTCCAGTCTGGCTACTGGAGCAAAGGTTTGGTTGTAGTCTATTCCTTCTTCTTGTCTGTATCCTTGTGCTACAAGTCTTGCCTTGTTCCTGACAATTACTCCAGTGGAATCTAGTTTGTTTCTGTATACCCTCTTTGTACCAATAACTGGGTTGTTTCTTGGTCTCTCAACTAGGTTCCACACTTTGTTTCTCTCAAATTGGCTTAGTTCTTCTTGCATGGCTATAATCCAGTGAGGATCACAATTTTCTTCCTCAAATTTCTTGGGTTCAACTTGAGATAAGAAGCATTGGAGACTTGGTGTCTTGTTCTTACTCTAGTATTGGGGTCTCCAATTACTTGGGATTGTGGATGATTTTTCATATTGATCCCTGTCCTGCTTGGATTTGTCAGAGGTTCTTCTTCCACATTAACAATGGGATCATTGTCCAACTGTTCTTCCTGAACCATGTTCTCTTGTGGGTGTTGGTTTTGATTGCATTCTTCATGTTCTTGTTCAGACTCCTCACTTGGTTCCTGTAGCTGGTTTTCTTTTCCATTATCTGTATTCTCTAGACTCAGTTGATCAAGCTGAGTCTCTATGCTGCTGTTTTCCTGTGGAAAAGAACTGGTGGGAGTTTCCTCCCCCTTAAACATCATGTTAGTTTCATCAAATATAATGTGCATGGATTCTTCAATTTTGAGAGTTCTCCTGTTATAGCATCTGTAAGCCTTACTAGATGATGAGTACCCCAGAAATATTCCATCATCAGACTTCTTGTCAAACTTGGCAAGATGATCTTTCCCATTATTCAGAATAAAGCAAGCACATCCAAAAATTTTAAAGTATTTAACAATGGGAGTTTTTCCCTTTAGGAGCTCATATGGAGTTTTTGACTTAGTTCTATGAATGAGGCTTCTATTTAGAACATAGTTTGCAGTGTTGACTGCTTCAGCCCAGAAGGTTTTTGGTAATCCTGATTCTACAAGTAGGGTTCTTCCTGATTCAATTAAAGTTCTGTTCTTTCTTTCAGCAACTCCATTTTGTTGAGGAGTTCTGGGAGCTGAGAAACTTTGTTTGATACCTATTTCCTCACAAAAACTACAAATTGACTGATTTTCAAATTCAGTCCCATGATCACTTCTGATAATTGAAACATGTGTATTGAACTCAGATTGAATCTGTCTTATGAATCTTGAGAGAATCTTATGGGTTTCAGACTTAGCCCTTAGAAAGAATACCCAGCTAAACCTAGAATAGTCATCTACAATGACCAAGGTGTAAGACTTTGCACCTAAGCTCTGAGTGGATATGGGACCAAAGAGATCCATGTGCAGTAAGTAGAGGATCCTAGGTGAGTCATCTTTACCAATTGGTTTGAAGGATGACTTGGTCTGTTTTCCTAGTTGGCAAGGTCTACATGGAGAGTCCTTAGAGAATCTACCCTTTGGTAGGCCTCTGACTAGGTTATTCTTTGATAGTTTACTAATTGTTTTGTAGTTTAGATGACCCAGTCTCCTATGCCATAATTCACTTTTATCAATAATATTGTTGAACAAACAGACTTCTGTGGGTGAAGAGCTAAAATCCACTATATATACTTTCACTTTTCTAATTCCATTGAGTATTATGACACCAGTCTTGATATCAATAATATGGCAAAATAGTGTGGTGAATTTTACCTCATACTTACCACTGTCACATATCTGACTTATACTTATAAGATTGTGCTTCAGTCCTTTGACTACTGCCACATTCTTGAAGGTGACTTTCCATTCTTTGAAATCTCCAAAGCCCCTGGTTTGGCCACAACTAGAGTCTCCAAAAGTCACTAATGGTCCAAGTCTATCCTCAAAGTTGATTAATAGGTTTTTGTACCCTGTCATGTGCATGGAGCATCCACTGTCCAAGTACCACACCAGCCTGGAGATGTGATACATCTGCACATAAAATTTTAAACATTAGTTTGGACCCTGCTAAGCTGGGGTCCCTTCCTCCCAACAGTGAAAGGTTTAATGAAAGAATAAGTGGGTTTTTCAGAATATCCTTCCTCCTTTAGGGGTATTGGCTTATCATACCAATTGTCTTTGGTAATGTTGCAGAAATAGTGTTCATAATAAAAGGAAATGGATTGAGAGGACTGTTTGGAAGAGGAGATATTTCTGTCAGATTGGTTGCGTCGATATGAATTAGACGTAGGCTATGGTTGCGTCGATATGAAGTCGACGTATGCTCAAGGTTGCGTCGAGTAGAAGTCGATGCTTCCTTCATTCTGTGTTCACTTTTAGTCGAAGCATGGGAGAAGTTGCGTCGGGTAGAAGTCGACGCACTTTGGTGTAAGCGTCGATTAGAAATCGACGCACGTTGATACGAATTCGACGCATGTTTATTTCTTTTCTGAGGATATTTACCTAGGATTCCTTTATATGTAATGAGATTATTTTTATTAAAGACAGTGGTTGTTTCTGGATTTTCATGTGATCTTTCTCCTGTCAAATGATTCTCCCTAGTGAAGTGAATGGGATGTCTCCAGACAGATTTGCTAGGTGATTGAGGTTTGGGTTCTAAGTCAGTATTATATTCTAGTTGTCTAAATCTATCAGTGAGATTTTTAGAGATATTTTTGAGCTTCTGACTTCTGCCATTTAGAGAGTCTTCAAAGGCTTTTGCCTTTGCTAGCTCATTTCTCAGTGCTTGATTTTCAGTATTGATTTTATCTAGTTGCTCCTCTGAGAGTCCTAGACTGAGCTCATAGTTTTTATATTGTGTATTTATTTGTTTGAGATTGTTTAGTTCATTTCTTAGTTCTTTACTTCTTTCTCAGATTTGACTAGATCTAAACAGAATTCTTTGAAACTATTTTTGAAATCAGTGGAAGAGAAATCTATATCATCAAATATATTTACCAGAGATGTATCTTCAGGCTTTTCAGTAGCCATCAAACAGGTTTCCTCTTGCTTAGCCTCTTCTTGATCATTTTTAGATGAGGTACTCCCTTCAGATTCTGAATCACTCCATGATTGAGCAATGAATCCTTTCTCTTTCTTTTTCCTCTTTAGATCTGTTCTTTTCAGATCTTTCTTATTGCTGATCTCTTTAAGAAATTCAGGTGCAATGTGTCCAGGTTTCCTGCAAGAGTAGCATATAATCTCTTTAGTAGGTGTTTTATCATACCTGGTTTTTGAGTCTCTACTTCTGGATCCTTCTGTTTTGATCCACTTCTTGAACCTTCTGGCCAGTAGACTGATCAACTCCTCATCACTTGTAGAGGATTCACCTTCAGTAGCCTTCAAAGCAATACTCTTTTCTTTTGAGAGTGGAGGAGCTTTTTCTTTCTCTTCTTTCTGAGCTCTTGTTTTCAACAATTGTTCATAAGATCTTAATTTACCCAACAGAACATCTGTTGAGATTTCTCTTTGACTTCTGGAGTCTTTGATTGGCCAGATTCTTGAATCCTAAGAGCTAGGGAAGCAAGTTAGTAATTTGTCATTTATCTCAGTGAGAGATATGTCCTTCTCAAGTGTTTTTAGTTCATTTACTATGAGGCTAAATCTGACATACATATCAACAACACTTTCACTTTCTTTCTTCTGGAAGTTTTCATATTAAGAGATGAGTAATGCTTTTCTATCCTTTCTCTCATCAGCACTTCTCTCTACCATTTTAGTGAGAGCTTCCCATATTTCCTTAGCTGACTCACAATCAGCAATCTTTTGGAAGATATCATCTGAGAGGGTTGAGACTAAGATGTTCATAGCCTTGGCATCACATGCTTGGGCTTTCTTTTCTTCATATGTCCATTCAGACTTTGGAGCAAGTGTTTCAGTTACTTTTCCACTTGAGTCCTTTCTGAATGGCTTGGGGGGGGGGGGGGGACCTGTCATGACAACATTAAACAATTAATCATCAATAGAGTTTAAATAAATTCTAATTCTTGTTTTCCAAAGTGCAAACTTTTCAAGGTTGCAAATTGGTGGTCTGGTGGAAGCATAATCTTTGATTTGTGCCATGTGAAAAATAGTTTTTAGAAATATATATATATATATATATATATATAAAAATAAGAGGTAGGATCTTTTTGATCAAGGGGTTACCCTTTTTAGATCAACCTAGCTCTGATACCAATTAAAAGTGCACAATTAACCTCACTAGAATTCTCTAGAGGGGGGGGGGGGGGGTGAATAGAGATTTAAAATAATTTTGTGCAAAGTTAACAAAAATATATATATATATGTATGTGTAATGATCACAGAATTAAGCTTCCCACACACCAACAAGAATTAAGTAAGTAAAGAAATAAATTGCAAGAAGAAAACCACAACACAACACAAAGAAATATAGTGGTTCCCCAAACTTTGGGTAGTCCACTCTTCTACCCCCTTGGTAGGAATTCACTATCTTGTGCTGAGTCTTTTGATAAGGAGACTCTTAGAACCAGCCTGAGTCTTTTGATAAGGAGACTCTTAGAACCAAACTGAGTCTTTTGATAAGGAGACTCTTAGAACCAGTACAACTGAATTTTTTGAAGAGAGATTCTAAAAACTCTTTTACAATGTTTGAGAATGAAATAAGAAAGAGAAGAGGAAGTAGAAGAAGTAATTGAAACAAGAAAGAATCTTCATCTTAGCAAGAAGATTAGAAGCACAAGAAATAGTAAATGAAATCTCTCTTCTATAGTGAGAAGGAGATTGTAGGCCTTTCTCTCTTTCAATGAGAGCTATTAGAGATTGCAGCAGTATGGCTTCAGAATGAGGAGAAGAAGAAAGCTTGATCTTTGCTGCAGCACTATTTCTCAATTCTCTCTCTTTTTGCTTGAGAGCTTTTCCTCTTTTTCAAATGTATATGGTGGATCACTAGACTGTCACTCTCTGCCGACCTCCTTCTTATTTATAGCTCTGTTCATTCAAATAATACTATAGGAGGATAATCAAGTATCAGTCAGAGAAATAGAAAGAGGGAAATGTCTCCATAATAATTATTTTTGTAGAAGGAAAGAAATTATTCTGATTTCAAATAATGTCCAAAAAAATTTAATCAAATTAGCCAAGAATCAATTAGAAGGAAAGATTGATTTAGAACGGCTATAACAGAATAATATCATTCCATACAAATCAGATCTACAGAAAGAAGGAAAGAAATCTAGCGTGTTTTTGAATTTGACATATAAATCGACGCGCGTCGATTACTATTCGACGTAAGCGTCGAATTCATCCTGGCTGGACGTCGAGAGGAGAATAAGGAAGGTGTGTCGACTAAGGTGCGTCGACTTCACTAGATGCGTCGACTAGAAGTGAGAGTAACGCCGACATAGGATGCGTCGAATTCTGTTTAGAGTCACTTCGACTCATTCTGAGAGGAACGACGACTACGTTTCGACGTTGCGTCGAATACTATTCGACGCATATTTACTTAACCTAATTTTTCATTCTTAGAATTTATATTCTACTCATTTTAGGGGTTAAGATAAATCATTTCCCCAACAAAAACTAAGCATGAGGTCATCATAATTCCAGAGGTTTGTACTGATGTCAAGGTTCTAAGTACAAGTTTCTATAATATTCCAACAATTATAATTTATTAATTAATTTCCCAAGTCATAATTCAATTACTACCATGTGAAAGAAGTATGAAATTTACTTAGTTGATAATTCTAACAAAATTCCCATGGCTTCATACTGTAATAAAAAGTCCATGTACAAGATCCTATCATAATCCAGCAAGTATATATCATGTTATGAAATTCTCAAGTTATAAACTCAAATTGTACTTTGTGAAGGAAGCATGTCATATAATTAAAGATTTATTCTAATAAAATTCTCAGAGCTTCCTACTGATGTGAAAGACCTATGTGTAAAATTCTATAATAATCCAGTGAGTATATTTCCTGTTATGAATTTCTCAAGGTATTAACTAGATTTCAACTTTGTGAAGGAAGCATGACATATAATCAAAGATTAATTCTAATAAAATTCTCAGAGCTTCCTACTGATGTGAAAGACCTATGTATAAAATTTTATAACAATCCATTGAGTATATTTCCTGTTATGAATTTCTTAAGGTATTAAGTAGATTTCAACTTTGTGAAGGAAGCATGACATATAATCAAAGATTAATTCTAATAAAATTCTCAGAGCTTCCTAATGATGTGAAAGGCCTATGTATAAAATTCTATAACAATCTAGTGAGTATATTTCCTGTTATGATTTTCTCAAGGTATTAACTAGATTTTAACTTTATAGAGGAAGCATGATATAATAATCAAAGATAAATTCTAATAAAATTTCCTCTAACACATATTGATGAATCAAGGTCAGATCCAGAGACTCACAATTTTTCAACTTCTCTAAATCAACAAAATCCAATTATGAACCATGGTCTCTACATAGTAATTTACAAATGAAGTACCAAAATTCTTCATCTAAAAATTCTATAAAAACTACCAGAGGTATATAATGTCATCACAAGGTTATGTACAGATTATAGGTGCATGACTTAAGGTTCAAGAAGGTTGCCCAAGGAAAAGGAGAAAATCAACAGGGGTTCTAGTCGATCGACGGGAGGTCCCGTCGATCGACGAGAAGCCCATCGATTCCCATTTTGAAGGCCAGTCCCGTCGATTCCCATTTTGAAGGCCAGTCCCATCAATTCCCATTTTGAAGGCCAGTCCCGTCGATTCCCATTTTGAAAGTCAGTCCCGTCGATTCCCATTTTTAGGCTAGTCCCGTCGATTCTCATTTTGAGGCCAGTCCCGTCGATCAAGGGGATGCCCCGTCGATCGAGGGGATGCCCCATCGATCGACGGGATGCCCCGTCGATCGACGGGATGACCCGTCGATCGACGGGATGACCCGCCGAGTCTAACTTGGAATCTACACAACTTGTCCTATTTCTCTCTAATGGGGATGAACATTATAAAGACTCCATGGACAAATCCTCATGTATTTCCAGAGGTGATGTAATATTTCATCATAGAGGCATGATTAAATTTTTAGAGACTCACAACAAATAAAAAGGAGCTAGGATCACATATTACCCTTTTTGGGTTGTATGCAGACCACACCTTAGCCTTGACTCAAACATGCAAGTGGGTTAACCCAACATGCAGTGGCCCAAATGACCTACAATTTTAAACATAAGCTATACTTGGACTGGACCACCATCCAGAGAATTTTTGAGTGGATTTGGACCATTTTATCCCTGGTCTAGGCTATACATGATAAATGAAATGTCACACAAAATATTATAAAAATTATTTCCAAAAATTTCCAATTTTTGGCAGAGGTTTCTTTAGGGCATGCCTCATGCATGCATCAATTTTAGCTCATTTGGATCAACCAAATGAAGTGGGCACCCAAAATGGTGTCTAGAGCTCATAATGAACACCCTACACCAAAATGGGTGCCCATGGAGCTACAATGCTCCAAATGACTTCAAAAAAATTCCTATTTTTAATTAAGGACATAAGCTACAACTTTCATTCAGGGAGTAATTTCTGGAGAAGTGCCTAAGTAAGGTGAAAAGTTATCTAAAGTTGGGAGTCACATTAAGGACAGAAATTCTAACATCATTCAAAAGGGCACCTTTATTTGAACATACATATGGACTTTCCCAAACATGCACTAATCAAAATGAAGTAAAATTTTTACCAGGGGTTTAAGTTGTCATATTAAAGCCCCCACCAAAATTTGGGGTAATTTTAGGGACTTTGGACCATGTAATTTCCTTAAACATGGGAAATGAAATGTTTCCAAAAACTTAGGGCCAAGTGTGTACAAAAATCCCAATTTTTGGACAGGGAATAAGCCATGATAGGACCCATGCATGCCTAAATGTTCAGCTCATTTGGACCAACCAAATGAGGTGGACACCCGAAGTGGTGCCTAGGGCTCAAAATGAACACCCTACACCAAAATGGGTGCACGGGGAGCTACATTGCTCCAAATGACTCCAAACTAATTTCTATATTTTTTAAAATCATTATCTACAATTTTTATTCAGGGCACAATTTCTGTAGAGGCCTCTAAGGGCCTCAAATAATTTCTACAAGGTCCTGTAATATATGTGTGACAACATTTAATTCTCATTATTATATCCTAATGTGGTCTGCGGGTAGTAATTTGCCCAGGACCTATCGATCCTCCTTCATCTTCCCCAGCTGGCCGACGACTGCGATTGAATCGTCCCAGAGCACGTTTTGGGGCGGATTACAGCCAACTGAGGCCGTCGCCGGCCAAACCCCCAAGCCATCACCTCTGGCCGAGGTTTGGATATCGACCGGTGGTGAGAACTCAGCCGAAGGTGGCTGGAGTAGCTCTCCCGTCGTTCTCGTTTTCAAGCTTGAACATAAGAAAAACCAAAATGGTGAATCACCATTTCTTCATTGATTTTGAAAAAGGAAGAAAGGGGAGACTAGCACAGATGGAGGGGGAAATGAACTTAACTGGTTACGGGCTTGGCGGCGGGTGTTGTGGCGGAGGAAGATTTGAGCTCCATATCCGACGTCCATGGCTTCCTTGGTGTGGTTGAGATCGAAAACACTGTCTGAAGGGGGGGGCTTGAGTGCTTGGAAGTTTCTGAAGCTGGTAGTGGAGAGAAAATGAGGGAGGAGGGGGTATATGGCTGGCTACCTTTAAGGGCTCTCGGCCAGCCCCTTGGAAGCCCATTCTGGCCAACCAGCACCTCCTTTCTCTGCCCAAAACTGAAGGGAATTAATTCTCTAGCTCAGAGGGAGCTTGGGGAATGAAAATGGGGTGCCACTTGGCACCCATTCCCTAATCTCCTCCTCCATGCTTCCTTTGTCTTCTTCCCCTTCTTTGAATCAAAATTTCTGAAATTATTTCCACTAAATTCGAAATTTCAGAGGGCTTAGGGTCTATTAGGTCCCCTTTGGGAGGTGTCCTTATGATGGTAGGTCCAATTTAATCATTTGAAGTCCAATTGACCTCATTTTAGAAGGTTTGACCTTATTTGGTCCAAGGTTGATCCTAGCCAATTTTGACCAAATTGGATTACCTCAAGGGTCCCTAGAGGCCTACTTTTGTAACATCCCCCAAACAACTAGACTCCTAAGTTGGTTTTATCATGACTAGGTTATGACAAAACCATCGGAGGAGCCCAAGACCATGTGAACTTAGGTGTGAAGGAGAAAACCCAATTGGTCTCCAAATAGCAATTTTCAGATACCAAGCCTAGGATTGGATTTAGGGGACCCACCTTGAACCTTGACCTCACCATAGCATCCCTAAACCATTAGGGGTCCTCTTGGAGCACCAAGGACCCATTGGGGTCAACCAAAGAGGCCAATTTGACCAAAGTCAACCTTAACCCTGAATTGGTCAAACTAACTCAATTAGGGTCAATTGGCCTCCACCATGCCAAATTGACCTTGCCCCTACCCTAATAGGGATACTAGGAACCTAAAGGACCAAAAAGCCCCATCATGGGACTTGCAATTTGACCAATTTACCCTAAGCCCTAATTTGGTCAAAGTGCCCTAAAAAGGGGCAATTCACCTTCACTTTGCCAAATTGACCCTACCTAGACCTTACTAACACTTAAGGAAAGCCAATGGATCCTAAGGCACCCATTGGGGTCAACCCAATTGTTCAATTTGACCAAAGTCAAACTTGCCCTAATTTAGGTCAAAATAATCTAATTTGCCCAAATTGGACCCAATCCACTTGGGCTAGACCCAATTGAGGTGGTCCACCACCTAATGGGGATTGAATTATGCTGAGGTGGCCATTCAATTTGAAGAGAATCGGCTAGGAGAGAGAAAATGGAGGTTTTCCCCAAATTGGAGAGAGAAAGAGAGCATTCATGGGGATTGAATGCAATTGACCATTCAATCCCTCCCCAATTGATGAGCATTCACCTTCTCCCTTCAGTTACAAACCAAACCTGGAGTTTCTATGGCCAGGGAGGCTGGATTAAGGGGGAATTAGAGGTGGCCGAAACCTCCACTAATGACATTAATGGCAATTGATGCCATGGCTCTCCCCCTCCCTCAATTGAGATCTTAAACACCTTCAGAGGAGTGAGAGGAGTGAAACCCCCCTCCTTCCAGAGAGAATCGTGCAGAGGAGACCTAGATCAGAATGGCACCAAAGGCACCACCACCGGTAATGGCAACTCGCCAGAATTTGCGCCACCAAGCCCCCACACAGGTCCAATTTGCCTCCTCTCCCTTAGTGCTAGATCTTATGATAGTTTGGGGCTTGATCCGAGCTCAATTGGGCTCGAATCGTGCTTCCGAAAGGGCTCGATTCGAGCTCTCTTTCCCCTCCTCTAAACCCTGATTCCGACCACCTCTGGCCGGCCAACCACCCCCTATCGCCGGGCACCACCTCAACGAAGGTGGTGGTGGCATTGGATGGCCGGGAAGAGGCACAGGTGGCCTAGAAATCATCCCACAAAGAAGCCCAGGACGGGCTGTCGCGCACCGTCCATCAATCGAGGACGATGACCATGAGTCATCAGATCTATCGTGATCAGCTATTCGCAGATTTAAATGAATATGTTATAATGTTATTTCTTTTTGAAAGTGAGGCCATTGCTGAATAGTCGATCTGAGTTCAGAGAAAATAGATAACTGATCCTTGAGAGATTGTTAAGCTGGAGAAGAAATTCGTCGAGCTAAAGGCCGAGTTCGTCGAACTGAAAGTTGAGTTCGTCGAAATGAATCTGGAGTTCATCGAACTGAATTAATTCGTCGAACACAATTTGGAGTTCGTCGAACTAAATTTGGAGTTCGTCGGACTGAATTAATTTATCGAACACAATCTGGAGTTCGTCGAACCGAATCTGGAGTTCGTCGAACTGAGAGATAATCTACTGAACTGGCTGGAGAACTGAATTCATTGAGCTGAGAAGCAATTTCATCGAACTGAAGCATGGCGTTCGTCGAACGCAGAACAAATTTCGTCGAACGCAGACTGAAGTTCGTCGAACGCTGAGACTTACACATTTTGTCACACTTCCTGCAGCATTTCATTTTAATTAATAAAAATACTAGATCACCTCTGATGAAAAAGTATCCAACATCAATATTGTAGCCCTTGGTGTGTAGGTTAAGTGAACATCTGTTTCAATTCGATAGGGGCACTGTAGCTCCCTATAGAGCCAAAATGGTGGGACTGGTCCCTAGGGTAGGGCAGTCACTCTTTCATGCATATCTTTTTATTGGCAGATGGTATGGCCTTGATATTTAAAACCTAGGCTAGTTACACCTACCCACACAACATACCCAAATATGGGATTTTTAGGACTTTTTTTTAAGGTTTTCCAATAATTTCATAAACCATAAATTAATTAATTAGTGGGTCAAATGACCTCTAATGCCCTCCCAATTTTGGTGGGTGCTCCTTAGGGTTATTGTATGACCTTGGTAAAACTCTCAGCCCAATTGGGACTGCTTTGGCTGGGTAATTTGTCAACCTAACTTGGGTCAAACTAGGTCAAATTAGGGTTTAATGTTCATTTAGGGGTATTGTGGTCAAATCTCATCACCATGAGGTGAAACCTTGGCCACTGGTTTAGTATCACCTAAAACACCCCCATGAGTGGTTTAGGGTGATGGGGAGATGGTTAAGCCCTAGGAACCTAGTTTTACCCCATGGGGTGCAAATAGAACTTTGTGAAGGCAATGTGGTCAAAAGCCCTTGAATGGCCATGGAACTTAGGGGATATGTTCATGGGGTGTATTTATGCCCTAGGGAATTTTGAGAGAATTTTAGGAGTATTAATTCTCCCTAAATTAGGTCATAACCCCTTTTGGGGAAATTTCTCATAAGAGATAATTACATGCTCAAATGGTCTTGTATGATGATGAAACTTTGGTAGTATCTTTATAATCATATTTTAGAACTCTGGTAATTTTTGTGTAATTTATTAAATGATTTAACCAGTGTTTCATTTACAAGACCTTTATGTTAGGAAGCTCTGTGAATTTTTATATAATTTTTGGAGACTTAAATCAGTAAGCTACTTCACAACTTATCTTATTTGGGATTTTCTTAAAGAATTCATTTAGGTGATAAAATGACTCCCATAAATTCTACAATTTTGTTAGTAGTCTTTTTTGATGTATAAAAGGGTCTGGTAATTTTCCCATAATTTTGGTGTAACTATTTTTGGTGGTTCCTTCATAAATTTACAAGTTTGGACAAATGTTAAATATTAAGTATAGAGGACAATTCCTTACAGTAAAAATATGATATACTATATTTGCTGTAATTTTGTCATCATAGATTTATCATAATTTTTGGGGAGCCATATCATGGGAGTTTTTTACACTTCATGTTCATTATTCTACTTGACAAGTGTTGGAGGAATTAAAATAAATGCTAAACAATTAAGGAAAAATATGATTCTCTGGATGTAATCTTATACTGTCATGATATATAGTACACTGCTAATAATCTAGGGTCATGGGGATGAGGATTTAGAGTACTTCTTCTCTTGAGCTTCATATAGTTAGATTGGTCTGCGTATAGTAAAACTGTGAAACTTAGGTATTTAGTGATCTGCTAAGTGGAAATGGTATGTAGTTGGTGTACATGGTCAGGATGAAGAAGTTGAGGTCACCAAAAGGAAGTTTATGTGAGGAGAGTGTACTTGGTGGGTTAAGGGTAAAGTTGTGCTAGGGATTGACGAAAGATCGTCTTACCCATAATGTGTCATAAAGCACCTAGGTTTAACTCAAGTGAAATGATAAGAGGTTATTCATAAGGGTAGTTATCAATAATATTAAGTGTCTTGAGAAAGGGAGCTTTGGGATATCATCCCATCACAGTTCCTAGTACCACTGCGAGCCCCTCACAGGGTAGCCCTCGGGAAGTCCAAGATTAACCGTAAACCATAGGAGTAAGATGTTATACAAGAGTAATTTAATAACACACTCACCCACACCCCATGGTTATGAGAGTTTAGTCGGTTTGGTGCTACGAGCTGTAGGCTCGGTGGTTGTAAGAGCGGGTTGATGATCCGGTGAGCTTGTGACTCAAAAGAACCCTTGACCGAACAAGTTAGTCTAGGTAGCTTATGAATTGGAGATCTTAGATAGTGTTCAATAGTGCATGTGCATAAGGTGGTGGGTCCTTAGTGTTGATGGTCGTTGCACCGACGTTGACACTTGGGTTCAGTAAGTGCGGATAACCCTTTACCAAAACAAGTCTGGTGGTTTAACCAGCAAGAGTTCGCAAGAGCTCCACTGTTGTCTTCTTAGCGTTGAGGCGTATGATAGGTCTAGGTTAGGTAGTGCAAATACCAACCTATAGGTGGGGGAGGCCCAACCCACCGCTTCCATTTGCCACTACGGGAGTATACTGGGAGTTTTGCTAGCTCCAAAAAGGGGGAACTAAAGGTCTGTGCGCATAGAGTCGTAGTGTGTGAGTTGCACTTGTGTGAATATAACATCCAACAGCAGTCCTTGCATGTCATAGCATAAACATTACATTTTAACCCCTACCCCTATCGTATAAATTGGTTATGGGGCTTTTTATACGATAGGTCTTGCTAAACGACCCCTTGGTCTATAGGTTTGTATGGGCATCCCTATAAATCAATGGTTACTTTTATATTATATACTTGTCTTTACTTACAGTTCTTTACTTGTTCTTTACCATGCTTTATTTATTGCTTCAGTTTTATATATTCACTAGTGTAGGGGTAGATATTCCTATAGTCTAGATCCACCGTCACCTGCTTTTGTTTTACCCCTTGCTGTCCTCCGCTTCATCCTTCCCGCACGGTGCCTAGGAGTCACCGGGGGAGGGGTGGGGGATTGGCTTAGTCTTTTTGACTAACGGTCGGTGGACCTTATCTTTTTAGGAGACTACGGAGACAAAGCAGCACTAGAGGCCGGTGCAGATGGAGGCGGGGCAGTCTAGCACGGGAGCACCGATGATAGGATCCATGAGTGACTTATTAGTTTTAGTAGATCATGCTTCCGCGAGTGAAATTGTAGTGAGGATTTGATGTATCGGGCATGAGCACTTATTATCTCTATCTTTTGTTTCAGTTATGTTTATGTGGACATCTCTTTATGATGATTTACTTTTCTATGTGATGTGGACTTGGCTTCTATAAGTTGTTTAAGCTTTACTTCTTTTGTGATCGATTTGGCCGGCAGAATCGGCGTTTTGTAGTGGCGACCTTTCCAAGTAAGGGTGTCACCGCAAAGCGACGGTTCTGGGCCTAAGACTCGGATGTATGAAAAAAAAGGGGTCTTACAAGTGGTATCAAAGCAGCGGAAGAACAAGTGGTATCAAAGCAGCGGAAGAACAAGTGCTATCAGAGGAAACCTCGATCCGAAGAAATGAAGTCCACAAAACATGGGCCACCACGCGCGAGCTTAGTTTGAGGACAAACTAGCATCAGAAGCAATGGTGTGCCCATAAGAGAAATCACATGAAAACGTCCACTCATAACTGAATGGTCGTTAGCTAAGTCACTTACGAATGTATTTTTCTTGTGTAGCCTGCAATGAACTTTACACCACAACATGGAGTTCCATCGACTCCAAACGTCGTCCCACCACCACCGGCTCCTACCCCATTCCAGCAGTCGGAGTTGGGACAGACACTGACTGCCATTCTGGAGACATTCAGGGCACAACAGGCACCGACTCCTCAGCAAAACCCCGGGGCCAACTGGCTGAGTATCTTTCGAGGTCTCTCCCCACCATCATATATGGGGACGGAGACCGTTATGAGGATTAAGGAGTGGGTGGACATCATGGAGGAGATGCTGACAGGAATTTAGTGCTCGACAGATATGGAGGTGCCACTGGTGGTCTCTTGCTTGGAGTCACATGCCAAGAGATGGTGGAAGAGGTTTCTGGGCACAACTTATGCGGGACTGGAGGCTACGGATGTTTCGTGGGATGATTTCAAGGCAGCACTGCTGGAGCATTTTGTGCAACAGTCTGTAAGAGACGAGCTGCAGGACAGGTTTTTGCAGTTGAGACAAGGGAGTAGGACAGTTCTGGAGTACCATCGGGAGTTTACCCACCTATCCCAATTTGCAGTGTCATATCAGCTGGATGACGCAGGATACGCAAAGAGGTTCTACAAGGGCCTTCATGATGAACTGAGGCAGGCCCTCCTCTTCATCTCCGACGATAGTATGACTAAGATCCTGGAGATGGCCAAGAAGCTGGAGGCAGACCGGCACCTTGTTCATGGAAGGAAAAGACCGATGGAGGACCAGGGACGGGGAAGCAGAAAGGACTAGCCGAGAGGTCGAGATGCTGGGGAAAGAAGGACGGAGGTCCGACCCCGCCAAGAGGAGAGGCAGGAGCAGAGGGAGCTGGTAGTGTTGGCTCCTCTGCCTCTACAGATGCGGGGGATGCCGAGGATTGGAGGAGGTGGGCCACCTCCATAGTGCTACCACTGCCACCAGACCGGGCACATCAGGAGAAACTGCCCATAGAGGAATGCACCACCAGCACTACAGGCTGCCCCCCAGGCCCAGCATCCCGGGGGCCAAGGACGTGGACGAGGTTGTGGATTCCAGGGCAAAGATAGGAGACATGATGGGGATTAGATGTACACCTTGGACATGGCACAGCTCCGGGGACCGGCAAGGGTCATTGTAGGCACTTTGAAGTTTTCTTATAATTATTAGCGCCCTATAAACCCTAGCTTACTCTAGCATTAAACTAAACAACAAAACCACTCAGGTTCTGTACGCGTTTGCGGCAAAACCGTGTACACTCTGTTTGACACGGGTGCCTCACACTCGCTCGCCTCAATAGAATTCGTAAATGACCTGGACCAAGTCCAACACTTTGAGGGCATCTACAGGAGGGTACGATTTCCAGACGGATCGGAAGTTCTAACAAACACCAAATGCAACATGAATGTGGAGATTGGAGGTAAACTGTTTGAGGCCCCGATGACTCTACTGAAGATGAAAGACTATGACCTAATCCTGGACATGACTTGGTTGTACTGGAACCACGCAAAGATCGATTGCCCGACAAGAAGGATCGTGTTACAACATGAAGATGACAAAGTAATGATCGAAGGTACTAAACCTGTTGGAACATGCTTTCCGCATCTTTTGGTTTGACAATAACAAATCCTATTGTATTTGATCATACTTGCATTGTGTTTATAGTGTGCAGGATCTTCAACATTCAATCCCCAAAGGAGTGTAAAAAAGAAAGACGTCGAAGCAACAATCAGGATGATTCTCTGTTGATACCGCGACGCGGTAACACTACCGCTGGTGCTAGCGGTCTGATAAAATGGAAACCGCTGAGAAGGAAACCGCTGTGAACGGAACTGGCGTTCGACGAATTGAAAGCTCAGTTTGACGAAATTACGTTCGAAGAACTACATGCTCTACCGCGGCGCGGTATGTCTACCGCCCGGCGGTATCTTTTGGAAACCTCTCGTCTGCAGTTGATTGAGGGGCAAATATGGAAGAAAATATTGGCTGAAGGAAGGTGATCTCACTATCGCGGAGCGTTAGCTTTGCCGCGGCGCACTAGGGGAATCTCAACTGATTGCGCTCAGAAGTTACCTTAATTGCAATGATTTGTGTGCGCGTCGTGTGTCTACCGTAGGGTGGTAGCTGCTGATTCTATTTACAGATGTGCGCTTTCTCCATTATTGCTGGCTGAAAGAGAACGAATCAAAGGCATATATTCAGAGCACTCGTGAGAGCCTTCTCCAAGCAGCCCAAAGAACTCCGTCAATGTTCGTGAACGCAAAGAACTTGAAGACCGATACGACCGCATCTACATCAACATCAAGTTCTTCTTTTGAGGGAGTTTCATATATATTTTTGTATTTATATTTTTATTCTATCTTTGTACTCGGTAGAGGAATTCGCCACACGACGACTAGGTCTGGGTAGGACTTAGGGCAGAAATTCACCTCGTGTTGGCGACTAGGTCTAGGGTGTAGATCTAGGGGGTGCTCGAGGCCTTTTTGGTGAGGGAAGGGCTAGAGCGGCTTGAGGTCTCATCTGGGGAGAGATAGGCTAAAGCCAACCGGTCCTTGGGAGAAGGGTCGGTATAGAAAACAAAAAGGGATTTTTATTCGTCGCCTCTTTCCAAGCGTCATTGGAAAAAGAAATTGTAATCTTAATTATTTAATGAAAATATGTATGCTTCTTCATCTCTAATTCGTGCTCTGTGATTTTCATTGTTCTAACGCAAAAGTATTTTCCCCGTCGCTAACGCCGAGCGGTAACACTACCGCTGGCGGTAACAGCAGAGAATTGTTTTCTCTCATAATCTCGAAAATTTTAAAACCCTTATTCACCCCCCCTCTAAGGGTGCCTACAGATCCAACAAGTGGTATCAGAGCCAGGTTATTCCAAATCGGCTTAACAACCGGTAATAATGGCGTCTCTTGAACATGATCTCGCTTCTACTAGTGGGGAATATTTTAACATAAATGAAAAAGTATTATCACCACCTTTATTTATGGGTAAAAATTATAAAGGGTGGAAAATATTAATGAAAGATTTTCTTAAGGCCTTAGATGAAAATTTTGGAATATTACTATTGAAAAGCCACCTAGCGTACTAACTAGAAACGAAATTGTTTTAAATGCAAAATCTATGAATAGTTTCTTTTGTGCGTTAGATCAAGATATTTTCAAACTTATTTATACTTTACCTACCGCTTATGAGATCTGGATTTTTCTTGAAAGAACTTATGATTCTCCTTCTACAGGTATGGAACAATCACAAGAACCGGAGAATATGCAAGCTTGCACAAGTCTTCAAGAATGCTCCTCTCATGACGGATCCATGAAGTGCACATCAAATGGAAGAGAAGAAGAAATACTATCTTCGGAAGAGGAGTGCCAAAAAAGATGTCAAAGAAACTATATATTCAAATCGTGCCTCTCCCGAAAGCAATGTAAGGAAATCAAATTCTATTTTTTGTACTTCTATTTCTACATTACAATTACTACAAACTACTAAACGTAAGATTAAGAAACTAAAAATGGCTAATGCAAAACTACTCTTAGAAAATAAAACTTTGAAAGCAAATGTGAATGTAGAATTCAAAAATGAAATATCTCCATCATGCTCTTCATTTGAAAACTATATATCATGTTTTGATTGTAATGATATTAAAGAAAAATACAAGGAACTTCAAAAGGAATTTATTTGTGTAAAAGAACACAATGAAAAACTGTCTTTAAAAAATTCATCGTTAAAAAATAATTGTGATATGTGCAAAAACTATAAAATTGAAATTAAAGAGATGGATGAAACTTTTGATGACTTTAGAAACGAATATAACAATCATATTGAGTCTATCGTATCCACTCTCAAAAATAGCACAATAGCCTATAATAAAGCAAGGCATAATCTTAAAGTTAAGAATTATGAATTGGAAACTAAAGTCAACTTGCTTAAGGAAATTATAAAGAAAAATTCTCAACACATAAATCAACAATTTAAAGCAAATTCCAAAAGCAAGTTAAATGTGAATTTTCATAATATTTCTAAGCCTAACAAAGGAATTGAAAAATATCAAATGCTTGAAAATGAAATTCCAAATCATTATCATTTACAACATCATCTTTCTCCCAACATAAACTTAAAGATAAACAAAATTTCCTATAAAGAATGTTTTGCAAAATCATCATGGAAATTTGACAAATAAAAATAATATTAAACCAATGTTTGAATGGCGGCCCAAAGTTAAAGATGAAATACAAACTCAAATCAAAAGGGCCCATTCAATCATATCTCCCCAAAAGCAAACATGATATATTTGGGTACCCAAAGGAACCGTCACACCCGGTCCTCTTTGGATACCTAAATCTCTCATTTATTAGTATCCAATCATTTGCATGTAGTAGAAATCAACTAAAAATGAAATATCATTATTCTACTTCATGATATGCCTAACCTATTTTTTTGTTTATTTTCTTTTTCTTTGAGCCATCATGATAAGATCACTTTATATAACTTGTGATATGATTTTCACATATTAAACCTAAATTCATTAATAAATCAAATTGAACACAATTGAATAAAAAGTCATATAAGTGATCTAATTATCTTTTATTTTTATCCTTCTAAATCCAGTTCTAAAAGTCTTATAAAATTTAAATTCTAAATTTGTTATGTATTATTAAGACTAATGAAATAATTGTCGAAATGGATTTAAAAGGTACTTTAGGGGTATTAGGCTAAATTTATAAAATGCGCAAGTTTTGCTTAGGTATTTAATATATTTGCGTCATTTTTTATTACCCCTAGTATGTTTAATCATAATCACGTCAAACCGGAATTGAAAAATTGCATGAATATTATTTCACTTATTTATGATCATTTCACTCATGCATATGTTGTGCAAAACTCAAGAATTAAGGTTTAATGAATATGGAGCTTTAATGAATATGAAACCCATGTACTAAAATTTTAACTTCTGCAACTTTTTGCGATTTCATCTCGTCTCCTCACTTCATTAGACAGGCCTTACATTGCACAAACATAATTAAGAAAAATCGGAAGCAAAATTGAAGAAAATCTAGGCTAGCTATATGATTAAAATAAGCACTCTCTGTGAGCTATCGCAGGCGCTAGTACCTAACACCAAAGCTATCCCAAGTATCTGATTTTCTGTAATTTTAAAATTATGAAAAATCACTAAAAATATATTATTTTATATGTACTACTCATTTTTGCATTTCTCACTATAAATGATTTTTGAAAAATTAAAATATAAAATTACAAAAGCCAAATTACAAAAATATTTTTCTTACTTCCATTCTTTGGTTATTTGTCTGATTTCTATTTCTATACGCAAAAATCAAATACAAAAATATAAAAAAAAAACAAGTATCAAAATTATTATTTTGAACTTAACTTTTCTATTTACATGTATCTTGCGAAAAGGAGATTTGGGCTATCATCCCATCACATCACCTAGTACCGGCTGAAACTCTCACAGGGTAGACCTCGGGAAGTCCAAGATCAAATTATACGAGTTCAAACTTTAAAATAAAATTATTTTCAAAAAATATCAAAAATACTGTATGGACTTTATTGTAAATATCATGCATGATTTCTTCTATCATTTAAGACCTTCTACAATATTGTGATTCATATTTTCAATCTACTTTGAACATTGTCTTTATCATGCTTTGATACTTCTAAACACATGTGCATGAATTATAATGTAAAAGTTGTGTAGAACCAAGCTTAGCATGCCTCTAAGTATGAGTAAATGTTTTATGTTTGATAATGATTATTTATTCACTCACTTATTTTCGCATTGTCTACATATGTTTTTAAACTAAGAATACTTGTGTATGTTTTGTAATAGTACAATGAATTAAAATTGCACAAGTATCTTACCTACACTACCTTTATTCACTTTTAAATGTTAAGAAAAGTGGTTATGTTTTCATAAATTATATTGGTTTGCAAAACAAGTGTATTCGGAGAATTTTGTACAAAGAAAAAACCATAAAATAAAGTGACAAAGATAACTCCACCAAGCACTACTTGAACCTCCTGATAAATCTTAATAAGCATTGTGAGGTTGAGCACCTTGGAAAGAATAGTAAAGTATCTTGTGCAAACCTTATCTTTCTTTCAAAAAATAAACCACTTACTCTTAAGTACACTGGATCACTAGTATCAATATTGCATAAAATAAAATAAAATATGTGATCCCCCAAGCACTACTTTGCACCCTGATAAGTCTTGATGAGCATTGTGTGTGCAAAGCACCTTGGTAGTTGTACATTTTTTTATGCATTGAAGTGTGTGGAAGTAAAATTATTTGTGTTTTATTGTGCTCTTTACTTTACATATCTCTTGTATTTTTTATTAAAACATTTGTTTACTTTATTCAAAATACACCTATGTGCACATCATTATCTTCCATAACACTTCTTCTCATGAGCATTAGATCATAATGCTAATTCTATACTACTATGTATTTATGAAATGCAATAGATAACCTAGCATGCTCTCTACAATGTTTTGTATGTGTTGAATTTGTGAATTAATATAATGTTGTAGTAATTTCTTTTTTGAAAACATTATTTCATGCTTGGTTACTTTATTGTCAAAATTAAAGATTTTAAATGCAAAATGATTTACAAAAAAACATCTTCATCTTTGGAATTTAACTCATATTTCTTCTTATGAATAATCATGATTATAAAAAGATGTTTTCTTGTATTTCAATAAGTCTTCCGCATCATCACCATATATTTTTTACCTTGCGCTTTCATGCTTATATCAAGTCTTAAATATAAAAATTCCTTTTTCAACAAATGGTAGACTTGCTTGGTAAAATTTATATTGGTTATTCTAACACATATATCACTTTCATGCTAAAAACTCTGATCTATTTCAATGAAAATTTTTATGCTAAAAACATCCCTCTTATTAGTGAATTTCAAATCATTTTTTTATTGCTAAAAGGATGTATTCTTTATTCCAAAATGTTATTTCTTCCGCAATAACTCTGATTCATTAATGGATTTCAAAATAACTATGTGAGTTGTTTGTTTAAAAAATTCAAATAAAAATATAAATCCATAGGCTATGTACATATCATTAGACTTAAAACGCTTAAATGTTTCCAATAATTATTATCCATGACTTCATATCTCACCATAGCAGGGGCGTAGGGTTGTAGACATTAGATTACCTGACCTCTAAGTCATGTCTTGTCCTTAACCTGGGAGGGTTCCAGTGGGGCCTTGCGAGGCACTAGGGGGAAAGAGTGTGTAACATCCCCCAAACAGCTAGACCCCTAGGATGGTTTTGTCATAACTAGGGCATGCCAAAACCATTAGAAGCACAAAGGGAGCATAAAAGCTTAGGAAAGAAGAAGAAAACTACCTTGGTCTACAAATAGTAACTTATAGTTACCAAGCTTAGGGTTAGAATTTAGGGCCTCACCTTGACCATTTGACCCCACCATAGCATACCTAACCCTTTAGGGGTTCCCTTAGAGCACCAAGGACCCATTGGGGTCAACCAGAGGGGCCAAATTGATCAAAGTCTACCCTAACCCCAAATTGGTCAAAGTAGCCTAATTAGAGTCAATTGACCTCCACCATGCCAAATTGACCTTGCCCCTACACTCATAAGGATAGTGGGGACCCAATGGACTAAAAACCCCCTTCATGGGGCCACCAATTTGGCCAATTTGACCTAAGTCAACTCAAACCCTATTTTGCTCAAATTGCCCTATTGTGGGTCAATTGGCCTCCACCTTGCCAAATTGACCCTACCTAGACCTTCATAACCCTTAAGAGAGGCCAATGGGTCACTATCCACCCATTGGGGTCAACCCAAATGGTCAAATCGGCCAAAGTCAACTCCACCCTAAATTTTGGTCAAAATAATATGTTTTGACCTAATCAAGCCCAATCCACTTGGGCTAGACTCAATTGAGGTGGTCCACCACCTAATGGGGTTGGATGCAACTGAAATTGCCATTCAATTTCAAGGAATTCTGCTAGGAGAGAGAAAATACCATTTTCCCCAAAAATGGTGGAGAGAGAAAGAGAGGAGTAATGACATTCATGGCCAAGGGAGGCCAAAGGCTCTCTCAATTGATGGGGATTCATCTCCTCTTGGGGAGAAGAGGAGTTTCCATCCTTCTCCCGGCCAAATTAAGACCCTATTCATCTCCCCAGAGCAAAACTGAAATTCCCCTTAATGGCCATTAATGGCCATGGCCGAAATTCCCCTCCTCAAATTCCCCCTATTTAGCCCTCCTCTCTCCAATATGACCACTCCATTAGCTTTAGAAGGTGGAAGGGAGTCGTAATAGTGCTTTGGATTGCAACATTTGGTGGAGAATCAAGGGATCGGTAAGGGCACAACTTGAAGGGGGCGGCCATGGCAAATCCGGGGAAACAACCACCATCAAGCCCGATTGGAGGTCTGGTTCTTCTCCTCTCCCTCTATGGATATATCTTAGATCAAAATAGGTGACAAATCGGGCTCAATTGAGCCCGATCCAAGGGAGAAAAATCTGAACTTTTCCATGAAAAAGACTTGGTTGGGTTCGCCGGAAACCGCCCCTCCGGCGGCTGTGCCGCCGCCCGACGATAGCCACCACCTTAACGGAGGTGGTGGTGGTGGTGGCCGGCCAGGGAGGTGGCCGGATGGCCGGGAAATTGAGAGAGGAGGTGCTACAGGTTGGTGCAATCCTGGCCCTTGGCTGGAGGAGGAAGATGACCAGCTGCCCCACGATTTTGCTTTAAGATCTGTGCACAGATCTGGTAATTAGATTAATTGATATTTGTATTTTCTGTCACAAGTATTGCTGTACATAGATTTAATTATAGAAAATATTTAGGCCCCTCTACAGAAAAAGTGGTCTACACCACAGTTGTAGCCCTTGGAGCCTACTTTAATTTAAAATTGATTTCAGCCCAAAAGGAGCTCTGTAGCTCCCTGTAGGTCCATTTTGGTGGGGCTGGTCCCTAGTGTAGGACAGACACCATTTCTTGAATAACTTTTGATTGGGAAATGCTATGGACTTGAGATTTGAAACATAGGCTACTTATACCTTCACACACATCATATCCAAAGATGGGATTTTTATGAGAACATTTTTCAAAGGTTTTTGTAATAATTTCATAAATCATATATTAATTAATTATTGGGTCAAATGACCTCCAATGCCCTCCACATTTTGGTGGGTATTCCTTAGGATTATTGTATGACCTTGGTAAAAATCTCAGCCCAATTGGGACTGTTTGGATTGGGTAATTTGTCAATCCAAGTTGGGTTAATCTAGGTCAAAATAGGGTATAATGTTCATTTTGGGGTATTGTGGTCAAATCTCATCACCATGAGGTGACACCTTGGCCACTGGTTTAGGGTCACCTAAAACACACCCATGAGTGAGTTGGGGTGGTGTGGAGGTGGTTATGCCCTAGGACCCTAATTTTATTCCTAGGTGTGCAAATAGAACCTTGTGAAGGACATGCGGTCAAAAGTCCTTAAATGGTCATGAGACTTAGTGGATAAGTTCATGGAGTGTAATAATGCCTTAGGAAATTTTAAGAGGATTTTAGGAGTATTTATTCCCACTAAATTTGGTCAAAACCCCTTTAGGGCTTTTCCTCATATGAAATATTTACCTGCTTAAATGGCCTTGTATGATAATGAAACTTTGGTAGTGTCTTTATTATAATGATATAAACCTCTGGTAATTTTTGTGTAATTTTGGAGATGATTTAACAAGTACTTCGTTCACAAGGCATTTATTTTGTCTTAGAATTAAGAAAAATAAATGAGGATCCAATACTCTCTGTAAAATTGTGAAATTTGGTTATAGGACATTTTAGGGCATTAGGAGTCTCTGTGAAGTTTTGTGGAATTTTTGGAAGTTTTTATCAGTAGGCTACTTCACAACATGTGCAAATTAGGAATTACTTGAATTAATTATTTCAGTGAGAAAATGATTCCCATAAATTGTGAAGCTCTGTAGTAAGCTTTTCTGGTGATTAAAAGGGTCTGTTAATTTTCCCATAATTTTGGTGTAAGCATTTTTGGTGGTTCCTTCACAAATTTACAATTTTGGGTAGCTGATAAATATTAATTATAGAGGACAAATTCTTACTGTAAAAATATGATATGTTGTATTTACTGATAATTTGTCATCATAGATTTATTATAAATTTTGGAGAGCCATATCATAAGTATTTCTTACTCTTTATGTTCATTTTTATACTTGGCAAATGTTTGGAGAAATTAAAATAAATGCTAAATAATTAAGGAAAAATATGATTCTCTGGGTTTAGTCTTAGAACATCATGATAGACCTCCAGTAAATATCTTGAGTCAGTTGGATGAATATTTGGAGTACCACTAGTTGTAAGCCTCATATAACGCTTTTGGTCTGCGAATAGTAAAACGGTAGAATGGAGATAACTTGTAGACCATTAGGTGGAAATGGGAGGTAGTTGGTGTACCTGATTTGGATGAAGAGGTTGAGGTCACCAAAAAGGAGTTTAGGTGATGAGAGTGCTTGGTAAGCTAAGGGTAAGGCTGTGCTCGGGATTGACGAAAGATCGTCTTTCCTCTTAGAGGGTCATAAAGCACTTAGGTTTAATTCAAGTGAAATGATAAGAGGGTATTCTTGTGGGTAGTAACTAATAACACTAAGTGTCTTGAGAAAGGGAGCCTTGGGCTATCATCCCTTTTTAGCTCCTAGTACCATAGTGAGCCCCTCACAGGGTAACCCTCGGGAAGTCCAAGATTACCCATAAACTGTAAAAGTAAGATGTTATACAAGAATAATTTAATAACACACTCACCCACACCCCTTGGTTACGGGAGTTTAGTTGGTTTGGTGCTACGAGTAGTAGGCTCGGTGGTTGTAAGAGCGGATTGATAAGTCAGGTGAGCTTGTGACTCAGTAGTGTTTGTTGGTACGGACGGGTTGGTCCGGCGAGCCGGTGGCTCGGAAGGTTATTGATGACGGGCAGGTTAGCCCGGGGAGCTTATGGCTCGGAGGTAGATAGTAGAACATGTTGCATGTGCACGAAGGTGGTGGGTCTTCGGTATTGGACAGTCGTTCACACCGACGTCAATACGTTGACTCGGCAAGTGTGGTATTTACACTTAGCCATGAAAGTCTGGTGGTCCAGCCAGTAAGAGTACGCAGATGCTCTGCGCTTTTATGTTGAGGCGTACGATAGGTCTAGGTTAGTTAGTGTGAATACCAACCTAGAGGTGGGCGAGACCCAACCCACCGCTTCCGTTTGCCACTACGGGAGTATTCCAGGAGTCTTGCTAGCTCCATAAAGGGGGAACTAAAGGTCTATGCGCATAGAGTCGTAGTGAGTGAGTTGCACTTGTATGAACATATCATAACAACATATCTTGCATGTCATGGCATAAACATTGCATTTCAACCCCTACCCCTATCGTATAAATTGGTATGGGACTTTTTATACGATAGACCCTGCTAAACGACCCCTTGGTCTATAGGTTTGTATGGGCATTCCTATAAATTAATGGTTACTTTTATATTACTTTACTTGCCATTATATTTATTGCTCTTTACATGCTCTTTGCTATGCTTCACTTACTGCTTCATTTATATATATACACATGTGTAGCTGTAGATATTCCTGCAGACTAGATCCGTCGTCACCTTCTTTTGTTTTTACCCCTTGTTTGTCCTCCGCTTCATCCTCCCCATACGGTGCCTAGGAGCCATTGGGGGAGGGGTTCGAGGAGACGCAACAACACCAGAGGCCGGTGCAGACGGAGGCGGGCTAGTGCAGTACAGGAGCACATGATTCAGGATCAGTGAGTGATTAGTAGTTAGCTTCCGCGAGTGATCTTGTAGTGAGGACATGATGTACAGGGCATGAGCCCTTTATTATTATAACCCTTGTTATCTTTTTATTCAGTTATATCATGTGGACATTTTTTTAATATATTTCATGTTGATTCTGTGGACTTGTCTTCTTTAATGCACTTTTCTTTGTGATCGATTTGGCCGGCAGGATCGGCATTTTGTAGTGGCGACCTTCCCGAATGAAGGTGTCACCGCAAAGCGGCGGTTCTGGGCCTAAGATCCGGATGCTTTAAAAGAAAAAAAAAATTGGGTCTTACAAGTGGTATCAAAGCGAGGTTCGAGCTGAAGAAAAGAAGTCCACAAACTCTGGGCCACCCCGCGCGAGCTTAGTTTGAGGAAAAACTAGCAGCGGAAGCAGTGGTGTGCCCATATGGGAATCACATTGAAAAAGTCCACTTTTAACTGAATCTTCAACTTCCCTTACGAATGTCAAGTTTTCTGTTGTAGCCTATGACGAACCTTGCCCCCGACAGGGAATACCTCCGGCTGCAAAGATCTCTTTAGATAGTCCTTTAGTTAATGAGTTAGACTCAACCCCACTAGGACACGTGACTTACTTTGACAATTTATACCATGACCTAGTCAGAAATAGACCGTAGGTATAACTTTTGGTGAAGGTACGAGGATACCCCAAAGAGGCTAGAGAAAGATAGATTGACACATAAGCAGAATGGAATGAGACTCATAGACTCAATCCTCATATCTGTGACATGATTTCATTAAGACAACCACCACGACAAACACCAAGGGTCGGATAAGAATTGAAGTTCAGAAGGGACCCGTTTGGGATTGGGTGACATATTGACCCTGATGAGGTTGTCGTAGAAGGTACCTATAAGAGCCTAAGGTGTGGAGTATACCAATGAGCCTCAAGATGGAACCCCAAGTCTAAGGTTGTATGTCAAAAGAATGGTTTGCATACTTGGGACGAATATAACTTGGTGATATTGAAGATACTCAGCCCAAAACAGATAGTGGCTTATCTTTTGTTTATTAGGGCTTATCCTTTGTTTATTGGGGCTTACCTTTTGTTTATTGGGCAAATTAATGACGAACTTGGATTTTCCTTAGACCTAAGTTAGAAAATTTTGTGTCGTGAACTCAATGATTTCGAAGTCGATCTTACTCAATATTACTTGGAAGAAGATGAGACAGTGTAACAGTATGTTTGGAATGATGATCGGTAGAATTACCAGGACAATGGATAGATATCATTGATCGAACAACAACTTGACCTTAGTTGAATCGTTGGAAATGTAAAGTCGCCAGGATTAATCACTCAGGGATGTCGATGTCCTAGTATAGAAGTTATGGACGGAAACTAGGTCATGCAAGTTGTAGTTATATTCGAGGTTCTTGTGACTTGGGGCATTCGGAAGTGATTAACTCATGACTTGTTAAAAATCTTGCCCTATTCTGGTAGAAATTTTTTTTAACTACAATAATAGTCCTTAAACCTTGGAAGCAATGATGATGAATAACCAGAGATCTTAGACGATGACTTGTTGGATTTAGAATCTAGTGTTTGAGTTTACTATGATACGAACGATCTAAGTTTATCTTACTTAGGACCATTTGAAAGTGATCAAGACTAGCATAAGTTGAAGAGATAGAAATTTGGTAAAATAAACGTGATGATATTTCATTGATGAAATTGAATTGTGAAAAACCCTAAGGTATCAAAATTTTGCCATTATGAATCAAACTTCACGTAGAAAATAATCGAGGGTCATCTTACCATTATGATTGGTTAGCATATGCTCATAAAGGTTCACAAGTTCCCCCCATTAAAATTTAAGGATGATTGGGATGCTAGTCAATCTGATTTGTTCCATCAATAGTAAGAACTGGAAAAGTTGTAGAGTAGAAATGATTGATTACTCGGACGTACCTGAAGGAATAAGAACCTGAACGTGTAAAGAAAACTTTAGAGGCATAAGAATCTTCCCAGGTTAGAGTGGAAGTTCGAGGATAGATTGACCAAGGTAGCTAGGTCACCCTGGTCAGGATAGATGATACGACAGTGCGAGTCTTGCGGCGCAAGAAGGTTCCGAAGGTTAAGACATGTGGTAAAATTGGGGTCAGGAGGAGCTCACCTTGGAGCCACTAGAGATGGTGTGTCAGAGATAGTCGGTGCTCTTCGAGCCAGGAATAACTTCAATTCATAGGGGATGTTACGTTCAACCATTCTCGGTGCAAAAATCCCACAAGCCTAACCTGAATTTCGGGGACGAAATTTTTTTTTTGTTTATTGGGATTTGTAACATCCCCCAAACAGCTAGACCCCTAGGATGGTTTTGTCATGACTAGGGCATGACAAAACCATAAGAAGCACAAAGGGAGCATAAAAGCTTAGGAAAGAAGAAGAAAACTACCTTGGTCTACAAATAACAACTTCTAGTTACCAAGCTTAGGGTTGGACTTTAGGGCCTCACCTTGACCATTTAACCCCACCATAGCATACCTAACCCTTTAGGGGTTCCCTTAGAGCACCAAGGACCCATTGGGGTCAACCAGAGGGGCCAAATTGACCAAAGTCAACCCTAACCCCAAATTGGTCAAAGTAGCCTAATTAGGGTCAATTGACCTCCACCATGCCAAATTGACCTTGCCCCTACACTCATAAGGATAGTGTGGACCCAATGGACTAAAAACCCCCTTCATGGGGCCACCAATTTAGCCAATTTGACCTAAGTCAACTCAAGCCCTATTTTGGTCAAATTGCCCTATTGTGGGTGAATTGGCCTCCACCTTGCCAAATTGACCCTACCTAGACCTTCATAACCCTTAAGAGAGGCCAATGGGTCACTATCCACCCATTGGGGTCAACCTAAATGGTCAAATCGGCCAAAGTCAACTCCACCCTAAATTTAGGTCAAAATAATATGTTTTGACCTAATCAAGCCCAATCCACTTGGGATAGACTCAATTGAGGTGGTACACCACCTAATGGGGTTGGGTGCAACTGAAATTTCCATTCAATTTCAAGGAATTCTGCTAGGAGAGAGAAAATACCATTTTCCCCAAAAATGGTGGAGAGAGAAAGAGAGGAGTAATGACATTCATGGCCAAGGGAGGCCAAAGGCTCTCTCAATTGATGGGGATTCATCTCCTCTTGGGGAGAAGAGGAGTTTCCATCCTTTTCCCTACCAAATTAAGGCCCTATTCATCTCCCCCAAGCAAAACCAAAATTCCCCTTAATGGCCATTAATAGCCATGGCCGAAATTCCCCCTATTAAGCCCTCCTCTCTCCAATATGACCACTCCATTAGCTTTAGAAGGTGGAAGGGAGTCGGAATAGTGCTTTGGATTGCAACATTTGGTGTAGAATCAAGGGATCGGCAAGGCACAACTTGAAGGGGGCGGCCATGGCAAATTCCGGGAAACAACCACCATCAAGCCCGATTGGAGGTCTGGTTCTTCTCCTATCCCTCTATGGATATATCTTAGATCAAAATAGGTGAGAAATTGGGCTCAATTGAGCCCGATCAAAGGGAGAAAAATCTGAACTTTTCCATGAAAAAGGCTTGGTCGGGTTCGCCGGAAACCGCCCCTCCGGCGGCTGTGCAGCCGCCCTGCGATAACCACCACCTCAACGGAGGTGGTGGTGGCAGGCCAGGGAGGTGGCCGGATGGCCGGGAAATTGAGAGAGGAGGTTCTACAGGTCGGTGCAATCCTGACCCTTGGCTGGAGGAGGAAGATGACCAGCTGCCCCACGATTTTGCTTTAAGATTTGTGCACAGATCTGGTAATTAGATTAATTGATATTTGTATTTTCTGTCACAAGTATTGCTGTACCTAGATTTAATTATAGAAAATACTTAGGACCCTCTACAGAAAAAGTGGTCAACACCACAGTTGTAGCCCTTGGAGTACACTTTAATTTAAAATTGATTTCAGCCCAAAAGGAGCTCTGTAGCTCCCTGTAGGTCCATTTTGGTGGGTCTGGTCCCTAGTATAGGACATACACCATTTCTTGAATAACGTTTGATTGGGAAATGATATGGACTTGAGATTTAAAATATAGGCTACTTATACCTTTACACACATCATATCCAAAGATGAGATTTTTAGGAGAACAATTTTCTAAGGTTTTTGTAATAATTTCATAAATCATATATTAATTAATTATTGGGTCAAATGACCTCCAATGCCCTCTAAATTTTGGTGGGTATTCCTTAGGATTATTGTATGACCTTGGTAAAAATCTCAGCCCAATTGGGACTGTTTTGATTGGTTAATTTGTCAATCCAAGTTGGGTCAAACTAGGTCAAAATAGGGTATAATGTTCATTTTGGAGTATTGTGGTCAAATCTCATCATCATGAGGTGACACCTTGGCCACTGGTTTAGGGTCACCTAAAACACCCCCATGAGTGAGTTGAGGTGGTGTGGAGGAGGTTATGCCCTAGGACCCTAATTTTATTCCTAGGTGTGCAAATAGAACCTTGTGAAGGACATGTGGTCAAAAGTCCTTAAATGGTCATGAGACTTAGTGGATAAGTTCATGGAGTGTAATAATGCCCTAGGAAATTTTAAGAGGATTTTAGGAGTATTTATTCCCACTAAATTTGGTCAAAACCCATTTAGGGCTTTTCCTCATATGAAAGATTAACCTGCTTAAATGGCCTTGTATGATGATGAAACTTTGGTAGTGTCTTTATTATAATGATATAAACTTATGGTAATTTTTGTGTAATTTTGGATATGATTTAACAAGTACTTCGTTCACAAGGCATTTATTTTGTCTTAGAATTAAGAAAAATAAATGAGGATCCAATACTCTCTGTAAAATTGTGAAATTTGGTTATAGGACATTTTAGGGCATTAGGAGTCTCTGTGATTTTTTGTGGAATTTTTGGAAGTTTTTATCAGTAGGCTACTTCACAACATGTGCAAATTAGGAAGTACTTGAATTAATTATTTCAGTGAGAAAATGATTCCCATTGATGAATAGTAGAATACACGTATTTTAGTATAATTTTGAGCATAGTTTTAGGTAATATTATACATATTTCATGTATAATATTAAATAAAATGACTTGTTTTATCTAATGTATATAAATATATATCAATATGAAAAAGGAGCAATTTAAGCACGAAACAATATAGAAAAATATGTAAAAATATTCTTTGTAAACATATCAAAGTATAAATTTTTGAAATTACTTATTTCTATGTACATATATATAAATAACTAAATAAATAAAACCATATCTAATAAATAAAAATGATATATAAGTATATAAGTAAAAATAGTATATATGTAAATATATATATATATATATATTTAAAGTTTTTAAAAATATATGTAAATAATTTTTAAATAAAAACTATATTTATATATGTAAATATAAACTATAAACAAGTTAAAAAAATATAATCATAAAACTAACTATTTGAAAATATAAATATATAAAGTTAATTTATATATAAATCAATATTTATATATTTGAGTATGAATTTTTGAATGTATATATAATATTTATATATGAATATATGATCTATAATATATATAAAATTACTTCATAAAAACAAAATAATAATTATAATAATAATTAAGTTAGCTTATTAATATATATTAATATAAAAATCTGTAATCATATATAATATATATAAAATAGTTCTTGTGATTAAAAATAAGACCATTGGCTCAGCTGGCGCGCGCCTGTGTTACTCCGAAAGGCGTCACGGGTTCGAATCCCAGGCCAACGCACATTTTGCTGGATTAAATCCAACTATCCGCAGCCCTGCCTCCACGTGCCCGCACCAGCGCTGCTGCCCGCGCCAGCGCTGCTGCCCGCGCCCGTGCCCTGCTGCCCGTGCCCTGCTGCCCTGCTGCCCGCTACCCGCTGCCCGCTGCCCGCTGCCCGCGCCCGTGCCCTGCTGCCCGCTGCCCTGCCTCCAGCTCAGCCCGCCAGCTAGCCTTCCAGCCCTCTAACCGCACCCACCTGCTTCCAGCCAGCTGCTTCCAGCCTGCAACACTCTTTTCAGCTACTTGCACCCTCCCCCTCTCTTCTTTTGCCTATAAATAAGGGTGCTCCACCTCATTATAAGGGTTCATATATTTTAAAAACATACACACACACACACAATACACACACATCACACAACACATACACACACATCACACAATACACACACACAATACATACAACACACACATACACAACACAACACATACACAACACAACACATACACACAACACATACACACACACACAATACATACACACATACACATCACACAACACATACACAATACACAACACACACAGAATACATACACACATAAAAAACAACATTCATAATAAAAAAAATAAACAAAAATGAGATTAAAACAAATCGAGGCACTCCGGCCTTGGAGAAGGCGGTGCAAGCTCGTGATCGCGCTCGCTGTTCTAGGCCACGACTCCCCAGTTCGCTATAACCCAATCTTATAATGGTGGTTGACGGCGAGGGCGAAGGGCGAGCTAGATGCGCCTCGGTATTCAAGGACCACGACTTCTTCTGTTCGAGCATAACCGAGGAGGTGTATAAGCATTCCGTGGATCGCTATCTTCCGGAGGGCTACACGGCTCGTTGTCCAAGCGACAAAGCCGTGCTAAACGAGACCGAGGCCGACGAGCTCGCCATTTCCATTGCTCACTTCGAGAATGGGCTGCGGCTCCCATTGTGGCCTGAAGTTTGCCAGGTACTTCGTCTGACCCTTTCGCTACACCCTGTTCGCCCTCGCGAGCTACTGCTAACTCTCTTTACTATTCGCAGGTACTCCGGTACTATGGAGTGCTGCTGAGCCAATTAACCCCGAACGCGATTGCGGACGTGATCGGGTTCGCCTGCTACCTGCGGGAGGAGAGAATAGAGTATAGCCTCTCCGTCTTCCGCAAGGTGTTCTCATTCCCTGCCTACAAGGATGGGACCACCTATTTCGCGAGCCAACACGTCACCGTCTGCGAGACGGTGAATAAGAGTCACTACTGGACCCAGAAGTTCCTTCTTGTCAAGGGGCCCTTCGGCAATCTCCACTACACTCCCCTTCAACGGGACGATACCACCTATCGCCCCCCTGGCTCGCTGGGTGGTGGTGATGCTAAGCTCTTCCAGTACCTCTCCGGGAAGAACTTCGAAGTCGCCTACCTTAGGCGCCATGTCGATTCCCTGCTCCCGGTTCCGCAAGGAGAAGGTCAGGCTCTCTTTCGCCTTATCCTCCTCTCTGTTTTTAGCGAACCTCACCTTGACTTCTTCCCGTGTCCCCTCCCCGGAGAAGCCA
The DNA here is from genome assembly GCA_033032865.1 of Dactylorhiza incarnata. NCBI lineage: Eukaryota > Viridiplantae > Streptophyta > Magnoliopsida > Asparagales > Orchidaceae > Dactylorhiza > Dactylorhiza incarnata. The sequence goes on from JAWHQI010000293.1 coordinate 2,163,470, forward strand.
GGCTCGCTAATCACCGGAGCGGGGACTTCGGCCTCGCAGTTGCCGCCCTTGAGACCCAGTAAGTGAACTCATTTTCCCTTCACCCCTCATAAAACCATCCTCGTGGCATTAACGTGGTTACTGTTTAAGCAGCTACCCCAGCTGCGAGCCCTGAGGAGAAAACCCCTACTCCGACGCGCTCGCCAACCACGACCAAGGTGATTCTGGATACCCCAGGTTTCGGCCTCGTGGGTCGACGAACCCCAGGTGGCTTGCTGCTGGAAGGCGCTCCGGCCTTGGAGAAGGCGGTGCACGCGCCTGGCCTAGGGAAACCTTATATTCGGGGGTTTCGCGAAAACTTCATAGGTCGGCCAAGCACTTCTCGCCAACAACACCGCGAGCCCTCGGCCTCGCCAGGTTGGTAAATTCCTGAGTTTATCCTTTCGCTCGCTTCCAAAGCCCTGTTAACTTCTCTTTCGCAGAGATTTCTGAGGCTCCCCTTGAGTCGGAACACGGGAGGGAGGAGATGTCGCCACTGCCCTCGCCGAGCCAAATGGGTGAATTCCTAGGAAATCCTGGCGACCCCGCACAGATGAAGAGGCGGGTGATGGAGGTGCTTCAGAAGCACGAAATGATGTTGCACGAGCTGGAAGAGCGGTATGAGGCGGACCGGATCACATACGATGACCGGTTCGCAGCCCTGTAGGACGCGAACGCGCGCTTTCTCGCGGAAGCGAGACCGGTGCCTCGCGCAGACATCACCTCGCATGGTGTGCACATTTCGCGAGCTGAGGATCAAGTTCATTTGGTCTTGCGTGAGCTCAAAGCGGTTCGCGAATACCATTATCCAAAGATGCCGCCGCGCGCAGGAGGGCGAGGTCGCGGTCGCTGGAGGTGGGAGCGCTTCTAAACCCCGCTCTTCGCCCTGAGTTCGCTGTTTTTCTTTTTTGTTGTTGAACTGTCCTTTGCTGTGATATTATTTCTATTCCTGTCTGCCGAACAATCTGTGATATTTGAGAACATTTGCGAGTCCATGGTGACTCGCCCCTCATTGCTCTTTCTTCTCTTACTCGCGTATGTGATGTGATTTTTATATTTCGCCACTCATCTATTTGAGATGCGCCTGTGAACTGTTTGTTGAATTTATGCTGACTCATAACATTATGAAATCGCGGACCACTAGGTATTATGTATCGGCGAGCCCGGGCTCGCCTGTATGTGGCTTGCCGAGTACAATACCGCGTTATTTTTGATACCCGCAGCCCCCCGACGCTTCGAATCCTGCGCCCCTTTCATTTTTCTATAAATAGCTGAGAATTTTCATTTTCAACTACCGTATTTACTTCTCCAACCTCCTCGTCTCTCTGAACATCTCCGTCCTCGCAAGCCCGTGCTCGCGCTCGCCGTTCCAGGCCGCGGTTCCTCGGTTCGCTATAACTCATCCTATAATGGTGGTTGACGGTGAGGGCGAAGGGAGAGCTAGATGCGCCTAGATATTCAAGGACCATGACTTCTTCTGTTCGAGCATAACCGCGGAGGAGTATAAGCACTCCGTGGATCGCTACCTTACGGAGGGCTACACACCTCGTTGTCCAAGAGACAAAGCCATGTTGACTGAGACCGAGGCCGACGAGCTCGCCATTCCCATTGCTCACTTCGAGAATGGGTTGCGGCTCCCCTTGTGGCCTGAGGTTCGCCAGGTACCCTTCCTGACCCTTTCGCTACACCCTGTTCGCTCTCGCGAGCTCCTGCTAACTCCTTTTACTACTCGCAGGTACTCCGGTACTATGGGGTGCTGCTGAGCCACTTAACCCCGAACGCGATTGCGGACGTGATCGGGTTCTCCTGCTACATGCGGGAGGAGAGGATTGAGTTTAGCCTCTCCGTCTTCCGCAAGGTGTTCTCGTTCCGTGCCTACAAGGACGGGACCACCTACTTTGCGAGCCAACACGTCACCGTCTGCGAGACGGTGAATAAGAGTCACTACTGGACCCAGAAGTTCCTTCTGGTCAAGGGGCCCTTCAGCAACCTCCACTACACCCCCTTCAACGAGACGATGCCACCTATCGCCCCCCTGGCTCGCTGGGTGGCAGCGACGCCAAGCTCTTCCAATACCTCTCCGGGAAGAACTTCGAAGTCGCCTACCTGAGGCGCCATGTCAATTCCCTGCTCCCGGTTCCGCAAGGAGAAGGTCAGGCTCGCTTTCGTCTTATCCTCCTCTCTGTTTTTTAGCTAACACATTTTTTCTTGCAGGCGAGCGCGATGTCCCTGTCCATCCTCCGCACGCGCAGGGTACCATCCTCACCGCGGACTCGCTCGCGACCGCGGCGGCGGACGCGTGCCGCGACCCTCTTACAACTGGGTCCGGCAAGAAACGGCTTGCGCCCGCGAACCATCCCGGCTCGCGGGGCTCTTCTAAGAAGTCCAAGGGGAAGACCCTCAACACTACCAAGGAGGTAGTGGTCAATCTGAGCGAGTCCGACGGCTCGCCCCCTTCCCCTATAAAACAAGAGGCCCCCCTGACGTGCCATGGGGCTGGGAGTTCTTCGGGACCTCCCCTACCCGAGGGTCATAAGAATTTCCGCCTAGGGGAGAAGATCTCCGATCCTCTCGGCGAGCCCCTGCTCGCTTGGGATCCGGAGTTGAAAGTATCTAGTTGCGACCTAAATCACCTAGAGGGGGGTGAATAGGTGAATTCTTTGTCTTAACGCGGAATTAAAAATTATGACACGGAAATGCACACAAAGAGAACACAACACAGACACAAGGATTTTATAGAGGTTCCCCGATGTGGGTAGTCCTCTTTCCCGCCTCGCCTATCTATCACGTAGTGACTAGATTCGGCTACTTCACCAAACTCAGATTAAAAATAATCTTACACCTCGGAGTCAAAACTCCTACAACTCGGAGTACACCACTCCTACAACTCGGAGTAAAAACAACTCCTACAACTCGATCCTTAAACTAGGATCTACACAAAAACTCGGAAGCACGCTTCCTACAAAATTATGAAATAGGTTTTTACAACAATACGGTAAATTGCTAAACAATTTTCTTTTGAACTTCTGAGAAAGTTCGACTTCAGATCTGGAAGCAAATTTCTTCTTCTTGAGAGATAAAGCTCAGTCCTTTGTGGAAATAGGGAGAAGAAATCTGGAAATCGTTCTATGCTTGATCTGAAATCTTTGATCGACTGAATCAAGAGAAGATTGGAGAGATTCAGAATATCTTGATGTAGTCGACTGTACTTCGGAAGAATCGCGAGAAACTTTCTTGTCGGAGACGAAGAGCTGTGCGAGAAAAACGTTCGGCCGACAGAGAACTGCTTTTTTTTTCTTCCGAGAGAACTAGATTCACGATTAGGTATTTAAGATAGAATCAATTAGCTATTTATAGCAATTCCTTCCAACGGTCATTAGCGCAAATCAGGGACAAGCCACCACGTGTACTGTACATGGAGATAAACGCCCTAAATGCTGAGCCGAACAAATCTGAACCGGAAAGCCGCAGACATCGATTCGATTAAATGGAATAGCCGAATGAACTTTCGATTCGGCTAATCCGAGTAACCGACTGGACTTCGATTCGGTTAAATGAATTAACCGAATGCCATTGTCAGAATTCGATTCGGCTAAATGCAATACTCGAATGACTTTAGTCGAATGAGTTCGCCTATACTATATAGATGATTTCAGCATTTCATAATTTTTCTTTTTCAAGTAAAATCACCAACAGCTCCAGTCCTTCTTTTTTAGCACTTCGTATATGAAGTACATCCCAATAGAGAGATTTCACATGAGCCAACACTTTGGTCCATACAATGAGGGATTACATTGCATAGGCCTGTGTTTGACGACTCATTGAAACCTGACATTTGTTTGTACTTAGAGTAGAATAACCTGTCACATCTAAAATGCATGATCAAATACAATTACAATTCGTCTTAGTTTGAAGGGTGTTGGATCGTATGACGCCCTTAGAGGGGGGGGGGGGGGGGGGGGTGAATAAGGGTGTGTCTAAAAATTAATTTTTACTTAGTAATTTTTTGGAGAGATTTTACTTTACTAAAAAATTACTTACAAATACTTTCAAACTAATGCAATTTTAGTATTAAATCAAAACACAAATTTCCAAGATAAAGATTATGTCACCAAATATGTAATTAAAGAAAAAGACATAATTATATTAATCATGAAATTTGAGTACAATAAAAATGATCTTAAAAATGCTTAAGATCAAGGCACAATTATGTTAAGAAGAAATTCTACAATTTTGGTTTACCAATCCTTCTCTCAAGGATCGGAAGGCTATCACTTGTCTCTCCCAAGACCAAGCCCAAGCCTATCCTCTAGATCTTCCCAAGATATAGACGTAGCACACAAGGCCACGATTTCCCTCCAAGCCACGCAAGGACTTGGACGCTCCGCACAAGGAAGCGATTTTCCCCTAAGCCGCGCAAGGACTTAGACGCCGCACGCAAGACGACGATTTCTCTACCAATACAAAATGAAAAGTATGTGAATGAAAATACAATATGAAAAGAACAACTCCCTAGTAGATCAGATCTCTGAATGGATTGTTGAAGCCTCGAGATGATCGATGATGTAGAAGCGCGCCCGATCTCGTCTTCAATCTTCAATCCTTCTTTGCACAAATGGGAGTTGAGGAGGTTCTGGAGCTCTCTGGTTCGTGTGCACTCAGGAAGGGACTGGAATTCACAAGGGATGAAATGCACGAACACAAGGAGGCAATTTATAGAAAATCACTGTCGCCTGGGCGACAGTGACTGTCGGAATTTTCCGACAGCGTCAAACTGCCGCTGGAGTTGCATCGTGCGGGCAGTTGCTGTAACTGTCGAGCTGTCGCCTGGGCGACATCGATGTCGGATTTCCGACAGCGCAAAACTGTCGATCGTGGGTGGAGTCGTGGGCAGTTGTTGTAACCTCCGAGCTGTCGCCTGGGCGACATCGCTGTCGGAATTCCGACAGCGCAAAACTGCAATTCATCGATCTGTCATGGAGGGAAGTGGTTGTAACTCCTTTGCTGTCGCCTGGGCGACAATGACTGTCGGAATTTTCCGACAGTGCAATTTTCCCACATTCAATTTTAGCTCCAGTAGAAAATGTGAAATCTCATACCTGTTACCTGCACACCATTAATAAAAATAGAATCAAATACAAACGGGACTTTGTTATTATCAAACCGGAGGAGTGCGAAACGCATGCTCCAACAATCTCCCCCTTTTGATAATAACAAATCCGTATAAAAAGAAATCATGTCTATTTAGTTTATTGATTTTAACATTTGGTGTGTGCACAAAAATAACATAATATATTTCTCTTAAAATAAATAATCTCCCTTTAGGTGAAGGCTCCTTCTAAATGAATGCTCCCCCTAAAAATATGCTCCCCCTAAATATATGCTCCCCCTAAATATATGATGTATTGTGTAGGTGGAATATTTAGGTGTAATAGATTTGTGATTTTTCTTTTTATACTTTAAATTCTCCCCCTTTTGGTATTAGCAAAAGTTAATATTATACAAAAGATTAGTGCTTGAGGGAAAGGATACAGAATAGAGAAATAACGAGTAAGCGGAAGCAATTTGTTGGTAATGATTGAAGTCCATGAAATTATAGGAATATGCAATAGTAGAAATAAACCCATGAAGTGACGGTATAGCCATATGAAGTAATGAAAGAAAATAACTGAAACATGAGTAAGGTCATTTGAAAGTATCATAGAAAGACACAATAGTGTATAGATATATGGAATATTTTCGGTCCAATTCTCATGAGAGGAATGTTTATATAACATAATGATGTTTACAGGTGATACTTAGATCAAACATATGAAGTTATTTAATTTACATGATCATTGAAATGTAGAACATAATAAGAGCATATAAATCAACTTTGACTTTGAAAATATAGCACAAGATGAATAGAAAACCAATTTCCTTTTGCACAAGACACTTTACAATTCTTTCCAAGGTGCTTAACCTCACAATGCTCATTAAGACTTATCAGGAGGGTAAGTAGTGCTTGGTGGAGTATCCTTATCTTTATTTGAAATTTTTTGATCACAGATGTTGTGATATTTTTAATTTTGATATATTGATTTTTTTGATTTTGTAATTTGACCAAGGATCTCCGAATTCACTTGAATCGCAAAAGATGGTGTATATTTTGTTGTGCTAACAAATCAATGTTGAAAGTTGTATTTTAGAAATGCTACTTTATTATGTTAAAGCAAATATAATCCATCTATATATTAAATTAAATGACATACGTATTGATCAAAAGAAGTGAACGTGATAATTCATTATGATTGAGTTTTTAGCACATTTGGAGCTGTCGGAAAAGTCCGACACCCACTGTCGCCTGGGCGACAGCCAAAAATATAAATAGGGCATCAGACCGAGTCAAACCCTATTGTGCATCATTTCCTGGAGTGAAAAATGAGAGGAGGGCTGTCGGAAGTCGGCGACATCTATAGATCCAAGGTATGGAATGTTGATTTTGATGTTTTTAACTCAAAATTGTTTAGGGATTTTTGATTTTGAAAAGAGAGAAGAAAGAAAATGTAGTTTTCATGTTGATTTTTGATGAATGGTTTAGGGTTTGAAATAATTTTTGATTTTAAACATGTAGATCTAGTTTAAAACAAGTGGATCTTGGTGGATCTTTGCTAAAATTTCTAACTTTGTTAAATTTAGTTTTGATTTTGTGAGATAGATTTCCATTGTTCATTTTCTAAAGGAATTTTGTAGATCTTGGTTAGGGAAGAAGGTTGAAGATGATGAATAGTGAAGGTTTTGTAGGATATGTTGATTTGAAAAACATAATAAAATTTTTTTTTTAAAAAAATTTGATGTTGAAATAACATTTATTTTCAGTAGATCTGGAAGAATATGTAAAATTTTTGAGAGAAAAACACTTGGAGGGCTGTCGGAAATTTCTGACAGTCACTGTCGCCTGGGCGACAGTGTTCTAGTGCACAATGTGATATTATTTTTAATCAAAAATTTTTGTATGGTATTTTCAGAATGGCTTCCAGTTCCAAAGCTCGAAAGAGTACGTCGGAAGACGCACATAGTTCATATCAAGTTTTTCCTGGGGTTGAGAAAGCTATTGTTGGAATAGCGAAGTATGTGGAATTCAAGTTGCCAAGGCACAATCAAATTTATGATCGGCTTGCAAATGCAGGTATATTATCAATAATCACCCCAGATCCGTTTTCATCCTTTTTGATACGAGAATTTTATAACCATTTGGAAGACCCAAATGTCACTGAATTGGATGGAGGAGTAAGGTCAAAAATTCAGGGTCAACATGTGGAAATAACACATGTTGATCTAAGAGAAGAATACGGATTAGTGATTAGTGAGAATGTTCCGGATATAGTGGAGAGTTATAGGAAAGACCGAGATTGGACCCTTGTAAACATGAGTTTATATGGGAATCAAAAGAAAACTCTCACCACTGAAGTTTCGTCACTCACTCCGGATGCATTCTTAGTGCAAGATATCCTAAGGAATTCTGTCATGTTGAAGAGTGGAGATACTAGAAGTATTACGGCGCAGTTGACTCTCTTTACTTACTATATTATGGAGGATGAGATATTTGATGTGGCAGACTTCATACTCTCCCAGATTAGGTATGCGTATAGATTAAAGCATCCAAAATGGGTGAAAGTTCATACGCTGCCAATGGGGGCGATAATACAACGTATACTCTATAAGAAATACGGATGGATAGTGCAAGCTTATTATTTGGATGATTGCTATCCGGAGATTTATTATACGGGTTCGATGAAAGTGAAAAGAACGCCGAAGAAAGCCCATCCGAGAATAGAGATTCGAGAGCCGTCATTGCCTAGGGGAGGTTCACTAAGGGAGTCCATTGAGGATCTACAAGATTCACTAGAGGATCACAAGAAGGAGGTGAAGAAAGACCGTAGTCGAATGCAGAAATTCATGAAGTTTCTCGTCAAAGGTCTGAAGTTGAAGCCAACTCCGGAGGAAGAGGCCGAATGGCAAGTGCCGGACGAAGAACCGCCGCGCCAATCGGTGAGGCGGACTCGCCGTGGCAAAGCCGTGAGACGAGGACCTCCAGAAGATTGTCCAGAGAGCAGCGGGGCTGGTTATGAAGATTCAGAGTAGTTTTATTTTGCTGCTGCTGCTGGGAGCTGTCGGAAAATTCCGACAGCCACTGTCGCCTGGGCGACAGTGAACTTCTTTAAATTTCTGTTGTTGTTTAATGAACTTGATCCTTAAGTTGTTTCTACTGTTTTTATTTGAACAATATTGATGTAATATTAATGATGTTGAATTTTTGTTAAGTCTTTTGAAATTTTATGTTTTGATTTTTAAAATTTTGGCTTTTTCTTTTTACATTGTTTATGTTTTGTGATAATATTTTTTTTAAATTTTTATAGGCTTTAAATTGTGATATATTCATTGTGAAATGTCTAGAATACCCAATTCTAGCCTAAGCATAGAAAAACGGAAATCCGGTAACGGCTTAGTGAATATATCCGCTAGTTGATTTTCCGTGCCTATAAAGTTGATTTTTATATTACCCTTCTTAATATGATCCCTTATAAAATGATGTCGGCCGTCTATATGCTTAGATCTAGAATGTAATACGGGATTGTTAGTTAAGTCTATAGCACTTTTATTATCACACTTTAATTCTACACTACTTTGTTGTATGCCAAAATCTTCTAATGTTTGTGACATCCAAAGTGCTTGGACACAACAACTACCTAGTGCAAGATACTCGGCCTCGGTAGTAGAGAGGGCAACAGAATTCTGTTTCCTACTCGACCATGAAATAAGTGAAGGGCCGATAAAGTGACAAGTGCCACTAGTGCTTTTCCTATCTAAAGAACATCCCGCATAATCAGAATTCGAAAAACCATGTAGAATAAAAGAATCATTATGAGGATACCATAAACCTAATTTTGATGTTCCAATGAGATATCTAAAGATACGTTTCACCGCTTTTAAATGTGACTCTTTAGGATTAGCTTGAAATCTAGCACATAAACAAACGGCAAACATAATATCAGGTCGAGATGCGGTTAAATATAATAAAGACCCTATCATACTTCTATAAAGGGTTTGTTCAATTAAAACACCACTTTCATCTTTTCCTAATTTTAGTGAAGTACTCATAGGAGTGTTTGCATGCTTAAGATTTTCAAATCCAAATCTTTTTAACATATCATGAATATATTTGGTTTGACATATAAAAATACCATCATGTTTTTGTGTAATTTGAAAACCTAGAAAATATGAAAGTTCTCCAACCATGCTCATTTCAAATTCATTTTTCATAATTTGAACTACTTCATTACACAACTCTTCATTAGTGGCTCCAAAAATAATATCATCTACGTAAATTTGTAAAATAACTAAATCATAATCAATTTGCTTAATGAAGAGTGTAGAATCAGCACTTCCTATTTTATAATCGTGCTTTAACAAATATTGAGTTAATCGATCATACCAAGCACGAGGCGCTTGTTTTAATCCATAAAGCGCTTTATCTAATTTATAAACATGATTTGGATATTTCTCATTTATAAAGCCAGGGGGTTGTTCTACATAAACCTCTTCTTTTATATACCCGTTTAAAAATGCGGTTTTGACATCCATTTGATATAACTTAAATCTTTTAAAACAAGCAAATGCAAGAAATATTCTAACCGCTTCTAATCTTGCTACGGGTGCAAAAGTTTCATCAAAATCTACCCCTTCAATTTGTGCATAACCTTTTGCAACTAATCTGGCTTTGTTTCTAACAATTCTAGATTCATTATCCATTTTATTTTTAAAAATCCACTTTACACCAACTACAGGACGATTTTTGGGTCGTTCTACAAGATTCCAAACCTTATTATGTTCAAATTGATTAAGTTCTTCATTCATAGCTAAAAACCAAAATTCATCATTTAAAGCGGTGGAAACATCTTTTGGTTCTATTTCAGAAACAAAACAAAGGTTTGAAAATAAAACATGTAGTGATGAACGAGTACTAACCCCTTTTTGCGGATCTCCAATGATAAGCTCCTTTGGATGATCTTTTGAGAATCTCAATTCACTTGGAGGCACATATTCTTCTCTTTCTTCTTCTCTTTCTTCTTCTCTTTCTCCTTCTCTTTCTTCTTCTTTTTCTTCTTCATTTTCTCCAAGTTCTTCATCATTATTCTCCACCGTGGGAAGGAGTTCATCTTCGTTTCCTGTAATTTTCTTTTCTACACATGAAGCAAACTCATCAAACCTAACATGAATAGATTCTTCAACTATTTTAGTTCTTTTATTAAAAATTCTATAAGCTTTACTAGTTGAAGAATAGCCAATAAAAATACCTTCATCACATTTTTCATCAAATTTTCCTAAGGAATCTTTAGAATTTAAAATAAAACATTTACAACCAAAAACTTTGAAATAAGAAACATTTGGTTTTTTACTAAATATTAATTCATAAGGAGTTAATTTTAAAATAGGGCGAAGCATTACTCTATTAATTACATAACATGCCGTGCTAACCGCTTCAGCCCAAAAAGATTTTCGTAATTTGAATTCAGATAACATTGTACGGGCTAACTCTTGAAGAGTTCTATTTTTCCTCTCCACTACACCATTTTGCTGTGGTGTGCGTGGAGCGGAAAATTCATGTTTAATTCCTAACTCCGTACAAAAAGAAATAAATTTTTCATTTTCAAATTCTCCTCCATGATCCGATCGTATGCGTTTAATTTTTAACTCAAATTCATTTTGGATACGCAAACATAATTTTGAAAATTCTGAAAATGCATCGGATTTGGAGGTTAGAAATAAAGTCCAACAAAAGCGAGAATAATCATCAATCAATACAAATGTATATTTTCTACCTCCTAAGCTAGAGATTCCAATTGGCCCAAATAAATCCATATGTATTAATTGAAGTGGCCTAGTGGTAGAAATAATGTTTTTACTTTTGAAAGATGATTTTGAAAATTTTCCTTTTTGGCAAGGCACACATAGTGAAGAAGATAAATTTCCATTTAATAAAGGTAAACCTTTAATTAATTTATCTTTTGAAAGTTTTGTAATTAACTTGGCACTAGTATGTCCAAGTCGCCTATGCCATAAATCTAATTCATCATTTTTTGATAAAAAACATTTCAAAGTAGAATTTGAAAAATCTAGAAATTTAATCATATAAACATTATGACATCTTGGTGCGGTAAAAACAATTTCATTTGTTTTGGAATTAATAATTTTGCACAAATTTGTAGAAGATTCAAATAAAACATTTAAACCTTTATCACATAATTGACTAATGGAAATCAAATTATGCTTTAATCCTTCTACAAATAAAACATTTGAAATTGAAAAATTTTCGTTACCCACAACACCGATGCCGATGATTTTTCCTTTTCCATTGTCTCCGAATGTCACAACTCCTCCTTTCTTCATCTCCAGGCTAAGGAACTTCTCTTTATTGCCCGTCATGTGTTTTGAACAACCCGAGTCCAAGTACCACACGTCTTCTTTGTCCTTAGCCTGCCAACACACCTAGAAAGAGGAGGTGAGTAAAGATCTGGTTACCCAAGTGGTTCCACCCATTGTATAGGTAGAAGCCTTAGGTACCCAGATTTGTTTTATTTTACTTTTGCCTTCCTTCCAGCAAGAGTCCGTAGTGTGACCAAATCTATTGCATTTGGCACATGTAATGTATTTAGAAGAGTATAACTTTTCTGGACTTTTACTGGATGAGGATGCAGTATTTGACAATTTATTAATTTGAGAATTTTTAAAAGTAGATTTTCTGGACTTTTCACTGTCGCCGGCGACAGTGGTTGTCGCCGGGCGACAGCTTCCAGACGTGTATCCGAGTCCAAATCTTCCATATCCATGGCGTTGGTATCCTAAGATCATATCCAGTGATCTTCGGCCCATTCCGAATTTTTTCATGGCTAGTATTAAGTCATGAATCTGGTTTCTCATTTTTGTATTTTCGGATACTAGATTTACGCATCTACGTTCAAAAGATTTCTTTCCCTCATGAACATTGGAAATTGAAGATTTTCAGATCTCTCTCTAAAATCTCATTCTTTTTAGTAAGTACTTTTATTGTAGAATGAGATTTGGAAAGAGATTCTTCAAGTTCATTAATTCTTCCCAAAAAGTGATCACACTCTTGCAAGAAATATCTCTTTTTCCAATAGTCTTAATTTCATTTAACAATTTTTTGTTTTCTTTAAGTAAAATTCCATTTTCAGATTTAAGAAAATCATTATCTTTTAAACTTTTTTCAAAAAATTTGCAAGTCTTTAAAAATTCAGAATATAATTCTTCATAGGTTGGAGGAGTTACCTCAGTGTCGCTTTGGACACTGCATTCGTCATCAGATATGACGCTCTTTCCCATTAAGCATATGTTGGCCTCCTCTTCTTTACTTGAGTCTGAAATGCTTCCATCCTCAGAAGTAGTATCATCCCATGTTTCCGCCTTCAACACTTTCTTCGATCCTTTGTGCTTCTTTTCTTTAAGTTCTTTCAGGTACTTTGGACACTTGCTTCGGATGTGTCCTAACTTCTTGCAGTGATAGCACTCCGGTGGCGGTCTCTCTTCCTCCTCATCGCCTTCCTTTCCCTTTTTCTTCCTAAAGGTCTCCTTCTTAAAATACTTTTTAAACGAATTCCTTCTCTCCGGATTTTTCATAAATTTTCTAAACTTTTTGACAAATAAGCTCTCCTCATCTTCTTCATCCTCCTCAGAATCACTAGTTTCTTCCTTCTTAGATTTTAGAGCCAATCCCTTATTCCTTGGCTCCATATACTCTTGTTGTTGAATTTTTAACTCAACTTCATGAGTTTTCAAATTTCCAATAAGGCTCTCCAATTTTAAAGTCTTAAGATCATGTGACTCGGAAATTGCAGTCACTTTAGGATTGAACTTCGGGGGAAGTGATCTTAAGATTTTTCTTACCAAATCTCTATTTGAGAACACCTTTCCTAGCACCTTTGAGTCGTTCACGATTTTTGTGAATCGTGTGTACATCAAATCAATCTCTTCATCTACCTCCATTTTGAACCTTTCAAATTCAGACTCCAGTTGAAATAGCTTTGAATCCTTTACCTGCGAAGTACCTTCATGAGTGATTTCTAACAAATTCCAAATTTCAAAAGCAGTGTTACAAGCACAAACTCTATTAAATTCAGTGCGATCTAGTGCGCAAAATAAAGCATTCATGGCTTTTGCATTGTTCTTACATTTTAATTTGTCATTGTCATCCCACTTGTCTTTGGGTTTATCCATAGTTACTTCTCCTACAATATATGTTGGAGAAGTGTAACTAGATTCTACCATATTCCAGACTTCTATATCTAGCGCAATTAGAAAACAACGCATACGTGTTTTCCAATAATTATAGTCTGTGCCCGTAAAAAGTGGTGGCCTACTAATTCCTTGCCCCTCAACAAACGCGTGATCGTTGTGCGCCATTACTCCTGGTGGTAAAACCGTTTTGGAGTAACCTACCTCTGATACCACTTGTTGGATCGTATGACGCCCTTAGAGGGGGGGTGAATAAGGGTGTGTCTAAAAAATAATTTTTACTTAGTAATTTTTTGGAGAGATTTTACTTTACTAAAAAATTACTTACAAATACTTTCAAACTAATGCAATTTTAGTATTAAATCAAAACACAAATTTCCAAGATAAAGATTATGTCACCAAATATGTAATTAAAGAAAAAGACATAATTATATTAATCATGAAATTTGAGTACAATAAAAATGATCTTAACAATGCTTAAGATCAAGGCACAATTATGTTAAGAAGAAATTCTACAATTTTGGTTTACCAATCCTTCTCTCAAGGATCAGAAGGCTATCACTTGTCTCTCCCAAGACCAAGCCCAAGCCTATCCTCTAGATCTTCCCAAGATCTAGACGTAGCACACAAGGCCACGATTTCCCTCCAAGCCACGCAAGGACTTGGACGCTCCGCACAAGGAAGCGATTTTCCCCTAAGCCGCGCAAGGACTTAGACGCCGCACGCAAGACGACGATTTCTCTACCAATACAAAATGAAAAGTATGTGAATGAAAATACAATATGAAAAGAACAACTCCCTAGTAGATCAGATCTCTGAATGGATTGTTGAAGCCTCGAGATGATCGATGATGTAGAAGCGCGCCCGATCTCGTCTTCAATCTTCAATCCTTCTTTGCACAAATGGGAGTTGAGGAGGTTCTGGAGCTCTCTGGTTCGTGTGCACTCAGGAAGGGACTGGAATTCACAAGGGATGAAATGCACGAACACAAGGAGGCAATTTATAGAAAATCACTGTCGCCTGGGCGACAATGACTGTCGGAATTTTCCGACAGCGTCAAACTGCCGCTGGAGTGGCATCGTGCGGGCAGTTGCTGTAACTGTCGAGCTGTCGCCTGGGCGACATCGATGTCGGATTTCCGACAGCGCAAAACTGCCGATCGTGGGTGGAGTCGTGGGCAGTTGTTGTAACCTCCGAGCTGTCGCCTGGGCGACATCGCTGTCGGAATTTCGACAGCGCAAAACTGCAATTCGTCGATCTGTCGTGGAGGGAAGTGGTTGTAACTCCTTTGCTGTCGCCTGGGCGACAGTGACTGTCGGAATTTTCCGACAGTGCAATTTTCCCACATTCAATTTTAGCTCCAGTAGAAAATGTGAAATCTCATACCTGTTACCTGCACACCATTAATAAAAATAGAATCAAATACAAACGGGACTTTGTTATTATCAAACCGGAGGAGTGCGAAACGCATGCTCCAACAAAGGGGACTTCTTCAAATCAGGGCTATTGTGGATACAATACCCAACAATCTCCCCCTATTTGAAGAAGTCAGAACCCTATCTACTAAGATGAATTGCACATGAAATAATAAATATAGACAAGTAAAGAACTGAACTATGGAAATATATAAAAGCATCATAGACAAAAACTCAACAATTTATAAATGTTTTTAAAAGAGAAATAGATTCTAGCGTTCAAGCATCCATCATTTCTCTTTTGTCTTTCCCTTTTGAGTTTTCTTCAACTGTCTGGTAAAATAGGCCCTTGGCTTTGGATAGTATCTTGGAGGAGGAGAAGGAGGCTTTTCATCATCTTTATGGTCCTTGTAGTGAATTTTTCTTTTAAGTCTAGCCATCTCCCATTTGTGAAGCTCATCTCTATCATAGTGGTTGACAGCAGATTCATTAGAGTTCATTACAAGATTATAGGTGTCCAAGATAATGTTTCTGGATTCCGGACTCCATACTTCTCCAACTATCTTTCTGGGATGGGGAGCTCTTGGTTCTAGAAATCTGGGACCTGCAGCTCTTCTAGCATCTTGCATAAAACCACCTGAGCTTGATCCTCCTTGATCAACTCTAGCTCTCTTCCTGGAGAATTCTTCTTCATCGTCTGACCAATGATAAACTTCAGGAGGAATAAGAGGTTCAGACGGAGCAGCAACCTGAATGTCCGGATGGAATTCTTCAGAAGGAAATGCTGGCTGCGCAGAAGATTGGCCTGACCCTTGGAAACCATGGGCATAGCCTCTTGATAATTCATTATGCAGCCACATTTGACTTTGATGTAGATACCCATATAAGTCTTGATACTTGGCATCAATGCCTCTTGACATCTCTGAGAGCTGTGATTGAACATTCAAATGTGACTCTTGAATCCTTCCTTCTAACTCTCTATTCAAATCAAAGATTTGGGTTTGAATTCTTTCATGCAATCTTTCCTCCCCCTTTCTGACTTCTTCAGTCAGGGTTTGGATAAATTCATTCTTTATACTTTGTAGAGAGTTCTGAGTGACCGATCTTCCCTGCACTGCATCCTCAAAAATATATTGCTGATTTTCAGAGAGTTTTGTAGTGTTATCACAAATCGAGTGTAGTCCATCCACTACAAGCTTTAGAGTGGAAGCACCCATCGAAAAATACTCATCTTGCTTCTCTCTGACTTTGTCTAGACTGTGAGCTACTATCTGTAAGTGATTTCCCATTCCCTTTTCTACGGCTCTGGTCTTGTCAACAACCTGATGGAGAGCAAATTCAAAGAATCTTTTCTGCTTTACAAGCAGTTCTTCCAGAGTGATCAGCATGGAATCATCAGCCGATGGAGGTTGAGCACGGGGTCGAGAAGATATTCCAAAATCATCTTCAGCGACCAGAAAATCACTTGAGCCTACGTCCTTCATATAATGATAGAATTGAAGAGCATCGAGGGTTTCATCATTTTGGACTAGAGGAGGTGAGGAGCCTTTAGTTCTGTTGTCTTCAACGGTGATTTGAATTTTGTGAATCTTGGGTTGAAGGACGGATTTCCTTTATCTTTGGATGTAGAGGCGGAGTGTCTGTCTACAGCTTCTTCTGCAAGAATGATAGTAATTTTCTTAGGAGACGGAGCTAGCACTGACTTATCTTTCTCTTTGGCTGCGGAATGAAAATGATCAGAATTAAGATTCCCCCCCTCAGTCTGAGCTGGGATATCATCTTTCTGAACTGGCTCTTGAGCTTTAGCAGACTCAACTATCTTCACAACATCATTATCCGGGTCATCTCCCCCTCCATCATGACCATCACTGTCATCATTTCCACCAAAATTTTCATCTTCCTTGGAGTGAGAAACGAGAGGAGTAGGAGTCTTAAGGGAAGGAGCAGGAGGAACAACTGGAGAGTCAGGCTTATCTGATTCAGACTTTTTGGAACACTCCCCCTTGGAAGTGTCCCGGACTTTCTTGGAGGATGAGGCAGTAGGATCACTGTCATAGTCTCGGTCCGAATCATCACAGATAATCTTCTTAATTTTTGGAGTTGAGGACTTTTGGCCTTGTATTCACCAACTTTTCTGGCCCAACGATCAATGATTGACGCATCAATCTTCTTGAAGTGATGGAGTGGACTTCCCGATTTCATATTGAACTGCTGCTTGTCAAGCTGATTTAGATAAAGAGTGATAATTCTCCCGAAGTTGGGAGTGGACAAGCTTGAGACAATTCTGTCAAACAGAATTCTTCCCCAGTCTACTTTCCTTCTGCAGATAACAGATGCTAGTAGCTTGAACATTTCGTTTGAAATGTAGTCATGTGAACCGACCTTGCATAGCAGTACCTTGCCCATAATGTCTGATAGTAACTTACCTTCATCATTCATTTCATTTCGCTTGATTTTGGTAGTATTCTTCGACAAGCCACAGAAGGATAAGGCCTTCTTGAAATCCTTAGGCAGAAAATCATCTTGTTCATCAATAATAGGAAGTTGTAAAAGTTTGTTGAGTGTGGATGGAGAAACTTTGATTGATAACTTTCCGATACGACTCTTGAGGACATTTCCATTTTTCTTCACTACAACATGCTTGAAGAATCGCAACACATATTACTCCAGAATCTTACATGGATGCTCCAACACAAAACCAAGCCCAGCGACTTCTAGGATGAGAACTATGTTCCGAAACTCATCAGCAGAGTCGTCGAATCCCGTTCGAACCAACTCACCGCCGGTAAGAAGCCTTTCAGAACCCTTCTTGGCCATCGAATCGATTGTAAATTGACGAACGAACGAAGAAACCACGAGAATCGGCGCTGTCGGGATTTCGGAAGACGAAAGGTCGAAGAGGAGGGAAGGGTCGGATGCTTGAATGCTCGAATTTCTCTGCTAATACCTTTATATAGACAATAAGAAAGAGAGAGAGCGCGTACCTCGAAATTTGAATGATGACTCTTCGAATTCGATAGAACAAATATAATAAATTTGAAATCCGAATGAGGTACGATTCGACTATTCAGAATAGTCGAATCGGTTAAATGCTATAGCCGATTCGGGAGATATGCTTATTCGACTATATGATATAGTCGAATCGGTTATTTGATATAGCCGATTGTGTTCTATTCGGCTATTCCATATAGGTGATGATTATGTATAGCCGAATTTGCACTTAAAACTTCTGGATGAACAAGTTTGTTGAGAATCTGAGCTTGCTTTTAAGGGTCTTTATTTAACATCCCAAGTTCCATTTTAAAATAGTTGAACTTTGACTCATCAAGCGTCTTCGTGAAAATATCTGCAATTTGTCTATCAGTCGGGACATAACTGAGATTGATGTCCTTGTGCTCCACATGCTCTCGAATGAAGTGATAACGAATTTCAATATGCTTCGTCCTGCTGTGAGATACTGGATTGTTTGCAATTGCAATAGCGCTTGAAGAATCACAGTACATTGGAATCTCCTTTAACTTTAAGTTATAATCTTCCAATTGATTTCTTATCCACAGTAATTGTGCACAGCAGCTACCAGCGGAGATGTATTCCGATTCAGCGGTTGATATTGCAACACAATTCTGTTTCTTACTACTCTAGGAGACAAGCCGTTTTCCTAAGAATTGGCAAGTTCCGGAAGTACTTTTCCTGTCGTCTTTGCTTCCTGCAAAATCAGCATCTGAAAATCCTGTTAGCTCAAAGTCATTACTTCTTGGGTACCATAAGCCAAGATTTGGTGTGCCCTTAAGGTATCTCAAAATCCTCTTCGCAGCGGCATAATGAGATTCCTTAGAGTTCACCTGAAATCTAGCGCATACACATGTTGAAAACATTATGTCTGGTCTACTTGCAGTAAGGTAAAACAAGGATCCAATTATGCTTCTGTACTTGGTTTCATCAAAAGGTTTCCCTTTCTCATCCTTGTCCAGAGACATAACTGATCCCATTGGAGTCCTCATAGAGGTTGCGTTCTCCATTCCGAATTTCTTAATCAACTCTTTGGTAAATTTCGTCTGAGAGATGAAAATTCCATCTTCAGATTGTTTTACTTGAAGTCCTAAGAAATACTTCAGCTCTCCCATACTACTCATTTCGAATTTCCCTTGCATTAAGTTAGAAAACTTTTTGCAAAGGTTATCATCTGTAGAACCAAAAATAATGTCATCGACATAGATTTGCACTAGCAAGATCTTGCCTTTTACTTCCCTAAGAAATAATGTCTTATCAATTTTTCCTCTTGTGAATTTGTTCTCAAGAAGGAACCTAGAGAGCATCTCATACCAAGCACTGGGAGCTTGCTTGAGACCATATAAAGCTTTATGAAGGAAATAAACATGATCAGGTAGAGAAGAATCAACAAAACCTGGGGGTTGTTCAACGTATACTTCTTCCTTTAGATTACCGTTAAGGAAGGCTGACTTCACGTCCATTTGATAGACTTTGAATCCTTTGTGAGCCGCATACGCTAGAAACAGCCTGATTGCTTCGAGTCTTGCTACTGGAGCAAATGTCTGATCGAAGTCGATTCCTTCTTCTTGTCTGTATCCCTGAGCAACAAGTCTGGCCTTATTCTTGATAATTACTCCATCTTCATCCAACTTGTTTCGAAAAACCCATTTTGTTCCAATGACGTTGTGTCCTTCGGGTCGTGGTACTAGCTTCCAAACCTTGCATCTCTTGAATTGATTGAGTTCTTCTTGCATTGCAATGATCCAGGAGGCATCTCTGTTGGCCTCATCGAACTTCTTCGGCTCAATCTGTGACAGAAAACTTAAATGCAAAGCTTCATTAGCTGTACCTCTCCTTGTTCTTACCCCGGCATGGGTATCTCCAATAATTTGCTCAGTAGGATGGTCCCTTAAATGTCTGATTAGCAAGTTTCTTCCAGCATTTAGATCACCAGGAGGATCCTGCACTTCGGTTACATCTTCTTCTTCCTGAGGTTCATCATCCTCAGTTGCAGATGGTATGTTTACGTCAACAGACTTCGAAGCTTCTTCTTTTGCTGCCTCTTCTAAGCTTAGTTCTTGAAGTTTTGCACCTGTATCTTCAACAAAAACACTAGAAGGGCTGCTCTGAAGCATGCTCGTCTCATCAAATATCACGTTGTAAGTTTCTTCTACCACCAGGGTTTTCTTATTGAAAATCCTATATGCCTTACTATGGCTACTGTATCCTACAAAAATACCTTCAAAACATTTTTCACTAAACTTAGTTTTATAATATTTCCCATTGTTAAGCACGAAGCATTTACTGCCAAAGATTCTAAAATAAGACAGAATTGGTTTCTTGCCTTTCAGAAGTTCATAGGGAGTCTTATGATGATTTTTGTTGATTAGTGCTCTGTTTTGCACGTGGCAAGCAGTGTTGATACCTTCAGCCCAAAAGTACTCGGGTAATGAAGAATCACTCAACATTGTCCTGCAAGCTTCTATGAGTGTTCTATTCTTTCTCTCGGCAACCCCATTTCGCCGTGGAGTACGGGGAGAGGAAAACTCATGAAAGATACCCTGACTTTCACAAAATTCTGTCATGGCCCCAGACTTGAATTCTGTACCATGGTCACTTCTGATTTTGACCACAGAACATTCTAATTCATTCTGAATTTGCCTAACGAATGAAGTGAAAGAATCATAGGTGTCTGACTTGTGTTTCAGAAAGAATACCCAAGGAAAATGTGAGTAATCATCGACAATGACCAACGTATAAGACTTACCCCCTAAACTCCGAATTGGCATGGGAGCAAATAAGTCCATATGGAGCAGATATAAGCATCTGGTAGAGTCTTTGCCAATAATGCTCTTAAAGCTAGCCCTCGTCTGCTTGCCCATTTGGCATGCGTGACAAGGTCTCTCTTTAATGCACTTCACATCAGGAGCATCACGAACTAAGTTGTGAGAAAATAACATATTTATAGTTTTGAAATTAATATGTGCTAGTCTCTTGTGCCATTGGTCACATAGAGATGCACTATCTTTTGCCAAAAAACACACTGGTGTAGAAGTGTCTAAACATAGGAAATTTAAGCAAAATATATTTCTACTCCGAGTACCTGTTAAAATAGTTTCTGATTTATCAGACAGCTTTATCAGGCACTTGTCCTTGTAGAATTCTACCATATAGCCTTTGTCACATAATTGACTTATGCTAATAAGATTATGTTGTAATCCCTTAACATAAGCCACGCCTGTGAAAGAGACTATGACATTAGTGATCATACCATAGCCTTTAGTAGTGCCTCGATCAGATCCACCAAATATGACTTTTGGACCGTCTTTCACAGGGGTGTACTCTTGTAACAGGCTTCTTGTTCCGGTCATGTGCCGCGAACATCCACTGTCCAAGTACCATATTGGAGTTTTATCGGCCTTTGGACATACCTGCAATCAATAATCAATTGCCCTTAGGAACCCAAACCGATTTGGGTCCTTGGCTTCTTGTTAGATGACCACCACTTGGAATGTTAACATTGCGAGGGGTCATTCTTGCATTGTTAATCCGTGGAGTCAGGACATTTCTTGGATTAAACCAACAATCTATGGCAAAGTGACCAACCTTGCCACAACACCAACAATCGAACCGATTGTACCTTCTCTTTGTCTCCTATTTTACTTTTTGAACGTGAGGTGCAACAGGAGTGACTTTCTTAGTAGGAGCTTTCTTAGAAGTGGGGGCCTCATAGTGACAGCACACACATGGCTCCAACTTCTTCTCAACAGATTTGGGTGCAATCGTTTTAATTTTTGGTGCCTTCTTATGAGCTGATCCGTGAACAAACGGACCATGATCTTTGAGAATTATTTCTTCATGAGGAGCTTTGAATGGAGAGACGTCAAAGTTTCGGGGAAAGCTCCATCCTTGATATCTATTACTAGGTTCAACATGTGTTGGTCTAGCAAAATGACCGTAGGATGAATCAAGGTCAAACGGGTTTGATGGAAAAATGACCTTCTTGAATGAAGTTTGACTTTGACCAGCCTTTCCCTTTCCTTTCACGATCCTTCTCTTAGCATCCTTACTAGATTCAGCCTCATGACCAAGGCCACTACCCTTCGCAGGAGCTGAAAATCTGTCAATGAGAGGAAGAATAGTTTTTGGCTTTGAGAAGCTTTCTACGAGCTTTCTTTCCGCCTTTAACTTATCTTCTAGTTCATTTATAGTTTTCTCTTTTAGATTTAACAACTCAGTGAAGCTTTTCAGTTCGTCTTTCAAGAGTTGGATTTCATCTTTGAGAGGAGTTAATAGTTCAACTTCCTCCCTCAAAGCTAATTCCACTGTCTTGAGAGATTCAATTTCTTTTGACTTGGATTTGACGACCTTGCGGCACTTGTCAAATCCCTTCACAAGGGCTTTATACCGAGTTATTAAATCAGAGTCCTCCTCTGATGAGTAGCCTTCATTTGCTACGGATGCAGTCTCATCTTCAGAAGCAGACAGAGGGGTATGAGAGTTTACCTTCCCCTTATAAGAGGAGTCACCTATTTCTTCGTCTAGATGTGCCATTAGCCCAAAGTAGGCTTCTTCATCTGAGCTTGACGCATCAGAGTCACTGTCGCTCAGAGTCTTGGCCTTTTTGGCGAGGAGGCTCTTTTCCTTCTTCTTTCCTTTAAAGGTTCTCTTTTCTTCCTTCTTTGATCCTTCTTTCTTTTTGTATGGACATTCGGCTATCACGTGTCCTGGCTTATTGCAGCAATAGCAAATAATGTCAGTGGAATCATATTTGTTCGATTTAGATTTATACCTGTCATTATTGTAGTCCTTCTTGTGATGATCACCATCACGTCTTGATCTTCTGTGATCAAATGCAGTGGATTGGCCTCTCTTCTGCTTTCTTTTATTCAGAAGTCTTTTGAATTGCTTGGAGAGCAAGGAGAATTCTCCATCAGACATGTCTGAACCAGAAGGGCTGGCTTCAGATTCATTTTCATTTTCAGATGGCGATCTCCTGATGGGTGATGCTGCCTTGCTTTTCCTTGAGCTTTCCGCCTTAAGGGAAGCGGACTTCTCCCTTCCAGACGTCCTTCCTCCCTCTTCTTCAGCTTTGCGGATGCTCAACTTTAGCTCATGTGATAAGAGCTTGCCAAACAGAATTTGTGGCTCCATGGTTCCCAACTTTCCGAATTCTCTAATAGCAATGGCCTTGGTATCCCATTCTTTCGTCAAGGATCTCAAGAACTTGTCGTTTAGTTCGCCAACAGTAAATGTTCTGTCATAGTTCTTTAGACCGTTGACAATCTTGAAGAACTTTTCATAAGTATCAGAAATTGAATCCCTCGGATCCTGCTTAAATGCTTCGTATTCTTGATTTAACAGCGATCTTCGGTCATCTCTAACTTCTTCAGTTCCTTCCATCAGAACCACAATGGAGTCCCACATCTCTTTTGCAGACTTGCAGTGAATGAGATTTTGCAGCATGGAGTCATCAACAACACTGGCTATTATGTTCTTAGCTTTCTTGTCCAATGCTACAAGAGTAATCTCATCCTTGTCCAACTCTAGCATCTTCTTCGGAATCATGATTGTTGAGTTTAAGGAAGATGGCTTTGTTGGAACATAGGGGCCTTCTTCAATGATTTGAAACGTTCTTGGGTCAGCGGCCTCCATGTAAAATCTGACTCTTTCCTTCCACATAGGAAAGTTCTCCTTGGTGCAGACGGGTAGCTTGATGGACGAATCCTTGTTTCTTTCCATTCCAGACATGCTGTCTAGCAACTAGATCTAGATTTGTGTTCAAGGTGTTAACCTTTATATGAACAACCTCCCTCTGATACCAATTGAAAGTATCTAGTTGCGACCTAAATCACCTAGAGGGGGGTGAATAGGTGAATTCTTTGTCTTAACGCGGAATTAAAAATTATGACACGGAAATGCACACAAAGAGAACACAGCACAGACACAAGGATTTTATAGAGGTTCCCCGATGTGGGTAGTCCTCTTTCCCGCCTCGCCTATCTATCACGTAGTGACTAGATTCGGCTACTTCACCAAACTCAGATTAAAAATAATCTTACACATTGGAGTCAAAACTCCTACAACTCGGAGTACACCACTCCTACAACTCGGAGTAAAAACAACTCCTACAACTCGATCCTTAAACTAGGATATACACAAAAACTCGGAAGCACGCTTCCTACAAAATTATGAAATAGGTTTTTACAACAATACGGTAAATTGCTAAACAATTTTCTTTTGAACTTCTGAGAAAGTTCGACTTCAGATCTGGAAGCAAATTTCTTCTTCTTGAGAGATAAAGCTCAGTCCTTTGTGGAAATAGGGAGAAGAAATCTGGAAATCGTTCTATGCTTGATCTGAAATCTTTGATCGACTGAATCAAGAGAAGATTGGAGAGATTCAGAATATCTTGATGTAGTCGACTGTACTTCGGAAGAATCGCGAGAAACTTTCTTGTCGGAGACGAAGAGCTGTGCGAGAAAAACGTTCGGCCGACAGAGAACTGCTTTTTTTTTTCGAGAGAACTAGATTCACGATTAGGTATTTAAGATAGAATCAATTAGCTATTTATAGCGATTCCTACCAACGGTCATTAGCGCAAATCAGGGACAAGCCACCACGTGTACTGTACATGGAGATAAACGCCCTAAATGCTGAGCCGAACAAATCTGAACCGGAAAGCCGCAGACATCGATTCGATTAAATGGAATAGCCGAATGAACTTTCGATTCGGCTAATCCGAGTAACCGACTGGACTTCGATTCGGTTAAATGAATTAACCGAATGCCATTGTCAGAATTCGATTCGGCTAAATGCAATAGTCGAATGACTTTAGTCGAATGAGTTCGCCTATACTATATAGATGATTTCAGCATTTCATAATTTTTCTTTTTCAAGTAAAATCACCAACAGCTCCAGTCCTTCTTTTTCAGCACTTCGTATATGAAGTATATCCCAATAGAGAGATTTCACATGAGCCAACACTTTGGTCCATACAATGAGGGATTACATTGCATAGGCCTGTGTTTGACGACTCATTGAAACCTGACATTGGTTTGTACTTAGAGTGGAATAACCTGTCACATCACAGCTAAAATGCATGATCAAATACAATTACAATTCGTCTTAGTTTGAAGGGGACTTCTTCAAATCAGGGCTATTGTGGATACAATACCCAACAGGAGTCCAACATGATATCTTACTCCACCCTTCATCTCTCCTGGGTGGAGTTTGGTAAGGCGGGGCCCGAGGCGTTCGCTGTCGCCTTGGGCCTATATGGCCGCGAGGACGTCGCCGCCTTCAAAGCGATGGGGTCCAGGCAATTAGCCCAAGAGGCCATGCAGGCCCAGTTTCGCTCTATGGAGCTCGCGCATATGGCGAGCCGCCGATATCTGCAGTCGGATCGCGACCTCCGCGCGTACAAGGAGGAGCTGAAGAAAGCCCATGACCAGATCAAGGGCCTCAAGGAAAAGGAGGAGCTATCCGAGAGCCTCCTCGCCGGGATCCAGGGCAGGATGGTAAGCGACCCCGGCCCCCCCTCACTCTTTATTATTCGCGACCTCTGGTATCCGCCTAACTGCTTTTGTATACCTTTCAGGATGCCGACACCGCCACCAAACTTCTCGCTCGCAACGATGAGTTGGAGCTGGAGAACACCATGCTGAAGGCTCAGGTTCAGGAGCTGACTCGCTCCTTGCTACCCCCTTCTCCTGGGCGAGATGGGTCTCTTCAGAGATCGCGCGAGAGAGAAGACCGGAGGCGGCGAGATGCGCAGGAGGTTGCCAACCTCGTCTTCACTACTCTCAAGAACGTGGATCTCCTTGCTGAAGACGCTATGGAGTTTACAGCCGAGGACGTATGCCCGGACATTTTTGCCGTAGCGCCATGGCTGGGAGATCGCAAGGACGGCGAGAAGCCCCCGGAATGAACCCCTTTTAGGCTCTCGTCTTTTTTTTTAATGTAAATTTATTCTTTTGGGTTGGCGACCACGCCGCTGTATTGTGAAAGAACACTTATGGAATGAAAATATGATTTTTGCTTGTCTTTTTAGTCCTACTCGCATTCGCTTCTCTCTTCTTTTACTATCCTCTATTTACGTCATGCATTCAGTGATAACCTCGGAATACTCTTGACGCGCTCGCGAACCGGAGCTTACCGTCCAAGCCCTACGGCTCGCTCAGGCGACCCCTCTGTTCCTGCTGCATACCTCAAGCCAGTACCTTTGCCTCGCGAGAATGGATGCTTAGGACTCGCCCATCCTCGGGCTCGCCCAGCCCGATGCCCCCCTTACGAGGGCCCTTTCGAACCAGGACTTCCAGTCCCATTTTTTATGGGCTTGCGAGCTGGGTCCCGCCTGCTTCTAATACTAACTTGGTACCTTAGGTCTCTTCCGCCTTAACCATCATTATTTTGCAAATCAAGCCTTCCCAGCTTCAACACACACCGACTCACCGACCCAGGCTTTACCAGCCTTAGCACCATCCTCTTGTTAATTTCAAAACATCACTTTGCCAGCCTCTCCAGAGATCAACCTGTACCCCCCGTCTAGTGAGAGCCCGGGAGCGGAATTGATCTGGGGCATTCCAGTTTCAATACTTGTCACCTTGCTAGCCTCTCCAGAGATCAACCTGTACCCTCCGTCTAGTGAGAGCCCGGGAGTGGAATTGATCTGGGGCATTCCAGCTTCAATACTTGTCATCTTGCCAGCCTCTCCAGAGATCAACCTGTACCCCCCGTCTAGTGAGAGCCCGGGAGCGGAATCGATCTGAGGCTTTCTAGCTTCAATACTTGTCACCTTGCCAGCCTCTCCAGAGATCAACCTGTACCCCCATCTAGTGAGAGCCCGGGAGCGGAATCGATCTGGGGCATTCCAGCTTCAATACTTGTCACCTTGCCAGCCTCTCCAGAGATCAACATGTACCCCCGTCTAGTGAGAGCCCAGGAGCGGAATCGATCTGGGGCATTCCAACTTTAATACTTGTCACCTTGCCAGCCTCTCCAGAGATCAACATGTACCCCCCGTCTAGTGAGAGCCCGGGAGAGGAATCGATCTGGGGCATAGCTTCAATACTTGTCACCTCGCCAGCCTCTCCAGAGATCAACCTGTACCCCCCCGTCTAGTGAGAGCCCGGGAGCGGAATCGATCTGGGGCATTCCAACTTCAATACTTGTCACCTTGCCAGCCTCTCCAGAGATCAACCTGTACCCCCCGTCTAGTGAGAGCCCGGGAGCGGAATCGATCTGGGGCATTCCATCTTCAATACTTGTCACCTTGCCAACCTCTCCAGAGATCAACCTGTACCCCGCGCCTAGTGAGAGCCCGGGAGCGGAATCGATCTGGGGCATTCCAGCTTTAATACTTGTCACCTTGCCAGCCTCTCCAGAGATCAACCTGTACCCCCCGTCTAGTGAGAGCCCGGGAGAGGAATCGATCTGGGGCATTCCAACTTCAATACTTGTCACCTCGCCAGCCTCTACAGAGATCAACCTGTACCCCCCCCCCCCCCCCCCCCCCCCCCACCCCCCGTCTAGTGAGAGCCCGGGAGCGGAATCGATCTGGGACCTTCCAGCTTCAATACTTGTCACCTTGCCAGCCTCTCCAGAGATCAACCTGTACCCCCCCCCCCCCCCCGTCTAGTGAGAGCCCGGGAGCGGAATCGATCTGGGGCATTCTAGCTTCAATACTTGTCACCTTGCCAGCCTCTCCAGAGATCAACCTGTACCCCCCCCCCCCCCCCCCCCCCCCCCCCCCCCGTCTAGTGAGAGCCCGGGAGCGGAATCGATCTGGGGAATTCCAACTTTAATATATACATAACCAACGCATGAGTCATAAGAGGTCAAGAGCATACCATAATTATAAAGAATGTTTCATGGATAGAATCTTTTCAAGTCATCTCCACTCCTAGCCCGGCCGAGTGGTACCCCTTCTACATCCTGGAGATGGTACCCCCCGGACCTGAGCGCTTCACTTACAGTATATGGTCCCTCCCAATTGGGTTCAAGCTTACCCAGAGCGGCTCCTCTCCCTGCCGCATCCACCTTCTTCAAAACCAAGTCTCCCTTCTCGAACTGTTTCACCCTAAAATGGTGATCAAAATACTTAGCCATCCTCCTCTTGATTTCCTCCTGTCGAATGGCCGCGAGGCCACGGAGCTCCTCCACCAGGTCTAGGGACAACCTTTGCTCGGCCTCGTTCGCCATTAGCCACTCTTCATCTCCTTCACCAGCAGCGATCACCCTGGGGGTCTTTACCTCGAACTCTATCGGAATTACAGCTTCAGACTCATGGGAGAGCTTGAACGGAGTCTCTCCCGTGGCGGTGTTTAGAGTGGTCCTCAAGGCCCAAAGGACGGAGGGTAACTGCTCTGCCCAGTTCCCGCGGAGGTTTTGTACCTTCTTCTTGAGTAAGTTAACAATGATCTTGTTTGCCGCCTCCACATGACCGTTGCTCCTTGGATGATGGACTGACGCGAACCTAAGATCGATGCCGAGCTGAGTGCAGAAGCTGACAAATTCCTCGCTGGCAAACTGAGGTCCGTTGTCTGTTACTATGGCGAGTGGGAGCCCATGCCTGCAAATGATCTCTCCCCATACAAAGTTTCTTACCACTTGGGATGTCACCTTTGCTAGTTCCTTCACCTCTATCCATTTGGAGAAGTAATCGATCATCACCAACAAGAACCTCCGCTGGACACTAACTTGCGGGAAAGGGCCAACCAGGTCCAACTCCCATATAGCGAAGGGACACGGAGCTGTGATGGTTCTGAGCCTCTGATCTGGGAGGAGCTGGAGCGGAGCGTATAGCTGGTACTTTGAACACTTCTTTGCGAACTCCGCCGCATCCTTGCCGAGAGTAGGCCAGAAGTAGCCTTGTCTCAGCACCCTCCCCTCTAAGGTTCGGCTCCCGGAGTGACTGTCGCACTCCCCGAAATGAATCTCCTCTAGGACCCTCGGGACCTCCTCCTCGGACACACAACGAGCAAGGAGTCCCGAGAGTGTCTTCATGTACAGTCCTCCTGCATGCAAGGAGTAATAAGCCGATTTATACCTGAAGCGACGCTGATCCCCATCCCCTTCGGGGAACTTCCCTGATGATAGCAAGTTGATGAAGGGATCCATCCAAGACACTCGCTGATCCACCTCCATCAGTTCTCCTTCCTCGATGGAGGGTCGGAAGAGTTCCGAGACCGTCCCTCCTGCCCGGGGACCAAACTAGGCCAGGAGGTCCGCCTGGGTGCTCTCCTCCCTTGGAACATGCTTGATGGAGAAAGTTCGGAATTGTCCGATGACCCCATTGACCTTCTCCAGGTAACGTTGGAGGGTCGGATCCTTTGCCTCAAACTCTCCCCTGATCTGGCATGCCACCACCATGGAGTCTGTCGAGACCTCCACGTCTTGCACTCCTAACTCCTTGGATAGTCGTAGGCCGGCTATGACTGCTTCATATTCGGCTTGGTTGTTCGTGATTGGGAAGTAAATACTCAAGGCCTGCTCGATCCTTGTCCCTTGGGGGCTCACCAAGATGATCCCTCCCCCGCAGGAATGCTTCCCCGACGCGCCATCTACCAACACCTTACAGGCCGTCGGAGGGGGCAACTCGTGCTCTCCCACTTCAGTCGCGTAATCCGCCATGAAGTCTGCCACCGCCTGTGCCTTGATCGACACCCTGGGCACGAACGTGATGTTGAACTCACTTAGCTCTACGGACCATTTTGCCAGCCTCCCCGAGTGCTCAACACCTTCCATGACCTTGCGAAGAGGGTGATCTGTCACTACCTGGATGGAATGTGCTTGGAAGTAGGGTCGGAGCTTCCGGGCCGACACCACCAGTGCGAATGCTAACTTCTCCAAAATAGGGTATCGGAGCTCCGCCTTCCTCAGCACTCGGCTGACATAGTAGATGGGAAATTGTTTCCTCCCCTCTTCCCGAATCAACACCGAGCTTACCGCCTCGGCTCCTACCCCCAGGTACAAGAATAGGTCTTCTCCCAATCTTGGCCCTTGGATTAGAGGAGTTCGAGTGAGTTGCTCCTTCAGAGCTTGGAACGCTCCCTCGCACTCCGGGCCCCATTCGAACGTTTTTGCTTCTCCTTAGCACCTTAAAGAAAGGTGCACCCTTCTCTCCTGCCTTGGAGAGGAACCTGCTGAGTCTGGTTGATTTGTCGGTGAGGCTTTGGATCTCCTTTGAGTTTCTCGGTGATCCTAACTCCATGATTGCCTTGACCTTGTCCGGATTTGGCTCCACCCCTGCCGGGGTGAGCAAGTGACCCAAGAACTTTCCCCGGCTAACCCCGAAGACACACTTCAAGGGGTTGAGCCTCATCTTGTACCTCCGTAGGGTACCGAAGGTCTCCTCCAGGTCTCTGAGGTGAGACCTGAGGTCCTGGCTCTTCACCATGAGGTCATCGACGCACACCTCCAAGTTCCTTCCCTTCTGCTACCGGAAGACCCTGTCCATCATCCGCTGATAGGTGGCCCCTGCGTTCTTGAGCCCGAAAGGCATCATTTAATAGCTGAAACATCCATCCCCCGTGATGAAAGAGACATCTTTGATGTCCGGGGGGTGCATGCGGATTTGATGGTAACCTGAAAAAGCCTCTAGAAAAGACATTACAGGAAAACCGACGGCTGAGTCAACCAGCGCGTCGATCCGAGGCAAGGGGTAGCAATCCTTGGGGCACGATTTATTAAGTAAGGAAAAATCAATACACATTCTCCACTTACCTCCCCCTTTCTTTACAATGACCACATTGGAGACCCAGCCTGGGTACTGGATCTCCGATACAAACCCGGCCTTCAGGAGCTTACCCACTTCCTCTCGAATGGGTCCTTGCAGCTTTCCTGCTATGGCCCTTCTTTTTTGGCGAATGGGGCGGGTGCCGGGTTCAATGTTGAGGCGGTGGCAGGCCACGTCCGCATCGATCCCTGGCATTTCCGCGGCGCTCCAAGCAAAGAAATCTACGTTCTTTTGGACGCAGGCGAGGATCTCCGCCTACTCCTCCGGGCTGAGCTCTCCACTGACCCGGAACTTCTCCACCACCCCCAGCCGGGTGGTGACTTCGAGCTCCATGATTTCATCCACGGCCTCCAGCCGGGACTGCTCTTCCCAAGTCTTCTCCTCCTCTCCTCCACGAGCGAGGGCTGGGGTCTCTTCTTCCGCCTCCTCCCCTATAGTCATTAGTTCCTCCGCCCCTCCTCCCGGGGCCTTCTCTCCTTTTCCCTCTTCCTCTCCTTTCTCCGCCCGGGGTCCTTCAGCAACCCCTTCCTGGGCACGAACTCTTCCTCCCCTCTTCTCTCCCTCTTCTTTCTCCTCTACCTCCATGAGCTCCTCCACCCCTCCCTCCGGGGTCCTCTCTTCTTTTTCTTCTTCCTCCCCTCTCTCCGCCCGGGGTCCATCAGCAACCCCTTCATGGGCATGAACTCTTTCCTCCGTCATCTCCTTCGCTTTCTTCTCATCTCCGGCCTCGGCCGCCTCCTCCATCACCTGGTCCCACCCATCGACTTCTTTCATCCAGGAGATGGTGTTGACAGCCATCACATAGCACTGCCTTGCCACCTTAGGGTCTCCCCTTACCCGGATCTGGACTCCTCCCAAGCTGAACTTGAGGCACTGGTTGAAGGTGGACGGGACGCAGCGGAAAGAGCTGATGAGCGGCCGTCCGAAGATGGCTCTGTAGCTGCTTGGGGCATCCACTATGACAAAGCGGCAATTCCGAGATTGCCCACCTAGGACCACGTGTAGCCCCACTCCTCCCTCCACCTCCTTCCTTTCCCCGGAGAACCCAAACAAAGGGCCATCCGAGGCTAGCACTCTCTTGCTCTCCACCTTCATTTCATCGAACGCTTTCTTGAAGATGACGTTGACGGAGATTCCGTTGTCCACGAGCACCCGGGACACCGTGAAGTTCTCGATGGCGGTCTGGATGACCAACGCATCGCAAAATGGGTCCTCGTGTCCCAGCATATCCTTCTGAGAGAAAATGATTTTCTCGGCCGGGGGCGGAGCGGTGGAGGTTGAAGCCACGCTCCGGCGATAGATGGTATGGAGGCTCGCCTTGCGGGTCGACTCCACCCCGACTCCCCCATGGATCACTCCGATCCCCCTCGGGTCCCCACATCGGCCCGGTCCTCGCACCTCTCCTCATCCTCCTGAGGCAGGACTTCTTCAATCCTCACTTGTTGCTGCTGCCGCGGCGCGGGCGCTCGGGTCCTCTTCATCTCCAGGAACTCCGGGCAGGTGTCCGTTGCATGACCTTCCTCATCATGGAAGATACAATACGACACCGCCACTCCTCCTGCCTCGGCTTCCGCCATCCTATTCCTCCTCCTCCTAGCGGCTCCTGCTTCCGCCTCGCCTCTCCTTCCTCTTCCTCTTCCCCGTCCGATGGCCATGGCCTGTTGAGGTGGGGGAGGCATCTGCATCGGACCCCGCCTCCACCCCAACTGGTGGGGTCTTCCTTGACCTCCATAGAAGTTCCCCCTTCCCGGGGCATAACCTCTTCCCTGGCCTTGCACTCCTCCATGCTGTCTCCATCGCCCCTCCGGGGCCCTGGGTTCTTCCCTTCGTCTAACCTCCTGCTGCCTCACCTCCTGAGCTTTGCTAGCCTCTTAGTGAGCTCCGGGTTGGCCTCCTCGCTTTCTATCTCCTCTGCCACCCTCTCCATCAACTCCACGTAGGAGACGAGGGCCTTCCTTTTTAATGCCATCTTGAAAAAACTTTCCCTCAGCCCCACCGTGAAGGCGAGCTGGAGAGCAAACCCAGGCACCTCCTGAGTAAGCAGCACCTCCTCCTGGAATCGGTCTGCATACTGAGCCAACGACTCCTTAGGCTCCTGTTTCACCTTGAAGAGGGACTCGACGTCCTTCTTCCTCTCCTTTGACGTTGAGAATCGCAACAGAAAGCTCCGGCGCAAATCGTCGAACGCATAGATCAATCCCGCAGAGAGTTGATGGAACCAGTCCCTGGCCTTTTCTTTGAGGGTGACGGCGAAGAGCCGACACTTAAAGGCATCTGACATCGGCCTAATGGATACCGAGTCCTCGAACGACTGCAAGTGCTGGACAGGGTCGTCCCTACCATGGTAGTAGACCCGATCCCACTCCCCGAACCCTGCCGGGACGGGAGCAGAAAGCACCAAATCACAAAAGGGGCTTCCCCCTCCTGCCATCCTTTCCAGCTCTGCTCGCCCCCAAGCTCCCTCACCAGACTTGAGCCCGCAGGGGCTGCACTCGCGAGGACGTTGCTTGCCCGAACTACTCCCACTGTCGCCGCATCCTCCTGGCGCGCGCTCGCCTGCGCCGCGCTTGCTAGGATAGGGTTCGCCGACGCTGAGCTTGCCGGCACAGAGCTCGCGGGCAAGGAGCTCGCTGGAGTGGCGAACAACACTCGCCCCTCCAGGTCCTGCCCAGACCCAACGACAACTTCCTTTCCAGCCCTTCCCCCTGGGGCATTCTCGCCGACCGCTGTCGGGGGAGGGGTCTCCTGAGGTGCTGGGGTCGCGAACTCACTTCGCAGCGCTGCGACCGTGAACCCCAAGGTGTCGAGCACCTCCCTTCTGAAATCTGCAAGCATCCTTGCCATCGCCACCTGGGGTGCCTCGCCGAACTCCTCGCCCTGCTCCTCATCTCCCGCCATAACCCTTCTCTGGAACTTTCTTGAACCAGCCACGCTCCACGCTCACCGCACCAAGATGTTGAAACCGATTTCTCGGTCTCCTGTTGAGCTCAGGTCTCTCAACAAGTTGAGGGGCGGCTAGCCCTTACTGGACCCTCGGAAGAGGTAGACCGAAGACTAGAGCAACAGACAAAGACCTTAGTCTCAGCGAGGAGGTCCCTCCACTAACCCGAAAGATCGTTGAGCGCTTCCCCTCCCAAGCCAAAGCCAAGACTCGGGCACCTTGGAGAGCTAGAGAGCCCAACCAAAGCGACCTAGGGAGAGAGGGGTCTCAAGGATTCTGAACCGGAATGCTCTCCCAAGGTGCCCTTTAAGGTCTATTTATAGATTTTGGATTTGTGGTCTGTCAATAGCCAAATCCCGCTGTTCATTCTTACTATCCGCACCCCAAACTGGTCTGCTAACAGCCAAACTCCGCTGTTCGGAAAAGCTAACCGCAGACCATTTGGGATTTCCTTTCTCTGAGCCCTTGCTGGGCGAACCAACTTCACTTCCTGCGAGCGGAGGTCGCGAGCCCTGGGGCCAGCGGAGCCCCAACGTGTCTATCTGCACATCAAACCACCTGGCTCGCCTATACTGCCTAGGCCGAGCCCCAGAAGTGCTATCTGCACACCAAACCTCCCGGCTCGCCTATACTGCCTAGGCCAAGCCCCATAAGTGCTATCCGCACACCAAACCTATCGGCTCGCTTATACTGCCTAGGCCGAGCCCCAGAAGTGCTATCCGCACGCCAAACCACCCGACTCGCCTATACTGCCTAGGTCGAGCCACAGAAGTGCTATCCGCACACCAAACCTCCCGGCTCGCCTATACTGCCTAGGCCGAGCCCCAGGAGTGCTATCCGCACACCAAATCTCCCGGCTCGCCTATACTGCCTAGGCCGAGCCCCAGAAGTGCTATCCACACACCAAACCACCTGACTCGCCTATACTGCCTAGGCTGAGCCCCAGAAG
Organism: Dactylorhiza incarnata; assembly: GCA_033032865.1. Taxonomy (NCBI): domain Eukaryota; kingdom Viridiplantae; phylum Streptophyta; class Magnoliopsida; order Asparagales; family Orchidaceae; genus Dactylorhiza; species Dactylorhiza incarnata. The sequence goes on from JAWHQI010000293.1 coordinate 2,197,816, forward strand.
TGCTATCCGCACACCAAATCTCCCGGCTCGCCTATACTGCCTAGGCCGAGCCCCAAAAGTGCTATCCGCACACCAAACCACCCGGCTCACCTATATTGCCTAGGCCGAGCCCTAGGAGTGCTATCCGCACACCAAACCACCAGGCTCGCCTATACTGCCTAGGCCGAGCCCCAGAAATGCTATCCGCACACCAAATCTCCCGACTCGCCTATACTGCCTAGGCCGAGCCCCAGGACTGCTATCTGCACACCAAACCACCCGGCTCGCCTATACTGCCTAGGCCGAGCCACAGGAGTGCTATCCGCACACCAAACCACCCGGCTCGCCTATACTGCCTAGGCCGAGCCCCAGAAGTGCTATCCGCACACCAAATCTCTCGGCTCGCCTATACTGCCTAGGACGAGCCCTAGGAGTGCTATCCGCACACCAAACCACCCGGCTCGCCTATACTGCCTTTGGCTCGCCTGCCGAACTACACCTCGACTGGTCGGGCTCGCCAAATTGGCTAATTGCACCCCAGAAACGCTTAATTGCACCCCAAGGTCCTGGGCTTACCTGACGAACATCGGGGTTGTACATCTGTAGTAAGCTTTTCTGGTGATTAAAAGGGTCTGTTAATTTTCCCATAATTTTGGTGTAAGCATTTTTGGTGGTTCCTTCACAAATTTACAATTTTGGGTAGATGATAAATATTAATTATAGAGGACAAATTCTTACTGTAAAAATATGATATGGTGTATTTACTAATAATTTTTCATCATAGATTTATTATAAATTTATGAGAGCCATATCATAAGTATTTCTTACTCTTTATGTTCATTTTCATACTTGGCAAAGGTTTGGAGAAATTAAAATAAATGCTAAATAATTAAGGAAAAATATGATTCTCTGGATTTAATCTTAGAACATCATGATAGACCTCCAGTAAATATCTTGAGTCAGTTGGATGAATATTTGGAGTACCTCTAGTTGTAAGCCTCATATAACGCTTTTGGTCTGCGAATAGTAAAACGGTAGAATGGAGATAACTTGTAGACCATTAGGTGGGAATGGGAGGTAGTTGGTGTACCTGATTTGGATGAAGAGGTTGAGGTCACCAAAAATGAGTTTAGGTGATGAGAGTGCTTGGTAAGCTAAGGGTAAGGCTGTGCTCGGGATTGACGAAAGATCGTCTTTCCTCTTAGAGGGTCATAAAGCACTTAGGTTTAATTCAAGTGAAATGATAAGAGGGTATTCTTGTGGGTAGTAACTAATAACACTAAGTGTCTTGAGAAAGGGAGCCTTGGGCTATCATCCCTTTTTAGCTCCTAGTACCGTAGTGAGCCCCTCACAGGGTAACCCTCGGGAAGTCCAAGATTAACCATAAACTGTAAAAGTAAGATGTTATACAAGAATAATTTAATAACACACTCACCCACACCCCGTGGTTACGTGAGTTTAGTTGGTTTGGTGCTACGAGTAGTAGGCTCGGTGGTTGTAAGAGCGGATTGATAAGTCAGGTGAGCTTGTGACTCAGTAGTGTTTGTTGGTACGGACGGGTTGGTCCGGCGAGCCGGTGGCTCGGAAGGTTATTGATGACGGGAAGGTTAGACCGGGGAGCTTATGGCTCAGAGGTAGATAGTAGAACATGTTGCATGTGCACGAAGGTGGTGGGTCTTCGGTATTGGACAGTCGTTCACACCGACGTCAATACGTTGACTCGGCAATGTGGTATTTACACTTAGCCATGAAAGTCTAGTGGTCCAGCCAGTAAGAGTACGCAGATGCTCCGCGGTTTTGCGTTGAGGCGTACGATAGGTCTAGGTTAGGTTGTGTGAATACCAACCTAGAGGTGGGCGAGGTCCAACCCACCGCTTCCGTTTGCCACTACGGGAGTATCCTGGGAGTCTTGCTAGCTCCAAAAAGGGGGAACTAAAGATCTATGTGCATAGAGTCGTAGTGAGTGATTTGCACTTGTATGAACATAGCATAACAACATATCTTGCATGTCATGGCATAAACATTGCATTTCAACCCCTACCCCTATCGTATAAATTGGTATGGGACTTTTTATACGATAGGCCCTGCTAAACGACCCCTTGGTCTATAGTTTGTATGGGCATTCCTATAAATTAATGGCTACTTTTATATTACTTTACTTGCCATTATACTTACTGCTTTTTACATGCTCTTTGCTATGCTTCACTTACTGCTTCATTTATATATATACACATGTGTAGCTGTAGATATTCCTGCAGACTAGATCCGCCATCACCTGCTTTTGTTTTTACCCCTTGTTTGTCCTCCGCTTCATCCTCCCCACACGGTGCCTAGGAGCCATTGGGGGAGGGGTGGGGAATTGGCTAAGTCTAGTTTGACTGACGGTCAGTGGACCATATCATTTTAGGGGTTCGAGGAGACGCAACAACACCAGAGGCCGGTGCAGACGGAGGCGGGACAGTGCAGTACAGGAGCACAGGATTCAGGATCAGTGAGTGATTAGTAGTTAGCTTCCGCGAGTGATCTTGTAGTGAGGACATGATGTACAGGGCATGAGCCCTTTATTATTATAACCCTTGTTATCTTTTTATTCAGTTATATCATGTGGACATTTTTTTATATATTTCATGTTGATTCTGTGGACTTGTCTTCTTTAATGCACTTTTCTTTGTGATCGATTTGGCCGGTAGGATCGGCATTTTGTAGTGGCGACCTTCCCGAGTGAAGGTGTCACCGCAAAGCGGCGGTTCTAGGCCTAAGAACCGGATGCTTGAAAAGAAAAAAAAGGGGTCTTATAGTGTGCTAGGTTGATTTTTGTCTAGTGTTTGCATATGGGTCTAACACCCCAACCTACGACATGTATGCAGCTCCTCATGCCCATCCGTCACTTAGTACGGGGCTAGGGTGTAGACATATTGTCTGGGAAGATTGGTTACTTGGAAATCATTATTTTTTTTACTTAAAACTTTTATAAAGCAAAATCCTTCGTGTTTTCGAATTGCACAACATCTATTTTTGTTATATTTAAAACTCTTAATCATCTACTATGCTTCACCATTCTTATATAGATGTTCACTTCAAAAATATATTTCTTCATGCTTTCCACCTCTTTACTACTTGTACGCTCGATCATGAATACATTTTTCCAACAAGTGATTTCCTTATGACAATTTCTTCACATTCTTTTTTCACTCCTATATATTATATTCTTCCTAAGCGTTTAACTCTTTATCATGTTCATTCCCTCTCTACACATTTATTGCACACATTAACGTTTGACTTTCTCTACACCCTCTTTTGATAATACCAAAAGGGGGAGAATAAATTTGAAAGAAATTCACATGTTTGGGGAGTCAAGTTCATAGGAATTTTTGTTGTAGGGGGAGCATTCACTTAGGGGGAGCATTCATTTAGGGGGAGCATATGCACAAGTCTTAAAATTCATGCTTATCCTTTTTAATAAACACAATTCCTATCTTTTGAACTATTTCTTTCTAAAGGGATTTGTTATTATCAAAAGGGGGAGTTTGTTGGAACATGCTTTCCGCATCTCTTGGTTTGACAATAACAAATCCTATTGTATTTGATCATACTTGCATTGTGTTTATAGTGTGCAGGATCTTCAACATTCAATCCCCAAAGGAGTGTGAAAAAGAAAGACGTCGAAGCAACAATCAGGATGATTCTCTATTGATACCGCGACGCAGTAACACTACCGCTGGCGCTAGCGGTCCGATGAAATGGAAACCGCTGAGAAGGAAACCGCTGTGAACGGAACTGGCGTTCGACGAATTGAAAGCTCCGTTCGATGAACTAGCGTTCGACGAAATTACGTTCGAAGAACTACATGCTCTACCGCGACGCGGTATGTCTATCGTCCGGCGGCATCTTTTGGAAACCTCTCGTCTGCAGTTGATTGAGGGGCAAATATGGAAGGAAATATTGGCTAAAGGTAGGTGATCTCACTATCGCGGAGCGTTAGCGTTACCGCGGCGTGCTAGGGGAATCTCAACTGATTTTGCTCAAAAGTTACCTTAACTGCCACGATCCGTGTGCGCGTCGTGTGTCTACCACAGGGCGGTAGTACTATCGCAGGCGGTAGCTGCCGATTCTATTTAAAGATGTGCGCTTCCTCCATTATTGCTGGCTGAAAGAGATTGAATCAAAGGCATATATTTAGAGCACTCGTGAGAGCCTTCTCCAAGCAGCCCGAAGAACTCCGTCAACGTTCGTGAACGCAAAGAACTTGAAGACCGATATGATCGCATCTACATCAACATCAAGTTCTTCTTTTGAGGGAGTTTCATATATATATTTTTGTATTTATATTTTTATTCTATCTTTGTACTCGGTAGAGGAATTCGCCACACGACGACTAGGTCTGGGTAGGACTTAGGGCAGAAATTCGTCTCGTGTTGGCGACTAGGTCTAGGGTGTAGATCTAGGGGGTGCTCGAGGCCTTTCTGGCGAGGGAAGGGCTAGAGCGGCTTGAGGCCTCATCTGGGGAGAGATTGGCTAAAGCCAACCGATCCTTGGGAGAAGGGTCGGTATAGAAAACAAAAAGAGATTTTTATTCGTAGCCACTTTCCAAGCGTCATTGGAAAAAGAATTTGTAATCTTAATTATTTAATGAAAATATGCCTGTTTCTTCATCTCTGATTCGTGCTCTGTGATTTTCATTGTTCTAACGCAAAAGTATTTTCCATGTTGTTAATGCCGAGCGGTAACACTACCGCTGGCGGTAGCAGCAGAGAATTGTTTTCTCTCATAATCTCGAAAATTTTAAAACCCTTATTCACCCCCCTCTAAGGGTGCCTACAGATCCAACAAAACCCACCCCTCATCTCTTCTTATCATCTACTCAGGCCGTCAAGTCCCATCTGCAGGGAGACGAGGTTTATCAGGTGCTCTTCGAGGCAACTGAAGTCAAGGACTCAGTGTCAGATATCCCGGTCGTGCGGGATTTTGCCGACATATTTCTGGAGAAGCTTCCCGGACTGCTACCGCACCGCGAGAAGGATTTCCAAATCTAGCTGGTGCCGGGGGCAAAACAGGTGTCCAGAGCTCCTTATCGGATGGCCCCGAAGGAGCTAGTTGAGTTTCAGAGCTAGCTGCAGGAGCTGGTGGAAGCAGGGTTCGTTAGACCGAGTTCCTCACCTTGGGGAGCTCCATTGTTATTCGTGAAGAAGAAGGACGGGTCGCTCCGATTGTGCATCGACTACAGAGCGCTAAATAGGCTAACGGTGCGGAACACATACCCTTTGCCGAGGATAGATGAGCTCTTTGACCAGCTAGAGGGAGCCCACTACTTCTCAAAGCTGGATTTGAGGTCGGGGTATTATCAGCTGCAAATTCAAGAAGAAGACATCCCGAAGATGGCCTTCAACAGCCGATATGGACTCTATGAGTTCACTGTGATGTCGTTCGGACTCACGAATGCACCATCAGCATTTATGAGTCTGATGAACCAGGTGTTCGAGCCTTACCTCGACATCTTCGTCATCGTGTTCATTAATGACATCCTCATCTACTTGATGATGGAGGAGGAGCATGCACGACATTTGGCACTAACTTTGGAGAAGCATCGGGAGCACCGTTTGTATGCAAAGTTCAGCAAGTGCCAGTTTTGGTTGAAGGAGGTGGCCTTCCTGGGTCATATTATCTGTGGAGCGGGACTAGAAGTGGATCCATCAAAGATCCAGGCAGTACGAGAGTGGCCACCGCTGAAGTCGGCCACCGATGTGCGAAGTTTCTTAGGACTTGCCTGTGAAATTTTTCGAATCTTTATGGAGCGAGCAGGAGCTAGTCAACTTAAAGATACTAGCAAAAACAACCAAAAACAAATGGAGGCAAACAACTGATCTTTATTGATAGCAACTTCAAATTACAAGGCAAGGCATGCTTGGCGAGACATGATTTCGCCAGCACAAATACTAAAGGAAAAAACAAAGTTGAAGATAACTTGAGACCGCTCAGACCGCACGATCTCCCTGCGATCTCGATAGCTGCCAGACCGCTGCTACTTGACGATCACAGAACACCACCAACCCGCTGATCAAGTCGCTCACTTCTCCAGACCGCCTGATTCTCCCGAACTCCAGCACCACAACTCCAAGCCGCAGACCGCCCGAACACTTTCAGAGGAAGAGGTGATCGCTGCTTCCCACACTATCCGCAGAAGCTGCACAAGAAGAGTTCAATCAACAGACCGCACGATCATATAAACTCAGACCGCAGGAGAGAAGAAAGTTTAGCTTACGCTTGGTGTATCTATGTGCTACAACAGTGGCCTCCTATTTATAAGCGCGGGACCTGATCTAGTCACCACCCTATGAGATAGGATCACCACCCCCAGACCGCGCGACCTAAACGGTCAATCCGCGCGATCAGCAACATCACTTCTGCTTCATTTTTTGGTGAACCCACCAGCTTCAATGTCGCCATGAGAGACCGCCGCTCTCACGGCAGACCGCGACTCCACAAGGAGCTCGCCAGACCGCCCGAAGCTATTCACCACCTGTGTTCGCTAGAGACCGCAAACACAGTACGTCCGCCAACAACCTGCGAACTCCTGTCCGCATGCCGATCTCCTCCTGAGACCGCGAACAGCAACCAACTCGCATACCAGTCTCCTCCTGAGATCGCGAACTGAGACCGCGCGACTAAGATCCTTAGTCCGCGAACACCACCAGAAAGCCTGGTCAGCCACCAGACCGCATTCTGGAGAAACCTGGATCAATCTGTGCGGTCACACCAGACCGCCACAGACACGCGACCTTCACCTTCAGCTGCCTTGGACCAGATACCAGCGGTCAAGCCAGGAGACCGCAGCTAGGCTAATACAAGCCAGACCGCAGGGACAGACCGCCAAGACGTGCGGTCACGCCAGACCGCCCGATCTTCTCCTAGACCGCCCAGGTCCAAAAAACCCCTTAACTTCCACTTCAACAATTTCAACACTCCCCCTTGAAGTGGGAAGTTGAAACTAGCCCCAGTAGGTTCCTTAGCCGTGTGAACGGCCCCTTTGCCAGCGCCTTTGTGAAGATGTCTGCGACATTGTCCGCACTCCGCACATGCTCGACCGAAAGAGACCCCTCCAACACCTTCTCCCGGACGAAGTGATGCTCAATCTCAATATGCTTGGTCCTCGCGTGACAAACTGGATTGGTTACCAGTTTGAGAGCACTCTCATTGTCACCGCGTAGCAGAGTGGCTCCCGAACCTCCTTGTGAACGACTCCTACCAACCTCCTAAGCCAGATGGCTTCCTGAGCTGCCAAGGCCGAAGCCTTGTATTCCGCTTCCGTGGTAGAGACCGATACGGAATCCTGCTTCTTGCTGCACCATGATATAGCCGTAGGGCCCGCCATGAAGACGAATCCAGATGTCGACTTCCGATCATCCGAATCTCCCCCGTAATCAGCATCCATGTATCCATGCACCTCGAAGCCCGCATCCCTCCTGTATAGGAGACCCATGTCCGAGGTCGCCTTGACATACTTCAGAATGTTCTTGGCCGCTAGCAGATGAGGTACCCGTGGCTCCGCCATAAATCGACTCACTCTGCCAACTGCATATGCAATATCCGGCCTCGTGATCGTCAGATAGATCAAGCTCCCAACTAGAGCTCGGAACACCAATGGATCTTGCATGATCCTGCCCTCATCCTTCCGAAGCTTCATAGCCTTCTCCAGAGGTGTGGAAGTGCACTTCCCTTCCTTCATGCCGAATCGCTCCACGATCCGCTCCGCATATCTGGCCTGGGTCACCAACACACCACCTTCCTTCCTCTGCACTTCGAGTCCAAGGAAATGGTGAAGTTCACCTAAGTCCTTCATCTCGAACCTGATAGACAGCTCGGCCCGAAGCTGCGCTACCTCCTCCTTCGAGTTCCCCGTCACGATCATATCGTCGACGTATAACAGCACGATGACCTGAAGCTCCCCGCTCTTCTTGACGAACAAGCTTGAGTCTGAGTCTGAAGCAGCAAATCCACAGAATAGGAGATATTCTGCAATCTTCCCGTACCACGCCCTCGGCGCTTGCTTCAACCCATACAGGGCCTTCTTTAGCTTGCAGACATGCTCCGGAAAATCTTCAGACACAAAACCTGGTGGCTGGACCATGAAGATGTCCTTGTCAATCTCGCCGTACAAGAAAGCGTTCTTGACGTCGAGCTGCCAAATCTCCCATCCACTGAACGCCGCCAAGGCAATGATAAATCGAACTGAAGTCATTTTTGCCACCGGACTGAATGTCTCATCGTAGTCTTCACCGTATTGCTGCGAGAACCCCCGAGCTACAAGACGAGCCTTGTACCGCTCGATACTGCCGTCAGCTTTCTTCTTCAATTTGTAGACCCACTTGCATGTTACAGGAGTGGTGCCCTTGGGCTTGGGCACAAGAGACCAGGTCTCATTCTTCTCAAGAGCTACCATCTCTTCTTGCATTGCAATGTCCCACTCCTTCACGCCTTGGGCCTTCTCAAAGCTCGACGGCTCCCTCTCATCCAAAGGACCAGCGAATAAACATGAGACAAAGCTCACTGCGTTTCCTCCTGTATAGCGATCAGGGGCAATGATCGCTCGCTTCGACCTCCTCAGCTCCTTCCCCTGAACCGCATTATCTCCAGCTGCTTCTTCCCTAGCTCCTCTTCCAGACGTGCTAGGAGCATCGTTCCCCCTGCTCCCTGAACCAGAAGCCCCCGTCTCGGAACTAGAAGGAGATGGACCACCTGGTGACACAGGTAGCTCCACATGAAGATTCTCCACAGCTTTCTCCGGCACCTCCACCCTGCTCTCTGGTAGCTCCACATCAGACGACCCCTTGTAAGATGTCACCTCATTGAACACGACGTCGCGAGATACAACAAATCTCCGCGTCTCCGGGTCCATGCACTTCCAGCCTTTCTTCCTCTCATCGTATCCCACGAAGACTAGCTTCCTTGCTTTCGCATCTAGCTTCGTCCGAAGAGCATCTGGAACATGCACGTAGCAGGTGGAACCAAACACCCGAAGGTGAGCCACGCTTGGCTTCTCTTTGAACATCATCTCATGTGGGGTCAGCATGTTGATGGGGCTCAAAGGCATCCTGTTGATGACGTAGGCAGCACAAGACATTCCCTCCGCCCAAAAGGACTTTGGAATACTCTTGGCATGCAACCAACACTTACAGGTCTCCGTCAGATGATGGATCTTCCGCTCTGCAACACCGTTCTGATGTGGAGTATGTGCACAAGTGAGCTCTCTCCGGATGCCCGCCTTCCTGCAAAAAGTAGAGAACTCACTGGAGGTGAACTCCCCTCCATTGTCAGTCCTCAGCTTCTTCACCTGCAGTCCTAGCCGACCCTCCACGAGCTCCTTGAACTCCACAAACTTGGCAAACGCCTCCTCCTTCTCCTTCAGGAAATATACCCAGACATATCTGGTGTAATCATCGATCAACACCAGCATATATCTGCTGCCTCCGAGGCTTGGGGTAGCAGTAGGTCCCATCAAGTCACCGTGGATGCACTCTAACGGCACACTACACCTTGTATGCGACTTGTCAAACGGTAGTCGATGAGACTTGCCGAACTGACATCCCTCGCAAACATGACCTTCTCCGTAGGAGGATAGACTTGGCAGGCCCTTGACCTGACCTCTTACCGCCATTGCTTTCAGCTTGTCCATCCCTACGTGCCCCAACCTCTCATGCCATATAACGGCACCATCATTCGTCTTCATCTTGTCGACGTAGGAACTTGTTGATAAAACAAACAAGTCCTTTGCCCGTCTCCCGATATGGACGACCTCGGCCTTTACAGTCTCAAAGTTGCGTAGAAACTTTACTTCTGTTGGACCGAACAGAACGTGATACCCAACGTCTACAGCGTTGGTCACGGAGAACAGATTTTTCCTCATACCAGGCACGTGATAGACACTCTTCAAAGTAAGCGGTCCTCTATCACTGCCTAAGGAAACAACCCCCACCTTCTCTACTGGATGCACATTATTATCAGCAGTAATGATTGCATTGTTACCTGTATAGGGCTGTGCAGAAGAAAGCTTGGTCTCGTCTCCGGTGAGGTGATGACCACACCCCGAGTCCACAATCCAGTCCTCCAGATAGTTGATAGGAGCAGAAGCTCCAACAGAAGCCGAGAAGGCTCCTCCCCAACCTCCTTGAATGTTCCTGGCCTCGGCTCCCTCCTTCTCCGCAGCATGCCCAGCTTGGGTGACCACCTTGCAATCCTTCCTGATGTGGCCATACTTGCCACACTTGAAGCACTTCAGACCTTCACCCTTCTTCTTCCCGTCCGCCTTGGGAGCATACCCCCTTTCCTGCTGCCCAGAAGTTGAAGGCCCATAGCCTCCTCCAGCGGTCTTCTTCTTCTTATCCCACTTCTTCTTCTTCCCCGAGAAGAGCACTTCGCCATCTCCCCCAGCCACTGACACCCCTGCCATCTGCCTTGCCAAACTTTCTTGCTATGCAAGCAAGTTTTCCAGCTCCAACAGAGACGACTGATTTGCCCATCCCTGCACCGACGTCACAAAAGCAACATATTCCTTCCGCAAGCCGCGGATGATGTGCCTCTTCATTTTCGCCTCAGAGATAGGCTCATCCGGATCCAATGCTGAGATTTCAGCGCACAAGTTCTTCATCTTCAGAAAGAAAGTGGAGATAGAAAGATCACCCTGAACTGACCTTGCCAGCTCATTCTCTAAGAACTGTAGCCTTGCTACATTCTTCTTGTTAAACAGCCCATCCAGGGCTCTCCAGATCTCCGCAGCCAATCCACACACCAAGATGTGATCAAATAGGTCAGGTGAGATTGCCCTCTTCAGAGTAAACTCTGCCTTTGCATTCGTCCTCCTCCAAGTTCTCACCTCAGCCCCATTATCCCCTTCCGGGACAACTTCCAGCGTCTGATCTCCTCCAACAACCTCCCAGAGGTCCTCACCTACAAGATAGCTTTGCATACACGACTTCCACTTCTTGAAGTTAGTCGATGTAAGCACTTCAATCCCAAGACCCCATTGCCAATCCACCTTCCATTGTTCTTCCACTGGTTCCTTCTTCACAAAGGCGATGGCTACTCTAAGTTACTCACTGCTCAACCACTCCAACCTTGCTCTGATACCATGTGAAAATTTTCGAATCTTTATGGAGCGAGCAGGAGCTAGTCAACTTAAAGATACTAGCCAAAACAACCAGAAACAAATGGAGGCAAACAAATGATCTTTATTGATATCAACTTCAAATTACAAGGCAAGGCATGCTTGGCGAGACATGATTTCGCCAGCACAAATACTAAAGGAAAAAACAAAGTTGAAGATAACTTGAGACCGCTCAGACCGCGCGATCTCCCTGCGATCTCGATAGCTGCCAGACCGCTGCTACTTGACGATCACAGAACACCACCAACCCGCTGATCAAGCCGCTCACTTCTCCAGACCGCCTGATTCTCCCGAACTCCAGCACCACAAATCCAAGCCGCAGACCGCCCGAACACTTTCAGAGGAAGAGGTGATCGCTGCTGCCCACACTATCCGCAAAAGCTGCACAAGAAGAGTTCAATCAGCAGACCGCACGATCATATAAACTCAGACCGCAGGAGAGAAGAAAGTTTAGCTTACGCTTGGTGTATCTATGTGCAGCAACAGTGGCCTCCTATTTATAGGCGCGGGACCTGATCCAGTCACCACCCTATGAGATAGGATCACCACCCCCAGACCGCGCGACCTGAACGGTCAATCCGCGCGATCAGCAACATTACTTCTGCTTCATTTTTGGTGAACCCACCAGCTTCAATGTCGCCATGAGAGACCGCCGCTCTCACAGCAGACCGCAACTCCACAAGGAGCTCGCCAGACCGCCCGAAGCTATTCACCACCTGTGTTCGCTAGAGACCGCAAACACAGTACGTCCGCCAACAACCCGCGAACTCCTGTCCGCATGCCGATCTCCTCCTGAGACCGCGAACAGCAACCAGCTCACATACCAGTCTCCTCCTGAGATCGCGAACTGAGACCGCGCGACTAAGATCCTTAGTCCGCGAACACCACCAGAAAGCCTGGTCAGCCACCAGACCGCATTCTGGAGAAACCTGGATCAATCTGTGCGGTTACACCAGACCGCCACAGACACGCGACCTTCACCTTCAGATGCCTTGGACCAGATACCAGCGGTCAAGCCAGGAGACCGCAGCTTGGCTAATACAAGCCAGACCGCAGGGACAGACCGCCAAGACGTGCGGTCACGCCAGACCGCCCGATCTTCTCCTAGACCGCCCAGGTCCAAAAAACCCCTTAACTTCCACTTCAACAATTTCAACATTGCCGGCTATTACCAAAAATTCGTGCAGGGATTTTCCCAAATAGCCCTCCCGCTTACATCCCTGACAAAGAAGGATGCTGCTTTTATTTGGACGCCGCAGTGTGAGGCAGCCTTCCAGGAGCTGAAGGGTCGGCTCACTTCGGCCCCCATCCTTGCCCTCCCGTCAGGACAGAAAGGATTTAAGGTATACACAGATGCATCGTATCAGGGGATGGGTGTCGTTCCGATGCAGAACGGGCACATGATAGCTTACGCCTCCCACCAGTTGAAGAACCACGAGCGGAATTACCCGGTGCATGACTTGGAGATGTGAGCAGTGGTGTTCGCTCTAAAGATCTGGCGACACTACCTCTACGGTGTCCACTGCGACATATTCTCAGATCATAAGAATCTGAAGTATGTAGATACACAAAAGGAGCTGAACATCCGACAGAGTCGATGGGTGGAATTCTTATCAGACTATCAGTACATGATGCATTACCACCCAGGAAAGGCGAATGTAGTAGCGGATGCCTTGAGCAGGAGAGCTACTACGTCAGGAGCGGAGCCCAAGTTGATGGCCATGGAGCTAGTACGGATGTTTGAGGACATGCAGATCACTCTAATATCTGAGGACGATCCGGAGCTATACGAGGAGTACCTGGCGGTGATGGGTACCTCAAATGACATTCGAGACCGCATCAAGGATGGTCAGAGGCAGGATGCCAAGCTAGAGACGATATTCAGAGCCTTGGAGGCAGGCTCAGCCAGAGACTATTCACTGAAGGACGGCCTGTTGTGTTTTAGAGGCCGAGTATATATACCGGGTCAGATTCGGGAAGATATTATGACAGAGGATCATTGCAGTAGATATTTCGTACACCCGAGTATCACCAAGATAGAGCGGATTTGAAGAGGACCATGTACTGGCCGGGTATGAAGAGGGACATCATCTATTTTGTGACCCATTGCGAGTCTTGCCAACTCGTGAAGGCAGAGTGCTGGAACCCGGCCGGATTATTGCAGCCGATCCCGATGCCGAAGTGGAAGTTTGACGACATCGCGATGGGTTTTATACACGGCCTTCCCCTAACTCATGAAGGGAATGACTCAATTTGGGTGATCGTCGACAGGTTGACGAAGGTGGCCAGATTCATTCCGGTCAGGAAGGACGCTCTGGTCGGTGTTCTAGTACGGAAGTTCGTAGAGCAGTTTGTTTGGTATCATGGTGTGCCTAGGACGATCGTGTCAGATCGGGATGGACGCTTTACGTCAAGAGAGTGGAGAGCGGTGCAGGCCTACCTAGGCACCCGGTTGACCTTTATTACAACTTTCCATCCCAAGACAGATGGTCAAACAGAGCGTACCAACCGGACCCTAGAGGATCTTCTACGCCTTTGCATACTGGACCGCGGGGAGCCATGGGAGAGACTGTTTCCATTAGTCGAGTTCTCATACAATAACAGTCACCAGGCTAGTATAGGCAGGGCAACTTATGAGGCATTATACGGACGGAGATGCAAGACACCTCGTTCTTGGATCCAGGATGAGGATCCCAAGGCACTTGGTTCGGAGTTCGTGGAGGACACGGAGGCTCAGGTGAGGCTGATCCGAGACAGGATGCTGGAGGCCTAGAGCAGGCAGGCCAAGTATTACGATGCGCGACATCGTATGGTAGAGTTCCAGGTGGGAGATTGGGTCATCTTGAAGATACGTCCGATGCATGGAGTCTCGCGGGTTCACAGGCTTAAGAAGCTTAGTCCAAGGTATATGGTGCCTTACCGGATCCTGGAGCGGATCGGTCCCTTGGCTTACAGACTGGAGCTACCGCCGGAGCTAGAGGGACTGCATGACATTTTCCACGTCTCCTCACTTAGGAAGGCTCTACTTTGGCCAGAGCAGCAGATATCTACTCTAGAGGGGCCAGTAGCTACTGATCGGTCGGTTCACATGGAGCCGGTTCGGATAGACGACACGAAGCTACGAGTCTTGCGGCGCAAGAAGGTTCCGCTGGTCAAGGTCCTATGGAGGAATCATGGACAAGAGGAGCATACTTGGGAGCCACTGTACTTGATGCAGCAAAAGTACCCAGAGCTCTTTACGACAGGTATAATTTAACTTTCCTGGGATGTTACATTCACTTACTTATAGTAGAAACCCGACATGCTTAACCTGAATTTCGAGGACAAATTTTTATTTTTATGTATTGGGATTTGTAACATCCCCCAAACAACTAGACCCCTAAGTTGGTTTTGTCATGACTAGGTCATGAAAAAATCATAGGAGGAGCCCAAGACCATGTGAACTTAGGTGTGAAGGAGAAAACCTAAGTGGTCTGCAAATAGCAATTTTCAGATACCAAGCCTAAGATTGGATTTAGGGGCCCCACCTTGAACCTTGACCCCACCATAGCATCCATAAACCATTAGGGGTCCTCTTGGAGCACCAAGGACCCATTGGGGTCAACCAAAGAGGCCAATTGGACCAAAGTCAACCTTAACCCTGAATTGGTCAAACTAACTAAATTAGGGTCAATTGGCCTCCACCATGCCAAATTGACATTGCCCCTACCCTAATAGGGATACTAGGAACCTAATGGACCAAAAAGCCCCATCATAGAACTTGCAATTTGACCAATTTACCCTAAGCCCTAATTTGGTCAAAGTGCCATAAAAAGGGGCAATTCACCTTCACTTTGCCAAATTGACCCTACCTAGACCTTCCTAACCCTTAAGGGAAGCCAATGGAGCCTAAGGCACCCATTGGGGTCAAACAAATTGGTCAATTTGACCAAAGTCAAACTTACCCAAATTTAGGTCAAAATAATCTAATTTGCCCAAATTAGACCCAATCCACTTGGGCTAGACCCAATTGAGGTGGTCCACCACCTAATGGGGATTGAATGCTGATGAGGTGGCCATTCAATTTGAAGAGAATCAGCTAGGAGAGAGAAAATGGAGGTTTTCCCCAAATTGGAGAGAGAAAGAGAGCTCAAATTTTGAATTAGAAAACAAATTGGCCTACAAAAGTAAACCATGTGCATGACCAATTTTACTAAAAAAAATGTATTTTTCTTGATACTACATCAAAATGTTATAAAAATTTTACCAAGGTTCAAAGCTTCAAAATGATATAAAATTTTGCTGAAATGTTTTAGTAGAGCTCAAGTTTTTGAAGAAGAATAGAATGGCAAAGCACACAAAAACATGAATCTGCTTACAACCCAAGACATAATGAATCAAGTTTATGCTTGAAATCTCATATCTAAACATGGTTTAACATTACCTTTGAGGACGGAGGATCGACGCTCAACCCTCTCTTAGGAAGAAGCACATGAATCCGCTTACAACCCAAGACATAATGAGTCAAGTTTATGCTTGAAGTCTCAGTTTTGCATCAGAGCCTGTCTCCTTAGCATCGACGACGGATCTTCCGACTACTGGGAACCCTAGTATATAAAATAGAGCGAGGAAAAGGAAAACCTGTACGTAGACCTGTTGATGTCGTGAAAAGGGAAAGCCACAAGTGTTGATGCTTTAATGCCAGTAACAAGAGGATCTACCGATGCTTCTCCAATTTGAGCAATTTCAGGGGGCGATGCATTCCTGCAGAGAGTTGGGAAGATGCTGCATTTGTGCTCTCTGAACGGCAACTGCGTCGCGAGAGATTGTCTCTTCAGGGAGGATCTGGGTTGGAGTGGACTGGAGAGGGCAGAGAGAGGCTTCCAAGCAGTGATAGATTAAGGTAAATACTCTATTCAATGAAAGTAGGAGGAAAAGATCGCGCTTGGAGGATAACCTTCTTGAAGAGATCCCATCGGGAATCATCCGGTTAGCTTTAGATCGGAACACGCAGTATGAAACCAGTCTGGGTGAGATTAAGCGATGGGAAGACAAACCCTAGCATTCCGCTCTCAGCCATCGAGAATGACGACGAGAAATATAATGTCATCCCGTGTTTTCTTTTTCCACGGCAAGGCAAAGTCGTGGTAAATAGGAATATTTTATCTTTGCCGTGACTAATACTTAAGTATTAACCACACTTTTTTCTTACCACGTTTTTTGTAGCCCTGGCTAAAATTTAATTATTAGCCACGATTTTTATAATCGTGGCTAATACTAGTTTATTAGCCACGATTTTTATAATCGTGGCTAATACTAGTTTATTAGCCACGGTTTTTGAACCCTGGCAAAAAAATGTGTAGCTAAAAATTGTTTTTCTAGTAGTGATGGGGATTGAATGCAATTGACCCTTCAATCCCTCCCCAATTGATGAGCATTCACCTTCTCCCTTCAGTTACAAACCAAGGCTGAAGTTTCTATGGCCAGGGTGGGCTGGATTAAGGGGGAATTAGAGGTAGCTGAAACCTCCACTAATGGCATTAATGGCAATTGATGACATGGCTCTACCCCTCCCTCAATTGAGATCTTAAACACCTTCAGAGGAGTGAGAGGAGTGAAACCCCCCTCCTTCCAGAGAGAATCATGCAGAGGAGACCTAGATCGGCATGGCACAAGGCACCACCACGGGCAATGGCGACTCGCCAGAATTCGCACCACCAAGCCCCCACACAGGTCCGATCATCCTCCTCTCACTTAGTGCTAGATCTTATGATAATTTGGGGCTTGATCCAAGCTCAATTGGGCTCGGATCGTGCTTCCGAAAGTGCTCGATTCGAGCTCTCTTTCCCCTCCTCTAAACCCCGATTCCGACCACCTCCGGCCGGCCAACCACCCCCTATCGCCGGCCACCACCTCAACGAAGGTGGTGGTGGCATTGGCTGGCTGGGAAGAGGCACAGGTGGCTGGGAAATCGTCCCGCAAAGAAGCTTAGGACGGGCTGTCGCGCACCATCCATCCATCGGGGACGATGACCATGAGCCGTCGGATCTGCCGTGATCAGCTATTCACAGATTTAAATGATTATGTTATAATGTTATTTCATTTTGAAAGTGAGGCCATTATTGAATAGTCGATCTGAGTTCAGAGAAAATAGATAACTGATCCTTGAGAGATTGTTAAGCTAGAGAAGAAATTCGTCGAGCTGAAGGCTGAGTTCGTCGAACTGAAAGTTGAGTTCGTCGAACTGAATATGGAGTTCATAAAACTGAATTAATTCGTCGAACACAATTTGGAGTTCGTCGAACTGAATCTGGAGTTCGTCGAACTGAATTAATTCGTCGAACACAATCTGGTGTTCGTCGAACCGAATCTGGAGTTCATCGAACTGAGAGATAATCTGCTGAACTGGTTGGAGAACTGAATTCGTTGAGCTGAGAAGCAATTTCATCGAACTGAAGCATGGCGTTCGTCAAACGCAGAACGGATTTCGTCGAACGCAGATTGAAGTTCGTCGAACGCAGAGACTTACACATTTTGTCACACTTCCTGCAGCATTTCATTTTAATTATTAAAAATAATAGATTACCTCTGATGAAAGATTGTCCAACATCAATATTGTAGCCCTTGGTGTGTAGGTTAAGTGAAAATTTGTTTCAGGTCGATAGGGGTAATGTAGCTTTCTATAGAGCCAAAATGGTGAGACTAGTCCCTAAGGTAGGGCAGTCACTCTTTCATGCATATCTTTTTATTGGCAGATGGTATGGCCTTGATATTTAAAACCTATGCTATTTACACCTACCCACACAACATACCCAAAGATGGGATTTTTAGGAGAACCTTTTTCTAAGGTTTTTGCAATAATTTCATAAACAATAAATTAATTAATTAGTGGGTCAAATGACCTCTAATGCCCTCCCAATTTTGGTGGGTGCTCCTTAGGGTTATTGTATAACCCTGGTAAAAATCTCAGCCCAATTGGGTCTGTTTTGGTTGGGTAATTTGTCAACCTAAGTTGGGTCAAACTAGGTCAAATTAGGGTTTAATGTTCATTTTGGGGTGTTGTGGTCAAATCTCATCACCATGAGGTGAAACCTTGGACACTGGTTTAGGATCACCTAAAACACCCCCATGAGTGGTTTGGGGTGATGGGGAGATGGTTAAGCCTTAGGACCCTAGTTTTACCCCATGGGGTGCAAATAGAACTTTGTGAAGGCCATGTGGTCAAAAGCCCTTGAATGGCCATGGAACTTAGGGGATATGTTCATGGGGTGTATTTATGCCCTAGGGAATTTTGAGAGAATTTTAGGAGTATTAATTCCCCCTAAATTTGGTCATAACTCCTTTTGGGGAAATTTCTCATAAGAGATAATTACATACTCAAATGGTCTTGTGTGATGATGAAACTTTGGTAGTATCTTTATAATCATATTTTAGACCTCTGGTAGGTAATTTTTGTGTAATTTATTAAATGAGTTAACCAGTGCTTCATTTACATGACCTTTATTTTATCATAGGCTTAAGAAAAATAATTGAGGATCCAATACTTTCTGATAAATTGTGCAAATTGGTGATAGGACCTTTCAGAGTGTTAGGAAGCTCTGTGAATTTTTATATAATTTTTGGAGACTTAAATCAGTAAGCTACTTCACAACTTATCTTATTTGGCGTTTTCTTAAAGAATTTATTTAGGTGATAAAATGACTCCCATAAATTCTACAATTTTGTCAGTAGTTTTTTTTCTGATGAATAAAAGGGTCTGGTAATTTTCTCATAATTTTGGTGTAATTATTTTTGGTGGTTCCTTCATAAATTTACAAGTTTGGATAGATGTTAAATACTAAGTATAGAGGACAATTCCTTACAGTAAAAATATGATATGATTTATTTGGTGTTATTTTGTCATCATGGATTTATCATAATTTTTGGGGAGCTATATCATGGGAGTTTCTTACACTTCATGTTCATTTTTCTGCTTGGCAAGTGTTCGAGGAATTAAAATAAATGCTAAACAATTAAGGAAAAATATGATTCTCTGGATGTAGTCTTATAATGTCATGATAATACACTGGTACTTCTTCTCATGAGCTTCATATAGTTAGATTGGTCTGCGTATAGTAAAACTGTGAAACTTAGGTATTTAGTGGTCTGCTAAGTGGAAATGGTATGTAGTTGGTGTACATGGTCAGGATGAAGAAGTTGAGGTCACCAAAAGGAAGTTTATGTGAGGAGAGTGTACTTGGTGGGTTAAGGGTAAAGTTGTGCTAGGGATTGACGAAAGATCGTCTTACCCCTAACGTGTCATAAAGCACCTAGGTTTAACTCAAGTGAAATGATAAGAGGGTATTCATAAGGGTAGTGATCAATAATATTAAGTGTCTTGAGAAAGGGAGCTTTGGGCTATCATCCCATCACAGTTTCTAGTACCGCTGCGAGCCCCTCACAGGGTAGCCCTCTGGAAGTCCAAGATTAACCGTAAACCGTAGGAGTAAGATGTTATACAAGAGTAATTTAATAACACACTCACCCACACCCCGTGGTTACGAGATTTTAGTCGGTTTGGTGCTACGAGCAGTATGCTCGGTGGTTGTTAGAGCGGATTGATGATCCGGTGAGCTTGTGACTCAAAAGAACCCTTGGCCGGACAAGTTAGTCCGGGTAGCCTATGAATTGGAGATCTTAGATAGTGTTCAATAGTGCATGTGTATAAGGTGGTGGGTCCTTAGTGTTGATGGTCGTTGCACCGACGTTGACACTTGGGCTCGGTAAGTGCGGATAACCCTTTACCAAAACAAGTCTGGTGGTTTAACCAGCAAGAGTATGCAGGAGCTCCGTTATTGTGTTCTTAGCGTTGATGCGTACGATAGGTCTAGGTTAGGTGGTGCAAATACCAACCTAGAGGTGGGCGAGGCCCAACCCACCGCTTCTGTTTGCCACTACGGGAGTATCCTGGGAGTTTTGCTATCTCCAAAAAGGGGGAACTAAAGGTCTGTGCGCATAAAGTCGTAGTGTGTGAGTTGCACTTGTGTGAATATAACATCCAACAGCATACCTTGCCTGTCATAACATAAACATTGCATTTTAACCCCTACCCCTATTGTATAAATTGGTTATGAGACTGTTTATACGACAGGCCTTGCTAAACGACCCCTTGGTCAATAGGTTTGTATGGGCATTCCTATAAATCAATGGTTACTTTTATATTATATACTTATCTTTACTTACTCTTCTTTACTTGTTCTTTACCATGCTTTATTTATTGCTTCAGTTTTATATATTCACTGGTGTAGTGGTAGATATTCCTATAGTCTAGATCCGCCATCACCTGCTTTTGTTTTATCCCTTGTTGTCCTCCGCTTTATCCTTCCCGCACGATGCTTAGGAGTCACCGGGGGAGGGGTGGGGGATTGGCTTAATCTTTTTGACTAACGGTCGGTGGACCTTATCTTGTTAGGAGACCATGGAGACAGAGCAGCACTAGAGGCCGGTGCAGATGGAGGCGAGTCAGTCTAGCACGGGAGCACCGATGACAGGATCCGTGAGTAACTTATTAGTTTTTGTAGATCATGTTTCCGCGAGTGAAATTGTAGTGAAGATTTGATGTATCGGGCAGGAGCCCTTGTTATCTCTATCTTTTATTTCAGTTATGTTTATGTGGATATCTCTATATGATGATTTACTTTTGTATGTGATGTGGACTTGACTTCTATAAGTTGTTTACGCTTTACTTTTATTGTGATCGATTTGGTCGGCAGAATTGGCGTTTTGTCGTGGCGACCTTTCCGAGTAAGGGTGTCACCGCAAAGCGGCGGTTCTGGGCCTAAGACCCGGATGTTTGAAAAGAAAAAAAAATGGGGTCTTACAACTTTCCTCCTTGAATGTTCATAGTGGTCAATGTGAGGTTATTTTGGCTTATTGAAGTCTCCTGGACATTTCTAGGCTAGGACATCAAGGCTTGCTAAATGCACCGCAATGTGTTTTTCATCCATTCAACTTGTCAACCTGGTGCCCTATGTCACTTATCCTATTTTTGTCATGACTTGTCATGACAAAAAATTTCTAGGGGCCTAGCAGTTTGGGGGATGTTATAGAAATATAATAAATAATTATAATAATAATAATAATAAACACATGCATGATACAAATATATTAGTTGGCTTTCTAAATTAGTAGAGGGCTTAATTTCTACCAAGATGATACGAATATATTAATTTCTCTATCAGATGGTTTTTCATTCTATCTATAGTATATATTAATTTCTCTATTAGATACAACTTCTTTCAACATGATACGAATGCCACCTCCGAAAAATAAATGATCATACGGTAAATCATTGTGATAAATCAACTAATAAAATAAATTTGGCTCTACATTTTTATGAAACACATGCCAATTAAGAAAAAGTTCTAATGCCTTGGAGAAGGAGAGGTTGCCGCCACTTATTAGGGGCGGCGGCCAAGGATGGGCGGCTGATTTGGCCACCCGGCCTTGGAGAAGGAGAAGCCACCCCTTGTTAGGGGCGGCGACCAAGGACGACTAAGGCAAGGGGGAGCTCGCCCCTTCTAGGGGCTGTGACTGAGGATGGGCGGCCGAATGGCTGCCCGTCTACGGCGACGAGGAGGCCACCCGTTTTTGGGATGGCAGCGATGGAGGCGATGGAGGCGACGACAACGATGACAACGATGGCAGTAACAGTGATGACGGTGATGGCGGTGACGACGGTGACAGCGGTGACGGCGATGGAGGTGGCAGTGATGGCAACGAGGGCGGCGATGACGGCGATGGCGGCAATGGCGGCGTGTTGGAAGCGTTGCAAGTGGACACAAACACAAAGCAAAACAAGAAAGCTTCTACTATTCTTTAAAATGAAATTTACAACATCAAAAGTTACAAGCAAAGTAACAAACAATAAACTACGAGATCACACAATTGCAGATCTCGTGATACACACACTCGAGCTTGTAGGTCTAAGTTGAGATTCTTGTGGTCTTGCACCTCCTTGCGATCTCGTCACTTCAAGTTGAGACCGCTCATATTCACCAGGACTATTGCTTCGCCAAGTTCGCTGAAAGGATTTTGCAACTCCTTTTCTGACCGCAAACAACTGTCCGCAAGGTCCAAAGTTTCACAGGCCTCTTTATTGGAGCTCGCAAATCTTGAGATCGCTGCCTCCAAAAAATTATTACTTCCGCAATTCTTCACAATTGTTGCCCTTCAGAGCCATTAGCGAGATCCTTCAGCACGCTTACTGTAACACCCCAAATCTGGTAGTTCCGCGAAGTAGGCGGAGTGGTAGTGCGGCACGTGAAGCAGGCTAGAACTTTCCCTGTCTGCTCTTAGCGCACGATCAGTGGCCTCATCGCGCACGACCAGTGATCGTGTGCCAGCGATCGTGCGTTAATTCAGAAGAGAATCGAGTTCTGTCTCGGACAGTGCGCACGACTATTTCCCTCTTCGCGCACGACCAGTGATCGTGCGCCAGCGATCGTGCGCTTATTCGCAAGAATTCAGAGTTCTGTCCCGGATAGTGCGCACGACCATTGCCCTCGTCGCGCACGACCACTGACCGTGCGCCTGTGATCGTGCGCCCTGTTTATTCTGTTCCGCGATTTTGAGCGGAGAAGAAGATCCGACCGATCAAATCTCTTGGAATTCGATCCAACGGCTGGGATTTAATGCTGGGGGGTCTTAGGGCTTTGGAGAGGGATTAAACCCTCATTATTTCATAGTGTTTCTCTCTCCTAGGCTAGAGGAAGAAGAAGGGGGCAAGGAAGAAGAAGAGGAGATTTCGCCATTGACGGAGCTCCGGAGCTCCGTTTCGCGAGCCGTTTCCAGATCCGGAGAGTGCAGCCCGGTGCGGTTCTTTCCCTCCGCGTAGAATCTCGGATCCATGGCGAAGAGGAACACGTCTAGGGTAACGATTCTTCCTCCCGAACTTTGGACTTGTATTTGTCCATTTATTCCTCTTTCTTTGCTTGCATGAGGTATCTCTTTCACCAAATGGGTGAAGTGTAGGATTTCCTCAAGTCCTTCGGGACTCCGGGTAGATTGTGTCCGTCCCCGGCATATTGCATGTAGAAAATCCGGTAGTCGTGCGGATTTAGGCATTTTGTGTGAAGCCTATTCGTGGCCGTGAGCCCGAATCGGTGATGCTTGATTTGCGACGTTGCATTTAGGTTAGACCTAGAATGCGTGCCGGAGAATGACTCCGTGAACTCACCTATAGTATTGCGGGAGTTAAGTGTAGGCGTCTTGTGAAGATCCCTACGAAAGCCCCATGCTTTGAGTTTTGGATGAAGGCAAACCTTCACCACGTTGTTGATGCGGAGCGTATGTACCTCCCTTGTTGAGAATTCGCGAAGCCTAGATCCTTATGAAGGGGTTAGGTGCGTAGCGTATATTTTTGTGTAGCACTTGAAAGTGCTAAACCCTTACGGGCCGAGGTGAAGCCGTACCCGCGTCGTGCGATAGATCGCGACGATTAGAGCACGGGCAAAGCTGAACCGAACCCGTTTCCATGCAGATCGGCGAGAGGTCCCTTCCTCATGAAGGCCGTGTGATCATGGGAGAGGTCGTGGAAGGTGTCATACCTAGACCGACCAAAAGCTCTTGTTTCCCACCTAAGGTTGTGACCCTTAGGGTGGAGTGTTGTGAATTTGATGTTATGTTTAGCCTCATGCGATTTGCTTAGGCGGTTGTGGGAAACCTTCGGGTGAACCCAACCAACATCACGTGCATACCTAGGTTCCCTTCTTTTTGATGCTCAACCTAGAAGATTGATTGTGCTTGAAACCTCACCTTGTGTAGTTGCACTCTCTTTAGATTTAGTACTTGTGCTAGTATGGCTTACTTGCAGGGTAGAATCTCCGCCACCCCGGGAAAGGGGTGGGGTCGTTATAATTTGGTCAGCTGTGCTGACCGTTGCCTTGTTTACCACCGCTTGGTGGAATGTTCTTATGCAGGTGCAGGTGAGCCTAGCGGGAAATAGCGGGCGTTGGTCCTCTTGCTGTCCTTTTGCTGAGTTGGCCCTCGAAGGCCAGCCTTTTTCCTGTTTTCTCATGTATTGCCGGCCTGCGTGCCGATGTATGCTTTTTAGAGTTTTGTACATTGATTTGATGTAAGGCCCTAAGGCCGTAACTCTTATTTCTGGATTCATTCCTATGATAGTGGACATGTCTATTTGAATGGTTTAATTAATGCTTCCGCTTACGTTTTGTACTCTCGTTAGTTGTTACTTTTCTGGTTATCACCTTTTAACTCCTAGCTAGTGTGGTTTGTATGGCGTGGGGTCCCGGCCGGACCTGCTGTTATACTTTTTGTACTAGCAGGGTGTTACAATTTGGTATCGGACTTAAGGCGTCGATCCGTAGTTTAGCGAATTCGGGACGAATTCCTTTTAAGGGGTGGTGCGCACGGGCTGTGCATTCACCTAAAACGACAAAAACTAATAAGAATGTCCACTTAGGAATGAAAAAACATACTTGTTTGCGGAACCTGAGCGTTCCATGATTGATGTTTGATATGTCTAGGGTCACTAAATTGTGCCTTGCATGATTATAGGTGACTAGAAGTGCTGCGGGGCGGTCTCAACCCCGTAACACCGCTGAAAGTAGTGGGTCGGCTGAGGTGCCAGCGACCACTCCTTCGGCTGAGATGATCAGAATGGTCGCAGAAGCAGTCTTCGCGATGATCAATGCTCAACCGCAAAGGCTTGCACAGCCTGCTATGCCTACTACTGATGCAGCCCCGGTAGTTGAACCTGCAGTGGAACCTGCGGTAGCACCAAGGGTTGATGCCCCTGTGCCAGTAGCTGCAGTGGAACCGGCGTTAGCACCAAGGGTGGAGCGTCAAGTTGCGCAAGTAGTTGCGGGGCGAGCGCGTGACCAACAATTAAAGCACTTCTTGAGCTTTAATCCTCCTACCTTCTCGGGATCTGAGTCCCCAACGGAGGCAGAAGACTGGTTGTCAAGAGTTAGAAGAACTCTGAGGGCGACGGCGACGGACGAAGCCATGATGGTCACCTTAGCCACTTTCCTTCTTGACGGAGAGGCTGTGCTGTGGTGGGAAGAGCAGGAACTGCACAAGTTCGGCGATAGAGACATTACTGAAATAACAATGGCTGAGTTTTCAAAGTCGTTCCTCCAGCGGTTTATCCCCTCTGCCCAACGCATTGCGTTACAAAACCAGTTCCTGAGGTTAACTCAAGGTGATCGCTCCGTTGACGATTACTTACATGAGTTTACCAGACTGAGTCGCTATGCGGGGGCATTGGTGGAGGATGAGGAGACGAAGACGAATAAATTCTATGAAGGGCTTCGGGACGAGTTGAGGCTGCTCCTTGCAGGCCCTATGACGTTTGGCTTCCAAGTGATGGTGCAAACCGCCAGATCTTTGGAGTTGGACATGAAGAGGGTACAAGCAAAGAGTGTTGTAAAGAAACCCGAGTTTCATGCGCCGGCCTCTCAGTCCAAGCCGGACTTCAGAAGGAACAAGCGGAAGTTCAAGCAGGCGGAACCAGCTTCTTCGAATGTTTCGGGAGCCACGACCGCGCGGACTCCTATTACGTGTTTCACCTGCGGGAAGGTGGGACACAAAGCTGCGGTGTGTCGAAGTGGTCCCCCAAAGGCGGCAAACCGAGCGGCGGATTATGCTCGGGCTGCGGAAAAGGGCAAAGCGGCAGAGTCTTCGGCCTCCCAACACATTCCGACTCAGCCGAGAGTCTATTCGCTTGGCCAACAAGAAGCTATACGACAAACCGACGTCGTCACAGGTACGAATTAGAAGTTAGCTTTTACAGCTATGTATATGATTCTCACTGTTGTACGACTATGTGTTATTTGTGTACAATTAGGTTTCGTCCTAATTTTCAACTATCCGGCGAGAGCTCTATTCGATACGGGTGCATCGCACTCTTTTCTGTCTGAGGACTTCGTGGTGCGAATCGGAGTGCCGTCTACCTTTGTAGAGGATAGATTGGAAGTAGTGCTACCCAATGGATCTCGAATGAGTGCGGATAGGAAGAGCCGTGTGAAGGTGCGGATCGGAAGTCAAGATTTCGACTTGGAAGCGTCGTTACTACCGTTAGCTGAATTCGATGTGATCTTCGGCATGGACTGGCTCTCGGAGCAGCGAGCATGCATAGATTGCAATACAAAGGAGATCACTCTGGGAACGAACACCGACGATGAAACCACATTCGCCGGTATGCGAGGAGCGAGCAAGACGCTGATGTCTGCTCTCCAGGTGGTTAAGGCGGTGAGAAAAGGCGCCGAGTTGTTCTTCACCTTGTTGGAGGCTTCGGAGCCAAAGCCCAGGTTGTGTGATGTCCCAGTTGTAGCGGAATACGCCGACGTGTTTCCTAACGAACTCCCTGGGGCTCCGCCTCATCGGGAGATTGATTTCTGTATCGAGTTGGTGCCAGGTGCCAAACCTGTGGCCCGCTCACCATACAGAATAGCGCCAAAGGAATTGGCAGAGTTGAAGGTCCAATTGCAAGAGCTGCTAGAGCAAGGCTACGTACGTCCAAGTTCTTCGCCTTGGAGTGCACCGGTCCTCTTTGTGAAAAAGAAGGATGGGAGCTTGCGTCTATGTATCGATTATAGAGAGCTAAACAAGTTGACCGAGAAAAACCGATATCCGATTCCTAGAATCGATGATCTATTCGACCAACTGATGGGGTCGACGGTTTACTCCAAGCTAGACCTAAGGTCCGGCTACTATCAACTGCGAATAAGGGAATGCGACATCCCAAAGACAGCGTTCAGTACCCGCTTTGGGCACTTTGAGTTCACGGTAATGCCGTTCGGTCTATCCAACGCACCGTCGGTATTCATGGACTTGATGAATAGGACATTCCGAGAGTATTTAGATAAATTTGTGATCGTCTTCATCGACGACATTTTGGTATACTCTCAGTCGGAAGAGGAGCATGTAGGGCATCTGCACGCAGTCCTGAGCA
Source organism: Dactylorhiza incarnata (assembly GCA_033032865.1). NCBI lineage: Eukaryota > Viridiplantae > Streptophyta > Magnoliopsida > Asparagales > Orchidaceae > Dactylorhiza > Dactylorhiza incarnata. Next base: position 2,224,887 of record JAWHQI010000293.1, read on the forward strand.
CCTTGAGGAGGAGTCAGCTATATGCCAAGTTCTCCAAGTGCGAGTTTTGGCTACCGTCAGTGGCATTCCTTGGTCATGTTGTTAGTGGCGAAGGAATTGCAGTTGATCCGTCGAAGATAGAAGCGATCCAAGCGTGGCCTTTGTTGAAAAACGTAGCGGAAGTCCGAAGTTTCTTAGGACTTGCCGGCTATTATAGGCGCTTTGTGGAAAACTTCTCGAGGATCGCACTTCCTCTCACAAAACTGACTAGGAAGGATCATAAGTTCGTTTGGTCGCCCGAGTGCGCACGAGCTTTTGAAGAGCTAAAGAGCCGTCTGACCACGGCGCCCATTCTATGCTCGCCACAGGGTACGGAAGGCTACGAAATATATAGCGACGCCTCAGGAAGTGGTTTGGGTTGTGTCCTAGTGCAGTTCGGGAAGGTAATTGCCTACGGCTCCCGGCAACTGAAGGTTCACGAGAGGAATTACCCGGTCCATGATTTGGAGCTAGCGGCCGTGGTTTTTGCCCTCAAACTTTGGAGGCACTATCTATATGGCGTGAAGATCGATATCTTTACCGACCATAAGAGCCTCAAGTACTTACTAGACCAAAGGGAGTTGAACATGCGCCAAAGGAGGTGGATGGAGTTCCTTGGGGACTACACCTTCGATATCAAATATACTCCCGGTAAAGGAAACGTAGTTGCAGACGCGTTGAGTCGTCGGGCTCCCGCGCAAGCAAATTGGATTTTGATGCACGATGAGCGTCTAATCCGTGAGCTAGAAGAAATGGAGATCATATGCATTGATAGGAGAACGTCTACTTCAGCATGCTTGAACTGGACGGAAGTTCACTACGACCTTGCCGACCGAGTTCGACAAGCATTGGAGTTGGACGAGAGCTTGAAACGGTACAAAGCGGAAACCGTTGAAGGGTTAAACGCTGATTTCTCCTTCGAAGACGACCTTATGTGGAAGCAGGAAAGGTTATGCATCCCAAACGTTGGTACTCTACGGGCGGAATTGATGTACGAGGCTCATCATACCAAGTACTCGATCCACCCGGGGAGCACTAAAATGTTTATGGATATGAAGAAACTGTTCTGGTGGCCGGGCATGAAGAAAGACATTGCCCTTTACGTGGCCAAGTGTCATACTTGCGCGTTGGTGAAAGCGGAATGTCAACGTCCCGGTGGGTTCCTGAAGTCCTTGCCGATTCCGGAGTGGAAGTTTGATGATATTTCGATGGATTTCGTGCACGGATTGCCGAGATCGCAACATGGAAACGACGCCATATGGGTGATCGTGGACCGTTTGACAAAGGTATCACACTTCATTCCGAACCGGAAGGATGATTCTGTAGAGAAGCTAGCAAAGCTCTATGTGGATAGTATCGTGAGACTGCACGGTGTCCCTCGTAGCATCGTCAGCGATCGTGACGGGCGTTTCACGTCGAAAGATTGGAGGCTTATCCATGAACTGTTGGGCACAAAATTGAAGTTCAGCACGGCCTTCCACCCGCAAACGGATGGACAGACCGAGAGAACCAACAGGACTATGGAGGATATGCTCCGAATGTGCGCTCTAGACTTTGGAAAGAGGTGGGAGGATCACCTCTTTATGATCGAATTCGCCTACAATAATAGCTACCAAGCCAGCATAAAGATGGCTCCTTTCGAGGCCCTCTATGGTAAGAAGTGTCGTACGCCGTTGTCTTGGGCGGAAACGGGCGATACTAAGCTATTGAAGCGAAAGGATGTTGAAGAAGCAACGTCGACGATCCGGGCTATACGCGAAAGGCTATTGGTTGCCCAGGATAGGCAAGCAAAGTATTTCAACGCCAAGCATAGGAGCTTAGAGTTCGCCATCGGTGACCGGGTTTACTTGAAGATCAAACCGTTCAAAGGGGTATCAAGGATTCGACGCTTGAAAAAGCTCAGTCCGAGGTACTTAGGACCGTTCGAGATCGTGGAGCGTGTTGGTGATGCGGCTTATCGGCTTGCACTATCTGCAGAGCTGAGCGGTCTGCACGACGTATTCCACATTTCAGTGTTGAGGAAGGCAGTGCAAGAGCCTACTCATATCGTTGCGGTCGGCAAAGTTCCGGTCGATAGTGGGTTGTCGACGAAAGTCAAGCCTTTACGCATCGAAGATACCGAAGTAAAGCAGCTGCGGAACAAGTCCATTCGGATGGTAAAAGTCCGGTGGGATAACTGCGGCCGAGAGGAGCTCTCTTGGGAGAGAGAGCAAACGATGCTTGCGGAGTATCCCGAGCTATTTCCCTCAGGTAAAGTATAACTGTAATTTATGCTATTACTGTTTCCTGGATTTCGGGACGAAATTCTTTTAAGGAGGGTGGAGTTGTAACACCCCAAATCTGGTAGTTCCGCGAAGTAGGCGGAGTGGTAGTGCGGCACGTGAAGCAGGCTAGAACTTTCCCTGTCTGCTCTTAGCGCACGATCAGTGGCCTCATCGCGCACGACCAGTGATCGTGTGCCAGCGATCGTGCGTTAATTCAGAAGAGAATCGAGTTCTGTCTCGGACAGTGCGCACGACTATTTCCCTCTTCGCGCACGACCAGTGATCGTGCGCCAGCGATCGTGCGCTTATTCGCAAGAATTCAGAGTTCTGTCCCGGATAGTGCGCACGACCATTGCCCTCGTCGCGCACGACCACTGACCGTGCGCCTGTGATCGTGCGCCCTGTTTATTCTGTTCCGCGATTTTGAGCGGAGAAGAAGATCCGACCGATCAAATCTCTTGGAATTCGATCCAACGGCTGGGATTTAATGCTGGGGGGTCTTAGGGCTTTGGAGAGGGATTAAACCCTCATTATTTCATAGTGTTTCTCTCTCCTAGGCTAGAGGAAGAAGAAGGGGGCAAGGAAGAAGAAGAGGAGATTTCGCCATTGACGGAGCTCCGGAGCTCCGTTTCGCGAGCCGTTTCCAGATCCGGAGAGTGCAGCCCGGTGCGGTTCTTTCCCTCCGCGTAGAATCTCGGATCCATGGCGAAGAGGAACACGTCTAGGGTAACGATTCTTCCTCCCGAACTTTGGACTTGTATTTGTCCATTTATTCCTCTTTCTTTGCTTGCATGAGGTATCTCTTTCACCAAATGGGTGAAGTGTAGGATTTCCTCAAGTCCTTCGGGACTCCGGGTAGATTGTGTCCGTCCCCGGCATATTGCATGTAGAAAATCCGGTAGTCGTGCGGATTTAGGCATTTTGTGTGAAGCCTATTCGTGGCCGTGAGCCCGAATCGGTGATGCTTGATTTGCGACGTTGCATTTAGGTTAGACCTAGAATGCGTGCCGGAGAATGACTCCGTGAACTCACCTATAGTATTGCGGGAGTTAAGTGTAGGCGTCTTGTGAAGATCCCTACGAAAGCCCCATGCTTTGAGTTTTGGATGAAGGCAAACCTTCACCACATTGTTGATGCGGAGCGTATGTACCTCCCTTGTTGAGAATTCGCGAAGCCTAGATCCTTATGAAGGGGTTAGGTGCGTAGCGTATATTTTTGTGTAGCACTTGAAAGTGCTAAACCCTTACGGGCCGAGGTGAAGCCGTACCCGCGTCGTGCGATAGATCGCGACGATTAGAGCACGGGCAAAGCTGAACCGAACCCGTTTCCATGCAGATCGGCGAGAGGTCCCTTCCTCATGAAGGCCGTGTGATCATGGGAGAGGTCGTGGAAGGTGTCATACCTAGACCGACCAAAAGCTCTTGTTTCCCACCTAAGGTTGTGACCCTTAGGGTGGAGTGTTGTGAATTTGATGTTATGTTTAGCCTCATGCGATTTGCTTAGGCGGTTGTGGGAAACCTTCGGGTGAACCCAACCAACATCACGTGCATACCTAGGTTCCCTTCTTTTTGATGCTCAACCTAGAAGATTGATTGTGCTTGAAACCTCACCTTGTGTAGTTGCACTCTCTTTAGATTTAGTACTTGTGCTAGTATGGCTTACTTGCAGGGTAGAATCTCCGCCACCCCGGGAAAGGGGTGGGGTCGTTATAATTTGGTCAGCTGTGCTGACCGTTGCCTTGTTTACCACCGCTTGGTGGAATGTTCTTATGCAGGTGCAGGTGAGCCTAGCGGGAAATAGCGGGCGTTGGTCCTCTTGCTGTCCTTTTGCTGAGTTGGCCCTCGAAGGCCAGCCTTTTTCCTGTTTTCTCATGTATTGCCGGCCTGCGTGCCGATGTATGCTTTTTAGAGTTTTGTACATTGATTTGATGTAAGGCCCTAAGGCCGTAACTCTTATTTCTGGATTCATTCCTATGATAGTGGACATGTCTATTTGAATGGTTTAATTAATGCTTCCGCTTACGTTTTGTACTCTCGTTAGTTGTTACTTTTCTGGTTATCACCTTTTAACTCCTAGCTAGTGTGGTTTGTATGGCGTGGGGTCCCGGCCGGACCTGCTGTTATACTTTTTGTACTGGCAGGGTGTTACACTTACCCTTCTTCATTTGCCGATCTCCAAATTTCTCACTAGAGCCTCGTTTACATGGCTTCTTCCTCAAGCTTGCACAAGCAGCTCGCATCGCTGCTGAGTTCGCACTTTTGCTGTCTGCAAACTTCTGTTCTGAGCTTCTGCATGATGCATACCATTTTCGCTTATGATCGCTCCTTCGAGGAGGTCGAAGGAGCTGCTTGTAACACCCTGTCAGTACAAATAATATAACAGTAGGTCCGGTCGGGACCCCATGCCATATTATACACACTAGCTAGGCATTATAAGGTGATAATCAGAAAAGAACAACAACTACACGAGAGAATACAAAGCGTAAGCGGAAGCATTTAATCAAATCATCTTTTAGAACTGTCCACTATCCCAGGAATGAAACCATAGAGTTACGGCCTTAAGGCCTTACATTTACCAAATGTACTAAACTCAAAACATACATCGGCGCGCAGGCCGACAATACATGAAAAGCAGAAAAGAGGCTGGCCTTCGAGGGCCAACTCAGCAAAAGGGCCACCGCCCGCTATTTCCCGCTAGGCTCACCTGCACCTGCAACCAACATCCAATAAGAGGTAAACGAGGGTCAGCTATGAGCTGACCACAAACCGCGTAACGATCCCACTCCCCGGCCATCTAACTGGCTCAGGGGCGTGTCACCGCTAACCTACAAGCAAGCCGTACATGCAACATATAATAATATAAGGAAAGTGCAAACTACACTACACAAGGTGAGGTTTCAAGCACAATCAATCTTCTAGGTTGAGCCTCAAAGAAAAGGGAACCTAGGTATGCACCTGATGTTGGTTGGGTTCACCCGAAGGTTCCCCACAACCGCTTAAGCAACTGCATGATGCTAACATAACATCAATTCATCAAAAACACTCCACCCTAAGGAACATAGCCTTAGGTGGGAAAAAAGAGCTATTGGTCGGTCTAGGTAAGTCACCTTCCATGACCTCTCCCATGATCACACGGCTTACAGGAGGTAGGGACCTCTTACCGATCTGCATGGAAATGGGTTCGGTTCAGCTTTGCACGTGCTCTAACCGTTGCGATCTATTGCACGACACGAGTACAGCTTCACCTCGGCCCGTAAGGGTTTAACACCACAAGTGTCCACAAAATTAAGCTACGCATCCAATCCTTTCACGCGGACTTAGACTTCACAAATAACAACCAAGAAGGAGGTGCAAGACCACTCCTCTTCAAATCTAGTGGTGAAGGTTTGCATTCAACCACCCAAGCAAGGGGCTTCCGTTAGGCTCTCAAAAGGCACCTAAAACTCAAGTCCCGCACTACGATAGAAAATCTCACGGAGACATTCTCTGACACGCATTCTAGGCTTATCCTAAATGCAACGTCGCAATCCAAGCATCACCGATCCGGGCTCACGTCCACGAATAGGCTTCACACACAATGCCTAAATCCACACGACTACCGGATTTCTACATGCAATATGCCGGGGACGGACACAATCGACCCAGAGTTTCGAAGAACTAGAGGAGATCCTACACTTCACCCATTTGGTGAAAGGGATTCCTCATGCAAGCATAGAAAAAGGAATGAGAGGACAAAAACACGTCCTAAGACCGGGAGGAAGGATCGTTACCCTTGGAGTACGCTTCGACGCCATGGAACAAAACTTGTTCGGTGGGAAACAATGGCAGCGGAGTCCTCTCCGCGAATCCAGTCTCGGTTTGTGAATCCGAGCTTCGGAACTCCTTCAATGGGGGAAAATGGCTTCTCCTTCTCTCTAGGTTTTCAAAGGTAAGAGAGAGAGTGGGGTGGGTGAAATGAGGTTCTAAACCCTCATTTCCCGACCTTAAGCCATCGGGAACTATTTCCAACCATCAGATCTCCTCACAACACAACGGATGGCTCAGATTTAAACTTAAAACAGGCTGGAAAAACCAGTACACGGCTTGGCACACGGCCGTGTGCCAGGCCGTGTGAACACACAGGAAAAACTGGAGCTAAACATAGCCCTGCACATGACCATGACTATGGCCGTGTGGATCTACACGGTTAGGGACATGGCCATGTGTCTGGTCGTGACCTTTACTGCCACAATTTGATGCATAAATTCACAGACACGGCCTTGTACATGCCCGTGTCACAAGCCATGTCAAAGATCAGCTTCTCTAAAAAGCTTCCTAAACACCCCCAAACAGCCCCAAAACCCCATGGGACTCCTCTAATGCTCTTAGGGTCTTCATGGAAAGCAATTATATGAATTTTGGTGTGTTACAACTCTCCACCCCTTAAAAGAATTTCGTCTCGAAATTACAAAAACAGCAGCAACAGAATTAAAGTATACCTGAGATAAATAACTCAGGGTACTCCGCAAGCATTGTTTGCTCTCTTTCCCAAGAGAGTTCCTCTCTTCCGCAATTATTCCAACGGACCTTTACCATCCGTATGGACTTGTTCCGCAACTGCTTTACTTCTGTGTCTTCGATGTGAATGGTCTTGACTTTCGTCGTTAGCCCACCATCTACCGACACTTCGTTGACCGCAACAACAAGACTAGGCTCTTTGACAGCCTTCCGCAACACAGAGATATGAAATACATCATGCAGCCCGCTCAGCTCCGAAGATAGAGCAAGCCGGTAGGCAGCTTCACCAATGCGCTCCAAGATCTCGAACGGTCCTAAGTACCTCGGACTTAGCTTTTTCAAGCGTCGGATCCTCGATACTCCTTTGAACGGTTTGATCTTTAGGTAGACCCAATCACCAACGGCAAACTCTACGTTCCGGTGATTCGCATTGTAATACTTTGCCTGCCTATCTTGGGCAATGAGCAACCACTCTCGTATTGCCCGGATTGATGAATTTGCTTCATCCACGTCCTTGCGTTTCAACAACTTCGTGTCGCCCGTTTCAGCCCAAGCCAATGGTGTACGACATTTTCTACCATAAAGAGCCTCGAAAGGTGTCATCTTTATACTTGCTTAGTAGCTGTTGTTGTAGGCAAATTCAATCATATAGAGATGATCCTCCCATCTCTTCCAGAAGTCCAGGACGCACATCCTTAGCATGTCTTCCATCGTCCTATTGGTCCTTTCGGTCTGTCCATCCGTTTGCGGGTGGAAGGTCGTGCTAAATTTTAGCTTGGTACCCAATAATTGATGAATCAACCTCCAATCGTTTGATGTGAACCTGATGGGGATGACGGCTCACAGCATGATGAAGATGCGGTTGATGATGATCAACCACCACCATCAAGGATTTGCGACGCCACGACGATCTTGACGGGCAACGTTATAACCTTCGCCCTCGACACACGAAGAACCTTATTTAAATTTCTATTTTGTTTTATTATGTTATTTTAGACATATATTCTGGCCTGCGTTTAGCCAACTTTTGCTGCATTTATTTATGTTGGTCTGCGTTTAGCCGGCCATTGCTGCTTTTAATTTATTTGGGCTGCATATAGCCTTTGGGGTGTGTAAGGCTATATAAGGCCATGACTATGAGATTAATATTCAGTTTTATGATTTGAAATTTGAAATAGAATCCAAACTTGGAATTCTCCCCCTCTTCCTCTCTTCCTCTCTTGGAAATTCCGCCCCCCCCCCCCCCCCCCCCCCCCCCCCCGCCTCTTCTTCCCTCTCCTTGGCCGCCCCTCTCTCTATTTCCCCTCTTAGAGATTTCGGCCACCACCTCTCCCCCTCACCTTCTCCTTCCCTCTAGAATTCGGCCAGCAACATCAAAGAAGATCCAAGGTGCACGAAGGATTGGGCAAACTCACCCAGGCGTGAATCAACGAAGACAGACGTGTACATCTTCTTTGACTCATCTCCGGTGGGCTTGTGGAGGGAACGATCGATTGTTGTGGATCCAATATCTCGGATCTACAAACTCCGAGTGGGTAACGAAACTTTCTACCAAAGAGTTTTCCTTCTTAGATTTTTCTTGTGGTGGTCGAGTTTTGGCGTGATTTCGGAAGCAGCGGAATTTTCGTGGTTATTTTCTTGTGGATGTGTGTTATCTTTGAAATTTCTGAAACATACGAAAAAGGATTGACGATCCTTGCTTTGTTCTTGTTGGGTAAACATCCACCCTTTCCGAATCGATTTGTTTTGGTGGATTTTCTTTGGTACAACACCGCGCTCGTCCGGAATCAATATTATTCCTTTAGCTTGTGTGGATATAGACTTATAGTCTATATTCATACTCTAACGGTTGCTACCCGTACACTGCGTTAAATTAATAATAAGCATATTCGAGGGCTGCGTTTAATTTGTGTTTGGGTAGAGCGGAGCGGCGAGAGTCTTTTGTTCGTAATCGCGTGCGACCAACTCAACCCGGTGGCCTACATCAAATTTGGTATCAGAGCGAGGTTCGTGTCAATTTCTAAATTGATACATTCCATTGGATTTTTGTAAAACGACAACACTCACAATTTTGACATGATTTGACACTCAAAATTTAAAAATAAAATTTTGCCGGTCTGCGAATAGCGGTCCAAAATTCTCATTTTTCAGCGAAATTCAAAAAAAAAATCTGGAATTTCTACTTGTTATTTTGTGTAAGAATATCAAAAAATTTTTTTACTTACCTTAGTTATTAAGCGGGACTAAAATTATCTCTCGTAATATTTTTACCCTGATCTAAAATCTGGTCTGCATTTAGTAAAATAAAAAAATAAAAAAAATTCTGCAGAAAATTAGAAAAAGAAAAAAAATCACTTGTCTTGTTGTTTATGCGCACTAGGCTTGACACAGAGTATCTCCCAACCACTTCCACCATGGCAGACGACCATGCTGACGAGCATGCTCCGGCAACGATTGCGGAGCTTCGGGACGAGTTTAACGCTAAGTTCGATGCACTCACACAGTTAATACAAGGGTTAGCATTAAATCAAGCGGCGCCTCGAAATCCCGCTGCCAACCAACGAGATGAGATACCAAATCATCCCCGTAATCAGGACGATGAGCAAGTGCCTCGTCATGAGTTCGATGTAACTAGAGCCGTAAAAATTGATCCACCGTCATATGATAGTATGGGTGAACCCCAAGTTTTTTTAGACTGGATCATGGAGATCGAGTGTTATTTTGAGTGGAAAAATCTGACGGACGGTGAGAAAGTGTGGGTTGCACGGATGAAGCTTTTGGGTAGGGCCAAAACGTTCTGGTTGAACGAAGAGAGGCGATTAGGTACCGTGAATGGAGCACCCCCAATTGGGTGGGCTGCCATGAAAGCACTCTTGTCGGACCAATATGTTCCTGCGTATCACCGAACCCAAATGTTCGACGAGTTAGCCACCCATCGTCAGGGGGGTAAATCGGTAGCGGAGTACATGAGACTCCTTAAAGATATCATGGTGCGGTGTGACGTGCGGGAAATGCCCGAAGTTACACTATCTCGTTTTCGTAAGGGACTCAACCCAAATATCCAAGGCAAGCTCTTGCGTTATGGTCATACAAACCTTAACACGAAATTCAATGCTGCCTTAGACATAGAAAAGCACAACGCCTACAAGTCCAAGGGGCGAGCATTCCAGAAGGGAAAGTCCCTTTTAGGAGCCCCACCTTCGTCCTCCACGAGGGACAAAGGAAGGTTTCGCTCGACTGATTCGAATTCCGTAGTCATTACCGCTAGGAACATCCGGAGTCCCACCGGTGAGAGAGTTCCGATAGGGCGGATTAGTAAGACTAACGCCACTTGTTTCACTTGCGGGATCCAAGGGCACTACGCTAGTGAGTGCCCCACTAAAACGAAGCCCCTAGCACTTATGGGCTCTCCCTACGAACCCGCCGAAATTGTTTACGAGGCCGCGGATGAATCTGAAGGCGAGCCTAGTGATATGGATGATGATTCTCACATGATGGTGATGCGTTGTATCTTAGCTACCCCGCGAGTATTGGACGAATATGATAGGACGAGCATATTTTCTCTGCACTTTAAAAGCGGTGATAAATGGTGTAAGCTGATTATTGATAGCGGGAGTTGCATGAATGTAATCTCTGAAATGCGGTCACTCGGATGAAATTAAGCACGGAACCACACCCCCAACCATATAAAATTGCTTGGGTCAACAAAACTTCAATCTGGGTGTCTAAGCGATGTCTAGTGCCATTGACTATTAAGGGATACGTGGATAAGGTTTGGTGCGATGTTATCCCTATGGACGTTTGTCACATGTTATTAGGACGTCCGTGGCTCTTTGATTATGACGTGACTCACTTTGGCCGTGCAAATACCTATGAGTTCAAGTTTAACGGCAAAACCGTTACCTTGAAGCCCACTCCACCTAAGGACCCCTCGATCGCCTCTTCGGACACAATTGTGCCCGCAGAGAAGAAGACATTAACGTTAATAGGTAGGAAAGAGCTCGAGCGTCACTCCTTCGTTGAGGGTATCCTTTATGCGCTAGTTTGTATACAAATCATGGGCGACGAGTCCTCGTTCGAGAGCCTACCGCCGGCGTTGCGGAATCTTTTAGAAGAGTATAAGGATGTGTATCCGGAGGAGTTGTCCGCAACATTACCCCCGTTGCGGGATATCCAACATGCCATTGATCTCATTCCGGGTTCCTCCCTACCCAACCTACCACACTATCGATTGAATCCGTCCGCCCACGCGGAGTTGCAAACCCAAATTGCTGAATTATTGCAAAAAGGATTTATTCAGCATAGTAAAAGCCCATGCGCCGTTCCCGCCTTGCTAGCACCCAAGAAAGACAGTTCATGGAGAATGTGTGTGGATAGTAGGGCCATTAATAAAATCACTATTAAATACCGTTTCCCATCCCGCGTTTGGATGACCTATTGGACATGTTAGCCGGGGCCACAATCTTTTCAAAATTGGATCTTAGGAGTGGCTACCACCAGATACGGATTAGAGAAGGAGATGAATGGAAAACAACGTTTAAGTCGAAGGAAGGACTTTATGAGTGGCTAGTAATGTCGTTCGGGCTCTCTAATGCCCTAAGTACATTCTCTTGGATGATGACCCACATCTTTCAACCGTATATGGGGAAGTTTATCGTGGTGTATTTTGATGATATACTCGTTTTTAGCACTTCTACCTCCGATCACGAGGGGCATTTGAAGATTATTTTGGAGACGCTCCGAATGGAGAAATTATTTGTCAATATTAAGAAGTGCACGTTCTATGTATCGTCGGTGGAGTTCCTAGGTTACATTGTTAGTTCGGAGGGCATACACGTTGATCCTAAGAAGGTCCAAGCCATAGTGGATTGGCCGGAACCCACCAATATTAGGGAAGTTAGAAGTTTCCACGGTTTAGCCACCTTCTACCGCCGGTTCATATGCGATTTTAGTAGAATCATGGCTCCCATCACGGAGTGCATGAAGAAAGGCGATTTTGTGTGGTCCAAGTCTGCCACCAAAGCGTTCCACACTATTAAGGCCCGAATGTCGGAAGCACCCCTCTTGCGGTTACCGGATTTTAATAAGGTCTTTGAGTTGTCTTGTGACGCATCCGAGATTGGTATTGGAGGCGTTTTAAGTCAAGAGGGGCATCCGGTAGGTTATTTTAGTGAGAAGCTTGCGGGGCCTAAGCTCAACTACTCCAATTACGATCGTGAATTTTACGCCATTATTCGGTGCCTCCAACATTAGCGGCACTACCTCCTTCCTAAGGTGTTTGTTATCCTTTCCGATCATGAGGCGTTACGGTTCGTCAACTCACAAGGTAAAATCAGCCCCCGCCACGCAAAATGGGTCTCATACCTGCATGAGTACTCCTTTAACATTAAACATCTGAAGGGCAATCTTAACCGGGTAGCGGATGCTCTTAGCCGCGTCTCTCTGTTATTGACCACTCTAGAGGTTAAGGTCGTAGGTTTTGAGCGTATTAAGGATGAGTATGTTCATTGTCCGGATTTTAAGGAAATCTATTTGTCCACTCAAGGCGAGTCACCCACAACCATTTCAGCATATTATCTCCGTGATGGATATTTATTTAAGCACGCTAAGCTATGCATCCCTCGTTCTTCCCTTCGCCAATTCATAGTGTGGGAGTTACATAGTGGCGGTCTCGGCGGCCACTTTGGGCGTGATAAAACCATTACCTTAGTAGAGGAAAAATGTTATTCGTCGGGTCTCAAGTCTACGGTACACAAGGTGGTTGGAAGTTGTAGAGCATGTCAGTTAGGAAAAGGGAATAAGATGAATGCGGGTCTATATACCCCCCTCTCGATTCCTTCCATTCCGTGGGAAGATGTTAGCATGGACTTTGTACTAGGCCTTCCCGTCACGTTTAGGCGTCACGACTCCGTTATGGTGGTCGTTGACCGGTTCTCGAAGATGGCTTATTTCATTGGATGTCACAAAACCGAAGATGTGTCTCACGTCGCTAAGTTATTCTTTAAAGAGGTCGTTGGGCATAGGGGCGTCCCTAAAACTATTGTCACTGATAGGGACGTGAAATTCACGAGTTATTTTTGGAAGACTTTATGGAAGATCATGGGCACCAAGCTCTTATTTTCCTCGGCTTACCATCCGCAGACGGATGGCCAAACAGAGGTAGTTAATAGAAGTTTGGGTAGCTTACTTCGTTGTCTTGTGTGGGATCACAAAGGCACTTGGGATCTCATCCTCCCACATGCACAATTGGCCTACAATAATTCCAAAAATCGGTCCACCGGACTCTCACCCAATGAAATCGTACACGACTACAAGGCACCCGTGCCTCTTGACTTAGTCCCGTTGTCGCCATCTTATAAATCTAGTCAATTTGCACAGGATTTCGCCTTGCATGTTCACGCCCTACATAAACACATAAATCAAACGTTAGCAAAACAATATGCCTCTTATCAAGCTAACGCAAACGTATATAGAAGGGAAATCCATTTTAATATTGGTGATTTTGTTATGGTGCGTCTCTCCCCTGAACAGGTTCCAACGGGAACCATAAAGAAACTGGCAAACAGGAGAGCCGGTCCTTTTCGTATTTTAAAGAAATTAGGAGTTAATGCTTATCTCTTGGAATTACCCACTGAATGGGGGTATATCCCCTATTTTCAATTTTCTGATTTAACGCCATATACCTCTCCACCACCTGAATTATCTGTCTCCCCGTTTCTGTTCACTACCAATTCTAATGGGTTTGGGGGTGAGGTTTTATCTGGATCATTCTCTCCATCAGCTACTACTGGGGGTATGTTGCCTAATGAATTTGCTACATTTTCTTCTTCTTCGACTAACGCATTTCCAAGTTTCCCCAAGACTGTTTTTGTGCCTCACAAGATTATACAGGATGAGGTGCTTCCCTCTCAGCATGGAGACACGCGACGGTTCTTGATCCGATGGCGTGACCGCCCCGCCTCTGATGATTCCTGGCTCTCTGCCTCAGAAGTGGCCCTTCTGGACAAAGTTCTCCTACATCGGTACCTGCACGCTCCCTCATCGGTGATGAGTACATTCGAGCGGGGGAGGTTTAATGGGGACGACGGCCCACAGCATGATGAAGATGCGGTTGATGATGATCAACCACCACCATCCAAGGATTTGCGACGCCACGACGATCTTGACGGGCAACGTTACAACCTTCGCCCTCGGCACACGAAGAACCTTATTTAAATTTCTATTTCGTTTTATTATGTTATTTTAGACATTTATTCTGGCCTACGTTTAGCCAACTTTTGCTGCATTTATTTATGTTGGTCTGCGTTTAGCCGGCCATTGCTGCTTTTAATTTATTTGGGTTGCATATAGCTTTTGGTGTGTGTAAGGCTATATAAGGCCATGACTATGAGATTAATATTCAGTTTTATGATTTGAAATTTGAAATAGAATCCAAACTTGGAATTCTCCCCCTCTTCCTCTCTTCCTCTCTTGGAAATTCCGCCCCCCCCCCCCCCCCCCTCTTCTTCCCTCTCCTTGGCCTCCCCTCTCTCTATTTCCCCTCTTGGAGATTTCGGCCACCACCTCTCCCCCTCACCTTCTCCTTCCCTCTAGAATTTGGCCAGCAACATCAAAGAAGATCCAAGGTGCACGAAGGATTGGGCAAACTCACTCGGGCGTGAATCGACGAAGACGGACGTGTACATCTTCTTTGGCTCATCTCCGGTGGGCTTGTGGAGGGAACGGTCGATTGTTGTGGATCCAATATCTCGGATCTATAAACTCCGAGTGGGTAACTAAACTTTCTACCAAAGAGTTTTCCTTCTTAGATTTTTCTTGTGGTGGTCGAGTTTTGGCGTGATCTCGGAAGCAATGGAATTTTTGTGGTTATTTTCTTGTGGATCTGTGTTATCTTTGAAATTTCTGAAACATACAAAAAAGGATTGGCGATCCTTGCTTTGTTCTTCTTGGGGAAACATCCACCCTTTCTGAATTGATTTGTTTTGGTGGATTTTCTTTGGTACAACACCGCGCTCGTCCGGAATCAATATTATTCCTTTTAGCTTGTGTGGATATAGGCCTATAGTCTATATTGATACTCTAGTGGTGGCTACTCGTACGTTGCGTTAAATTAATAATAAGCATATTTGAGGGCTGCGTTTAATTTGTGTTTGGGTAGAGCGGAGCGGCGAGAGTCTTTTGTTCGTAATCGCGTGCGACCACCTCAACCCGGTGGCCTACATCAGAACCGCCCATCACGATCGCTCACGATGCTACGGGGAACCCCATGCAACTATACAATATTATCAACGTATAACTTTGCTAGCTTTTCCATGGAATTGTCTTTCCGGTTCGGAATAAAGTGCGATGCATTCGTTAAATGGTCCACGATCACCCAAATAGCGTCGTTTCCATGTTGCGATCTCGGCAATCCGTGCACAAAATCCATCGAAATATCGTCGAACTTCCATTCCGGGATCGGTAAAGACTTTAGAAACCCACCAGGTCTTTGACATTCAGCCTTCCCCAACGCGCAAGTGTGACACTTGGCCGCGTAGAGTGCAATGTCTTTCTTCATTCCTGGCCACCAAAAGAGCTTCTTCATATCCATGTACATCTTTGTGCTCCCAGGGTGGATCGAGTACTTGGTAAAGTGAGCTTCGTACATCAATTCCGCTCGTAATGTACCAACATTTGGGACGCACAATCTGCCATTTTTCCACATAAGACCATCTTCGAAGGATAAATCAGCGTTTGACCCATCCACGGTTTTTGCTTTATAATGTTTCATGCTCATATCCAGCTCCAATGCTTGATGAACTCGGTCGTCCAGGTCATATTGAACCTCCGTCCAGTTCAAGCACGCTGAAGTAGACGCTCTCCTATCGACACAAATGATCTCCATGGCTTCTAGCTCGCGGATTAGACGCTCATCGTGCATCAGAATCCAATTTGCTTATGCAGGAGCCCGACGACTCAATGCGTCCGCGACTACATTTCCTTTCCCAGGAGTGTATCGAATGTCGAAGGTGTAGTACCCAAGGAACTCCATCAACCTCCTTTGTCGCATATTCAACTCCTTCTGATCAAGTAGGTACTTGAGGCTTTTGTGATCCGTAAAGATGTCGATCTTCACGCCATACAAATAGTGCCTCCAAAGTTTAAGAGCAAATACCACGTCCGCTAGCTCCAAATCATAGACCGGGTAGTTCCTCTTATGTACCTTTAATTGACGGGAGCCATAGGCAATCACCTTACCGAATTGCACTAAGACGCAACCCAAGCCACTCCCCGAGGCGTCACTGTATATTTTGTAGCCTTCCGTTCCACATGGCGAGCATAGAATGGGCGCCGTGGTCAGACGACTCTTCAGTTCTTCAAAAGCTTGTGCGCACTCGGGCGACCAAACGAACTTCTGATCTTTCCTAATCATTTTAGTGAGAGGAAGTGCGACCCTCGAGAAGTTCTCCACAAAGCGCCTATAATAGTCGGCAAGGCCTAAGAAACTTCGGACTTCCGCTACATTTTTCAACATAGGTGAAATTTTCTAGTTGCGACCTAAATCACCTAGAGGGGGGGGGGGGGGTGAATAGGTGGATTCTATGTCTTTACGCGGAATTAAAAAAATAACACAGAAATGAACACAATAAAGCACAGCACAGACACAAAGATTTTATAGAGGTTCCCCGATGTGGGTAGTCCTCTTTCCCGCCTCGCCTATCTAGCACTTTGAGGCTAGACTCGGCTACTTCACCAATCTCAGATTATGAATAATCTTACACCTCGGAGTCAAAACTCCTACAACTCGGAGTATACCACTCCTACAACTCGGAGTAAAACAACTCCTACAACTCGGAGTAAACAACTCCTACAAATAACTCGGAGTAAAAACTCCTACAGAAATCAAATAGAGATAGAAATAAAATACTTCTTCTAAACCTCAACAGAGATTAACTTCAGATCTTGGGAAAACTGAGTCTTCTTCTTCCTTGAGAGAGAAAGCTTGGATCTTGAAAGATTTGGAAGAAAATAGACTTGGCTAAGCTGATCTGAATAGGCCCTTTGATTTACTCGAAAGAATCTTCAATATAGAGTGCAACAATAAGATCAAAGGCCTTCTTATCTGAGAAATCTCTAACAACAATGAAGAATAAATCTTGAGCAGCAGATGTTAGGTCTCATAATACTTGTTCAGCAAAGGAAGAAGAAAACGGCTTTTCTTTTCTGAACAATCGGGTGAAGAAGAGAGATGTCCCTTGCCCTAAAAATAAAAGATTATTTATAGGGAGGACTTCAACGGCTCGTGCGACAAAGAAGGGAGGAACGACACGTGTACTGTACATGGCGGCCAACCCTAATTTTCGAAAACGAAACAAAGATTTGAAATCCGTCTATCCGTCATTCGTCGAGAATTCACGTGAACATTCGACGAAAAGTCTTGGCCACAGAAAAACACTGAACAACCCGTGAAAAACACCTTCTGTTTTCATTCGTCGGGATTCGTCGGGAGTTCACGAGAACATTCGACGAATGGACTTAGTTGCAGATTTGTCTTCTTTAAACAAGACAAATGGCTTCTGTCTTGATTCGTCGGGATTCGTCGGGAGTTCACGAGAACATCCGACGAATGGACTTAGCTGCAGATTTTTCTTCTTTAAACAAGACAAATGGCTTCTGTCTTGATTCGTCGAGATTCATCGAAATGTCCCGAGACATCTCGACGAATTGACTTAGCAAAACTTTCTTTTCTTCTGAAAACCTGCTCCACTCCTCAACCTTGAAAACCTTCAGTTATGAGTATATGAAGTACACCCCAAAAGAGAGATTACACATGGACCAACACTTTGTTCTACACAATGAGGGATTACATTGTCCAGAACTGTGTTTGGTGATCCATTGCAACCTAACTTTGGTGTGCACTTAGCATTAAGACCTGTCATAACACATATAAACAGAAATCATCAAATACATACTCAATTCATTTTAGTTCACTAGGGGACATCTTCAAATCTAGGTGATTGTGGACACAATACCCAACAATCTCCCCCTATTTGAAGATGTCATAACCCTATGCACTAAGTTGAATTGCACAGAAAATATAATAAATAAGAAGTGCACAACCCAGGCAGTAATATTTAAAGAAAAACAGAATAAGACTGAATGTTTAACTTAACACAAAAGAAATGTATATATATATATAAGCAAAGAAAACATCATGATTCCAGACTAGCTCAGCTCATTCATGATCTTTGCCTTTCTGCTTTGCAAACATTCTTTCCACTGCCTCAGCTTTCTTCTTCTGTTCAGATTCCATTCTCTCAAAGAATGCATTTGGCTTAGGCCAATTTTTATCAGGAGCAGTCACTTTAGATCCACCTGTATTGAAATGAATTCTTCTTTCAGTTGTCCTCTTCTCAAACTTACTCCATTCTTCTGAACTGTAGTGATCACAGACTTTTTCATTTTGATTACTGACTCTATTGAAGGCTGTGAGAACAATACTTTTGGAGGTGGGGCTCCAGCTTTCTTGGAAGTTTCTAGGAGGAGGCCTATCATAAAATTCTCTAATCCTTTTATAGGGATTAGACCTCTTTACAGATGGCTTGTCATCAAATAGCTTTCTTTTCAAAGACTTTTCAGAGGGTTCAGCAACAGTGGAGCTGTCAGGCTCTTGAGCAGGAATTGGATCATCCCAGAACTCTTGATAAGTGGAGGCAGGGATGTCTTCTTCATCAGAATCAAGATCCTCAACAGGATTTCGAGAAAAGCTTGGAGCCCTGGGTCCTGGAGCACTTGATGAAGGAACATCTGACCCTTTATCTATAACAGAAAATCCAAGCATTCCAGCAACTTCCTTGAACAGCCAGCTTTGTGCTTCATGAGTGTACCAATTCACATCCTTAACATTTTGTAAAATGTTCTCCTTGAGCTCTTGCATTTTTGAAGATACATTTTCATTTAAGTCATTAAACTTACTTGCATTCTCTTCTAACTTTGTCACCATACTCTCCTCCCCCTTTATGACATCTTCATGTAGGAGGGTATAAAGTTTGTTCAGCTGACTCTCAACTTGACTGTCCAGAAAAGTGATCCCTTGATCATGAGCAGTGTTGAGAATAGAGTGAGCAGTATTCAGATTTACTACATCTTCACCAACCTGATGCAGATTCTTTAGAGCATGCCCAACTCCTTGATTGGTGTGGTCCAAAGCTTTTCCTGCTTTTGTCACCCAAGCTTCTTGATCATTCTTGAATTTGCTCATCTCATATCTCATTTCAGCCATTTCTTGCCTCAAAGCACTATCAACTGAATTTATTTTCTTATAAACTTGCTTGATAGACTGATCGAAGTGCTCAGTCTGAACCTTCAGCAAACCTGCAATTGACTTCAGCATAGAAGAGTGAGAGCTATCACCAGTCTCAAACTTTTCAGGAGAGATTTTATCAGCCACAAAACTTGTAGACTGTGCTTGCTTATCAAGCACAGTTACTCTTGGAGATGTGCTACCAGCTACAAGAACTTCTGGAGGGGGAAATAACAACACAGAAGGAAAGACCTTAGGAAAAGCAGATTCAGCCATGAAAATATCTTCCTGGTCTTTCTCCCCCTCAGCTAGAGACATCTTCTTGGCAAACTCCAACCTTGCACCAAAACTGCCCTTCTCCATAGATTCAGAACTCCTTGAATCTTCTAGCTGAGCAGCCTCATCTACATCAACAACATTCCCTGGACCCTCCAGGTCAAGACCAGCATCAGGGACATCATCATTAACAGGATCAAGAGGAACTTGATCAGCTTCATTGGGAGGAAATTCTTCTGCAGCACCACCACCTGCACCAATGTCTCTTGGGGTTGGAAACTCCCCCTTAACATGTTCATCTCTTTCCTGATCAGGAGCTGGACTATGTCCACTACCCCTGGAGGATTGACCTGCTTCAAGAGTCCTATTTTCATTATGCAGAGGGTCCTCACCATCACTAACAGCAGCCTTAACTCCAACATTCCCTAAACCCTTGGGAATGACCCTTTCCCATTTGGAGAAAATGGATGAGTTGATTTTCTTGGTGTGGTGGATGGGGATACCTCTTCCAAGATTAAAAAAATCTGGATTGCTACCATTTAGAAGCAGACTGAGAATTCTTCCAAAATTGGGAGCAAGAAAACTCTCTTTAATCTTCTCAAAAATTACTTCACCAAAATTTAAATTTTCCCGACAGATTATAGCAGTGTGAATTTTGAAAGCTTCTTCAGAGAGGTAGTCATGAGAGCCTACCTTACACAATAAGACTTTTCCTAAAATGTCACACAGAAGCTTACCTCCATCATTCATAAATTTCCTTCTGATTTTAGAGCTTTCATCAAGAATACCACATAATCTCCTGGCTCTGAGAATATCTTCAACAAACAGTTCTTCTGTTTCGGCTTCAGGCATTCTCAAAAGTCTGTTGATGCCACTAGCCTTCAGGATAATTTTGCATGACCTAATTGAGCTTTTGATCTTCTTACCTTGATTGGTGATTTTTGCATTTCTAAAGAACTCAAGAACGTCCTGTTCGAGGATTTTAGCCGGCTCCTCCAAAACAAAACTGAGCCCGGCGACATCAAGCATCAAGATAACATTTCTGAACTCATCTGAAGCTGTGCAAAATCCACCTCGCACAAGCTCTCCACCTGAATGCAGTCCAGCCTTGGGCACCATTGAGCTCGTCGAAGTCGGGGAAGAAGAACAGAGAAATCGCGAGAGAGACGAAAGGTCGGGAAGGGTTTCACGGAAGATTTCGTGGAATCACGCGTTTTCTTTGATTTATATATATATAAATTGAAATGAGGCGCGTACCTGAATGAAGATTAAATCGCATTTAATAAGAATAGGATTCCACGGGAGACGATCTGAGAATAATAATATTTGACCCGTGAAAACTCGTGTAATCTTCTTGAGAAAAGTCTCAAATTTACGGGAAATTCCATGCAAATTCGTGAAATGCCAACAGTCCTGTCTTCAAGTTTCCTTGTTAAGCATTCCAAGTACCATTTTGAAGAAATTGAATTTGGTTTCGTCCAGAGGCTTCGTAAAAATATCTGCAATTTGTTTGTCAGTATTAACATATAACAAATTTGTATCCTTACTCTCAACATGTTCCCGGATGAAGTGGTAGCGAAGCTCAATATGCTTCGTTCTGCTGTGAGAGACTGGATTATTTGCTATGGCAATAGCACTTGAGGAGTCACAGAACATGGGGATTTCTGTGAGCTTTAAGTTATAGTCCTCAAGCTGATTTTTCATCCACAAAAGTTGTGCGCAGCAACTGCCGGTAGAGATATACTCCGATTCAGCAGTCGATATTGCAACACAATTTTGCTTCTTGCTACTCCAGGAAACGAGCCTTTTTCCTAAGAACTGGCAAGTTCCCGAAGTGCTCTTCCTATCATCTTTGCTACCTGCAAAATCAGCGTCTGAAAAACCAATTAGTTCAAAATCATTGCTTTTTGGGTACCATAAGCCGAGATTTGGTGTATCCTTAAGGTATCTCAAAATCCTCTTTGCAGCGGCATAATGAGATTCCTTACAGTTCACCTGATACTTAGCACAAACACATGTTGAAAACATTATATCAGGCCTAGTAGCAGTGAGATAGAGCAAGGACCCAATTATGCTTCTGTACTTGGTTTCGTCAAAAGGTTTCCCTTTCTCATCCTTGTCCAGAGACATGCTTGAGCCCATTGGAGTTCTCATTGAGGTTGCACTCCCCATTCCAAATTTCTTAAGAAGCTCTTTGGTGAACTTCGTCTGAGAGATGAAAATTCCATCTTCAGATTGGTGCACCTGGAGTCCTAAGAAATATTTCAGCTCTCCCATGCTGCTCATTTCAACCTTATCTTGCATCAAGTTAGAAAACTTTTTGCAAAGTTTGTCATCTGTAGAGCCAAAAATAATATCGTCGACATAGATTTGCACAAGCAAAATCTCGCCTTTAACTTCCCTAAGAAACAATGTCTTGTCTATTGTTCCTCTTGTAAATTTGTTCTCAAGAAGAAACTTAGACAATGTCTCATACCAGGCTCGGGGTGCCTGTTTGAGACCATACAAGGCTTTATGTAAATAATATAAATGATCAGGAAAGTTAGGATCTACAAAACCTGGAGGCTGAGCTACATATACTTCCTCTTTAAGGTCTCCATTCAGAAAGGCTGGCTTTACATCCATCTGGAAAACCTTAAAGCCCTTATATGCAGCATAAGCCAGAAATAATCTGATGGCTTCAAGTCTTGCTACTAGTGCGAAGGTCTGATCAAAGTCAATCACTTCTTCTTTCCTGTATCCTTGTGCAACCAGTCTTGCTTTGTTCTTTGTGATGATGCCCTTTTCATCAAGCTTGTTCCGGTAGATCCATTTGGTTCCAATCACATTCTGTCCTTTGGGTCTTGGTACCAACTTCCAAACTTTACATCTCTTGAATTGGTTGAGCTCCTCTTGCATAGCAAGGATCCAAGAGGGATCGGTGTTTGCTTCTTTAAACTTCTTCGGCTCAATCTGTGAAAGAAAACTTGAATGTATAACTTCGTTAGTTGTACCTCTTCTCGTTAGAACTTTGCTTGAAGGATCTCCGATAATCTGATCAGCTGGATGATCTCTTAAATGTCTGATCATTCTAGCATTTAGATGACCATGAGGTTCCTGCACTTCAGGTACATCTTCATCTTCCTGAGGGTCATCTTCCTCACATGTAGAAGGAACATTTACTTCAATAGATTTTGGAACGTCTTCCTTTACAACTTCTTCTAAGTGTAGTTCTTTGAACCTTGCATCTGCATCTTCAACAAAGACACTAGAAGAGCTGCTTTGAAGCATACTCGTCTCATCAAATATAACATTATACGTTTCTTCTACAACCAGGGTTTTCTTGTTGAAAATCCTATATGCCTTACTATGGCTACTATAACCTACAAAAATACCTTCAAAACATTTTTCACTAAATTTAGTTTTGTAATATTTCCCGTTATTAAGTACGAAGCATTTACTACCAAAAATTCTAAAATAAGACAAGGTTGGTTTCTTGCCCTTCAGAAGTTCATAGGGAGTCTTATGATGATTCTTGTTGATCAGTGCTCTGTTTTGCACGTGGCAAGCAGTGTTGATGCCTTCAGCCCAGAAGTATTCTGGTAGTGAAGAGTCACTCAACATTGTTCTGCAAGCCTCTATGAGTGTTCTATTCTTTCTCTCAGCTACTCCATTTTGTTGTGGAGTACGGGGAGAGGAAAACTCATGAAAGATACCTAGGCTTTCACAAAATTCGGTCATAGCTCCAGACTTGAATTCTGTACCATGATCACTTCGGATTTTGACCACAGAACATTCCAACTCATTCTGGATTTGCTTGACGAATGTGGTGAAAGAAGCAAAGGTGTCTGACTTGTGTTTCAGAAAGAATACCCAAGCAAAACGTGAGTAGTCATCAACAACAACCAACGTATAAGACTTACCTCCTATACTTCGGATTGGCATGGGACCAAACAAGTCCATATGGAGCAGATATAAGCATCTGTCAGAATCTTTGCCAATAATGCTTTTAAAGGTTGCCCGAGTCTGCTTACCCATTTGGCATGCATGACACGGTCTTTCTTTAATGCACTTAACATCAGGAGCATCACGAACTAAATTGTGAGAAAATAACATACTAATCATTTTAAAATCTATATGTGTTAGTCTCTTGTGCCACTGGTCACAGAGAGATGCACTATCTTTTGCTAAAAAACACACTGGTGTAGAAGAGTCTAAACATAGAAAATTTAAGCAGAAAATATTTCTACTCCGAGTGCCTGTTAAAATAGTTTCTGACGTATCAGTTGACTTTATCAAGCACTTGTGCTTGTAGAACTCAACCATACAGCCTTTGTCACATAGTTGACTTATGCTAATGAGATTATGTTGTAATCCTTTAACATAAGCTACATCTGTGAAAGAGACTATACCGTTGGTAATCATACCGTAGCCTTTCGTGATTCCCCGATCAGATCCGCCAAAAATAACTTTTGGTCCATCTTTCACCGGGGTATACTCTTGTAATAAACTTCTTGTTCCGTTCATGTGCCGAGAACATCCACTCTCCAAGTACCATATGGGATTTGAGTTGGCCTTTGGACATACCTGCAATCAATAATCAATTGCCCTTAGGAACCCAAACCGATTTGGGTCCTTGGCTTCTTGTTAGATGACCGCCACTTGGAAAGTTAACATTGCGAGGGGTCATTCTTGCATTGTTAATCCGTGGAGTCGTGACATTTCTTGGATTAAACCAACAATCTATGGAAAAGTGACCAACCTTGCCACAACACCAACAATCGAACCGATTGTACCTTCTCTTTGTCTCCTATTTTACTTTTTGAATGGGAGGTGCAATAGGAGTGACTTTCATAGTAGGAGCTTTCTTAGAAGTGGGGGCCTCATGGTGACAGCACACACATGGCTCCAACTTCTTCTCAACAGATTTGGGTGCAATCGTTTTAATTTTTGGTGCCTTCTTATGAGCTGATCCGTGAACAAACGGACCATGATCTTTGAGAATTATTTCTTCATGAGGAGCTTTGAATGGAGAGACGTCAAAGGTTCGGGGTATGCTCCATCCTTGATATCTATTACTAGGTTTAACATATGTTGGTCTAGCAAAATGACCGTAGGATGAATCAAAGTCAAACGGGTTTGATGGAAAAATTACCTTCCTGAATGAAGATTGACTTTGATTAGCAGCTCCCTTCCCTTTCACGGCTCTTTTCTCAGCAGCCTTACTACTTTCGGCCTCATGACCAATTCCACTACCCTTCGCAGGATCAGAAAACCTACCAATGATTGGAAGAATAGTCTTCGGCTTCGAGAAGCTTTCTACGAGCTTTCTTTCCGCCTTCAACTTATCTTCTAGTTCATTTATAGTTTTCTCTTTTAGATTCAACAACTCAGTGGAGCTTTTTAGTTCGTCTTTCAAGAGTTGGATTTCATCTTTGAGAGGAGTTAATTGTTCAACTTCCTCCCTCAAAGCTAATTCCACTATCTTGAGAGATTCAATTTCTTTTGACTTGGATTTGACGACCTTGCGACACTTGTCAAATCCCTTCACAAGGGCTTTATACCGAGTTATTAAATCAGAGTCCTCCTCTGATGAGTAGCCTTCATTTGCTACGGATGCAGTCTCATCTTCAGAAGCAGACAGAGGGGTATGAGAGTTTACCTTCCCCTTATAAGAGGAGTCACCTATTTCTTCGTCTAGATGTGCCATTAGCCCAAAGTAGGCTTCTTCATCTGAGCTTGACGCATCAGAGTCACTGTCGCTCAGAGTCTTGGCCTTTTTGGCGAGGAGGCTCTTTTCCTTCTTCTTTCCTTTAAAGGATCTCTTTTCTTCCTTCTTTGATCCTTCTTTCTTTTTGTATGGACACTCGGCTATCACGTGTCCTGGCTTATTGCAGCAATATCAAATAATGTCAGTGGAATCATATTTGTTCGGTTTAGATTTATACCTGTCATTATTGTAGTCCTTCTTGTGATGATCACCATCACGTCTTGATCTTCTGTGATCAAAAGCAGAGGATTGGCCTCTCTTCTGCTTTCTTTTATTCAGAAGTCTTTTGAATTGCTTGGAGAGCAAAGAAAATTCTCCATCAGACATCTCTGAACCTGAGGGGCTAGCATCAGATTCATCCTCATCAGAAGATGATCTCCTGACAGGTGGGAGAGCCTTGCTCTTTCTTGAGCTTTCAGCTTTCAGAGCGGAGGACTTCTCCCTTCCAGAGGCCCTGATCCCCTCTTCTTCAGCTTTGCGGGAATTCAACTTCAACTCATGGGACAAGAGCTTACCAAACAGCATTTGTGGCTCCGTGGTTCCTAGCTTTCCGAATTCTCTAATGGCTATAACCTTGGTGTCCCATTCTTTTGTCAGGGATCTCAAGAATTTGTCATTTAGTTCGCCAGTTGTGAATTCTCGATCATAGTTCCTAAGACCATTTACGATCTTGAAGAACTTCTCGTAGGTGTCAGAAATGGAGTCTCTTGGATCTTGCTTGAAAGCTTCGTATTCTTGGTTCAGCAACGATCTTCGGTCATCCCTCACTTCTTCGGTCCCTTCCATCAGAACGACTAGAGAATCCCACATTTCTTTAGCAGACTTGTAGTGAAGCAGATTTTGTAACATGGAATCATCAACTGCACCTGCTATGATGTTCTTTGCCTTCTTATCTAGGGCCACTAGAGCGATCTCATCTTTGGTTAGTTCCAACATCTTCTTGGGAATCATGATGGCGGAGTTTATTGAAGATGGTTTCATTGGAACATGGGGACCCTCTTCCACAATCTGAAAGATTCTTGGGTCAGCGGCTTCCATGTAGAATCTTACTCTTTCTTTCCACATTGGAAAGTTTTCTTTGGTGCAGACTGGCAGCTTGACAGAATCCTTGGCTTTATCCATTCCAGACATACTTGCTTCAGCAACAAGATGAGGAGTCTTGTTCAAGGTGTTAGCCTTATAGCGAACAACCTACCTCTGATACCAATTGAAAGTTTCTAGTTGCGGCCTAAATCACCTAGAGGGGGGGGGGGGGTGAATAGGTGGATTCTATGTCTTTACGCGGAATTAAAAAAATAACACAGAAATGAACACAATAAAGCACAGCACAGACACAAGGATTTTATAGAGGTTCCCCGATGTGGGTAGTCCTCTTTCCCACCTCGCCTATCTAGCACTTCGAGGCTAGACTCGGCTACTTCACCAATCTTAGATTATGAATAATCTTACACCTCGGAGTCAAAACTCCTACAACTCGGAGTATACCACTCCTACAACTCGGAGTAAAATAACTCCTACAACTCGGAGTAAACAACTCCTTCAAATAACTAGGAGTAAAAACTCCTACAGAAATAAAATAGAGATAGAAATAAAATACTTCTTCTAAACCTCAACAGAGATTAACTTCAGATCTTGGGAAAACTGAGTCTTCTTCTTCCTTGAGAGAGAAAGCTTGGATCTTGAAAGATTTGGAAGAAAATAGACTTGGCTAACCTGATCTGAATAGGCCCTTTGATTTACTCGAAAGAATCTTCAATATATAGTGCATCAATAAGATCAAAGGCCTTCTTATCTGAGAAATCTCTAACAACAATGAAGAATAAATCTTGAGCAGCAGATGTTAGGTCTCAGAATACTTGTTCAGCAAAGGAAGAAGAAAATGGCTTTTCTTTTCTGAACAATCGGGTGAAGAAGAGAGATGTCCCTTGCCCTAAAAATAAAGGATTATTTATAGGGAGGACTTCAACGGCTCGTGCGACAAAGAAGGGAGGAACGACACGTGTACTGTACATGGCGGCCAACCCTAATTTTCGAAAACGAAACAAAGATTTGAAATCCGTATGTCCGTCATTCGTCGAGACTTCACGTGAACATTTGACGAAAAGACTTGGCCACAGAAAAACACTGAACAACCCGTGAAAAACACCTTATGTTTTCATACGTCGGGAGTTCACGAGAACATTCGACGAATGGACTTAGCTGCAGATTTTTCTTCTTTAAACAAGACAAATGGCTTCTGTCTTGATTCGTCGGGATTCGTCGGGAGTTCACGAGAACATCCGACGAATGGACTTAGCTGCAGATTTTTCTTCTTTAAACAAGACAAATGGCTTCTGTCTTGATTCGTCGAGATTCATCGGAATGTCCCGAGACATCTCGACGAATTGACTTAGCAAAACTTTCTTTTCTTCTGAAAACCTGCTCCACTCCTCAACCTTGAAAACCTTCAGTTATGAGTATATGAAGTACACCCCAAAAGAGAGATTACACATGGACCAACACTTTGTTCTACACAATGAGGGATTACATTGTCCAGAACTGTGTTTGGTGATCCATTGCAACCTGACTTTGGTGTGCACTTAGCATTAAGACCTGTCATAACACATATAAACAGAAATCATCAAATACATACTCAATTCATTTTAGTTCACTAGGGGACATCTTCAAATCTAGGTGATTGTGGACACAATACCCAACAATCTCCCCCTATTTGAAGATGTCATAACCCTATGCACTAAGTTGAATTGCACAGAAAATATAATAAATAAGAATTGCACAACCCAGACAGTAATATTTAAAGAAAAACAGAATAAGACTGAATGTTTAACTTAACACAAAAGAAATGTATATATATATATAAGCAAAGAAAACATCATGATTCCAGACTAGCTCAGCTCATTCATGATCTTTGCCTTTCTTCTTTGCAAGCATTCTTTCCACTGCCTCAGCTTTCTTCTTCTGTTCAGATTCCATTCTCTCAAAGAATGCCTTTGGCTTAGGCCAATATTTATCAGTAACCTCCTTTCGATTGCAATCTATGCATGCTCGCTGCTTCGAGATCAAGTCCATGCCAAAGATTATTTCAAACTCAGCTAGTGGTAGTAGTGACACTTCCAAGTCGAATTCCTGATTCCCAATCCACACCTTTACACGACTCAACCTATCCGCGCTCATCCGAGATCCATTGGGCAGTACTACCTCCAGTCTATCCTTCACCAGGGTAGACAGTACTCCAATTCGCAACACGAAGTCCTTGGACAAGAAGGATTGCGATGCTCCAGTATCGAAGAGAGCTCTCGCTGGATAGTTGAAGATTAGAACGAAGCCTAAAAGCACATCAACAAGGATATAGTCGTACATGCAGTATAAATCACGCTAAGCTGTAAAAGCTAAATTTTAATTCATACCTGTGACGACATCATTTTGTCGGATGGCTTCTTGCTGGCCAAGTGAGTAAACTCTCGGCTGGCTCGGAATGTGCTGGGAAGCAGAAGACTCCGCAGCTTTGCCCTTTTCCGCAAGACCCACTGCACGAGTCCACCGCTCGATTTCCTGCCTTCGGGGGACCACTTCAACACACCGCGGCTTTTTGTCCCACCATCCCGCAGGTGAAACACGTGATAGGACCCCACACAGTAGTTGCTCCCAAAACATTAGAAGGAGCTAGTTCCGCGAACCTAGACTTCCTCTTATTTTTCCTGAACTCAGATTTTGATTGAGAGGCCGGCGCGTGAAATTCAGGTTTCTTTGCCACGCCCTTTGCTTGCACTCTCTTCATGTCCAATTCCAGAGATCTGGCAGTTTGCACCATCACCTAGAAGCCAAACGTCATTGGGCCTGCAAGGAGCAACTTCAACTCATCTCGAAGCCCTTCGTAAAACTTGTTCGTTTTCGTTTCCTCGTCTTCCACCAAAGACCCCGCATAGCGACCCAGTCTAGTAAACTCATGCAAGTAATCGTCTACGGAGCGATCACCTTGTGTTAACCTCAAGAACTGTTTTTGCAATGCAATGCACTGGGCAGAGGGAATAAACCTCTGGAGAAACGACTTTGAAAACTCTGTCATTGTGATTTCGGTAACATCTCTACCGCCAAACTTATGCAACTCTTGTTCTTCCCACCACAGCACTGCCTCTGCATCAAGAAGGAAAGTGGCTAGGGTGACCATCATGGCTTCGTCAGTCGTTGTCGCCTTTAGAGTTCTTCTAACTCTTGACAGCCAGTCTTTGCCTCCATTGGGGACTCAGTTCCCGAGAAGGTTGGATGGTTAATGCTCAGGAAGTGCTTTAATTGCTGGTCATGCGCTCGTCCCACAACTACTTGCTCAACTCGACGTTCCACCCTCGTCCCACAACACCTTAAAAGGAATTCGTCCCGAATTTGCTCAAATACGGATCAACGCCCTAAGTCCGATACCAAATTGTAACACCCTGCCAGTACAAATAATATAACAGTAGGTCCGGCCGGGACCCCACGCCATATTATACACACTAGCTAGACATTATAAGGTGATAATCAGAAAAGAACAACAACTACACGAGAGTATACAAAGCGTAAGCGGAAGCATTTAATCAAAACATCTTTTAGAACTGTCCACTATCCCAGGAATGAAACCATAGAGTTAAGGCCTTACATTTACCAAATGTACTAAACTCAAAACAAACATCGGCGCGCAGGCCGACAATATATGAAAAGCAGAAAAGAGGCTGGCCTTCGAGGGCCAACTCAGCAAAAGGGCCACAACCCGCTATTTCTCGTTAGGCTCACCTGCACCTGCAACAAACATCCAATAAGAGGTAAATGAGGGTCAGCTATGAGCTGACCACAAACCGCATAACGATCCCACTCCCCGGTCATCTAGCCGGCTCAGGGGCGTGTCACCGCTAACCTGTTAGCAAGCCGTACATGCAACATGTAATAATATAAGGAAAGTGCAAACTACACTACACAAGGTGAGGTTTCAAGCACAATCAATCTTCTAGGTTGAGCATCAAAGAAAAGGGAACCTAGGTATGCACCTGATGTTGGTTGGGTTCACCCGAAGGTTCCCCACAACCGCCTAAGAAACTGCATGAGGCTAACATAACATCAATTCATCAAAAACACTCCACCCTAAGGAGCATAGCCTTAGGTGGGGAAAAGAGCTTTTGGTCAGTCTAGGTAAGTCACCTTCCACGACCTCTCCCATGATCACACGACTTACAGGAGGTAGGGACCTCTTACCGATCTGCATGGAAACGAGTTTGGTTCAGCTTTTCCCGTGCTCTAACCGTCACGATCTATCGCACGACGCGGGTACGGCTTCACCTCGGCCCGTAAGGGTTTAACACCACAAGTGTCCACAAAATTAAGCTACACATCCAATCCTTTCACGCGGACTTAGACTTCGCAAATAACAACCAAGAAGGAGGTGCAAGACCACTCCTCTTAAAATCTAGTGGTGAAGGTTTGCATTCAACCACCCAAGCAAGGGGCTTCCGTTAGGCTCTCAAAAGGCACCTAAAACTCAAGTCCCGCACTACAATAGAAAATCTCACGGAGACATTCTTCGGCACGCATTCTAGGCTTATCCTAAATGCAACGTCGCAATCCAAGTATCACCGATCCGGGCTCACGGCCACGAATAGGCTTCACACAAAATGCCTAAATCTGCACGACTACCGGATTTCTACATGCAATATGCCGGGGATGGACACAATCGACCCGGAGTTCCAGAGAACTAGAGGAGATCCTACACTTCACTCATTTGGTGAAAGGAATTCCTCATGCAAGCATATAAAAAGGAATGAGAGGACAAAAACACGTCCTAAGATCGGGAGGAAGGATCGTTACCCTTGGAGTACGCTTCGACGCCATGGAACAAAACTTGTTCGGTAGGAAACAATGGCAGTGGACTCCTCTCCATGAATCCAGTGTCGGTTTGCGAATCCGAGCTTCGGAGCTCCTTCAATGGTGGAAAATGGCTCCTCCTCTCTAGGTTTTCAAAGGTAAGAGAGAGAGTGGGGTAGGTGAAATGAGGTTCTAAACCCTCATTTCCCGACCTTAAGCCATCAGGAACTATTTCCATCCATCAGATCTCCTCACAACACAATGGATGACTTAGATTTAATCTTAAAACGGGCTGGAAAAACCCGTTCACGGCGTGGCACACGGCCGTGTGCCAAGCCGTGTGAACACACATGAAAAACTGGAGCTAGACACGGCCCTGAACACGGCCATGTCTATGGCCGTGTGGATCTACACGGTTAGGGACATGGCCATGTGTCTGGCCATGACCTTTACTGCCACAATTTGATGCATAAATTCACAGACACGGCCTTACACATGGCCGTATCACAAGCCATGTCAAAAATCAGCTTCTCTAAAAAGCTTCCTAAACACCCCCAAACAGCCCCAAAACCCCATGGGATTCCTCTAATGCTCTTAGGGTCTTCATGGAAAGCAATTATATGAATTTTGGGGTGTTACACTGCTGTCCGCCACTCTTTTTGATCACAAGTTTGCTGTCCGCAAACTTATTTGGTGCTACCTGCTTCTGCCCACCACAAAACTTGCCGCTTCTACAAGCTATCCCCAACTATTACCCACAACTCCTTTGATGCTAGAAGCACTCTCATTTGAATGCTCCAGTTCCCATAGTTAGTTTTCGTTAACTTTGGAACTTGACCTGACATAGCATTTACCATCTCCATCCCTTCAAGTCTTTAACTCTTCGGAGTGACTTCCAAGGTTCGTAACCTAGCTTTGATACCACTGTTGGAAACGTGCAATGAGCCCAAGTAACAAGCTCGAGTGTGCAAATGTGCAAAACCAAACTTAAAAGACATTAAGATGGAGAGGTGAGCGACGAAGGTGTATGATAGCAATCTTATTGAGGAAGCATCAAACATGCTTGGTATAATTGGTTTGAGTCACACCCCATGCAAGGTGGTGTTATACGAATCCAAGGAAGATCAACACCTCGAAGACATGGCAGATGAGCAGAAGGATATCATCACTGAATTTGTGCTACCACTACTTTCAAAGCTAACAGAGTACAAATACAAAAGTTAGAGTATTGAAATGAAAGAGGCGCTTCACGCACGAGAGCTATGAGATGTAGTCCATGAAGGTTATGTCGAACCTGATGTTGCAGCTATGACCACGATGTCATTGGTGGAGAAAAATAGTTACCAAAATCTTCAGAAGAAGAATATCAAAGCATCTAACTTGATTATGAGAAGTCACTCTGAAGAGTTAAGCAAGACCACAAGAAGCTCAACTTAGACCTGCGAGCTCAAGTGTGTGTATCATGAGATCTGCAAGTGTGCGATATCATAGTTAATTGTTTGTAACTTTGCTTGTAACCATTGAAGTTGTAAATTTCATTTTAAAGAATAGTAGAAGCTTTCTTGTTTTGCTCTGTGTTTGTGTCCACTTGCAATGCTTCCAACAGTGGTATCAGAGGTAGGTTTGTCGATCCGGAGGTGCCATCAGAGTGAATGGGCAGAAAGAAAACCATTAATGGGTAGCCTGGCGTGTTTGGAGATGTAGCTCCCGATAAAGTTAGGCGGTCTGATTAAGCGGGCGAGATGCAGCCGGCGATCAGAGAAAGATTTGGAATAGTATTCACGGAAAGTTGCGAACAACTTCTGAGAAAGTTTGCGGTCTGAGCTTGGAGAGGAGCTGAGCGATCACTTAAGGAGGTGTCCGTCGATCTGATCTGCAGTGGTTAGAAGTAGAATCCAGCGGTCTGAGCAAGGTAGGGTTAGAGGAAGAAGAAGAGGAGTTGGCCATGCTCTGGATAGCTGGCCAAATCGGAGCTGTAGCTCAAAAAGAGGTACGGATCTCGGCGAGCATATAGACAGTAGGAGAAACAGTAGCTAGTTAAGCGAACAAGCTTGAAGGTCGGTGTAGCTCTCGCAAAAGGTTTGCAGCGAGAAGTAATGGCGAGCTGAGAGGAAGATAAGTTCCATGTAGGCAAGAAGCAACTAGAAGTTGAGGGAGCAAGCCCTATTTGTGCGAACTCCATTTAAAGGAGCAAGCTTGGAAGAAGTTGTAGTGTGTGCGTGTAAGACCCCATTTTTTTTGCTTTTCAAACATCCGGGTCTTAGGCCCAGAACCGCCGTTTTGCGGTGACACCCTCGCTCGGGAAGGTCGCCACTACAAAACGCCGATCCTGCCGGCCAAATCGATCACAAAGAAAAGTAAAGCTTAAACAACTTATATAAAAGCCAGGTCCACATCACATATAAATAAACTATCATAGAGAGATGTCCACATAAACATAGCTGAAATAAAAGAGATAACTAGGGCTCCTGCCCGATACATCTAAGCCTCACTACAAAATTCACTCGTGGAAGCAAATCAACCATAAATAATACTCACGGATCCTGTCATCGGTGCTCCCATGCTAGACTGCCCCGCCTCCATCTGCACCGGCCTCTGGTGCTGCTCCGTCACCGCGGTCTCCTAAAATGATAGGGTCCACCGACCGTTAGTCAAAAAGACTAAGCCAATCCCCCACCCCTCCCCCGGTGACTCCTAGGCACCGAGCGGGAAGGATGAAGCGGAGGACAATCAAGGGGTAAAACAATAGCAGGTGACGAAAGCTAGTCTACAGGAAATGTTCTACAACTACACAGGTGTATATATATAAATAAAGCAGTAAGTAAGCATAGTAAAGAGCATGTAAAGAACAGTAAAGCAGTATATATAATGGCAAGTTAAGTAATATAAAGTAACCATTGATTTATAGGAATGCCTATACAAATCTATAGACCAAGGGGTCGTTTAGTAGGGCCTATCGTATAAAAAGTCTCATACCAATTTATACGATAGGGGTAGGGGTTGAAATGCAATGCTTATGCTATGACATGCAAGACATGCTATTATGCTATGTTCATACAAGTGCAACTCACTCACTACGACTCTATGGGCATAGACCTTTAGTTCCCCCTTTTTGGAGCTAGCAAGACTCCCAGGATACTCCCGTAGTGGCAAACGGAAGCGGTGGGTTGGACCTCGCCCACCTCTAGGTTGGTATATGCACTACCTAACCTAGACCTATCGTACGCCTCAACGCAAACCCGCGGAGCAACTGCGTATTCTTACTGACTGGACCACCAGACTTTTATGGCTAAGTGTAAATACCACACTTGCCGAGCCCGAGTATCAAAGTCGGTGCAACGATCGTTGACTCTAAGGACCCACCACCTTATGCACATGCAAACATGTCTACCAACTAACTCCGAGCCATAAGCTCCCCGGGCTAACCCTCCCGTCACCAACAAACATCTCTGAATCACAAGCTCACCGGACCAACCCGTCCGCACCAACAGACAACACTGAGCCTACAGCTCGTAGCACCAAACCGACTAAACTCCCATAACCACGGGGTGTGGGTGAGTGTATTATTAATTAATCTTGAGCATCATCTTACTCCTACGACTTATGGTTAATCCTGGACTTCCCGAGGGTTACCCTGTGAGGGGCTCACTACGGTACTAGGAGCCATACTGGCCGGATGACACCCCAAAGCTCCCTTCTCAAGACACTTACTGTTATTGGTATCTACCCTTAAGAATTCCCTTCTATCGTTTCACTGGTGTTAGACCTAGGTGTTTTAAGACACACCCGGGGAAAGACAATCTTTCGCCTAACCCGAGCACAACTTACCCTTAACCCACCCAGCACACCTTCACCACCTAATCCCTTTTTGGGTGACCTCAACTTCTTCATCCAAATCAGGTACATCATCTACCTCCCATTCCCACCTAATGGTCTACAAGTTACTCAAGTTCTACAGTTTCACTAAACGCAGACCCAGCTAACTATATGAGGCTTATAACTAGAGGTACCCCAAATATTCATCCAACAGAATCAAGCTATTAATTGGGGGTCTATCATGATGT
The DNA here is from genome assembly GCA_033032865.1 of Dactylorhiza incarnata. Taxonomy (NCBI): domain Eukaryota; kingdom Viridiplantae; phylum Streptophyta; class Magnoliopsida; order Asparagales; family Orchidaceae; genus Dactylorhiza; species Dactylorhiza incarnata. The sequence continues at coordinate 2,259,866 of JAWHQI010000293.1, forward strand.
ATTAAGACTAAATCCAGAGAATCATATTTTTCCATAATTATTTATCATTTACCTAAATTTCTCCAAACATTTGCCAAGTATAAAAATGAGCATGAAGTGTAAGCAATTGCCCTCCAAAAATTATGATAAATTTATGATGACTAAATAACATCAGAAACAGAACATTGTTGGATCGGTTGGCGCCCTTAGAGGGGGGGGGGGGGGTGAATAAGGGTTTTCAATAACATTAGATTATATTTAGAAAACTTTGAAATATTGCAAGATTAATACAAAGAGAAATCAAGTAAAACAATAATGAAGAGACATGCTTTATTAATATCAAATAATGTTTTACAAAACTTGACTTCTATGACGCTAGAAATCGGAGGCGACTAATAAAAATCCTTTTTTGTTTTCTATACCGACTCGTATCCCCACGAACCGGTTGGCTTTAGCCGATCTCTCCCCAGATACGGCCTCAAGCCGCTCTAGCCGATCTATCCCCAGAAAGGCCTCGAGCACCCCCTAGACCTAACCTAGATCTAGTCGCCAACACGAGGCGAATTTCAGCCCTAAGTCCTAACCCAGACCTAGTCGCCAACACGAGGCGATTTCACTACCGTTTACAGAAAAGATATGAAATGAAAAGACAATAATATAAAAACTCCCTCTATGTGGATCTCTTGGAGAAGTGGACGAAGGCCTGCAGAGTTGATGCGCAAATCCTGCACACCGCTATAGGCGGTAGCGAGACTGCGATCCGAACGGCAGTGAACCGGTCGTTGTCAAGTAATAATATGAGGAAGTAAATCCCCAAGTATCGAATCTCTCAAGGAACACAGTAAGGTGGAGTTAACGTTCGAGGAAGGACTTGAGATCGAAGTCCTTTGGGTCGGATGAATTGCGGACACGGGGGTTGATTTTGTTTGTGGAAAATAAAGAGAAAAAGCTACAACTACTCCTATGCAATGCCGCTATGCAATGCTTCGCTTGGCGGGATGGAGACTAGGCAGGCCTTGAGCGCGCTGCGTCGCAAGGGCGGATGGACGAGTAGGCAAGCGGAATCGAACTGTGCAGGCCTTGAGCGCACTGCTTCGTTAGGCGGGATGGAATACGGGCCGCGATGCCACGCTTCGGTAGGCGGATGGACGAGTAGGCTAACGGATTGAGGGTCGCAAGCACCTCTTCGACAAGCACGCCACTAGCAATTGCTAGTGCGGCACACGAACGTGGCGGCGGGATGGAAATGGACGGCGGCGCACCTCAAGCAACTCAAATAGATAAATTACACAATCACATAGACATGAAATATATATGTAAATATAACTAATTCAAGTGCCACTTCATCATCATGATTAGATCTAGCTACATATACATCAAAAAGAGAAGAATAAGACAAGAAATCGACCGAATCCGAAGTCTCGTTGTAGATTCACGGTTGGAATCGCCGGGTTGTCAATCCGCGTCCAAGCTCGGTCCGCAACTACGTCCGGGGTAGAGAGAGCTGTCACGACTCTCCAATGGACCCGTCTTCTTCGTGTCACGATCCGGTAGAGGTTGCAAACTTCCTCTTGCTCGATGGAGATGGCGGCTAGATCTCTCTTTGAAGCTCTTGGATGAAGGAGGAGGCCGAGAGGAAAACCCGGCTCAAGATTGGCGTGAAGAACAAGCCCGGAGCACCTCCAGATGGTGGGCGGCGGTGGAGGGGCGAAGTCGGACGAAACTGGAGCAGGAACGGCGGAAAACAGCGAGCGATCTGACCTAAATCGCGAGCAGCGGAATTTATAGGCGCTGGAATTAAACAGTGCGCACGGTCATTGGCGCACGACCAGTGGTCATGCGCACTAGAATTCGGTGATCGTGCGCTCTGCCTGGACGGAACCTGCAAAGACAGAAATTATAAAATAACATGTTCGCACGACCAGTGGCGCACGACCGGTGGTCGTGCGCACTATCGTAGGTGGTCGTGCGCACTAGCTGAAACAGAACTCATAAAATTGATGATAATTGCGCACGAACAGTGGCGCACGACCGGTGGTTGTGCGCACTATCGTAGATGGTCGTGCGCACTGCACCAAACAGAACTCATGAAAAAGGGGTTAAGTGCACACGATCAGTGGCGCACGATCAGTGGTCGTGCGCATTAGAACCGGTGATCGTGCGCAGTGTTCCTGTGCAGAATTGCACCGGGAACACCTGCACGACTCCTATTCCAGCGTATACCACTAATCTAGCCACTGAAAGTGGGACTTAACAGCGCAAGAAAACTAATAACAAAGATAGATACGAAATTACACCAGAATGGACCTAGAAGTGCACCTAGCATAGACTGATCAATATGAACTATAACAGGGCTAAAGTGCGGTGAAATGACTAAATAAATGGCCCAGATGAGTCCATAAAAGTGTATATGATCAAGACTCATCACACCCCCAGACTTAACTGTTTGCGCGTCCCGAGCAAACAAATTCTAAGCGAACTAGGAAAGAACAGTAGATGGCTTAATGATTACACTACAGAGTACCATGCGAAGTCGCATGCTCACGTGCATAAGAAAAATAGTAGAAAAGATTTCTGATTATAAAAACAGTTTATATATTTCTAAAAGAGTAAAAGCATATTACAACTACTCAAAATGGTGAACAACGGTGAATCATTCGGTCATGCATACGGAGACAGTAAACTAAGCGCTGAGACGAGCATTGCTCAAGATCGGGATGCGGGAAAAACTCCACTGAAATCCATCAGTGTCGGTGACCATAAGCTTGCCCGGTCACATTCTCTCCACGGCACTGGTTTGACTCAAATGCGTGAATCAATAGGACTTTAGGTTTTAAATGAGGCTTGGGTTTAGGTGAGGTATACAATGATAAAGACGATGGTTCAAATACTAAACCCAAATGAGCAAATGCATAACATTATCCAAGTGGCCACAAAACACGCGGATGCACCACACCCCCAGACTTAGACTTAGACGCATGGGTGTGTGCACCGCCTACTCCCAAATATAAATCTCAAACAGATTTTTTTCAATCAAACTTTTCATTCTTCTTTTTCTTTTCAAATCTTTTTCTTCTTTTCTTTTTCTTTCTTTAACAATTTCAGCAAATTTTTAAAGATGCACAACCACATTTTCACAATGTACTACCACAATCAACACCACCAATTTGAAATTTAAACAAAATGCTTGCTTTTTGGGTGTGCGACTAGGATTGGAGTTTAGGCTTTGGTGAACAATAGTGGGGCTGAACCAAAAGAATGGGGTAGGCACAACTGGGCTAGCGAGGAAATGATAATAGGAATGACACAAAGGCTCAACCGGGCCAAGATGATGGCCTATATCACATTCACACAATTGACTAACCGTATACCCATGCTTCAAGAATCGCTTGGGGCAAGTTCTAGCCACCGAGAAAGATTCTCCTTTCTCCCGACTCAAGCAATACGAATCTAGCGATCATTTACACACATCCCTATGCTACCGTTTGATTCCACCGAATTCACCATTTGAGTAAAGTAAACAACATTTACACTAATAAGAAAAATATAAAACCATAAGTATAAAGAGAAGTCTACTCTACACAAATTTCTATGCAACCGAGCACTCGACTAGCAGCACTACTAGAGTCAACATTTTACTCTGCTACATAGTCCTAAGCCATCACCTAGACTTTCCCAAATAAGCAGAAGAATTAAATTCACTACAGAGCATGCATACAGGCGAGTACGCGCTCAAGTGGGTGTTGTGGTGTGCAATGAAAATGAACAAATAATAAAACTGACAATAAAATACTTCTGGCATGCTATGCATGAGTGCACGTGAGTGGGTGCAAAAACTGCTCTCCCCCAGACTTAAACTAAACAATCCACAGAATATATGACATGAAAATCAGAAAAAAGCTAGGGAAAGAGAGTACCCAGTGCTCAGAAATGAGCACACCAGAAGATTTGCGTGTAAGCTAAAATGAGCCGCGGAATCCGCCATCCAGAAAAGATACCTGCAGGGGTCAGCTCCGCAAAAACAAAAGAAAAAGACAAACAAAAATAAACTACAGCTAACTAAACATGATTAGAAGAGATAAAAATGCAGGAAAAGTAAGATAACTACTGGGGTTATTGTCATCCCAGCACGACTTATTCTAAATTAAAACGGTTCTAGCTAATGGGCCTATGAAAAAGAAAATGCACTGGTAACTGCTCCATTATCCGTTTCGGTAGCTGGTACCGATATGGAGATAAAGCAGTCACCCCTCTACCTAAATAATAATACCTGCTCCTCACAGGTAGAGGGAAAAGAAAGTAAGAAGAGGAGGAGGCCTGGTCCTCACTCATCTCACCAAAACTATCCTTGCCCAGCAAGGTATCGTCCGCAGCAGGTCCGCAGGAGGAGAAGGTAACGAGTGGAGCTTCCTCTACGGAGGGGGGATCAACCTCCTCACATGAGAGGATGCTCTCATCATTGACTTGAGCATCATGCTCCAAGTCCTCCTGATGTACCTGTGAAGACTCATCCTTCACAGGCTCAGATGAAGAAGGGGGGTCAGGAAATAAAAGAGAAGAATGACATAAATAATCGTCAATCGGGGGAGTGACCCCGGTCTCACTCCCATTAGGTTGGGGAAGTAAAATAATGTTTGCATTGTCATCAATGCCGCAAGATTCGGCGGGATCAACGGTGGCCAAGCTTAGGATTTGGACTTCCTCCCCCGGTGTTGAGGAAAACTCCTCACCTAGAAGGTTGTCCTCCTCCATAGGAGTAGGCACAATACTAAGATCAACCACCTCATCCTGCGACACATCATCAACAATGTCGTCGGAGACGAGTATAGTATGCACAACAGGAAGAGGAATAGTGCTCGGATAAAAGTCGAGCACCGATTCCTCACAAAGAATCGAATCCACTAGGGGTGGTGGATGCACTGGGAGAATGGGCTCAGCAATGTCGGTGCCCAGATCAGCCACACATCTGGTGACCGTATCCATGCCATACCCTTCAAGATGTGAAGGTGACAAAGACACATAACCGGATGTTGAAGGTGTGCCGCCAGAGTTAGGAGTTGGGACGATCCGGATATCCGGCTTGTCATCCTCGTCCAATTGGCGAAAATACTCGGCACAGTCCTTCAAGACATGATCAGTGCTCTGACAAAACTGGCACTGCCTAGCAGGCTTCTTTGGCACAGCGGGTGCTGAAGCCGAAAAGAAGTATGACGGTAAAGGCTCAGCAGAGTAGCCATAAGACTTACGCGCGCCATATGGAGTACCAGACGAAGTCGGTGCTCCATATGCTGGGCTATAAGAATTATGCCTACTATTCTCCGTAGGGCATTCATCACTAGAGTGGGAAGTAGCTCCACACCAACGGCAACGGATATTTAGATGTGCCCACATAGTGCGAAGATAAAACGATTCAAAACAAAAATGCTATTGTGCAGAATACTACACCTAACAAGAATTACTAGAGCAACCTAATTAAAACAGGAAAGTGGAATAAAAAGAAATAAAACAAAGAAATGCAATTTACAAATGGAAGGGCTTCTCTCTCAGGTTCTCCCTCTCCAGAAAACTCACACGACTGTGTTCCCCGGCAACGGCGCCAAAAACTTGATGCGCAAATCCTGCACACCGCTATAGGCGGTAGCGAGACTGCGATCCGAACGGCAGTGAACCGGTCGTTGTCAAGTAATAATATGAGGAAGTAAATCCCCAAGTATCGAATCTCTCAAGGAACACAATAACGTGGAGTTAACGTTCGAGGAAGGACTTGAGATCGAAGTCCTTTGGGTCGGATGAATTGCGGACACGGGGGTTGATTTGGTTTGTGGAAAATAAAGAGAAAAAGCTACAACTACTCCTATGCAATGCCGCTATGCAATGCTTCGCTTGGCGGGATGGAGACTAGGCAGGCCTTGAGCGCGCTGCGTCGCAAGGGCGGATGGACGAGTAGGCAAGCAGAATCGAACTGTGCAGGCCTTGAGCGCACTGCTTCGTTAGGCGGGATGGAATACGGGCCGCGATGCCACGCTTCGGTAGGCGGATGGACGAGTAGGCTAACGGATTGAGGGTCGCAAGCACCTCTTCGACAAGCACGCCACTAGCAATTGCTAGTGCGGCACACGAACGTGGCGGCGGGATGGAAATGGACGGCGGCGCACCTCAAGCAACTCAAATAGATAAATTACACAATCACATAGACATGAAATATATATGTAAATATAACTAATTCAAGTGCCACTTCATCATCATGATTAGATCTAGCTACATATACATCAAAAAGAGAAGAATAAGGCAAGAAATCGACCGAATCCGAAGTCTCATTGTAGATTCACGGTTGGAATCGCCGGGTTGTCAATCCGCGTCCAAGCTCGGTCCGCAACTACGTCCGGGGTAGAGAGAGCTGTCACGACTCTCCAATGGACCCGTCTTCTTCGTGTCACGATCCGGTAGAGGTTGCAAACTTCCTCTTGCTCGATGGAGATGGCGGCTAGATCTCTTTTTGAAGCTCTTGGATGAAGGAGGAGGCCGAGAGGAAACTCCGGCTCAAGATTGGCGTGAAGAACAAGCCCGGAGCACCTCCAGATGGTGGGCGGCGGTGGAGGGGCGAAGTCGGACGAAACTGGAGCAGGAACGGTGGAAAACAGCGAGCGATCTGACCTAAATCGCGAGCAGCGGAATTTATAGGCGCTGGAATTAAACAGTGCGCACGGTCATTGGCGCACGACCAGTGGTCGTGCGCACTAGAATTCGGTGATCGTGCACTCTGCCTGGACGGAACCTGCAAAGATAAAAATTATAAAATAACATGTTCGCACGACCAGTGGCGCACGACCGGTGGTCGTGCGCACTATCGTAGGTGGTCGTGCGCACTAGCTGAAACAGAACTCATAAAATTGATGATAAGTGCGCACGAACAGTGGAGCACGACCGGTGGTCGTGCGCATTATCGTAGATGGTCGTGCGCACTGCACCAAACAGAACTCATGAAAAAGGGGTTAAGTGCACACGATCAGTGGCGCACGATCAGTGGTCATGCGCATTAGAACCGGTGATCGTGCGCAGTGTTCCTGTGCAGAATTGCACCGGGAACACCTGCACGACTCCTATTCCAGCGTATACCACTAATCTAGCCACTGAAAGTGGGACTTAACAGCGCAAGAAAACTAATAACAAAGATAGATACGAAATTACACCAGAATGGGCCTAGAAGTGCACCTAGCATAGACTGATCAATATGAACTATAACAGGGCTAAAGTGCGGTGAAATGACTAAATAAATGGCCCAGATGAGTCCATAAAAGTGTATATGATCAGGACTCATCACACCCCCAGACTTAACTGTTTGCGCGTCCCGAGCAAACAAATTCTAAGCGAACTAGGAAAGAACAGTAGATGGCTTAATGATTACACTACAGAGTACCATGCGAAGTCGCATGCTCACGTGCATAAGAAAAATAGTAGAAAAGATTTCTGATTATAAAAACAGTTTATATATTTCTAAAAGAGTAAAAGCATATTACAACTACTCAAAATGGTGAACAACGGTGAATCATTCGGTCATGCATACGGAGAGAGTAAACTAAGCGCTGAGACGAGCATTGCTCAAGATCGGGATGCGGGAAAAACTCCACTGAAATCCATCAGTGTCGGTGACCATAAGCTTGCCCGGTCACATTCTCTCCACGGCACTGGTTTGACTCAAATGCGTGAATCAATAGGACTTTAGGTTTTAAATGAGGCTTGGGTTTAGGTGAGGTATACAATGATAAAGACGATGGTTCAAATACTAAACCCAAATGAGCAAATGCATAACATTATCCAAGTGGCCACAAAACACGCGGATGCACCACACCCCCAGACTTAGACTTAGACGCATGGGTGTGTGCACCGCCTACTCCCAAATATAAATCTCAAACAGATTTTTTTCAATCAAACTTTTCATTCTTCTTTTTCTTTTCAAATCTTTTTCTTCTTTTCTTTTTCTTTCTTTAACAATTTCAGCAAATTTTTAAAGATGCACAACCACATTTTCACAATGTACTACCACAATCAACACCACCAATTTGAAATTTAAACAAAATGCTTGCTTTTTGGGTGTGCGACTAGGATTGGAGTTTAGGCTTTGGTGAACAATAGTGGGGCTGAACCAAAAGAATGGGGTAGGCACAACTGGGCTAGCGAGGAAATGATAATAGGAATGGCACAAAGGCTCAACCGGGCCAATATGATGGCCTATATCACATTCACACAATTGACTAACCGTATACCCATGCTTCAAGAATCGCTTGGGGCAAGTTCTAGCCACCGAGAAAGATTCTCCTTTCTCCCGACTCAAGCAATACGAATCTAGCGATCGTTTACACACATCCCTATGCTACCGTTTGATTCCACCGAATTCACCATTTGAGTAAAGTAAACAACATTTACACTAATAAGAAAAATATAAAACCATAAGTATAAAGAGAAGTCTACTCTACACAAATTTCTATGCAACCGAGCACTCGACTAGCAGCACTACTAGAGTCAACATTTTACTCTGCTACATAGTCCTAAGCCATCACCTAGACTTTCTCAAATAAGCAGAAGAATTAAATTCACTACAGAGCATGCATACAGGCGAGTACGCGCTCAAGTGGGTGTTGTGGTGTGCAATGAAAATGAACAAATAATAAAACTGACAATAAAATACTTCTGGCATGCTATGCATGAGTGCACGCGAGTGGGTGCAAAAACTGCTCTCCCCCAGACTTAAACTAAACAATCCACAGAATATATGACATGAAAATCAGAAAAAAAAAGCTAGGGAAAGAGAGTACCCAGTGCTCAGAAATGAGCAAACCAGAAGATTGGCGTGTAAGCTAAAATGAGTCGCGGCATCCGCCATCCAGAAAAGATACCTGCAGGGGTCAGCTCCGCAAAAACAAAAGAAAAAGACAAACTAAAATAAACTACAGCTAACTAAACATGATTAGAAGAGATAAAAATGCAGGAAAAGTAAGATAACTACTGGGGTTATTGTCATCCCAGCACGACTTATTCTAAATTAAAACGGTTCTAGCTAATGGGCCTATGAAAAAGAAAATGCACTGGTAACTGCTCCATTATCCGTTTCGGTAGCTGGTACCGATATGGAGATAAAGCAGTCACCCCTCTACCTAAATAATAATACCTGATCCTCACAGGTAGAGGGAAAAGAAAGTAAGAAGAGGAGGAGGCCTGGTCCTCACTCATCTCACCAAAACTATCCTTGCCCAGCAAGGTATCGTCCGCAGCATGTCCGCAGGAGGAGAAGGCAACGAGTGGAGCTTCCTCTACGGAGGGGGGATCAACCTCCTCACATGAGAGGATGCTCTCATCATTGACTTGAGCATCATGCTCCAAGTCCTCCTGATGTACCTGTGAAGACTCAACCTGCACAGGCTCAGATGAAGAAGGGGGGTCAGGAAATAAAAGAGAAGAATGACATAAATAATCGTCAATCGGGGGAGTGACCCCGGTCTCACTCCCATTAGGTTGGGGAAGTAAAATAATGTTTGCATTGTCATCAATGCCACAAGATTCGGCGGGATCAACGGTGGCCAAGCTTAGGATTTGGACTTCCTCCCCCGGTGCTGAGGAAAACTCCTCCTCACCTAGAAGGTTGTCCTCCTCCATTGGAGTAGGCACAATACTAAGATCAACCACCTCATCCTGCGACACATCATCAACAATGTCGTCGGAGACGAGTATAGTATGCACAATAGGAAGAGGAATAGTGCTCGGATAAAAGTCGAGCACCGATTCCTCACAAAGAATCGAATCCACTAGGGGTGGTGGATGCACTGGGAGAATGGGCTCAGCAATGTCGGTGCCCAGATCAGCCACACATCCGGTGACCGTATCCATGCCATACCCTTCAAGATGTGAAGGTGACAAAGACACATAACTGGATGTTGAAGGTGTGCCGCCAGAGTTAGGAGTTGGGACGATCCGGATATCCGGCTTGTCATCCTCGTCCAATTGGCGAAAATACTCGGCACAGTCCTTCAAGACATGATCAGTGCTCTGACAAAACCGGCACTGCCTAGCAGGCTTCTTTGGCACAGCGGGTGCTGAAGCCGAAAAGAAGTATGACGGTAAAGGCTCAGCAGAGTAGCCATAAGACTTACGTGCGCCATATGGAGTACCAGACGAAGTCGGTGCTCCATATGCTGGGCTATAAGAATTATGCCTACTATTCTCCGTAGGGCATTCATCACTAGAGTGGGAAGTAGCTCCACACCAACGGCAACGGATATTTAGATGTGCCCACATAGTGCGAAGATAAAATGATTCAAAACAAAAATGCTATTGTGCAGAATACTACACCTAACAAGAATTACTAGAGCAACCTAATTAAAACAGGAAAGTGGAATAAAAAGAAATAAAACAAAGAAATGCAATTTACAAATGGAAGGGCTTCTCTCTCAGGTTCTCCCTCTCCAGAAAACTCACACGACTGTGTTCCCCGGCAACGGCGCCAAAAACTTGATGCGCAAATCCTGCACACCGCTATAGGCGGTAGCGAGACTGCGATCCGAACGGCAGTGAACCGGTCATTGTCAAGTAATAATATGAGGAAGTAAATCCCCAAGTATCGAATCTCTCAAGGAACACAATAAGGTGGAGTTAACGTTCGAGGAAGGACTTGAGATCGAAGTCCTTTGGGTCGGATGAATTGCGGACACGAGGGTTGATTTGGTTTGTGGAAAATAAAGAGAAAAAGCTACAACTACTCCTATGCAATGCCGCTATGCAATGCTTCGCTTGGTGGGATGGAGACTAGGCAGGCCTTGAGCGCACTGCGTCGCAAGGGCGGATGGACGAGTAGGCAAGCAGAATCGAACTGTGCAGGCCTTGAGCGCACTGCTTCGTTAGGCGGGATGGAATACGGGCCGCGATGCCACGCTTCGGTAGGCGGATGGACGAGTAGGCTAACGGATTGAGGGTCACAAGCACCTCTTCGACAAGCACACCACTAGCAATTGCTAGTGCGGCACACGAACGTGGCGGCGGGATGGAAATGGACGGCGGCGCACCTCAAGCAACTCAAATAGATAAATTACACAATCACATAGACATGAAATATATATGTAAATATAACTAATTCAAGTGCCACTTCATCATCATGATTAGATCTAGCTACATATACATCAAAAAGAGAAGAATAAGGCAAGAAATCGACCGAATCCGAAGTCTCATTGTAGATTCACGGTTGGAATCGCCGGGTTGTCAATCCGCGTCCAAGCTCGGTCCGCAACTACGTCCGGGGTAGAGAGAGCTGTCACGACTCTCCAATGGACCCATCTTCTTCGTGTCACGATCCGGTAGAGGTTGCAAACTTCCTCTTGCTCGATGGAGATGGCGGCTAGATCTCTCTTTGAAGCTCTTGGATGAAGGAGGAGGCCGAGAGGAAACTCCGGCTCAAGATTGGCGTGAAGAACAAGCCCGGAGCACCTCCAGATGGTGGGCGGCGGTGGAGGGGCGAAGTCGGACGAAACTGGAGCAGGAACGGCGGAAAACAGCGAGCGATCTGACCTAAATCGCGAGCAGCGGAATTTATAGGCGCTGGAATTAAACAGTGCGCACGGTCATTGGCGCACAACCAGTGGTCGTGCGCACTAGAATTCGGTGATCGTGCACTCTGCCTGGACGGAACCTGCAAAGACAAAAATTATAAAATAACATGTTCGCACGACCAGTGGTGCACGACCGGTGGTCGTGCGCACTATCGTAGGTGGTCGTGCGCACTAGCTGAAACAGAACTCATAATATTGATGATAAGTGCGCACGAACAGTGGCGCACAACCGGTGGTCGTGCGCACTATCGTAGATGGTCGTGCGCACTGCACCAAACAGAACTCATGAAAAAGGGGTTAAGTGCACACAATCAGTGGCGCACGATCAGTGGTCGTGCGCATTAGAACCGGTGATCGTGCGCAGTGTTCCTGTGCAGAATTGCACCGGGAACACCTGCACGACTCCTATTCCAGCGTATACCACTAATCTAGCCACTGAAAGTGGGACTTAACAGCGCAAGAAAACTAATAACAAAGATAGATACGAAATTACACCAGAATGGGCCTAGAAGTGCACCTAGCATAGACTGATCAATATGAACTATAACAGGGCTAAAGTGCGGTGAAATGACTAAATAAATGGCCCAGATGAGTCCATAAAAGTGTATATGATCAGGACTCATCACACCCCCAGGCCTAACTGTTTGCGCGTCCCGAGCAAACAAATTCTAAGCGAACTAGGAAAGAACAGTAGATGGCTTAATGATTACACTACAGAGTACCATGCGAAGTCGCATGCTCACGTGCATAAGAAAAATAGTAGAAAAGATTTCTGATTATAAAAACAGTTTATATATTTCTAAAAGAGTAAAAGCATATTACAACTACTCAAAATGGTGAACAACGGTGAATCATTCGGTCATGCATACGGAGAAAGTAAACTAAGCGCTGAGACGAGCATTGCTCAAGATCGGGATGCGGGAAAAACTCCACTGAAATCCATCAGTGTCGGTGACCATAAGCTTGCCCGGTCACATTCTCTCCACGGCACTGGTTTGACTCAAATGCGTGAATCAATAGGACTTTAGGTTTTAAATGAGGCTTGGGTTTAGGTGAGGTATACAATGATAAAGACGATGGTTCAAATACTAAACCCAAATGAGCAAATGCATAACATTATCCAAGTGGCCACAAAACACGCGGATGCACCACACCCCCAGACTTAGACTTAGACGCATGGGTGTGTGCACCGCCTACTCCCAAATATAAATCTCAAACAGATTTTTTTCAATCAAACTTTTCATTCTTCTTTTTCTTTTCAAATCTTTTTCTTCTTTTCTTTTTCTTTCTTTAACAATTTCAGCAAATTTTTAAAGATGCACAACCACATTTTCACAATGTACTACCACAATCAACACCACCAATTTGAAATTTAAACAAAATGCTTGCTTTTTGGGTGTGCGACTAGGATTGGAGTTTAGGCTTTGGTGAACAATAGTGGGGCTGAACCAAAAGAATGGGGTAGGCACAACTGGGCTAGCGAGGAAATGATAATAGGAATGGCACAAAGGCTCAACCGGGCCAAGATGATGGCCTATATCACATTCACACAATTGACTAACCGTATACCCATGCTTCAAGAATCGCTTGGGGCAAGTTCTAGCCACCGAGAAAGATTCTCCTTTCTCCCGACTCAAGCAATACGAATCTAGCGATCGTTTACACACATCCCTATGCTACCGTTTGATTCCACCGAATTCACCATTTGAGTAAAGTAAACAACATTTACACTAATAAGAAAAATATAAAACCATAAGTATAAAGAGAAGTCTACTCTACACAAATTTCTATGCAACCGAGCACTCGACTAGCAGCACTACTAGAGTCAACATTTTACTCTGCTACATAGTCCTAAGCCATCACCTAGACTTTCCCAAATAAGCAGAAGAATTAAATTCACTACAGAGCATGCATACAGGCGAGTACGCGCTCAAGTGGGTGTTGTGGTGTGCAATGAAAATGAACAAATAATAAAACTGACAATAAAATACTTCTGGCATGCTATGCATGAGTGCACGTGAGTGGGTGCAAAAACTGCTCTCCCCCAGACTTAAACTAAACAATCCACAGAATATATGACATGAAAATCAGAAAAAAGCTAGGGAAAGAGAGTACCCAGTGCTCAGAAATGAGCACACCAGAAGATTGGCGTGTAAGCTAAAATGAGCCGCGGCATCCGCCATCCAGAAAAGATACCTGCAGGGGTCAGCTCCGCAAAAACAAAAGAAAAAGACAAACTAAAATAAACTACAGCTAACTAAACATGATTAGAAGAGATAAAAATGCAGGAAAAGTAAGATAACTACTGGGGTTATTGTCATCCCAGCACGACTTATTCTAAATTAAAACGGTTCTAGCTAATGGGCCTATGAAAAAGAAAATGCACTGGTAACTGCTCCATTATCCGTTTCGGTAGCTGGTACCGATATGGAGATAAAGCAGTCACCCCTTTACCTAAATAATAATACCTGCTCCTCACAGGTAGAGGGAAAAGAAAGTAAGAAGAGGAGGAGGCCTTGTCCTCACTCATCTCACCAAAACTATCCTTGCCCAGCAAGGTATCGTCCGCAGCAGGTCCGCAGGAGGAGAAGGCAACGAGTGGAGCTTACTCTACGGAGGGGGGATCAACCTCCTCACATGAGAGGATGCTCTCATCATTGACTTGAGCATCATGCTCCAAGTCCTCCTGATGTACCTGTGAAGACTCAACCTGCACAGGCTCAGATGAAGAAGGGGGGTCAGGAAATAAAAGAGAAGAATGACATAAATAATCGTCAATCGGGGGAGTGACCCCGGTCTCACTCCCATTAGGTTGGGGAAGTAAAATAATGTTTGCTTTGCCATCAATGCCGCAAGATTCGGCGGGATCAACGGTGGCCAAGCTTAGGATTTGGACTTCCTCCCCCGGTGCTGAGGAAAACTCCTCCTCACCTAGAAGGTTGTCCTCCTCCATAGGAGTAGGCATAATACTAAGATCAACCACCTCATCCTGCGACACATCATCAACAATGTCGTCGGAGACGAGTATAGTATGCACAACAGGAAGAGGAATAGTGCTCGGATAAAAGTCGAGCACCGATTCCTCACAAAGAATCGAATCCACTAGGGGTGGTGGATGCACTGGGAGAATGGGCTCAGCAATGTCGGTGCCCAGATCAGCCACACATCCGGTGACCGTATCCATGCCATACCCTTCAAGATGTGAAGGTGACAAAGACACATAACCGGATGTTGAAGGTGTGCCGCCAGAGTTAGGAGTTGGGACGATCCGGATATCCGGCTTGTCATCCTCGTCCAATTGGCGAAAATACTCGGCACAGTCCTTCAAGACATGATCAGTGCTCTGACAAAACTGGCACTGCCTAGCAGGCTTCTTTGGCACAGCGGGTGCTGAAGCCGAAAAGAAGTATGACGGTAAAGGCTCAGCAGAGTAGCCATAAGACTTACGCGCGCCATATGGAGTACCAGACGAAGTCGGTGCTCCATATGCTGGGCTATAAGAATTATGCCTACTATTCTCCGTAGGGCATTCATCACTAGAGTGGGAAGTAGCTCCACACCAACGGCAACGGATATTTAGATGTGCCCACATAGTGCGAAGATAAAACGATTCAAAACAAAAATGCTATTGTGCAGAATACTACACCTAACAAGAATTACTAGAGCAACCTAATTAAAACAGGAAAGTGGAATAAAAAGAAATAAAACAAAGAAATGCAATTTACAAATGGAAGGGCTTCTCTCTCAGGTTCTCCCTCTCCAGAAAACTCACACGACTGTGTTCCCCGGCAACGGCGCCAAAAACTTGATGCGCAAATCCTGCACACCGCTATAGGCGGTAGCGAGACTGCGATCCGAACGGCAGTGAACCGGTCGTTGTCAAGTAATAATATGAGGAAGTAAATCCCCAAGTATCGAATCTCTCAAGGAACACAATAAGGTGGAGTTAACGTTCGAGGAAGGACTTGAGATCGAAGTCCTTTGGGTCGGATGAATTGCGGACACGGGGGTTGATTTGGTTTGTGGAAAATAAAGAGAAAAAGCTACAACTACTCCTATGCAATGCCGCTATGCAATGCTTCGCTTGGCGGGATGGAGACTAGGCAGGCCTTGAGCGCGCTGCATCGCAAGGGCGGATGGACGAGTAGGCAAGCAGAATCGAACTGTGCAGGCCTTGAGCGCACTGCTTCGTTAGGCGGGATGGAATACGGGCCGCGATGCCACGCTTCGGTAGGCGGATGGACGAGTAGGCTAACGGATTGAGGGTCGCAAGCACCTCTTCGACAAGCACGCCACTATCAATTGCTAGTGCGGCACACGAACGTGGCAGCGGGATGGAAATGGACGGCGGCGCACCTCAAGCAACTCAAATAGATAAATTACACAATCACATAGACATGAAATATATATGTAAATATAACTAATTCAAGTGCCACTTCATCATCATGATTAGATCTAGCTACATATACATCAAAAAGAGAAGAATAAGGCAAGAAATCGACCGAATCCGAAGTCTCATTGTAGATTCACGGTTGGAATCGCCGGGTTGTCAATCCGCGTCCAAGATCGGTCCGCAACTACGTCCGGGGTAGAGAGAGCTGTCACGACTCTCCAATGGACCCGTCTTCTTCGTGTCACGATCCGGTAGAGGTTGCAAACTTCCTCTTGCTCGATGGAGATGGCGGCTAGATCTCTCTTTGAAGCTCTTGGATGAAGGAGGAGGCCGAGAGGAAACTCCGGCTCAAGATTGGCGTGAAGAACAAGCCCGGAGCACCTCCAGATGGTGGGCGGCGGTGGAGGGGCGAAGTCGGACGAAACTGGAGCAGGAACGGCGGAAAACAGCGAGCGATCTGACCTAAATCGCGAGCAGCGGAATTTATAGGCGCTGGAATTAAACAGTGCGCACGGTCATTGGCGCACGACCAGTGGTCGTGCGCACTAGAATTCGGTGATCGTGCACTCTGCCTGGACGGAACCTGCAAAGACAAAAATTATAAAATAACATGTTCGCACGACCAGTGGCGCACGACCGGTGGTCGTGCGCACTATCGTAGGTGGTCGTGCGCACTAGCTGAAACAGAACTCATAAAATTGATGATAAGTGCGCACGAACAGTGGCGCACGACCGGTGGTCGTGCGCACTATCGTAGATGGTCGTGCGCACTGCACCAAACAGAACTCATGAAAAAGGCGTTAAGTGCACACGATCAGTGGCGCACGATCAGTGGTCGTGCGCATTAGAACCGGTGATCGTGCGCAGTGTTCCTGTGCAGAATTGCACCGGGAACACCTGCACGACTCCTATTCCAGCGTATACCACTAATCTAGCCACTGAAAGTGGGACTTAACAGCGCAAGAAAACTAATAACAAAGATAGATACGAAATTACACCAGAATGGGCCTAGAAGTGCACCTAGCATAGACTGATCAATATGAACTATAACAGGGCTAAAGTGTGGTGAAATGACTAAATAAATAGCCCAGATGAGTCCATAAAAGTGTATATGATCAGGACTCATCAAGAGTATGATCGTATTCGATGCGGCCTTTCGTCACGATGATGACGCGTGTTGAAATCTTCTCCACGGATCTCCTTAAGGCTTTATGGAATTGTGGGAGTATCGCTCTGAATCTTCCTCTCTCTGCTATGGCACGAACCTCTGGAGTTTGGGATTGGAGGAGGATGAAGAATTCGGAGCCAAAGCATCCAATTTATAGCCTTCACGCTACCGCCGGCGCTAGCGCTACCGCCGGCGCTAGCCCGGATTAGGAATGATCTTGCGCGGCCGAATCTCCCATCAGTGGCAACAATTTTCTTTATGCCTCTTGTGCGCCATGCTACCGCCAGCGCTAGTAGCTACCGCCGGGCGCTAGCTCCTTCTAAAAATGCTGCCGGAATCGAGCTAATCAATGCTATCGCCGGGCGCTATCGCTACCGCCGACGATAGTGAGCTTGTTCGAATTTTGGCCTCAATTTTGGGGGCAGACATCATGAGTACTCCTTGAGTCATGTGGACTATGTTAACCTGCACAATTGAACACACAAGATCAAATACATATAGGATTTGTTATTTTCAAACCTAGGAGATGCGGAAGACTGTGTTCCAACAAACTCCCCCTTTTGATAATAACAAATCCATTAATGATAAATCAAAGCATTAATAAATAAGCATGATGAGACTATACTTGTGTGTGTGTGTGTGAGTGATGAATTTAGGATGATTATTGATTTTAGCATTTAGAATTGCTCCCCCTAAATACATGCTCCCCCTAAGTGAATGCTCCCCTAATATGTAAGCTATCATCTTAATTTGTCATGTTGGGTTTTTGATAGCGGGTTACATTTATCATGTTAGTTCTCCCCCTTTTGCATTTTATCATGTTAGTTCTCCCCCTTTGTTATTAGCAAAAGTGGGTAGGGAAACAAAGCGCTAAAAAATGTGTAAATAAAAGAGAAGGCATGATCGAGCTTTTTTAAGTAAATGATAAGGAGTTTTAGACTTGTCTTTCATTGAAAATGATCAGAGTTATGACTTATTTTATCCCTTTTTTTGTAGTTCTCCCCCTTTTATAAATCAGAGTTTAGCAAAAAATAATGATTTCCCCTTTAAATAAGAGTTTTAAGCCAAAAAAAATCATGATTTCCAAGTAACCAATCTACCCAGACAATATGTCAACACCCTAGCCCCGTACTAAGTGACGGATGAGCATGAGGAGCTGCAACCATGCCGTAGGTTGGGGTGTTAATCCCATATGCAAACACTAGACAAAAACTTAACCTAGCACTCTTTCCCCCCAGTGCCTCGCAAGGCCCCACTGGAACCCTCCCCGGTTAAGGACAAGACATGACTAGAGATAACGTTATCTAATGTCTACAACCCTACGCCCCCGCTATGGTGAGATATGAAGTCATGGATAATAATTATTGGAAACATAAAGCATTTAAATCTAATGGGAAATATCATAGCATATGGGTTTATATTTTTATTTGAATTTTTGAAATAAAACTCACATAGCTATATTGAAATTCATGAATGAATCAGAGTTTGAGTATTGCGGAAGATTTCGAAAAAGAAACATCATAATACTAAATAAGAGTTTAAGTTCAAAAAGAGATGTTTTATAAGCAATATTTCACTTGTTGGAGGAGTGTTTAGAATAGAAATAGATCAGAGTTATAAGCAAAAAAAATTCAACCAATATAAAGTTTACCAAGCAAGTCTACCACTTGTTGTAAGAAGGGAATTTGAAGATTCAAGTGATGATGCACACAAGATGAAAGATTTTAAATAAGTATGAAAGTGCAAGGTAAAACAATTATATGGTTATGATGCGGAAGACTTATAGAAATACAAAAAAAAATCTTATGGTAATCAATGATGGTTCATAAAAAGATATATGAGTTCAATTTCAAAAAGAAGATGTTTTTGTGAATCATTTTGCATTTAAAATTTTGTTTTGACAATACAGTAACCAAGCATGAAATAATCTTATCAAAACGAGATTACTACAATGTTACTTTAATTCACAATTTCAAAACATACCAAACATTGTAGAAAGCATGCTAGGTCATCTAGTGCATTTCATAAATAAAGAGTAGTATAGAATTTCCATTAGGATCCAATACTCATGAGAAGAAGTGTTATGGAAGATAATGATGTGCACAAAAGTGTATTTTTGAGTAGAGTAAACAAATGTTTTAATCAAAAATACAAGTAATATGTAAAGTAAGAGCACAATAAAACACAAATAATTTTACTTCCACAAACTTCAATGCAAAATGTACACCAACCAAGGTGCTTTGCACACACAATGCTCATTAAGACTTATCAGGGTGCAAAGTAGTGCTTGGGGGGATCACCTATTTTATTTTAAATTTTGAGACTAGTGATCCGGTGTACTTAAGAATAAGTGGTTTTTATTTTGAAAGAAAGTTATGGTTTGCACAAGATACTTTATTATTCTTTCCAAGGTGCTCAACCTCGCAACGCTTATTAAGACTTATCAGGAGGTTCAAGTAGTGCTTGGTGGAGTTATCTTTGTCACTTTATTTTATGATTTTGTTTTGTACAAAGTTCTCCGAATACACTTGTTTTGCAAACCAATATAATTTATGAGAAAGATAACCACTTTTCTTAACTTTTAAAAGTGCAAATAAAGGTTGTGTAGGTAAGATACTTGTGCAATTTTAATTTATAGTACTAATACAAAACACACACAAGCATTCTTAGATTAAACACAAATGTAGACAATGCCAAAAAAAGTGAGTGGATAAAGATCATTATCAACCATAAAACATTTACTCATATTTAGAGGCATGCTACGCATAGTTCTACACAACTTTTACAATATAATAGATGCACATATTAATAGATGTATCAAAGCATGATGAAGGCAATGTTCAAGTTAGTTTGAAAAGATAAATTACAACATTATAGAAGTTCTAAATAATAGGTTAAATTATGCTTGATTTTTAATGAAGTCCATACAATATTTTGTTGATATTTTTGAAGAATAATTTTTATTTAAAGTTTGAACTCATAAAAATTGATCTTGGACTTCCCGAGGACTACCTTGTGAGAGGTTCGCCCGGTACTAGGTGATATGATGGGATGATAGCCCAAATCACCCTTTCGCAAGATACAAGTAAAAAGTGAAGTTCAAAAATAACAATTTTTGATAATTTTTTTGTTTTATATTTTTGTATTTGATTTTAAAAAAAACTTTAAGCAATTGACAGAAAGCAAAACATATTTTTTGTAATTTGGATTTTCTATTTTTGTATTTGATTTTTCAAAAATAAAAGAAAATCAGATGTGCAAAACTAAATAGTACATATAGATTAAAATATTTTTAGAAAATTTTCAAAATTTTAAAATCACAGAAATTTTATCATCGCAGGCGCTAGCGCGGGAGACAGAGAATGATTTTTTAGGATTTTGAAATTTTTGATTTTTGATCTTGATTAGGTGTCCCATTAGTAGTTTCATGCTGAATTTTCTGATTTTTCAAAGATGTTTAGATAGTGCAAATTGCATGAAACGTTAGCGATTTTCTTATATGACTAGACTACCTAACCATCGCATGAGACATATTTTCTTATATCTTTATTATGATATTTCAAAGGCTTGTGTTTACCCAAATAATGTAAACTGAAAATAGATAGAGAATGTAAACACAAGACATCATGTTTGAATCAGCCAAATAATACATGTTCTAATGATTAATCCATAAACTATGTGATTGATGGAATTTTAGTATTCTATTATGATTTCAAATCACATAGTTGTCATAAAATATGAATAACATCATAAATATTGCACCTAGCATAGATATATAAGCATAGACCAAAACGAGATGCTAGAATGATGAGTTTGGATGCAATGTTAAACATAGGATTAATCATGTATTTTGTGAAAAATATTTCTCTTCATTATAAGGGCTATCATAATCAACAAAACAAGATCAATGCATTTCGCATTTTAATTTTTAGCCTAAGCCCTTTAATAAACCATTTAAATCCATTAAAGTAATATCATTAGTCTTGACAATGATTTCAATTTACAATTTATAATTCAAGACATTTAAAAAGTAATGGATTTAGAAGGTAAAAATAAAAATGATAAGTAGATCACTAAAAAATGATATGACTTTCATTCAATTTGATTCATTTATGAATTATGGTTTAATTTATGAAAGTCATATTATAAGATATATAAAGTGATCATATCATGATGGTTTTAAGAAAAAACAAAAGAAAATAAACAAAAAGAAAGTTTAAGCACATCATGAAGTAGGGAAGTGATATTTCATTTTAATTGATTTCTACTTCATGCAAATGATGGGATACTAATGAATAAGAGATTTAGGTATCCAAAGAGGACCGGGTGTGACGGTTCCTTTGGGTACCCAAATACATCGTGTTTGCTTTTGGGGAGATAGTGATGAGTGGACCTTTTCTTTTGACATTAGAGCGTTATTCTTAAGAATGGGTCTCCATTCATATCTTGGATAAACATTATTTTTAGTTCTCAATTTTCCATAATCATTTACTTGAATATTTGGATAAAAGTGATTTTTGAAAGGAAATTTGTTTGCATTTAATTTTAGGTTGGGAGAAGCATGGTTTTGTAAATAATGATGATTTTGCTTTACAAATCCTTTATGTTCCTAACTCCCATTATTAAACTTTGTTATGATATTCATATTCTCATTCAACTTGTCTTTAGATATAGTTTGATATTGAGATTTTGTATTTACAATTTTCATAAGCAAGTTGATTTTTGATTTTAATTCATCATTCTTGATCTTTAAACTATGTCTAGCTTTATTATAATTGATTGTGCTATTTTTAAGAGTTGTAACAATTGATTCAATATGTTTTTCATATTTATTCCTATATTCATCAAATGTTTCGTCCATCTCTTTAATTTCTATTTCGTAGTCCTTACACTTAGCACAATCAATTTTTAACGATGAATTTTCTAAGCATAATTTTTCATTATGTTCTTTGAATTTTTCCTTAATATTATTACAATCAAAACAAGGTTTTGTATTTTCATTTGAAGTGACATGAGTAAAGCTAGATAAATTAGATTTTGATACTACTTTAACTTTTGCTTTTAAATTTTTATTTTCTATGCGCAATTTGCAATTTGCATTTTTTAATTTCTTAATTTTACGCTTTGTAATTTGTAGCAATTGTAAAGTAGAAATAGAAGTACAAAAGATGGGATTTGATTTCCTTACATTGCTTTCGGGAGAGGCATGATTTGAACATATGGTTTCTTTTAAATCTTTTTGGCACTCCTCTTCCGAAGACAGTACTTCTACTTTTCCATTTGATGTGCACTTCATGGATCCATCATGTGTGGAGCTTTCTTGAATACCTGTGCGGGCTTGCATATTCTCCGGTTCTTGTAATTGTTCCATACCTGCAGAAGGAGAATCATAAGTTATTTCAAGAAAATTCCACATCTCGTATGCAGTAGGAAAAGTAAAAATGAGTTTGGAAATATTATGATCTAACGCACAAAATAGACTATTCATAGA
Organism: Dactylorhiza incarnata; assembly: GCA_033032865.1. Classification (NCBI taxonomy): domain Eukaryota; kingdom Viridiplantae; phylum Streptophyta; class Magnoliopsida; order Asparagales; family Orchidaceae; genus Dactylorhiza; species Dactylorhiza incarnata. Next base: position 2,282,491 of record JAWHQI010000293.1, read on the forward strand.
TTTTGCATTTAAAACCATTTCATTCTTATTTAATACGCTAGGTGGTTTTTTGATAGTAATATTCTAAACTTTTTCATCTAATCGTTTAAGAAAATTTTCCATTACTATTTTCCATCCTTTATAATTTCTTCCTTCAAATAACGGTGGTTTAAGAGATTTTTCTTCTTCATAAAAATTTACCCCACTTGTAGAAGCGAGATCATGAGACGCCATTATTCCCGGTTGTTAAGCCGATTGGAATAAAACCGCTCTGATACCACTTGTTGGATTGGTCGGCGCCCTTAGAGGGGGGGGGGGGTGAATAAGGGTTTTCAAAAACTTTAGATTATATTTAGAAAACTTTGAAATATTGCAAGATTAATACAAAGAGAAATCAAGTAAAACAATAATGAAGAGACATGCTTTATTAATATCAAATAATGTTTTACAAAACTTGACTTCTATGACGCTAGAAATCGGAGGCGACTAATAAAAATCCTTTTTCGTTTTCTATACCGACTCGTATCTGTTGGATCGTGTGACGCCCTTAGAGGGGGGGGGGGGGGTGAATAAGGGTGTGTTTAAAAATATAATTTTTACTTAATAATTTTTAAACAGATTTTTCTTTTCTAAAAAGTTACTTATAAATAATTTTAAACCAATGCAATTTTTGTATTAAACCAAACACAAATTTCTGAGATAAAGATTTAAGCAAACAAATTTGCAATTAGTGAAAAGAGCATAATTATATTTATCATGAAATTTGCATACAATAAAAAATGATCTTAACAATGCTTAAGATCAATGCACAATTATGATAATAAAAAATACAATAATTTTGGTTTACCAATCCTTCTCCCAAGGATCGGAAGGCTATCACTTGTCTCTCCCAAGCCCAAGCCCAAGCCTATCCTCTAGATCTTCCCAAGATCTAGACGTAGCACACAAGGCCACGATTTCCCACCAAGCCATGCAAGGACTTGGACGCTCCGCACAAGGAAGCGATTTTCCCCTAAGCCGCGCAAGGACTTAGACGCCGCACGCAAGACGACGATTTCTCTACCAATATAAAATGAAATGTGTGTAAATGAAAATACAATATGAAAAGAACAACTCCCTAGAATTTCAGATCTCTGAAAGGATGGTTGAAGCCTCGAGATGATCGTTGATGTAGAAGCGCGCCCGATCTCGTCTTCAATCTTCAATCCTTCTTTGCACAAATGGGAGTTGAAGAGGTTCTGGAGCTCTCTGGTTCGTATGCACTCAGGAAGGGACTTGGAATTCTCAGTAGTTGAAATGCACGAACACAAGGAGTCAATTTATAGAAAATCGCTGTAGCCTGGGCGACATCGATTGTCGGAATTTTCCGACAGCGCTAAACTGCCGCAGGAGTGCCGTCGTGTGGGCAGTTGTTGTAACCGCCGAGCTGTCGCCTGGGCGACATCGGTGTCGGAATTCCGACAGCTCAAAACTGTCTTTCGTCGTGCTGCCGTGGGGGGGGGGGGGGGGAAGTAGTTGTAACTTCTCTGCTGTCGCCTGGGCGACATCGGCTGTCGGAATTTTCCGACAGTGAAATTTTCCTACACTCAAATTGAGCTCCAGCAGAAATGTGAACATCTCATATCTGTTACCTGCACACCATTAATAAAAATAGAATCAAATACAAACGGGACTTTGTTATTATCAAACCGGAGGAGTGCGAAACGCATGCTCCAACAATCTCCCCCTTTTGATAATAACAAATCCGCATAAAAAGAAATCTGTCTATTTAGATTGTTGATTTTAACATTTGGTGTGTGCACAAAAATAACATGAAATATTTCTCTTAAAATAAATAATCTCCCCTTAGATGAAAGCTCCCCCTAAATGAATGCTCCCCCTAAATGTATGCTCCCCCTAAATGTTAAAGTAAGTTGAAATGATGTATTGTTTAGGTGGAATATTTAGGTGTAATAGATTTGTGATTTCTCTTTTTATACTATTAATTCTCCCCCTTTTGGTATTAGCAAAAGTTAATATGAGATAAAGGAGTAGTTCTTAAGGGAAAAGAGATAGGATGTAGAAATGAAGAGTAAGCGGAAGCACATGTTGGAAATGATTGAAGTTCATGAAATATTAGTAATATGCCATAGTATGAAGAAACTCATGAAGAGACGGTATAGCCATATGAAGTAAGAAAAGAAAATAACTTAAACATGATTAAGTTCATTTGAAAGTATCATAGAAAGACACAATAGTGGATAGATTTTTGGAATATTTTCGGTCCAATTCTCATGAGATGAATGTTTATATAACATAATGATGTGAACATGTGATACTTAGATCAAACATATGAAGTTATTTAATCTACATGATCATTGAAATGGAGAACATAATATAAGCATATAAAGTCAACTTTGACTTTGAAGATATAGCACAAGAAGAATAGTAAACCATTTTTCTTTTGCACAAGACACTTTACAATTCTTTCCAAGGTGCTTAACCTCACAATGCTCATTAAGACTTATCAGGAGGGTAAGTAGTGCTTGGTGGAGTATCCTTGACTTTATTGTAAACTTTTTTTTTTATCACAGATTTTGTGATATCTTAATTTTGAGATATTGATAATTTTTTATTGACCAAGGATCTCCGAATTCACTTGAATCGCAAAAGATGGTGTATATTTTGTTGTGCTAACAAATCAAGGTTGAAAGTTGTATTTATGAAGTGCTATTTTATTATGTTAAAGCAAATATGATTCATGTATATATTAAATAAAAAGACATACGTATTGATCAAAAGAAGTGAACGTGATAGTTCATTATGATAGATAAACAATTTCTCATACTTAGAGGCATGCGAAAACAATTTCCAATGGTCTAAACAACTAAGTAGGAGTGTCAATACGGTGATAGCTTGGAAATGAAATCATATAATCATGTAAGAGCCATTTGTTAAAATAAAAAGCACATGGTTTGGCATCAATTCATGAGTTGTAGCATTAATAAGGACATACAACTATTGTAAAGCATCAAAAGGACCAATAACTGAAGATTAATCAAATCGGAAGCTGTCGGAAATTTCCGACAGTCACTGTCGCCTGAGCGACAGCCAAAAATATAAATACGGCTTTGCACCGAGTCAAACCCTATTGTGCATCATTTCCTGGAGTTAAAAACGAGAGGAAGCTGTCGGAGTTCGGCGACATCCTAGATCTAAGGTATGGTTTTTGATTTTTAAGTGTTTTGGCTCAAAATTTTTTAGGGATTTTTGATTTTAGAAATGGGAGATGATAAAAGATGTTTTTTTTTTATTTTCCCTTTGATGAATGGTGTAGATCTTGGAAGTTTTGTATTTTAAAAGTGTAGATCTAGTGTAAATCAAGGGGATCTTGTTAGATCTTGGTGAAAAATGTTTTGTTTTTGTGATTTTTGTGGTTGAAGTTCTGCATTTATAATATTATTTTTTTTGAAAATGGTAGATTTGCTTTTGGAAGAAGGTTGAAGATGATGTAAGGATATGTAGAAGATGTAGATTTGAAAAAATATTATATTTTTTTTTAAAACTTGATGTTGAAATAAAACTTGATTTTGAGTAGATCTGAAAGTTTATGTAAAAAATTTCAAGAGAAGTTTACTGAAGTACTATCGAAATTTTCCGACAGTCACTATCGCCTGGGCGACAGTGTTCCAGTGCACAGCACATGTTTAATCCATTTTTTTAATATGTTATTTGCAGAATGGCTTCCAGTTCTAAAGCGCGAAGGAGTACTTCTGAAGATGCGCATAGTTCGTATCAAGTGTACCCTGGGGTGGAGAAAGCCATAGTTGGAGTAGCGAAATATGTTGAATTTGATTCGCCGAAGCACGATCATATCTATGATCGTCTTGCGAATGCAGGTATACTCTCAATAATCACAGCAGATTCGTTCTCATCCTTTTTGATTCGAGAATTCTATAATCATTTGGAAGATCCAAATTACACTGAATTAGATGGGGGAGTTAGATCAAGAATCCAGGGTCAACATGTGGAAATAACACATGTTGATCTAAGAGAGGAATTCAGACTACTGATGAGTGAAAATATGCCGGATATAGTGGAGAGTTATAGAAAAGATAGAGATTGGACCCTTGTAAACATGAGTTTACAAGGGAGTCAAAAGAAGACTCTAACCACTGAAGTTATGTCACTCACTCCGGATGCTTTTTTAGTTCAAGATATATTAAGGAACTCAGTCATGTTGAAGAGTGGAGATACAAGGAGTATCACGACTCAGTTGACCCTCATTACTTACTTCATTATGGAGGATGAACCTTTTGATGTAGCGGACTTCATACTTTCCCAGATTTGGTATGCTTTTAGATTAAAGCATCCAAAATGGGTGAAGGTTCATACTCTGCCTATGGGGGATTTAATTCAGCGTATACTATATAAGAAGTATGGATGGATAGTTCAAGATTCGTATTATGATGATTGTTTTCCTGAGATATATTATACGGGAACTATGAGAGTGAAGAAGACTTAGAAAAAACCTTATCCTGGAACCGAGATTAGAGAGCCTACAATGTCTAGGGCAGGATCACTTCGAGAGGCTGTAGATGATCTTCGTGATTCATTTGAGGATCACAAGAAAGAAGTGAAGAAGGATCGGAGTAGAATGCAGAAGTTCATGAAATTTCTTGTGAAAGTTCTGAAACTAAAGCCAACTACGGAGGAAGAGGCCGAATGGCAAGTTCCAGACGAAGAACCGCCACGCCAATCGGTGAGGCGGACTCGACGTGGCAAAGTCGTGAGACGAGGACCTCCAGAAGACTGTCCAGAGAGCAGCGGGGCTGGTTTTGAGGATTCTGAGTAGTGTCATCAGGCTGCTGCTGCTGACTGATGTCGGAAATTTCCGACATCCACTGTCGCCTGGGCGAAAGTGAACTTCTTCAGATGTTGATTTCTGTTAATGAACTTGAATTTATGTTGTTTTCTACTGTTTTTATGGAACAATATTGATGTAATATTAATGATGTGTGAATTTTTGTTAAGTCATTTTAAATTCTATGGTTTGATTTTAAAATTTAGGCTTTTTCTTTTTAAAATATATAGGTTTTGTGTTTTTTTTTAATTTTATAGGTTTTAAGTAGTGATATATTCATTGTGAAATGTCTAGGATTCCCAATTCTAGCCTAAGCATAGAAAAACGGCAATCCGGTAACGGCTTAGTGAATATATCCGCTAGTTGATTTTCCGTGCCTATAAAGTTGATTTTTATATTACCCTTCTTAATATGATCCCTTATAAAATGATGTCGGACATCTATATGCTTAGATCTAGAATGTAACACGGGATTGTTAGTTAAGTCTATAACACTTTTATTGTCACACTTTAATTCTACACTACTTTGTTGCATGCCAAAATCTTCTAACGTTTGTGACATCCAAAGAGCTTGGGCACAACAACTACCTAGTGCAATATATTCGGCCTTGGTAGTAGAGAGGGCAACAGAATTCTGTTTCCTACTCGACCATGAAATAAGTGAAGGGCCGATAAAATGACAAGTGCCACTAGTGCTTTTCCTATCTAAAGAACATCCCGCATAATCAGAATCCGAAAAACCATGTAAAATAAAGGAATCATTATGAGGATACCATAATCCTAATTTAGATGTTCCGATAAGATATCTAAAGATGCGTTTCACCGCTTTTAAATGTGACTCTTTAGGATTAGCTTGAAATCTAGCACATAAACATACAGCAAACATAATGTCAGGTCTAGATGCGGTTAAATACAATAAAGATCTTATCATACTTCTATAAAGGGTTTGTTCAATTGAAACACCACTTTCATCTTTTCCTAATTTTAGTGAAGTACTCATAGGAGTGTTTGCATGCTTAAGATTTTCAAATCCAAATCTTTTTAACATATCATGAATATATTTGGTTTGACATATAGAAATACCATCATGTTTTTGTGTAATTTGAAAACCTAGAAAATATGAAAGTTCTCCAACCATGCTCATTTCAAATTCATTTTTCATAATTTGAACTACTTCATTACACAACTCTTCATTAGTGGCTCCAAAAATAATATCATCAACATAAAATTGTAAAATAACTAAATCATGATCAATTTGCTTAATGAAGAGTGTAGAATCAGCACTTCCTATTTTATAATCGTGCTTTAACAAATATTGAGTTAATCGATCATACCAAGCACGAGGCGCCTGTTTTAATCCATAAAGCGCTTTATCTAATTTATAAACATAATTTGGATATTTCTCATTTATAAAGCCAGGGGGTTGTTCTACATAAACCTCTTCTTTTATATACCCGTTTAAAAATGCGGTTTTGACATCTATTTGATATAATTTAAATCTTTTAAAACAAGCAAATGCAAGAAATATCCTAACCGCTTCTAATCTTGCTACGGGTGCAAAAGTTTCATCAAAATCTACCCCTTCAATTTGTGCATAACCTTTTGCAACTAATCTGGCTTTATTTCTAATAATTCTAGAATCATTATCCATTTTATTTTTAAAAATCCACTTAACACCAACTACAGGACGATTGTTGGGTCGTTCTACAAGATTCCAAACCTTATTACGTTCAAATTGATTAAGTTCTTCATTCATAGCTAAAAACCAAAATTCATCATTTAAAGCGGTGGAAACATCTTTTGGTTCTATTTCAGAGACAAAACAAAGGTTTGAAAATAAAACATGTAACGATGAACGAGTACTAACCCCTTTTGCGGATCTCCAATGATAAGCTCCTTTGGATGATCCTTTGAAAATTTCAATTCACTTGGAGGCACATATTCTTCTCTTTCTTCTTCTTCTCTATCTTCTTCTTCTCTTTCTCCTTCTCTTTCTTCTTCTTTTTCTTCTTCATTTTCTCCAAGTTCTTCATCATCATTCTCCACCGAAGGAAGGGGTTCATCTTATCCTGTAATTTTCTTTTCTACACATGAAGCAAACTCATCAAACCTAACATGAATAGATTCTTCAACTATTTTTGTTCTTTTATTGAAAATCCTATAAGCTTTACTAGTTGAAGAATAGCCAATAAAAATACCTTCATCACATTTTTCATCAAATTTTCCTAAGGAATTGATGCACAAATCTCGCACACCGCTAAAGGCGGTAGCTCGACTGCGGCACGAAACGGCAGTGTACCGATCGTTCAAGTAATATAAAACGAGGAGTAAATCCCCGAGTATCGAATCTCGGAAGGAACACAGTAAGGTGGAGTTTACTTTTGAGGAAGGACTTGAGATCGAAGTCCTTAAGTCGGATGGATGCGGAAGGGGGATGATTTGGGTTATAGAAAATAAAAGAAAATAACTAATTACTCCTATGCAGGCCTTGAGCGCACTGCTTCGCCGGACGGATGGAAACTACGCAGGCCGCTATGCTCTGCTTCGCTAGGCAGATGGGCGAGTGGGCAAGCGGATGAGGTGGTGCGCACTGGCGGAAGTGAAGGTGATACACGGGCCGCTATGCACCGCTTCGCTTGGCGGATGGAAGAGTAGTCATACGAAATGGAAGAGTAGGCTGGCGTAATGGAGTGGAGGGTGATTGCGTAGTGGATGATGGGTGGAGACGCTCCTCACTTGCATAAACCACAGAGATAATTTCACATAGACATGAAATATACTAAATAGCATAACAAGGTTTAGCATACATTATTCATACACTCAAATAATAAAGGAAAACTACACTACAATATAAAGGGGGTTGAGATTACAACCAAAGCACGGAGACTCATCAGAGGTTCATGGCCGGAATCGAGGGTTGTCAGTCCTTGTCCGATCTCGAGCTCCAACTGCCATCCGGGGTCCGGAAGAGCTGTCACCTTCTTCTATTGTACCCGTCTTCTCCGTCAATCTTCTCTGGCCACAATCTCACCGGAGAACTTCACATATGCAGCAGGAAATCCCTCTGAAATGGAGCTCTGGAGGTGCACGAACAATGGAGGAGGCCTAGAGGATGCTCCGGCTTGAGATATGCAAGAGAATGGCGGTCGGAGCTCCTCCCGAAGGTGGGCGGCGATGGAGTGGCGAACTGGGCGCTTAGGAGCGGAAAAATGGCGGACTGGAAGTGATCCCGACCTAAAATCGCGCTTGCCTATTTATAGGCGGAGCAGGAAATAAACACCGCGCATGCTCCAACAATGATATGCGCAGTTGGTTCACCATAATGAGTTCAGCAAATAATACAGATTTTTCTTTCACATCACAAAGGTTCCATACATCACACCAAATCAAGAAATATGATTTCAGTTAACTCGCTACTTTGTTGTGATAATAGGATAAGCTTCAGGCTTTGGTGATTGAAAGAAGAGCTGAAACAAAGGAGGGGTAGGCACAAACTTGGCTTGCAAAGGTAAACGCATAGGTCAGGGAAAACAAGGCTCAAACTAGCCAAAAAAATGGCCTACATCACGTTTAACAATATGAGTTGCTCTCGCCCATGCTTCAAGAGTCGCTTGGGGAAAGTTCTTAGCCCACGAGAAAGGTAAACCTTCCTTCCAACTCGAGCAACACACAACTAGCGCTTGCCTACACACAACACCGTGCTACCGTCAATTTCATTCACATTCACCAATTGAGTATAATAAATTTAAAACTACGCAAAAACACTAATCGTAAATTAAATGCATAAAAATAATCTAATTTTACTCAAATTTCTACTAGAGCATGCAGATGCGACTAGAGCACTACAAGAGTCAACATCGCACTCCGATTTGCAATTCCTAAGCTAACATCCTATTTCACATTCCAAACCAAGATAGCGTGTACGGAAGCACACAAACAAGTGAGTGCGCGCTTGTGCGGGTGAAACAGTGTGTGATGCATATGAACAAATTTACTATATAGATAAAATAAAATTACTTCTAGTATGCAATGCAACGTGTGCGTGCACAGTGGGTAACAAACAGCTCTCCCCCAGACTTAATCTATGCAATAAGGTAAGTTGACATATCAACATGTGTGTAAGAGAATGAAGAGAGGAGAGGTTACCCCATGCTCAGAAATGAGCATACCAGAAGATTGGCGTTAATACTGCGAAGGAAATCCAAGTCCGCCACCAAAAGAAATTGCCGCACACCTGCAGGCAAAAAGGCTCCAAGCAAAAAATATATATAACACTAAACTATTAACAGGTTAGCAACAAAAACTTGGGTTGTCTCCCAGCAGCGCTTTTGTTTACCGTCCTTAAGCTGGACTTAATACCTGTATTAAGCAGTTTTAATAAAAGTATTGTCTATAAAGCAAAAACTAATAAATCCTAATTATTACATTCTTCAAAATGATCAACTATACGTTGATTTAAAATAGTAACTAGAAATAAAAGAAATGGGTCTGAAGACCCAACAGCAGCAGACGAGGGGGTCGGGAGCTTTCCACCTCCATATTTCCTCTTTCTTCATCCTCTTCCTCTCCTCCAATCTGCGGTCATGGATGAAGTAACGCTTTCCACCCTGCACCCAGTCTTTCAAGGAAAACGCGGGCAATGATGATGAGGTGGAATAGAAGATTGATTTCGTCATTGCCATCTGTTTTCCTTTCCAAGACTGCCTCTCAGAATCACCCAAAAATGGGTCTAGATATTCAAGCACCTGCAGAGGGATAATTGAAATATCAGACATAAAATCAAGAGGGGAAGCAGGAAGGGTGAACAAATCAATATCATCATTAAAAGAAAGAGGATTAGGAAATAAACTAGATGAAGAACTAAAAGAATCAAACAAAAGAGGAGTGATCCCGGTTTCACTCCTGGCAGGTTCCACAAATGACTCCTTGCCGATCTTAATAAAATCGCTGTAGGAAAAATACAAGCAGCTAGGAGCTTCGATGATGAGTTGGACCTTCTCCTCCGGTGATGAGGTAGAAACCTCATCACTAAGGAAAATAACCTCCTCAGTGCAACTCAGCACAACTTCGGGCTCCACAGGCTCATCCTGCACATCTAAAAACTCGGTAATAAGAGCAGAAGATACATGCATACTGATACAAGAAAATATCTGAGTAGAGATAGGACTCAAGATAGAGTCCGATAGGAGTGAAGAAATATCCTCAGATACAGAATCCACAGGAAAGGATGGCACAATGGAGGAAGAAAAATCCACAATGTCGTCGTAGTGATCAACAAAGACGCTGATCGACGCATTCGTTGTACTCCCAAGATGACCTGGGGGCCCAACGTATATGTCATCAGCGATGGAAGGGGCGGTGGCATAGGAAGGCAGTGGAATGGAGATATGTGCTGGCTCATCATCCTCTCCCAATTGCAACTTCCATTGCTTACAGTCTTTCAGCGCGTGATCAAAACTCTGACAACACAAGCAACGCTTCCCGGTAGGTTTTGACTGTGGGAAAGCCAAACCACCCGGTGAAGGCGATGCTCGCGATGGGGACGCATACTTATAATACGTAGGTTCATTGTATGAAGTTCTAGATTCTCCATACGATGAACTACACGGATTATAATTATGGTTTCCTAAATAGCACTCATCACTAGAGTGATTATACGCTCTACACCACCTGCATTGTTGATAAGCATACATATTGGTGCAGAAAAGGATTCAAAACTAATATAAGCAGAAATTGATATCAATATGCACGAAATAAAATTTAAAACAATGGAAACCTGACTTTTAAAACTGATAATAGATTAGGAAGAAATAAAATAAAAGAATGCAATTTACAAATGGAAGGGCTTCTATCTTACAGCTCTCCCTCTCCAGAAAACTCACACGTTTGTGTTCCCCGGCAACGGCGCCAAAAACTTGATGCACAAATCTCGCACACCGCTAAAGGCGGTAGCTCGACTGCGGCACGAAACGGCAGTGTACCAATCATTCAAGTAATATAAAACGAGGAGTAAATCCCCGAGTATCGAATCTCGGAAGGAACACAGTAAGGTGGAGTTTACTTTTGAGGAAGGACTTGAGATCGAAGTCCTTAAGTCGGATGGATGCGGAAGGGGGATGATTTGGGTTATGGAAAATAAAAGAAAATAACTCATTACTCCTATGCAGGCCTTGAGCGCACTGCTTCTCCGGACGGATGGAAACTACGCAGGCCGCTATGCTCTGCTTCGCTAGGCGGATGAGCGAGTGGGCAAGCGGATGAGGTGGTGCGCACTGGCAGAAGTGAAGGTGATACACGGGCCGCTATGCACCGCTTCGCTTGGCAGATGGAAGAGTAGTCATACGAAATGGAAGAGTAGGCTGGCGTAATGGAGTGGAGGGTGATTGCGTAGTGGATGATGGGTGGAGACGCTCCTCACTTGCATAAACCACAGAGATAATTTCACATAGACATGAAATATACTAAATAACATAACAAGGTTTAGCATACATTATTCATACACTCAAATAATAAAGGAAAACTACACTACAATATAAAGGGGGTTGAGATTACAACCAAAGCACGGAGACTCATCAGAGGTTCACGGCCGGAATCGAGGGTTGTCAGTCCTTGTCCGAGCTCGGGCTCCAACTGCCGTCCGGGGTCCGGAAGAGCTGTCACCTTCTTCTATTGTACCCGTCTTCTCCGTCAATCTTCTCTGGCCACAATCTCACCGGAGAACTTCACATATGCAGCAGGAAATCCCTCTGAAATGGAGCTCTGGAGGTGCACGAACAATGGAGGAGGCCTAGAGGATGCTCCGGCTTGAGATATGCAAGAGAATGGCGGCCGGAGCTCCTCCCGAAGGTGGGCGGCGATGGAGTGGCGAACTGGGCGCTTAGAAGCGGAAAAATGGCGGACTGGAAGTGATCCCGACCTAAAATCGCGCTTGCCTATTTATAGGTGGAGCAGGAAATAAACACCGCGCACGATCATGCGCACGACCAATGGTCGTGCGCGAAGGAATGCCTCTGAGCGTGCGCGAAGAACCTGTAGCATAGTCCCGGACTACAAAATAGCGCACGGTCAGTGGCGCACGACCAGTGGTCGTGCGCGAAGAAGGCCAACGATCGTACGCCGACGCTCGATCTGGGAAGGGAATTAACGCACGACCAGTGGTCGTGCGCCTGGTCGTGCGCGAAGGAAAACGCACGACCAGTGGCTTTTTCGACCGAAAATCCCCCAGAACCAATCCCGAGTGTCGCACAACCCTTGGACCTGCATGAAAATAACCAGGATCACTGAAATACCAAGAATCACATCAAATTGGGCTAAAATGTGCACTATAAGCGAGAATTGTGAATAAATGAAATATAAGCATTAATACACAAAAAGTGAAGTGCAAGTGCGTGAAAACTAGCCCAGATGAGTCCATAAATGTGTATATAATTGGGACTCATCAGGAATCTTTAGAATTCAAAATAAAACATTTACAACCAAAAACTTTAAAATAAGAAACATTTGGTTTTTTATTAAAAATTAATTCATAAGGAGTTAATTTTAAAATAGGGCGAAGCATTACTCTATTAATTACATAACATGCCGTACTAACCACTTCAGCCCAAAAAGATTTTGGTAATTTAAATTCAGATAACATCGTACGAGCTAACTCTTGAAGAGTTCTATTTTTCCTCTCCACTACACCATTTTGCTGTGGTGTGCGTGGAGCGGAAAATTCATGTTTAATTCCTAACTCCGTACAAAAAGAAATAAACTTTTCATTTTCAAATTCTCCTCCATGATCCGATTGTATGCGTTTAATTTTTAACTCAAATTCATTTTGGATACGCAAACATAATTTTGAAAATTCTGAAAATGCATTGGATTTGGAGGTTAGAAATAAAGTCCAACAAAAACGAGAATAATCATCAATCAATACAAATGTGTATTTTATACCTCCTAAGCTAGAAATTCCAATTGGCCCAAATAAATCCATATGTATTAATTGAAGTGGCCTAGTGGTAGAAATAATGTTTTTACTTTTGAAAGATGATTTTGAAAATTTTCCTTTTTGGCAAGGCACACATAGTGAAGAAGATAAATTTCCATTTAACAAAGGTAAACCTTTAATTAATTTATCTTTTGAAAGTTTTGTAAATAACTTGGCACTAGTATGTCCAAGTCGCCTATGCCATAAATCTAGTTCATCATTTTTTGATAAAAAACATTTCAAAGTAGAATTTGAAAAATCTAGAAATTTAATCATATATACATTATGACATCTAGGTGCGGTTAAAACAATTTCATTTGTTTTGGAATTAATAATTTTGCACAAATTTGTAGAAGATTCAAATAAAACATTTAAACCCTTATCACATAATTGACTAATAGAAATCAAATTATGCTTTAATCCTTCTACAAATAAAATATTTGAAATTGAAAATTTTTCGTTACTCACAACTCCGATGCCGATGATTTTTCCTTTTCCATTGTCTCCGAAAGTAACAACTCCTCCTTTCTTCATCTCTAGGCTAAGGAACTTCTCTTTATTACCCGTCATGTATTTTGAACAACCTGAGTCCAAGTACCACACGTCTTCTTTGTCCTTAGCCTGCCAACACACCTAGAAAGAAGAGGTGAGTAAAGATCTGGTTACCCAAGTGGTTCCACCCATAGTATAGGTAGAAGCCTTAGGCACCCAGATTTGTTTAATTTTACTTTTTCCTTCCTTCCAGCAAGAGTCCGTAGTGTGACCAAATCTATTGCATTTGGCACATGTAATGTATTTAGAAGAGTATAACTTTTCTGGACTTTTACTGGATGAGGATGCAGTATTTGACAATTCATTAATTTTAGAATTTTTTAAAGTAAATTTTCTGGACTTTTCACTGTCGCCGGCGATAGTGGTTGTCGCCGGGCGACAGCTTCCAGACGTGTATCCGAGTCCAAACCTTCCAGATCTATGGCGTTGGTATCCTAAGATCATATCCAGTGATCTTCGGCCCATTCCAAATTTTTTCATGGCTAGTGTTAAGTCATGAATTTGGTTTCTCATTTCTGTATTCTCGGATACTAGATTTACGCATCTACGTTCAAAAGATTTCTTTCCCTCATGGACTTTGGAAATTGAAGATTTCAGATCTCTCTCTAAAATCTCATTCTTTTTAGTAAGAACTTTTATTGTAGAATGAGATTTGGAAAGAGATTCTTCAAGTTCTTTAATTCTTCCCAAAAAGTGATCACACTCTTGGCAAGAAATGTCTCTTTTTCTAATAGTCTTAATTTCAGTTAACAAATTTTTGTTTTCTTTAAGTAAAATTTCATTTAGATTTAAGAAGATCATTATCTTTTAAATTTTTTTCAAAAAATTTGCAAGTCTTTAAAAATTCAGAAAATAATTCATCATAGGTTGGAGGAGTTACCTCAGTGTCGCTTTGGACGCTGCATTCGTCATTAGATATGACGCTCTTTCCCATTAAGCACATGTTGGCCTCCTCTTCTTTACTTGAGTCTGAACTGCTTGCATCCTCAGAAGTAGTATCATCCCATGTTTCCGCCTTCAACACCTTCTTCGACCCTTTGTGCTTCTTTTCTTTAAGTTCTTTCAAGTACTTTGGACACTTGCTTCGGATGTGTCCTAACTTCTTGCAGTGATAGCACTCCGGTGGCGGTCTCTCTTCCTCCTCATCGCCTTCCTTTCCTTTTTTCTTCCTAAAAGTCTCCTTCTTAAAATACTTCTTAAACATATTCCTCCTCTCCGGATTTTTCATAAATTTTCTAAATTTTTTAACAAATAACTTTCCTCATCTTCTTCATCCTCCTCAGAATCACTAGTTTCTTCCTTCTTAGATCTTAGAGCCAATCCCTTCTTCCTTGGCTCCATATACTCTTGTTGTTGAATTTTCAATTCAACTTCATGAGTTTTCAAGTTCCCAATGAGGCTCTCCAATTGTAAGGTCTTAAGATCATGTGACTCGGAAATTGCAGTCACTTTAGGATTGAACTTCGGGGGAAGTGATCTTAAGATCTTCCTTACTAAGTCTCCATTTGAGAACACCTTTCCTAGCACCTTTGAGTCGTTCACGATTTTTTTGAATCGTGTGTACATCGTATCAATCTCTTCATCTACCTCCATTTTGAACCTTTCAAATTCAGACTCCAGTTGAAATAGCTTTGAATCTTTTACCTGCGAAGTACCTTCATGAGTGATTTCTAACAGATTCCAAATTTCAAATGCAGAATTACAAACACAAACTCTATTAAATTCAGTGCGATCCAGTGCGCAAAATAAAGCATTCATGGCTTTTGCATTGTTCTTACATCTTAATTTATCATTGTCATCCCACTTGTCTTTGGGCTTATCCATAGTTACATCTCCTACAACAACTGTTGGAGAAGTGTAACTAGATTCTACCATATTCCAGACTTCTATATCTAGCGCAATTAGAAAACAACGCATACGTGTTTTCCAATAATTATAGTCTGTGCCCGTGAATAAAGGTGGTCTACTTATGCCTTGCCCCTCAACGAACGCATGATCGTTGTGCACCATTACTCCCGGTGGTAAAACCGTTTTGGAGTAACCTTCCTCTGATACCACTTGTTGGATCGTGTGACGCCCTTAGAGGGGGGGGGGGGGGGGGGGGGGGGGGGGGTGAATAAGGGTGTGTTTAAAAGTATAATTTTTTACTTAATAATTTTTAAACAGATTTTTCTTTTCTAAAAAGTTACTTATAAATAATTTTAAACCAATGCAATTTTTGTATTAAACCAAACACAAATTTCTGAGATAAAGATTTAAGCAAACAAATTTGCAATTAGTGAAAAGAGCATAATTATATTTATCATGAAATTTGCATACAATAATAAATGATCTTAACAATGCTTAAGATCAAGGCACAATTATGATAATAAAAAATACAATAATTTTGGTTTACCAATCCTTCTCCCAAGGATCGGAAGGCTATCACTTGTCTCTCCCAAGACCAAGCCCAAGCCTATCCTCTAGATCTTCCCAAGATCTAGACGTAGCACACAAGGCCACGATTTCCCACCAATCCACGCAAGGACTTGGACGCTCCGCACAAGGAAGCGATTTTCCCCTAAGCCGCGCAAGGACTTAGGCGCCGCACGCAAGACGACGATTTCTCTACCAATACAAAATGAAATGTGTGCAAATGAAAATACAATATGAAAAGAACAACTCCCTAGAATTTCAGATCTCTGAAAGGATGGTTGAAGCCTCGAGATGATCGTTGATGTAGAAGCGCGCCCGATCTCGTCTTCAATCTTCAATCCTTCTTTGCACAAATGGGAGTTGAAGAGGTTCTGGAGCTCTCTGGTTCGTATGCACTCAGGAAGGGACTTGGAATTCTCAGTAGTTGAAATGCACGAACACAAGGAGTCAATTTATAGAAAATCGTTGTCGCCTGGGCGACATCGACTGTCAGAATTTTCCGACAGCGCTAAACTGCCGCAGGAGTGCCGTCGTGTGGGCAGTTGCTGTAACCGCAGAGCTGTCGCCTGAGCGACATCGGTGTCGGAATTCCGACAGCTCAAAACTGTCTTTCGTCGTGCTGCCGTGGGGGGAAGTAGTTGTAACTTCTCTGCTGTCGCTTGGGTGACATCGGCTGTCGGAATTTTCCGACAGTGAAATTTTCCTACACTCAAATTGAGCTCCAACAGAAATGTGAACATCTCATATCTGTTACCTGCACACCATTAATAAAAATAGAATCAAATACAAACGGGACTTTGTTATTATCAAACCGGAGGAGTGCGAAACGCATGCTCCAACAGTATCCCCACGAACCGGTTGGCTTTAGCCTATCTCTCCCCAGATACGGCCTCAAGCCGCTCTAGCCGATCTATCCCCAGAAAGGCCTCGAGCACCCCCTAGACCTAACCTAGATCTAGTCGCCAACACGAGGCGAATTTCAGCCCTAAGTCCTAACCTAGACCTAGTCGCCAACACGAGGCCATTTCACTACCGTTTACAGAAAAGATATGAAATGAAAAGATAATAATATAAAAACTCCCTCTATGTGGATCTCTTGGAGAAGTGGAAGAAGGCCTGCAGAGTATGATCGTAGTCGATGTGGCCTTTCGTCACGATGATGACGCGTGTTGAAATCTTCTCTACGGATCTCCTTAAGGCTTTATGGAATTGTGGGAGTATCGCTCTGAATCTTCCTCTCTCTGCTGTGGCACGAACCTCTGGAGTTTGGGATTGGAGGAGGATGAAGAATTCAGAGCCAAAGCATCCAATTTATAGCCTTCACGCTACCACCGGCGCTAGCGCTACCGCCGGTGCTAGCGCTACCGCCGGCGCTAGCCCGGATTAGGAATGATCTTGCGCGGCCGAATCTCCCATCCGTGGCAACAATTTGCTTTATGCCTCTTGTGCGCCATGCTACCGCCAGCGCTAGTATCTACCGCTGGGCGCTAGCTCCTTCTAAAAATGCCGCCGGAATCGAGCTAATCAATGCTATCGCCGGGCGCTATCGCTACAGCCGGCGATAGTGAGCTTGTTCGAATTTTGGCCTCAATTTTGGGGGCAGACATCATGAGTACTCCTTGAGTCATGTGGACTATGTTAACCCGCACACTTGAACACACAAGATCAAATACACATAGGATTTGTTATTCTCAAACCTAGGAGATGCGGAAGACCGTGTTCCAACAAACATCAAATTTTTACAGTAAGAAATTGTCCTCTAATTTAATTATTTGTCATCTGCCCAAAATTGTAGTTTTATGAAGGAACCACCAAAAATATCAAGACTAAAATTATGGGAAAATTACCACACTCTTGTAATCATAAGGGCTACTGACTAAGTTTCTGGATTTAAGAAAATCATTTTCACACTTAAATAAATACTTTAAGAAAACCTCAAATTAAGTAAATTGTGAAGTAACCTACTGATTTAAGTCTTCAAAAATTCTATAAAAAATACACAAAGCTTCCTAATATTCTGAAATATCCTATCACCAACTTGCACAATTTAACAATGAGTTTTGGACCCTCAAATATTTTTCTTAAGTCTAAACCAAAATTGGTGCCTTGTGAATGAAGTACTGATTAAATAATTCAATAAAATACACAAAAATTACCAAAGGTTTAAATCATGATTATAAGGGCACAACCAAAATCTCATCATCACCCAAGACCTTTTAAGCATGTAATTATCTCTTGGAAGGAATTTCTCAAAAAGGATTAGGTCTTATTTTAGGGGGAATAAGTTCTCCTAAAATTCTCTCAAAATTCCCTAGGGCATAATTACACCCCATGAACATATCTCCTAAGTTCCTTGAACATCAAAGGACTTTTGACCTCAGGTCCTTCACAAAGTTCTATTTGCACACCTAGGACTAAAACTAGGGTTCTATGGCTTAATCACCTCCACACCACCCCAAACCACTCATGAGGGTACTTTAGGTGATCCTAAACCAGTGGACAAGGTTCCACCTCATGGTGAGGTGATTTGACCACAAAATTCCAAGTTAAACTCCATGCCCTAACTATGACCCAATTTGACCTAACTAGGGTTTACAATTTACTTAATCAAAACAGACCCAAATGGGATGAGATTTTAACCAAGGTCATATCATAACCCTAAGGGGCACCTGTAACACCCCAAAAATCGTAGTTCAGCGAGGTACGCGGAGTGGTAGTGCTGCACTCGGGATAGGCTAAAAATTCCAAAGCAGTTCTTCGCGCACGTTCATTAGGCCTCTTCGCGCACGACCAGGGGTCGTGCGCCAATGATCGTGCGTTAATTCGCAAGAAAATCAGACTTCTGATTTGGGCAGTGCGCATGATCAGGGGAAGTTCTTCGCGCACGACCACTGATCATGCGCCGCTGCTCGTGCGCCCTGTTTATTCTGCTCCGCGAAAAGGTGCGGAGAAGACGATCCGACCATTCGAAAACGTTGGAGTTTGATCCAACGGCTGTGATGGTTTGCTGGGGGGATTTAGGGCTTTGGAGAGGGGTTAATCCCTCATATTTTCAAGGGCTTTCTCTCTCTTAGGTTGGAGAAAGGAGAAGGGGGCAAGGAGGAAGAAGAAGGGGATTCCGCCAATGTTGGAGCTTCGGAGCTCCGTTCGCCGATCCGAGACCGGCAACGCGTAGGGGGCGTCGAGGCGCTTCTTCTCCTCCGTTTGTTTGCAAGTTTCTCATGGCTAGGAGGAGATCTCAAAAGGTAACGACATTTCTCCTCCCGGTCTTTAGGATGCGTGCATGACATCCCTTTATTTTCTGCATTTTTGGCACCGGATCCGTCGAGTGAGAGGGATCTGGGTCGCCTTGGTTCAAAAGGAACCATCGGGTTGATTGAGTCCGTCCCCGACATGATTTGCACTAGAGATCCTCTACGTTAGTGTATTAGGCATTGTGGGTGAAGCCGGATCCGTGACCGTTGGTCCGATTCGTTGATGTTGATTGACGCGCATTTTAGGGGTTTTGCTAGAAATCTGATTGCGGCGAAAACGTCGTTGTGATGCCCTTGTATTTTCGTATGAGAACGAATGTTGGTTTGTGGGCGGGGAAATATTATGATTGATGTGGCAAGAACAGGTGGGGTTCCTGGCCATGGGCTACGATGCCCTTTGGGGGAACTGATGAGTACCCTATGATTGTGGCAAGAACAGGTGGGGTTCTTGGCCATGGGCTACGATGCCCTTTGGGGGTAGTGATGAATACCCTGTGGTTGTGATTGATTGTGGCAAGAACAGGTGGGGTTCTTGACCTAGGGCTATGATGCCCTTTGGGGGAAACTGATGAGTACCTTTTGATTGTGATGGCATGGATGATGTATGATGATGTGTTAGATTCATACGTCGTTGGGTGCCTTGGGTGAAACCCGGGTTTGCATTCATATTGCATTGGTAGGCCCCCTTTATTATCTGCTCAACATAGAAACGTGGATGATGTTTGTGACACTCATGCATGTTATTTATGTTTCTTTTCTTTATGTACATTTGCATACGAAGTGCTGACTTGCAGGGTGAAGTAGTTCCCCGGGGTCCGCTAGGATGGCCGGGAGGAGGGATGTTGTTACACCGTTTGTGGTCAGCCATAGCTGACCCAGGTTTACCGCTCTTTGTGATTTGGATGCAGGGCAAGGATCGCAGGCTGGACCCAGCTCGCCGGCCAAAAAGGCCTAAAGCCTCATGAAGTGTTTACCTTGTTTTTCATGCACTTCTGCTTTTATATTTTGTTGTAACCGGCTTGCATGCCGAGGTAGTTTAGGGAAAACTGTTATTTCCCCTTTTGTTGGGATGTCCTTTTGTGTTGAATGTTTGGTGATTTGGACTTTGGTTTTGTAAGGCCTTAAGGCCAGTTGGACTCCTATGTACTGTGGACAATCTCTGTGGTTTTAGTTTGTTTCCACTGTGTTATCTAAGTTTTGAGTTGGGTAGTTAATATCATCTTTTAATACTAAAGCTGTGGCGGTTATATGCTGTGGGGTCCCGGCCGGACCCATAATATATGGTCATTACAGGGGAGGTGTTACAATTTGGTATCAGAGGTAGGTTAGAGTATTCTTGCGAGGTCTAGTGTATTTGGATCGCGTAAGAGATTGTCCACATAGGAGTATTGTATGGGATCATGAGTATCCCTGTGTTTGAGTCTTGCGAATAGAGCTTGATGAGTCTTTTTCCTTGCTTATGCTAGGATGTTGGCGACGATGCGGGGACGTCGAGGAGGCAAGAGGATCCTTCGGGAAGTAGTGCTACTACTCCGGGCCTCATGAATGTGGGCCTGTCCCCAGCTGATTTCTGTCGCATGCTAGTGGAAGCAATGGTAGCGGCTCAAGCTGGAGCGATGCCACGGGTTCTTACGCCGGTGGTGCAAGTTGCGACTCCTGTTACTCCGGCGGCTACGCCGGATAAACCGGATGTCGAAGTGAGGCAAGCAGAGCCTTTAGCGGAGAGAGCTATTCAGTTGGGTGATCGATTCATGAA
Organism: Dactylorhiza incarnata; assembly: GCA_033032865.1. NCBI lineage: Eukaryota > Viridiplantae > Streptophyta > Magnoliopsida > Asparagales > Orchidaceae > Dactylorhiza > Dactylorhiza incarnata. The sequence continues at coordinate 2,303,258 of JAWHQI010000293.1, forward strand.
GTACTTCTTGAGTTTCCACCCTCCGACATTCAAGGGAGTGGGCACTCCAACGGATGCCGAAGATTGGCTTTCGAGGATCCAGGAACTCTTAAAGGCAGCCGAGACCCCAGCGGAGAGGCAGTCTCACTATGCGAGTTTCATGTTAGAGGGCGATGCGAAGTTGTGGTGGGTGAACCATAACGGTCGCCATTTTGTTGGGCGTGTTCCGTCCATGGAGGAGTTCGGGAACGCTTTCCTCAAGCGTTATATTCCAGCCTCGACAAGGTTAGCACTGCAGCGGCAGTTTTTGCATTTGGTGCAGCATGAGAAGACAGTGGATGAATATCTGCAAGAGTTCACTCGGTTGGGTCGTTATGCGGGGACGACTATGGCAGATGATGAAGAGAGGGATAATCTCTTCTATCACGGGTTGAGGGAAAATTTAAGGCAGCCACTCATAGCCTTGAAGAATGCGGGATTTAATGAGTTGGTCGAAGCCGCTCGCACACTGGAGAGCGACATGGAGCGAACCCAACGGCGAAAGGGTTTTGTGGCAAAGCAGGGAGAAGGAAAGCCTTCTCAGTCTCAGTCTCAGTGGAAGTCTGAGGGCAACCGATTGAAGAAGAAGCCCCGTCCTAGTAGGCCTGGGGAGATAAGTGGCGCACCTTCTGGAGATTTTCGCTCCAAAGGTCCGTTGACTTGTTGCAAGTGTGGTAAGGTGGGTAACATAAGTCGGTTTTGTACCGAGGGCGGAGCTGAGCCAGAGCCGAGGCAGGAACAATCAGTGCATTCCGGTCCAAGTGTTGCAGAGAAGGGGAAAGCGGCGGAGTCAAGTGCTTCGCGGTTCCCTCCAATGCAACCTAGAACATATAATCTTGGGCAGCAGGAAGCGATACGTCAACCAGACGTGGTGACAGGTACGAAAAGTTTAAGTTTTCGTTTGTTACTATAATGTAGGTTGCGGCCGTTCATGTTTGTTTTGCACGTGGCTAGGTTTCGTGCTAGTTTCGGGCTACCCCTCTCAAGTGTTGTTCGACACGGGAGCGTCACACTCTTTTCTTGCGGAAAGTTTTATCCGGGGGATTGGCGCTGAGTCCGTAGAGGCAGAGGTGGAGCTGAGCGTGCGTATGCCGAATGGGTCTTTCATGACTACCATGAGGAAAGGACGCATTGTGTTGCAAATTGGTAATTATGATTTCGTGTTGGTAGCAGCGATTCTGCCACTATCCGAATTCGACGTTATCTTGGGGATGGACTGGCTTGCAGCGCAACGAGCTAGTATCGACTGCCAGTTGAAGGTGGTAACCCTGAGAGGAAAAGGTAGAGCAGAGGTCAAGTTCGAAGGCCTAAGCGGAGTGGCTTGCTCCCTGATTTCCGCTATGCAAATGAGGCGTGCGGTAAACCAAGGAGGCGAGGCGTTTTTAGCTTTGTTGGAGACTCACTCCACGAAGTTGGCTATTGGAGAGGTTCCGGTGGTGGAAGAATTTGAGGATGTATTCCCCGAGGAGCTTCCGGGAGCACCTCCTCAGCGTGAGATTGATTTTTCGATAGAGTTGGTACCGGGTGCGAGGCCGGTGTCGCGTCCTCCGTTTAGGATGGCACCGAAGGAACTGGCCGAGCTAAAGGTTCAGTTGCAAGAGTTGTTAGAGCAAGGGTACATTAGGCCCAACTCTTCGCCGTGGAGCGCGCCAGTATTGTTTGTGAAGAAAAAGGATGGAAGTATGCGGTTGTGCATTGACTACCGTGAACTAAATAGGTTGACCGTTAATAATAAATATCCGATTCCGCGAATCGATGATTTTTTCGACCAATTAGTAGGGTCGGTGGTGTACTCCAAGTTAGACTTGAAGTCGGGGTACTACCAGTTGAAGATTTGAGAAGAGGACATCGCCAAGACAGCGTTTGGGACTCGGTATGGCCACTATGAGTTTTCAGTGATGCTGTTCGGACTGACGAACGCACCATCTGTGTTCATGGATCTGATGAACCGGGTTTTTCGACCGTTTCTAGATTCGTTTGTGGTGGTGTTTATAGATGATATTTTGGTGTTTTCAAAAATGGAGGCAGAGCACGAGTCTCACTTGAGACAAGTATTGCAGACTCTAAGGGAGAATCAACTTTATGCTAAGTTCTCGAAGTGTGAGTTTTGGATCGAGAAAGTGGCATTCTTGGGTCACGTGATCAGTGGAGATGGGGTGGCGGTAGATCCAGCGAAGATTGAAGCCATTAGGGATTGGCCTGTATTGAGAACCGTGGCGGAAGTCCGGAGCTTCCTTGGACTAGCCGGTTATTACAGAAGGTTCGTGGAGAACTTTTCGCGGATGGCGTTGCCCCTCACCACTCTCACTCGCAAGGACCAAAGGTTCGTATGGACACCGGAGTGTGCCCGTGCATTTGAGAATTTGAAGGAAAGGTTGATGTCTGCTCCAATCCTTAGTCTTCCTAGTGGGACGGAAGGATTTCAGATTTTCAGCGATGCGTCAGGTTGCGGATTGGGTTGCATGCTGGTGCAGCACGACAAGGTGATCGCTTATGGGTCAAGGCAGTTAAAGACTCATGAGAGGAATTATCCCGTCCATGATCTGGAGTTGGCGGCGGTAATCTTTGCGCTAAAATTGTGGCGGCACTATGTTTATGGTGCAAAAGTGGATATCTTCACGGATCACAAAAGCTTGAGGTATCTCCTAGACCAAAAGGATCTGAATATGCGGCAGTGTAGGTGGGTCGAGTTCCTTGGGGACTACGACATGGAGATTCAGTATACGTCGGGTAAAGCCAACGTGGTGGCGGATGCCTTGAGTAGGAAGTACTATGGGCAAGGTAATTGGTTGGAGGCGCATGATGAGCGTTTGATACGAGACTTGGAGTCTCTTGACATTTCTTGTGTGGCTAGAGGTGAGTCTGGCGTGGCTCGATTGAACTGGATTGAAATGCAGTGTGACATAATGGATCGAATCCGAGAGGTGACCAGTGCAGATGAAGAGTGTCAACAGTTGGTGTTGGAGGCTCACCAAAGCGAAGGCACGGCTTTGGAGATGGTTGGTGGGATTCTGAAAAGAGACGGAAGGATTTGTGTTCCGCGCTTTGGCAAGCTTCGCGAGGAGTTAATGTTTGAGGCTCACTTTATGAAGTACTCCGTTCATCCAGGAAATACAAAGATGTACGCGGATATGAAGAAATCTTTTTGGTGGCCTGGGATGAAGCGGGATGTAGCTGAGTACGTAAGCCGATGTCAGACATGTGCCTTAGTGAAGGCTGAGTGCCAAAGGCCCGGTGGGTTCTTGAAGCCTCTTCCCATCCCCGAATGGAAGTTCGATGGCATCTTTATGGATTTTGTGCATGGTTTGCCTCGGTCGCGGCAGGGTAACGATGCGATTTGGGTGATAGTGGATCGCCTGACCAAGGTGGCTCACTTCATTCCGAATCAGAAGGGCGATGGCGTGGAGAAGCTCGTGGAGCTTTATGTTCGAAACATTGTGCGGTTGCACGGGATTACGAATAACATCGTTAGTGATCGCGATGGGCGGTTCACTTCGAAGGACTGGAGGTTAGTGCAGAAAAGTTTAGGCACAAAGCTCAAGTTTAGTACCGCATTCCATCCGCAGACCGATGGTCAGACGGAGCGAACAAACCGTACGTTGGAGGACATGTTGAGGATGTGTGCTCTCGACTTTGTTAAAGGTTGGGAAGACCACCTTTTCATGGTGGAGTTCGCCTATAATAATATCTTCCAGGCGAGCATCAAGATGGCGCCATACGAAGCTTTGTATGGAAGGAAGTGTCGAACGCCGATGTCTTAGGCAGAGGTGGGAGACACTAAGCTTTTGGGAAAGCAAGTGGTGGAAGATGCTTGCGAGATTGTGCGGACAATTCAGGAGCGCATGAAGGTTGCTCAGGATCGACAAGCGAAGTATTTTAACGCACACCACAGAAATGTGGAGTTTGCAGTGGGCGACATGGTCTACTTGAAGATCAAGCCGTTCAAGGGTGTTTCGCGGGTGCGGGGACTCAAGAAGTTGAGTTAGAGATATTTGGGTCCATTCGAGGTTACGGAACGTATAGGCGAAGCAACCTATCGTTTGGCGTTGTCCGCAGAGCTGAGTGGATTACATGATGTCTTCCATGTATCTGTGCTGAGGAAAGCTTTGGTGGAGCCGAGCATCGTGGTCGAAGCGGCGGAGGTGCCGGTGTTGGAGGATTTGGGGACGATGGTTTGCCCGGTTTGCGTGGAGGATTCGGAAGTCCGACAGTTGCGTAACAAGGAAGTCAAGCTTGTAAAGGTGCGATGGGACAACTGCGGGCGAGACGAATTCTCTTGGGAGCATGAGCAAGCGATGCGGGAGGATTTCCCAGAACTTTTTGCGCCAGGTATGCATTATGAATTTCCTGTTTCAATTCTGAAATTTCGAGGACGAAATTCTTCTAAGGGGGGTGGAGTTGTAACACCCCAAAAATCGTAGTTCAGCGAGGTAGGCGGAGTGGTAGTGCTGCGCTCGGGATAGGATAAAAATTCCATAGCAGTTCTTCGCGCACGTTCATTAGGCCTCTTCGCGCACGACAAGTGGTCGCGCGCCAATGATCGTGCATTAATTCGCAAGAAAATCGGACTTCTTATTTGGGCAGTGCACACGATCAGGGGAAGTTCTTCACGCACGACCACTGACCATGCGTCGCTGCTCGTGCGTCCTATTTATTCTACTCCGTGAAAAGGTGCGGAGAAGACGATCCGACCATTCGAAAACGTTGGGGTTTGATCCAACGGCTATGATGGTTTGCTGGGGGGCTTTAGGGCTTTGGAGAGGGGTCAATCCCTCATATTTTCAAGGGCTTTCTCTCTCTTAGGTTGGAGAAAGGAGAAGGGGGCAAGGAGGAAGAAGAAGGGGATTCCGCCATTGTTGGAGCTTCGGAGCTCAGTTCGCCGATCCGAGACCGGCAACGGGGCGTCAAGGCGCTTCTTCTCCTCCGTTTGTTTGTAAGTTTCTCATGGCTAGGAGGAGATCTCAAAAGGTAACAACATTTCTCCTCCCGGTCTTTAGGATGCGTGCATGACATCCCTTTATTTTCTGCATTTTTGGCACCGGATCCGTCGAGTGAGAGGGATCCGGGTCGCCTTGGTTCAAAAGGAACCATCGGGTTGATTGAGTCCATCCCCGACATGATTTGCACTAGAGATCCGCTCCGTTAGTGGATTAGGCATTATGGGTGAAGCCGGATCCGTGACCGTTGGTCCGATTCGGTGATGTTGATTGACGCGCATTTTAGGGGTTTTACTAGAAATCCGATTGCGGCGAAAACGACGTTGTGATGCCCTTGTATTTTCATATGAGAACGAATGTTGGTTTGTGGGCAGGGAAATATTGTGATTGATGTGGCTAGAACAGGTGGGGTTCTTGGCCATGGGCTACGATGCCCTTTGGGGGAACTGATGAGTACCCTATGATTGTGGCAAGAACAGGTGGGGTTCTTGGCCATGGGCTACGATGCCCTATGGGGGTAGTGATGAATGCCCTGTGGTTGTGATTGATTGTGGCAAGGACATGTGGGGTTCTTGACCTAGGGCAACTAATTTATTAACTAACTGCGTTCGACTAATTTTATTAAAGCAGCGCTCGACTAATCTAACAGATATCAGCGCTCGACGAATGCAGAGCAAACATGCGTTCGACGAATCAGTCATAGCGCTCGATGAAAGCAGAGCAAATTTGCGTTCGAGGTGGGGCCCCTAAAATCCACCCTAGGCTTGATATCTGAAAATTGCTATTTGCAGACCACTTGGGTTTTCTTCTTCTCTCCTAAGCTCACAAGGTCTTGGGCTCTTCCTATGGTTTTGTCATCACCTAGTCATGAAAAAACCAACTTAGGGGTCTAGTTGCTTGGGGGATGTTACAGTGCGAACTCCCGAAGGTGATCGCCGACTCCGTGAAGAGTCTCATGTGTGCGAGCAAGTGGGAAGTTTGAGCTGCGAGCTCGGTAGAAAGGCCAAAGCAGGGAGGCAAGTTGAAGCTTGGCGAATGCATGCAGTGGAGATGTGGTGACCACTTAGCAGCAGCTAGTGAAAGGAGTAAGTTAAATATACAACCCTCATTCTCCGAGGGTGGGACCCACTCAAGGCCACGTAGGCAGAAGTCAAAGTCAAAGACCTGAGACAGACCAAGCAGCAGAAGGAGCAGGAGGCTTAGGCGAGTATAGGTGATACTCGCTCGAGTAGCCTTGATACTCGCCAAAAGGTGGGTGATCATAGGTGATACTCTCCCTTTTTGCTAGCGTGGTCGCCTCAATGTCGCATAGTCGTCGGGAAGGGCTAGGCTATAAAAAGCCCCCCTACCCTTTGGTTTTCCTATAAATAGGACCCCAGGGGTACTTGAATTGGCACCTTTGGCTGAGCTTTCGAAACCCAACTTTCGAACCCTTAGACCCGTCCCCCTTGACCGTTACTCCCGTGTTTCTCGCCAAGTTGGTGCCTTTCTCGTACCCCGCTCGGCCATTTCTTGGTTCCGGAGGGGAAGTCTCTTCTGAGCTTCTGGGTACGTTGTGGGACCTCTCTGCCCCAGCACCTGGGGTCCAATTCCTGTTGTTGCTCTTCTAGCTTCCTCGTCATTGCCAAGTCAAGCCCTCTCGCCGGACTGCTGGGCGAGTAGCCTCCGACTGTATTGATCTGAATCTTGGAGTCGGGATTTTCCTGGCTTCAACACTTTGGTGCGGTGAGCGTGGATCGTAGTCAGAGGAAGAAAGTTTAGTAGGAAGGCGAGATGGTCACAATTGGCGACCATGAGGAGGCAATCGGCAACTTGTCAGGGAGCGGCAAGTTTGAGACACTGACAGTTTTCGAAGAGTTTGCGCGGCGCATGGAAGGGACCATGCGAGCAGCGCTTCAACCTCACGCCGAGGTCACGGCGACCTCGCCTCATCGCCCGGTTTTGAACGAGGATGAGGATCCCCCCCCAGTGAGCAGGGAAGGAGCATGTGTAAGAGGAGCCCGAGCGACCAAAGAGGTCGTAGTTCTGTCCGCAGACATCGCAGGGAATCCGGTTCCGCGAGGTGGAAGAGTAGGCGAGGTATCACGATACTCGTCATTTTGCCGAGTATGTGGGTGATACTCGCCAGGTGGAGGATCGTCGCCAGGAAGGTGGGAGGAGCCCATTCCGCGAGGAGATCCTTGTTGCACCCGTGCCGGAGGGGTTCAGAGATCCCGTGCTGAATTACTATTCAGGGAGGGATGACCCTGTCCGCCACATCTAGTGGTTCGAGGATGTAGTCTCTATTCGAACTATATCGGATGCTTTCAAGTTCAGGCTTTTCGCCATCACTTTTCGAGGGAAGGCCAGGGACTGGTTCCACCAGTTGCCAGTAGGCTCGATCTACTGCTTTGAAGACCTGTGTCGTGGAGTGACGACCCAGTTTGTCACAGCCCGGAAGCTGAAGAAGGAGGCGACGACCCTGTTCCATCTGGTGCAGGGGTCGAAGGAGACGTTGGGGAACTACATCAAACGCTTATAGGAGGAGATATTGCAAATCCAGGAGGTGGATGGCAACATCCTGCAGCTGGCCCTGATGCTCGGCCTAGGTGAAGGCCTCTTCAAGTTGGAGCTCGGCAGGAATCCTCCCTATTCCTACAACAACCTCATCCAGAGGGCCAACAAGTTTTTCCAGGGGGAGGCTTCCAACCGCGGATTCTTGGCCAGGCTTGCTAAGCTGACCAGGGAAGAGGAGGAAGAGAGGGAGAGGATCCCTAAGAAAAGAAAGTGGGAAGGACCCTGGAGGGCGGAGAAGAAGAAGCCGCAGCGGCGTGAGGAGAGGAGGAGAGAAGAGAAGAGGAAGGAGGAGCTAAGCAGGAACGATGAGAGGAGACTCATCGTGGCTCCAGAGCGTTGAGAAGAAGAGCGGCGCTATCAGGTTCCCGTCAACCGACCACCTTGGAGGCCGGCTGGAGGGTTCCAGCGTCAGGACCAGAGGGGAAGATCCCCGGAGAGTAGACCCTTCAACCGACCGGAGCGGCGGGAAGGGGGAATAAGGGATGAAGCAATGACGGTTGCCAGGCCTGGCCACCGTCATGGTCGGAAGATCCGACGAAGGAGGCCGCGGGAGGAGGAAGTCCCCCTCTTTTGTGCTCTGCACCAAGTGGAAGGGCATGGGACGATGGCTTGCCCGGATTTTTGGGAAGACAAGAGAAGGCTCGTAGCTGGAGAAGCAGGAGGAGAGCAGCGGAGGATAGAAGCCCCTGTTGAGCCGCCGGCAGGGCAAGCTGTCATTCAAAGGAGGAACGAGGACCGGGTCGACCATGGAGGTCGCGGAGACCTCGGGCAAGGAAGAGGAGGAGGAGGAGTTGGAGTGATCCACGGGGGAGTAGGGCTAGGAGCTTCCCGCAAGGGTAGTCTCCATCAGATTTATCATAGGAGCGTCGCCTCAACCTCGCAAGCACCACCCCCGTTGGAGGAGATCACTTTCTCCGAGGAGGGTATGCTAGGGAATGAGAACCCCTTCAATGATGCCCTCGTGATCCAAGCTGCTATAGAAGTCTTCACCATTGATCAGATCCTGATCGATAATGGTAGCTCTGTGAACGTCGTCTTCAAGGAGACGTTCAACGGACTGGGAGTTGGAGCGGAAAGAGTTTTGGCAGCGGATGGTCCCCTCTTTGGCTTCTACGGAGAGAAGAAAGAGGTGGAAGGAGGAGCAGATCTCCTTGTAACTCTCGGTGGCACCTCCATCAAGTGTCGATTCATCATCATCGATGCCCCGAGCTGTTACAAGGCCATCTTCGGGAGGCCGCTTCTCAATACCTTCAAGGCCGTCCCATCCTCCTACCATCAGTGCCTGAAGTACTGCCAGGGAGAGGTCCAGGTGAGGATCAGGAGCGATCCAAGAGCTGCGAGGGAGTGCTACCTCAGCGCCGTACCATCTGTTGGATGGCTGAGCAGAAGAGTTCGGGAGGGTGCTGGAAAGCCCGGCCAGACTGGAGGTGGCCGAGAAGGTCGAAGAAATCGAGGTGCTCTCCTCCGCAGGAGCACCTGGGCTGCTGAAGATTGGTGGGTCGTTAAAGACCAAAGAGAAGACCAAGATGGTAGCGTGTATGCAAGAGAACGTCGATATCTTCGCCTAGAATGCTGCTGAGATGCCAGGTATCGATCCTGAGGTTGTTTTCCATCGCCTCAATCTCGTCCCCTCGGCAAAGCCCGTCCGTCAAAAGAAGAGATCGAGTGCCACCATGTTGGCCGAGATGATCCGAGAAGAGGTGAAGAAGCTGCTCGATGCAGGCTTTATGTCGGAGATCCAGTATCCAGGCTGGGTCTCGAATGTTGTAATGGTGAAAAAAGCTGGGGGCAGCTGGAGAATGTGTGTATACTTTTCCTTGATGAATAAAAGCTGCCCAAAGGATTGTTATCCCTTGCCTCGAATTGACGCGCTGGTTGATTCGGCCGTCGATTTTTCTGTGATGAGTTTCCTTGATGCGTTTTCAGGATACCACCAGATCCGGATGCATCCCCCCGATCGCCGCGACGTCTCCTTCATCACTAACGATGGCTGCTACAGCTATAAGATGATGCCGTTAGGCTTAAAGAATGCCGGAGCTACCTACAAGCGGATGATGGATCATGTTTTCAAAGAGCAAAAGGGGAGGAACCTGGAAGTGTATGTGGACGACCTCTTGATCAAAAGCAAGAGCGTCCAGGAACACATAGCTGATCTGGTGGAAACTGTTGAAACCAAAAGATGGTCTATGTGGAGGTCGGGGCCCCCAACGGGTTGGGGGGCAGCTAGCACTTACTTATCCCTCGGGAGAAATAGGCTGAAGCCTCAGAACTCGACACAGACCCTTAGACTCAGCAGGGAGGACCCACCACACACCCGGAAGATCTTTTGAGCGCTTCCCCTCCAAAGCCAAAGCTGAGGCCCGGGCACCTTGGAGAGCTCTAAGAGTTCTCAGCCAGGATGACCTGAGGAGAGAGAAGCCAAAAAGAGAACCTCCCTCCAAAGGTGCCCTTTGGGTCTTATTTATAGTTTTCTCGAACTGGTCTGCTGATAGCGGAATTCCGCCATTTGGTTTTACTATAGGCACCCCAAATTGGTCTACCAACAGCCAAACTCCGCTGTTCTGAGAGGCTACTGGCAGACCACCAGGGGCAGAAGGGTAAATTCAACTTCTGGACCCCTGTAAGAGGGATCTGCGAGAACTCTCCTCTTCTCCAATCTCGTAAACCCTTACGCGAGGACCCTGCTTGCCTCTGCAAGTTCTGGCTGGTCTGGCGATCTTTTTCTGACTAAGCTTGCCGAGATCCCAGGTTTCGCTTGTTGATCTGAGAAGTCACTTCGTCGAACAGAAGGAACGATGCCTGTCCGTCGAACGCAGCTCGACTAATAGCGAACAAAAGAGATGACGCCTGTTCGTCGAGCGCAGCTCGATGAACGCCGAACTCAGGGAACAATGCCTGTTCGTCGAGCATAGCCGGCAGGGTCGTCGACCGATGAGACGGCGAGATCCCGCCCATTGAGACGGCGAGATCTCGCCCGCTGAGATCAAGGAAATTTCGTCGATCGCCGAACTAAGGAGATTTCGTCGATCGTTGAACATATTTCGTTGGACGCAGAACTAGGCCGCTGGACTGGCTCGGATAACTTTCGTTGAACTCCTATCGTCCCTTCCCAGGAGAGACAGTCTGCGAGGATTCCCACTTTTGTAGTCCTCGTGAATCCTTTATACGGGGATCTTACTTGTAATGGTGAGATCTGTAATGGCGAGGTCAAGGACCCACTAGGTGATCTCGCCTCGGCCTACCCTGCCGAGATCTCGCCCGGAAATCTCTTGCGAAGTCCTTGCGAAGATCCAGGAGAACCCCGGGTTGTACACAATCCCCGCTCTTTGCGAGATTAACCTAAGCTCTCAAAGAATCATCCAACCCTGGGTGTTCGCTGGCGACGTCTGTCCTGTCAGGAATCTTTCGTGGGTCCCACCCGCAGGCTATAAATATCACCCAAGCCCGGGTGGTGTGCACCTTCACTATTTCTTTTTTCCTTCTTCCTCTCTTCATTATAGCTGTCCCAAAATGCCTCTCTCCAAGGAACTCGAGGCTCGCCTGAAGGCCTCCAAGGTTAGCGAGATGTCGGCCATGATGAAACCCCCAGCCTGGATGAATCGCCCGTATCCTGCTTCCGTGCCGAAAATGAAGAAGGCGAAAGCCCATCGCCGACCGGAGAACGATACTCTTGAACTGGAGTCTTCCCCTAGCGGCAGGTTCCCCGGGAAGGTAGGAACCGTTCGTCTCGTGAGACTGCTTAATTACCGTATCTGAGTTTCGCTTGAACGCAGGATACTACCGCCGACAAGGACTTTGGTGAGCCCGCGAGCGAGCCTCCCATCATCCCTCAAGTGAACACGGATGCTATTGGCGAGAACCCGGCCGGTACGTTTCTCGACCTCGCTCACATTCGTTCATTCTGTTGTCTAACGGATTCTCGCTTCTTGATTTTATAGCCTCGCCCCATGCAACCCCGAAACGCCAGGGTCGGCAAACTCCCTCACCGGTCCACCACGACTCGGTTATATCGGCGCCGAAATTCCCCCTACTAGCGAGCGAGGGCTCTGGCGGCTCGCGCCCGCCAAATGTTCCCCCTGCGAGTACTGAGAAATACCATCCTGGAAAGGGGAAAACTCACTTCCCCCACTTCGGCACTGTCTTTGATGGTCGGCCAGGTCCTTCTCACCATCTTCCGGGTAAGGCTCCTTGTACCCTTGGTTTATATCCTAATCTCGCCAAGCTCTTAAAGTCATCTGCGACATTTCGCAGAGACTTCCGAGACCCCGCATACCGACTCCGAATTTGGGGATGAGGAAATGTCCCCCTTCCCCGAGCAGGTTGAAGATTTTCTGGGTGACCCGCGGGACCATGAAGCCATGAAGAGGTGAACTGCCGAGCTGTTCTAGAAGCAGAGTCGGATGCTGTTGGGCCTCAGTTTCCAGGCTAGAAAAGACAGGGAAGTTGCCGAGGAGAGGCACGCCGCCCTGATGGATGAGTGTGCGAGACTACGTGATGTGATGCCTCGCGACACTGACGACGCTGCGACCTCGCCGGATGCGCTTGTCGCGAGGATCAAAGACTATGCTTTCCTGATCGACCGCGAGGCCCGCGCTATCGCCGACTACTACAATTCCAGGATGCCGCCGCGGTCAGGACCGCGAGGTGGTGGAAGATGGAAATGGCTGCCACACTAGCCTCGCCAGACTGAGTGGCCTTTGCGAACTTTTTCTTTCTTCTTTAACCGTTTATTATTAATTCGAACAATCTCGCTCGCTAGGAGCTACGAACAATCACTAAGTGGATTCTCTCTCGCGGCATCTATATTGCCGCATATTTCTTATTTTGCTCTCGATGTGTTGTTTTATTCTCGCGAATTATTTGTTTATACAAACCTCGTAGGTTGATCTCGCTCGCACGCTATCTGCGGAGCAATTTCTGTTCTCGCGCGCCGTCACGATGTGACGTTTTAGCTAACCGCACCCCTGACGCTTGGGCTTCTTCCCGCCATTTTCATTTCCCTATAAATAGCCTCTCATAAATGGTTTTTACCTACCGCCTCCTCAGAACCCTCCTTCTTCCTCAGCTGCAGAGCTCTCGCAATTTAGTTCTCGCGTTCCCTATTCTTTCCTCGCAGATACTCAAGATGGTGAAGGTTGCAGATTCCGGCGATGCTGAGAGTCGGATGAAGTGTGCCTGGGCCTTCGCCGACCACACGTTCTTCTGTTGCAACCTGACAGAGGAGGAATATTTCACCACTGCCAACTTCGTCCCTCGGGATTTACGGCTCGCCGGCCTGGGGGGAATGAAGTTATAAACACCCTCCTCGCCGACGAGCTCACGATCCCTACCGCACACTTCGCGGTTGGTCTACGACTCCCCCTCTGGCCGAAAGCTCCCAGGTATCTTCCTCCTCGCTTTTGTTATTTTTCCTGCGAGATCCATCTCGCTCGCAATACTCATCATTCTTTATGTGGTTCTCTACGTGCTCAAGCATTACGGTGTGGTTCTCGCACAACTCACCCCCAACGCAAAGGTCGTCATCGTCGCCTTCGCGTGCTTCCTGCGAGAGGAGCGAATAGAGTTCAGTTTGCCGGTCTTCCAGAAATTGTTCTCTTTCAGGGCCATTAAGGACGACACCGCATATTTCGTGGGGTCGGGGTGCAAGGTCGTCGAGACCGTCAATAAGACCCACTACTGGGCCCAGAAGTTCCTCCTCGTGAAGGGGAACTTCGGCAACATACCCGTCTCGCCCATCCAACACAACGAGAGCACCTACCGCCCTCCAGCTCTCGGCGGTCACGACGCCGACTTGCTCCAGATCTTCCAGAAGAAGAACTTCGAGGTGGTCCATCACAAAGGCGAGCGGACCCGAGACGAGATTGGCGAGCCCTTGCTGCGCTGGAGGCCCGAGATCAATCGGGCCGACGTCTCCACCATCCTCCCTACCTGAGTGGAGAAGGACACCGTGAGAGGCCATGCCTTCAACTTCTCCTTCATCCTCTACGTCCGCGAGGACGCCGCGGTCTTCAAGGAGGAGACCGCGAGGACTCTCGCCTATGAAAGCGTGAGGTCCCAGTTGCAGTCCGTGGAGCTCGCCCATATGACAAGGAGAAGGTGCCTACAACTAGAGCTCCAGAACGCGGAGCTCGACGAGGCCTACAAGGCCTCCCAGGCGAAGATTGACCAGCTGAACGAAAAGCTGCTCGCCGCCGAGACCGGTGTGGTGAGTTCTCCATCTTTCCATACCCCCTTCTTTTTCAATCTTCTTTCTCATTTCCTTCCTTTTTGTAGGATGCCGAGATGGCTAAGCTATCAGATGATCGCATCCTTAGCCTGGAGACCGAGGTCGCTTAGCTAAAGGCCCACAACCGCGAGCTGGCAGGTGCCGCCGCCCCCCCTTCTCCTCGCCATTTGAAGGAAGAGAGGCGAGTCCGGGATGAGGCGATCCGTGTGGAGTCGACCAACACGGCACGCTACATCTTCCAGGCCATGAAGGGAGCTCGCCTACTGAATTCCGAGGATGAGGACCTGACGGTTGAGGACATCGTCCCCGAACTCTTCGTTCCACTCCCACAGGTCGCGAGCAGCGACGACGAGGAGTCCGCGAGCGAGGCCTAGGAGGTGTAATTTTTATTTTGTTTTGTTGTAGACATTTTTTGGGGCTGGCGAGATCGCCGCCCAATGTAATTAGACTTTAACATACAGATGGAAATTTTTGTGCATCGCTCTTTTTTGTCATTATTCTTCCAAGTCTACTTTTATTCTCGCTTGTTATGCATAGTTGCCCGATCTCGGCATAGGACGCGTGTTGGTTCGGCGGATTTACCATCCCCTTATTTTCGTATTCTCTAGGATCTCGCTTCCATTAAAAACGTCTTGCTTCATGCCGAGAACTATACTACTCGGTGATCGAGAAGGCTTCTGATCCCAGCCTTCGGAGACTTCTAGAAACTTAAGCCCCATTTTGGTTTTCACCTCTTGTTTCATACCGAGAATGTCTCTTCTTGCCGAGCGAGAAGACCTTCAGTCCCAGACTTTGGAGATTTCTTAAGAACTTAAACCCCATTTTCATTCACCCTTGTTCTATGTCGAGAATTCTGCTTCTCGTCGAGTGAGAAGAACTCGGGGCCTTGGTTGTAGAGCCCTTAGGATGGCGACCTGCTTTCACTCCCATCCTTCGTTTCACGCGAGAATCCTCCCTCTCACCGAGCGAGGTTACTCCCAATTCAAGCCTTTGGGAATTTCCGTGATTGTAGTCTCATTTCCATGCTCTGTTTTATGCGAGAACCCTTCATCTCGCCGAGTGAGAAGACTCCTAGATCTTGCCAGCCCCTCCAGAGATCAACCTGACCCACCGCCTATGAGAGCCCGGCAGCGGAATCGATCTGGAGCACTCCAGCACCCATACTTGCCAACCTACCAGCCTCTCCAGAGATCAACCTGACCCACCGTCTATGAGAGCCCGACAGCGGAATTGATCTAGGGCACTCCAGCACCCATACTTGCCAACCTGCCAGCCTCTCCAGAGATCAACCTGACCCACCATCTATGAGAGCCCGGCAAGGAAATCGATCTGGGGCATTCCAGCACCAAAACTTGCCAACCTGCCAGCCTCTCCAGAGATCAATCTGACCCACTGTCTATGAGAGCCCGACAGTGGAATCGATCTGGGGAACTCCAGCACCAATACTTGCCAACCTGCCAGCCTCTCCAGAGATCAACCTGACCCACCATCTATGAGAGCCCGACAGCGGAATCGATATGGGGCACTCCAGCACCCATACTTGCCAACCTGCCAGACTCTCCAGAGATCAACCTGACCCGCCGTCTATGAGAGCCCAGCAGTGGAATCGATCTGGGGCACTCCAGCACCCATACTTGCCAACCTGCCAGCCTCTCCAGAGATCAACCTGACCCACCATCTATGAGAGCCCAGCAGCGGAATTGATCTGGGGCATTCCAGCACCAATACTTGCCAACCTGCCAGCCTCTCTAGAGATCAACCTGACCCACCGTCTATGAGAGCCCGACAGCGGAATCGATTTGGGGCAATCTAGCACCCATACTTGCCAACCTGCCAGCCTCTCTAGAGATCAACCTAACACACCGTCTATGAGAGCCCGGCAGCGGAATCGATCTGGGGCATTCCAGCACCAATACTTTTGCTGAGGGCCCAGGGTTAGTATAGAAAACAATATATGAAGAAATACACATGCAAATAGATTTCTATAAAAACTCAAGGATAGAAGCGCTTTAAATCATCCCCACTTCTGGCTCGGCCAAGGGGCACCCCTTCGACATCCCGGAGGTGGAACCCTTCCGACTTCAGAACTTCACTTACAATGTATGGACCCTCCCAGTTGGGGTTGAGCTTTCCCACTGCGGCTCCCCTCCCGGCCTCATCGACCATCTTCAGTACCAAGTCCCCCTTCTGGAAGTGCTTTACTCGAATGTGTTTGTCGAAATACCTAGCCATCCGCCGTTTGATTTCCTCCTGCCTAATGGTGGCTAAGTGTTGGGAAAATGATTTATCTTAACCCCTAGAAATGAGTAGAAAATGAGTTCTCAGAGTGAAAAATTAGTTTCAGTAAAGTTTGCGTCGAATAGTAATCGACGCAACGTCGAAGTGTAGTCGACGTACCTCTCAAAATGAGTCGAAGTAACTCTAAACAGAATTCGACGTAACCAAAGTCGACATAACTCTGATTTCTAGTCGACGCACCCAATAAAGTCGACGCACCTTCCATATTCTCTTCTCGACGTCTAGCCAGGCTGAAATTGACGCTTACGTCGAATAGTAATCGACGCACGTCGATTTCTATGTCAGATTCAAAAACACGCTAGATCTCTTTCCTTCTTTCTGTAGATCTGAATTTAATGGAATTATATTATTCTCTTTTAGCCGTTTTGAATCAGTCTTTCCTTCTATATGATTCTTGGCTAAATTGACTAAGAGTATTATGGACATTATTTGAAAACAGAATGATTTTTTTCCTTCTACAGATATAATGTTATGAAAACTTTTTCACTTACTATTTCTCTGACTACTAATTGATTATTCTTCTATAGCAATATTTTTGAATAAACAGAGCTATAAATACACAAGGAGGTCAGCAAAGAAAAAGAAGAAGCGATCCACTCCATCTATTGAGAAAGAGGAAAAGCTCCCAAGAGAAAAGTGAGAAAGTTGAGAAAAGTGAAAGAGTGCTGCAGCAAAGAAAAAGCCTTCTTCTTCTCCTCCTTCTGAAGTCATACTGCTGCAATTTCTGAAAGCTCTCACTGAAAGAGAGAAAGGCTTACAATCTCCTTCTCACAATAGAAGAGAGATTACATTCACTATACTTGTGCTTCTAATCTTCTTGCTAGGAAGAAGATTCTTTCTTGCATCAATTGTTTTTCATCTTCTACTTCTTCTTCTTATTCTTATTTAATTTTCAAACAATGTAAAAGAGTTTTAAGAATCTCTCTTCAAAAAATTCAGTTGTACTGGTTCTAAAAGTCTCCTTATCAAAAGACTCAGGTTGGTTCTAAGAGTCTCCTTATCAAAAGACTCAGACTGGTTCTAAGAGTCTCCTTATCAAAAGACTCGGTACAAGATAGTGAATTCCTACCAAGGGGGTAGAAGAGTGGACTACCCAAAGTTTGGGGAACCACTATATTTCTTTGTGTTGTGCTGTGATTTTCTTTTTGCTATTCCTTTCTTTATTTACTTAATTCTTTGTGGTGTGTGGGAAGCTTAAATCTGTGAATATTACACACATATATATATATATATTTGTTAACTTTGCACAAAATATTTTTAAATCTCTATTCACCCCCCTCTAGAGAATTCTAGTGAGGTTAACTGTGCACTTTCAATTGGTATCAGAGAGAGGTTGATCAAAAAGGGGTAACTCCTGATCAAAAAGATCCTACCTCATATATATATATATATATATATATATATTTCTAAGAACTATTTTTATGGCACAAATCAAAGATTATGCTTCAACCAGACCACCAATGTGCAATCTTGAAAAGTTTGCAGTTTGGAAAACAAGAATTAGGATCTATATGAATTCTATTGATGAAGAACTATTTGATGTTATTATGACAGGTCCTCCCAAGCCATTCAGAAAGGACTCAAGTGGAAAGGTCACACAATCACTTGCTCCAAAGGCTGAATGGATAGATGAATAAAAGAAGGCCCAAGCATGTGATGCCAAGGCTATGAATATCTTAGTCTCAACCCACTCAGATGAAATCTTCCAAAAGATTGCTGAATGTGGGTCAGCTAAGGAAATATGGGAAGCTCTCACTAAAATGGTAGAAGGGAGTGCTGATGAGAGAAAGGATAAAATGCATTACTCATCTCTCAATATGAAAACTTCCAGAAGAAAGATAGTGAAAGTGTTGCTGACATGTATGTCATATTCAGCCTAATAGTAAATGAGTTAAGAACACTTGAGAAGGACATATCTCTCACTGAGATAAATGACAAATTTCTAACTTGCTTCCCTAGCTCTTGGGACTCAAGAATCTGGCCAATTAGAGACTACAGAAGCCAAAAAGAAATCTCAACAGATGTCCTGTTGGGTAAATTAAGATCTTATGAACAGTTGTTGAAAATAAGAGCTGAGAAAGAAGAGAAAGAATAGACTCCTTCACTCTCTGTAACACCCTGCCAGTACGAAAAGTATAACAGCAGGTCCGGCCGGGACCCCACGCCATACAAACCACACTAGCTAGGAGTTAAAAGGTGATAACCAGAAAAGTAACAACTAAACGAGAGTACAAACGTAAGCGGAAGCATTAATTAAACCATTCAAATAGACATGTCCACTATTATAGGAATGAACCCAGAATAAAGAGTTACGGCCTTAAGGCCTTACATTTACTCAAATGCACAAAACTCCCTAAAGCATACATCGGCACGCAGGCCGGCAATACATGAAAAACAGGAAAAGAGGCTGGCCTTCGAGGGCCAACACCCGCTATTTCCCGCTAGGCTCACCTGTACCTGCATAAGAACATTCCACCAAGCGGTGGCAAACAAAGTAACGGTCAGCACAGCTGACCAAATTATAACGACCCCACCCCTTACCCGGGGTGGCGGAGCTTCTACCCTGCAAGCAAGCCATACTAGCACAAGTACTAATATAAAGAAAGTGCAACTACACGAGGTGAGGTTTCAAGCACAATCAATCTTCTAGGTTGAGCATCAAAAGAAGGGCACCTAGGTATGCACATGATGTTGGTTGGGTTCACCCGAAGGTTCCCCACAACCGCCTAAGCAACCGCATGAGGCTAAACATGACATCAATCTATCACAGACGTGGGTACAATAACCGCACGCTCCATGCTCACAAGGCATGGATCAAAGGTACTTCTTCCCGAGCACCAACACCATCATGAGTCCGGAAACTTGAGATGGGAAAAGAGCTTATGGCCCGTCTAGGTAAACACCTTCCGCGACCTCTCCCACGATCACACGGCTTTACGAGAGACAACTATCCCTTTACCGATACTGCATGGGAACGGGTTCAGTTCAGTCAATTCCCGAGCTCTCATCGTCGAGTTCACACATACGATGCGGGTATGACATCACCTCGGCCCGTAAGGGTTTAGCACTTGCTAGTGCTACACAAAACATAAGTTACAACACCCAAGCCTTCACGAGGACATAGGCTTTACACGTAACCGAAAAGGAGATACAACTCGCTCCGCATCAATTTTGTGGTGAAGGTTTGCCTTCATCCAACTCTCAAAGCATGGGGCTTTCGTTAGGATCTTCGCAAGACACCTACGCTTAATTCCCGCAATACTATAGAAGGTTTCACGGAGTCATTCTCCGGCACGCATTCTAGGACTAACCTAAATGCAACGTCGCAAATCAAGCATCACCGATTCGGGCTCACGGCCACGAATAGGCTTCACACAAAATGCCTAAATCCGCACGACTACCGGATTTTCTACATGCAATAATGCCGGGGACGAACACAATCTACCCGGAGTTCCGAAGAACGTGAGGAAATCCTACACTTCACCCATTTGGTGAAAGAGACACCTCATGCAAGCATAGAAAGAGGAATGAATGGACAAATACAAGTCCAAAGTTCGGGAGGAAGAATCGTTACCCTAGGCGCTTTCTTTTTCGCCATGGATCCGAGATTTTATACGGAGAGAAACGACCGCACCGGGCTGCACTCTCCAAATCTGGAAACGGCTCGCGAAACGGAGCTCCGGAGCTCCGTCAATGGCGGGATCTTCCTTCTTCTTCCTTGCCTCCTTCTTCTTCCTCTAGCCTAGGAGAGAGAAACACCTCAAAATAATGAGGATTAATCTCCTCTCATAAGCCCTAATAGCCTCCAGCATCTAATCCTAGCCATCGGATCAGATCTCAAAAGATTTGGACGGCCCGATCTTCTTCTCCGCTCAAAATCGCGGAACAGAATAAACAGGGCGCACGATCACAGGCGCACGGTCAGTGGTCGTGCGCGACGAGGGAAAAGGTCGTGCGCACTATCCGGGACAGAACTCTGAATTCCTGTGAATAAGCGCACGATCGATGGCGCACGATCACTGGTCGTGCGCGAAGAGGGAAATGGTCGTGCGCATTGTCCGAGACAGAACTCGATTCTCTTCTGAATTAACGCACGATCGCTGGCGCACGATCACTGGTCGTGCGCGATGAGGCCACTGATCGTGCGCTAAGAGCAGACAGGGAAATTTCAGCCTGTTCCAAACGCAGCACTACCACTCCACCTACTTCGCGGAACTACCAGTTTTGGGGTGTTACAACTCCACCCTCCTTAAAAGAATTTCGTCCCGAAATCCAGAAAACAGTAATAGCATAAATCACAGTTATACTTTACCTGAGGGAAATAGCTCGGGATACTCCGCAAGCATTGCTTGCTCTCTCTCCCAAGAGAGCTCCTCTCGACCGCAGTTATCCCACCGGACTTTTACCATCCGAATGGACTTGTTCCGCAGCTGCTTTACTTCGGTATCTTCGATGCGTAAGGGCTTGACTTTCGCCGACAACCCACTATCTACCGGCACTTTGCCGATCGCAACGATATAAGTAGGCTCTTGCACTGCCTTCCTCAACACTGAAATGTGGAACACGTCGTGCAGACCGCTCAGCTCTGCAGATAGTGCAAGCCGATAAGCCGCATCGCCAACACGCTCCACGATCTCAAACGGTCCTAAGTACCTTGGACTGAGCTTTTTCAAGCGTCGGATCCTTGATACCCCTTTGAACGGTTTGATTTTCAAGTAAACCCGGTCGCCGACGGCAAACTCTAGGTTTCTATGCTTGGCGTTGAAATACTTTGCTTGCCTATCCTGGGCAACCAACAGCCTTTCGCGTATAGCTTAGTGTCGCCCGTTTCCGCCCAAGACAACGGCGTACGACACTTCTTACCATAGAGGGCTTCGAAAGGAGCCATCTTTACTGGCTTGATAGCTATTATTGTAGGCGAACTCGATCATGTAGAGATGATCTTCCCACCTCTTTCCAAAATCTAGAGCGCACATTCGGAGCATATCCTCCAAAGCCCTGTTGGTTCTCTACAGAATCGTCCTTACGGTTCGGAATGAAGTGTGATACCTTTGCCAATCGGTCCACGATCACCCAGATGGCGTCGTTTCCATGTTGCGATCTCGGCAATCCATGCACGAAATCCATCGAAATATCATCAAACTTCCATTCCGGAATCGGCAAGGACTTCAAAACCCCACCGGGACGTTGACATTCCGCTTTCACCAACGCGCAAGTGTGACACTTGGCTACGTAAAGGGCAATGTCTTTCTTCATGCCCGGCCACCAAAACAGTTTCTTCATATCCATATACATTTTAGTGCTCCCCGGGTGGATCGAGTACTTGGTATGATAAGCCTCGTACATCAACTCCGCCCGTAGAGTACCAACGTTTGGGATGCACAATATTTCCTGCTTCCACATAAGGTCATCTTCGAAGGAGAAATCAGCGTTTAACCCTTCAACGGTTTCCGCTTTGTAATGTTTCATGCTCTCGTCCAACTCCCATGCTTGTCGAACTCGGTCGGCAAGGTCGTAATGAACTTCCGTCCAGTTCAAGCATGCTGAAGTAGACGTTCTCCTATCGATGCAAACAATCTCCATTTCTTCTAGCTCACGGATTAGACGCTCATCGTGCATCAAAATCCAATTTGCTTGCGTGGGAGCCCGACGACTCAACGTGTCCGCAACTACGTTTCCTTTTCCCGGAGTGTACTTGATATCGAAGGTGTAGTCCCCAAGGAACTCCATCCACCTCCTTTGGCGCATGTTCAATTCCCTTTGATCTAGTAAGTACTTGAGGCTCTTGTGGTCAGTAAAGATATCAATCTTCACGCCTTATAGATAGTGCCTCCAAAGTTTGAGGGCAAAAATCACGGCCGCAAGCTCCAAATCATGGACCGGGTAATTCCTCTCGTGAACCTTCAGTTGTCGGGAGCCGTAGGCAATTACCTTCCCGAACTGCACTAGGACACAACCCAACCCACTTCCTAAGGCGTCGCTATATATTTCATAGCCTTCCGTACCCTGTGGCGAGCATAGGGTGGGCGCCGTGATCAGACGACTCTTTAGCTCTTCAAAAGCTCGTGCGCACTCGGGCGACCAAACGAACTTATGATCCTTCCTAGTCAGTTTTGTGAGAGGAAGTGCGATCCTCGAGAAGTTTTCCACAAAGCGCCTATAATAGCCGGCAAGTCCTAAGAAACTTCGGACTTCCGCTACGTTTTTCAACAAAGGCCACGCTTGGATCGCTTCTATCTTCGACGGATCGACTGCAATTCCTTCGCCACTAACAACATGACCAAGGAATGCCACTGACGGTAGCCAAAACTCGCACTTGGAGAACTTGGCATATAGCTGACTCCTCCTCAAGGTGCTCAGGACTGCGTGCAGATGCCCTACATGCTCCTCTTCCGACTGAGAGTATACCAAAATGTCGTCGA
Source organism: Dactylorhiza incarnata (assembly GCA_033032865.1). NCBI lineage: Eukaryota > Viridiplantae > Streptophyta > Magnoliopsida > Asparagales > Orchidaceae > Dactylorhiza > Dactylorhiza incarnata. Next base: position 2,325,715 of record JAWHQI010000293.1, read on the forward strand.
TGAAGACGATCACAAATTGATCTAAATACTCTCGGAATGTCCTGTTCATCAAGTCCATGAATACCGACGGTGCATTGGATAGACCGAACGGCATTACCGTGAACTCATAGTGCCCAAAGCGGGTACTGAACGCTGTTTTTGGAATGTCACATTCCTTTATCCTAAGTTGCTAGTAGCCGGACCTTAAGTTAAGCTTAGAGTATACCGTCGACCCAACCAGTTGGTCAAATAAGTCGTCGATTCTCGGAATCGGATAACGGTTCTTCTCTGTCAGTTTGATCCGCTACTACTAGGACAACACCAAGGCTGGTCTTAGGCCCCGAATCCTTCAACAAGGTGAAGAATATCTTCGCGCCTTTTCACAGCTTCTCCTATCCGCGCTCACCCGAGATCTATTGGGCAGCATTACCTCTAATCTATCCTTGACTAAGGTAAATGACACTCCGATTCATAACACGAAGTCCTTAGACAGATAAGAGAGCGATGCTCCCGCACCAACAGAGCTTTCGTCGGATAGTCGATAATTAGGACAAGGCCTAATTGCACACAAATTCAAAACATAAAATTTTGTTGTCATCGGATACAATGAAATCTTTATCCGCACACAGGGTAGAAATCATATTAAGAGATGATCATCCATACCTGTGGCAACATCGCATTGTTGAACGACCTTTTGCTGGCCATAAGAGTAGACTCTCGGCTGGGTTAAAGAATATTGGGGAGTCGAAGACTCCACCGCCTTTCCTTTCTCTATAGCAGCTGAACCCATCGCACGAGCATAGTCCACTTCTCCGCTTTTTGCCTTTGGAGGACCACTTCGACACACCGCGGCTTTGTGCCCCACCTTCCCGCAGGTGAAACACGTAATAGGTCCCCGCACGGTCGTGGCTCCCAAAAATATTAGAAGGAGCTGGTTCCGCGAACCTAGACTTCCTCTTGTTTCTTCTGAACTCCGACTTGGATTGAGAGGTCGGCGCATGTAACTCATTGAAGTCATTCGCGCGTGGCATACTCTTCATTTCTATTTCTAGAGATTTTGCTGCTTTCACTAAGACGTTGAAGCCAAGTAACATTGGACCCACAAGCATTTGTCTTAGGTCATCTCGCAGGCCATTGTAGAACTTGTTGACCTTGGTCTCCTCATCTTCCCACATAGACCTCTCATAACGACCCAGACTGAAGAACTCATTCAGGTACTCATCCACTGAGTGTGCTCCCTGCTCCAGGTGCAAGCACTGGTTCTGTAGTGCCAAATGCCCTGATAAGAGCATGTACCTTAGAAGGAATGACTCATGGAAGTTTTCCCAAGAGATTTCGGTAAGTTGTCTCCCACCAAACTTGTGCACCAACTCCTCTTCCCACCAAAGTCTTGCTCCTCTTATAAGTAGGAAGGTGGCCAAGGCTACCAACATATCCTTAATTATAAGTATTGACGTTAAAGTCTTCTTTATTTCTGACAACCACTCAGCAGCTCTCACAGGAGATTCGGTCCCCGCGAAGGATGGAGGGTTGAGGCTCAGAAAGTACTTTAACAGTTGATAGCGCAAATGCGGTTCCGCTTCTGGCTCACTTGCCCTTGTCGGAACCGGGGCCACAAAAGGACTGGGAGGCTGTACCAGCTTTCCTATCCATGCATTTTGTGCAGCCAAGACCGCTTCTGTGACCACTCTGATCATCTCAGCCGAAGGAGCGGTCGCTGGCACTTCAGCCGACCCACTACATTCAGCGGTGTTGCGGGGTCGAGACTGCCCCGCACCACTTCCTGTCACCTATAATCATGCAAGGCACGATTTAGTGACTCAAAACATATCAAACATCAATCATGGAACGCTCAGGTTCCGAAAACAAGTATGTTTTTTTTTTCATTCCTAAGTGGACATTCTTATTAGTTTTTGTCGTTTTAGGTGAATGCACAACCCGTGCGCACCACCCCTTAAAAGGAATTCATCCCGAATTCGCTAAACCACGGATCGACGCCTTAAGTCCGATACCAAATTGTAACACCCTGCCAGTACGAAAAGTATAACAGCAGGTCCGGCCGGGACCCCACGCCATACAAACCACACTAGCTAGGAGTTAAAAGGTGATAACCAGAAAAGTAACAACTAAACGAGAGTACAAACGTAAGCGGAAGCATTAATTAAACCATTCAAATAGACATGTCCACTATTATAGGAATGAACCCAGAATAAAGAGTTACGGCCTTAAGGCCTTACATTTACCCAAATGCACAAAACTCCCTAAAGCATACATCGGCACGCAGGCCGGCAATACATGAAAAACAGGAAAAGAGGCTGGCCTTCGAGGGCCAACACCCGCTATTTCCCGCTAGGCTCACCTGTACCTGCATAAGAACATTCCACCAAGCGGTGGCAAACAAAGTAACGGTCAGCACAGCTGACCAAATTATAACGACCCCACCCCTTACCCGGGGTGGCGGAGCTTCTACCCTGCAAGCAAGCCATACTAGCACAAGTACTAATATAAAGAAAGTGCAACTACACGAGGTGAGGTTTCAAGCACAATCAATCTTCTAGGTTGAGCATCAAAAGAAGGGCACCTAGGTATGCACATGATGTTGGTTGGGTTCACCCGAAGGTTCCCCACAACCGCCTAAGCAACCGCATGAGGCTAAACATGACATCAATCTATCACAGACGTGGGTACAATAACCGCACGCTCCATTCTCACAAGGCATGGATCAAAGGTACTTCTTCCCGAGCACCAACACCATCATGAGTCCGGAAACTTGAGATGGGAAAAGAGCTTATGGCCCGTCTAGGTAAACACCTTCCGCGACCTCTCCCACGATCACACGGCTTTACGAGAGACAACTATCCCTTTACCGATACTGCATGGGAACGGGTTCAGTTCAGTCAATTCCCGAGCTCTCATCGTCGAGTTCACACATACGATGCGGGTATGACATCACCTCGGCCCGTAAGGGTTTAGCACTTGCTAGTGCTACACAAAACATAAGTTACAACACCCAAGCCTTCACGAGGACATAGGCTTTACACGTAACCGAAAAGGAGATACAACTCGCTCCGCATCAATTTTGTGGTGAAGGTTTGCCTTCATCCAACTCTCAAAGCATGGGGCTTTCGTTAGGATCTTCGCAAGACACCTACGCTTAATTCCCGCAATACTATAGAAGGTTTCACGGAGTCATTCTCCGGCACGCATTCTAGGCCTAACCTAAATGCAACGTCGCAAATCAAGCATCACCGATTCGGGCTCACGGCCACGAATAGGCTTCACACAAAATGCCTAAATCTGCACGACTACCGGATTTTCTACATGCAATAATGCCGGGGACGAACACAATCTACCCGGAGTTCCGAAGAACGTGAGGAAATCCTACACTTCACCCATTTCGTGAAAGAGACACCTCATGCAAGCATAGAAAGAGGAATGAATGGACAAATACAAGTCCAAAGTTCGGGAGGAAGAATCGTTACCCTAGGCGCTTTCTTTTTCGCCATGGATCCGAGATTTTATACGGAGAGAAACGACCGCACCGGGCTGCACTCTCCAAATCTGGAAATGGCTCGCGAAACGGAGCTCCGGAGCTCCGTCAATGGCGGGATCTTCCTTCTTCTTCCTTGCCTCCTTCTTCTTCCTCTAGCCTAGGAGAGAGAAACACCTCAAAATAATGAGGATTAATCTCCTCTCATAAGCCCTAATAGCCTCCAGCATCTAATCCTAGCCATCGGATCAGATCTCAAAAGATTTGGACGGCCCGATCTTCTTCTCCGCTCAAAATCGCGGAACAGAATAAACAGGGCGCACGATCACAGGCGCACGGTCAGTGGTCGTGCGCGACGAGGGAAAAGGTCGTGCGCACTATCCGGGACAGAACTCTGAATTCCTGTGAATAAGCGCACGATCGATGGCGCACGATCACTGGTCGTGCGCGAAGAGGGAAATGGTCGTGCGCACTGTCCGAGACAGAACTCGATTCTCTTCTGAATTAACGCACGATCGCTGGCGCACGATCACTGGTCGTGCGTGATGAGGCCACTGATCGTGCGCTAAGAGCAGACAGGGAAATTTCAGCCTGTTCCAAACGCAGCACTACCACTCCACCTACTTCGCGGAACTACCAGTTTTGGGGTGTTACACTCTCAAAGGAAAAGAGTATTGCCTTAAAGGCTACTGCAAGTGAAACCTCTACAAGTGATGAGGGGCTGATCAGTCTACTGGACAGAAGGTTCAAGAAGTGGATCAAAACAGAAGGATCCAGAAGGAGAGACTCAAAAACCAGGTATGACAAAACTCCCACTAAAGAGATTATATGTTACTCTTGCAGGAAACCTGGACACATTGCACCTGAATGTCCTAAAGAGATCAGTAATAAGAAAGATCTGAAAAGAACAGATCTAAAGAAGAAGAAGAAAGAGAAAGGATTCATTGCTCAATCATGGAGTGATTCAGAATCTGAAGGAAGTGCCTCATCTGAAAATGATCAAGAAGAGGCTAAGCAAGAGGAAACCTGTTTGATGGCTACTGAGAAGCCTAAAGATAAATCTCTGGTAAATATATTTGATGATATAGATTTCTCTTCTACTGATTTCAAAAACAGTTTCAAAGAATTTGTTTAGATCAAGTCAAATTTGAGAAAGAAATAAAAGAACTAAGAAATGAATTGAACAATCTCAAACAAATGAATACACAATATAAAAACTATGAGCTCAGTCTAGAACTCTCTAGATCAGAGGAGCAACTAGATAAAATCAATACTGAAAATCAAACACTGAGAAATGAGCTAGCAAAGGCAAAAGCCTTTGAAGATTCTCTAAATGACACAAGTCAAAAGCTTAAGAATATCTCTGAAAATCTCACTGAATAGATTTAGTCAACTAGAGTTTAATACTGATTTAGAACCCAGACCTCAATCATCCAGCAAATCTGTCTGGAGACATCCTATCCACTTCACTAGGAAGAATCATCTGATAGGAGAAAAATCACAAGAAAATCCAGAAACAACTACTGTTTTTAATAAAAATAATTTCACTATATATGAAGGAATCCTAGGTAAATATCCTTAGAAAAGAAATAAATCTGCGTCGAGTTATTATCAACGTGCGTTGAGTTCTACTCAACGCAACTTAAATAATGCATCGATTTCTAATCAACGCATACACTGAAGTGCGTCGACTTCCAACCGACGCAACTTCTCCTATGCTTCGACTAAAAGTGAACACAGAATGAAGGAAGCGTCGACTTCTACTCGACGCAACTATGAACATACGTCGAATTCCTATCGACGCAACCAATCTGACCTGAATCTCTCCTTCTCCAAAAAGTCTTCTCAATCCATTTCCTTTTATTCTAAATGCTATTTCTGCAATATTACCAAAGACTGTTGGTATGATAAGCCAACACTCCTAAAGAAGAAAGGGTACTCTGAAAGACCCACTTATTCTTTTATTGAACCTTTCACTGTTGGGAGGAAGGGACCCCAGCTTAGGAGGGTCCAAACTAATGTTTAAATTTTATGTGCAGATGTATCACATCTTCAGGCTGGTGTGGTACTTGGACAGTGGATGCTCCATGCACATGACAGGGTACAAAAATCTATTAACCAACTTTGAGGATAGACATGGACCACCAGTGACTTTTGGAGACTCTAGCTGTGGGCAAACCAGGGGCTTTGGAGATTTCAAAGAAGGGAAAGTAACCTTCAAAAATATGGCAGTAGTCAAAGGACTAAAGCACAATCTGATAAGTATAAGTCAGATATGTGACAGTGGTAAGTATGAGGTAAAATTTACCAAACTATTTTGCCATGTTATTGATGTCATGACTGGTGCCATTGTACTCAATGGAATTAGAAAAAGGAAAGTATATATAATAGACTTTAGCTCCACACACACAGAGATTTGTTTGTTCAACAACATTATTGATAAAAGTGAATTATGGCATAGGAGGTTGGGTCATTTAAACTATAAAACCATTAGTGAATTAGCAAAGAATAACCTAGTCAGAGGCCTACCAAAGGGAAGGTACTCCAAGGATTCTCCATGTAGACCTTGCCAACTAGGAAAACAGACCAAATCATCCTTCAAATCAATTGGTAAGGATGACTCCCCTAGGATTCTCTACTTACTGCACATGGATCTCTTTGGTCCCATATCCACTCAGAGCTTAGGTGGAAAAGTCTTATACCCTAGTCATTGTGGATGACTATTCTAGATATAGCTGGGTATTCTTTCTAAGGGCTAAGTCCGAAACCCACAAGATTCTCTCAAGATTCATAAGACAGATTCAATCTGAATTCAACACTCATGTTTCCATTATCAGAAGTGATCATGAGACTGAATTTGAAAATCAGTTAATCTGTAGTTTCTGTGAGGATGAAGGTATCAAACAAAGCTTCTCAGCACCTAGAACTCCTCAACAAAATGGAGTTGCTGAAAGAAAGAATAGAACCTTAATTGAATCAGGAAGGACTTTGCTTGCAGAATCAGGATTACTAAAAACCTTCTGGGCTGAAGCAGTCAACACTATAAACTATGTCCTAAATAGAAGTCTCATACACAAAATTAAGTTAAAAACTCCATGTGAGCTTCTGAAGGGAAAAACACCCATTGTTAGATACTTTAAGATTTTTGATGTACTTGCTTTATACTAAACAATGGAAAAGATCATCTTGCCAAGTTTGACAAGAAGTCTGATGATGGGATATTTCTGGGGTACTCATCATCTAGTAAAGCTTATAGGTGCTATAACAGGAGAACTCTCAGAATTGAAGAATTCATGCATATTATATTTGATGAAACTAACATGCTTTTTAAGGGGGAGGAAACTTCCACCAGTCCTTTTCCACAGGAAAACAGCTGCATAGATACTCAGCTTGAACAACTGACTCTAGAGAACACAGACTCTGGGAAAGAAAACCAGCTATAGGAACCAAGTGAAGAGTCTGAACAGGAACATGAAGAAGATTCAGAAAAGAGCAACCAAAACCAACTCCCACAAGAGAACATGGTTCAAGAAGAACAGATGGACAATGATCCTATTATTAATGAGGAAGAAGAGCCTCTGACAAATCCAAGTAGGACAGGAATCAATATGAAAAATCATCCACAATCCCAAGTAATTGGAGACCCCGATACTGGAGTAAGAACAAGACACCAAGTCTCCAGTGGGATGATTCTCCAATGCTTCTTATCACAAGTTGAACCAAAGAAGTTTGAAGAAGCAAATTGTGATCCTCACTGGATTATAGTTATGCAAGAAGAACTAAGCCAATTTGAGAGAAACAAAGTATGGAACTTAGTTGAGAGACCAAGAAACTACCCAGTTATTGGTACAAAGTGGGTATACAGAAACAAACTAGATTCCACTGGAGTAATTATAAGGAACAAGGCAAGACTTGTAGCACAAGGATACAGACAAGAAGAAGGAATAGACTACAACCAAACCTTTGCTCCAGTAGCCAGATTGGAAGCAATCAGACTTTTTCTTGCCTATGCAGCTTTCATGAAGATGAAAGTCTACCAGATGGATGTCAAGACTGCTTTTCTGAATGGTGACCTTCAAGAAGAGGTGTATGTAGAGCAACCACCAGGTTTTATCAATCCCTCCTCTCCTAACTTTGTTTATAGACTAAACAAAGCACTTTATGGTCTTAAGCAAGCACCTAGAGCTTGGTATGAAACTCTCTCTAACTTCCTTTTAGAAAACTCTTTTGAAAGAGGAAAAGTTGATAAAACACTTTTTACTAGAACCCACAAGAATCAACTCCTTCTTGTTCAAATCTATGTAGATGACATCATCTTTGGCTCAACTCATCCCAAACTCTGTAAAAGATTTGCTAATCTAATGCAATCTAAATTTGAAATGAGTAGTATGGGAGAACTCTCTTATTTCTTAGGGCTACAAGTAAAACAAAGCAGTGAGAGGATCTTTATCTCACAATCTAAATACACTAAAGAATTAATCAAAAAGTTTGGTATGGAATCAGCATCTACCATGAAAACACCTATGGCAACTAATGCCATTATAGACAAGGATGATAAAGGAAAATCAGTAGATCAAAAGACCTATAGGGCAATCATAGGATCCCTTCTCTATCTAACATCTGGCAGACCTGACATTATGTTTGCCACCTGCATATGTGCTAGATTTCAGGTTGATCCAAAATAATCCCATCTCTCCTCTGTAAAAAGGATTCTTAGATACCTAAAAGGAACACCTGAACTAGGTCTATGATACTCAGCAGAAACCAACTTTGAATTAACAGGTTTCTCAGATGCAGAATATGCTGGATGTAGGGTTGATAGAAAGAGCACATCTGGTACTTGCCAATTCCTAGGTGACAGACTAATATCATGGTTCAGTAAGAAACAAACTTCAGTCTCAACCTCAACAACTGAAGCTGAATATATAGCTGCTGGGAGCCGTTGTTCACAAATCCTATGGATGCAAAATCAGCTTCTTGATTATAAATTGGAAGTCAATAACTCTAAGATCTATTGTGATAGTTCTAGTGCTATATCCATTGAATCCAACCCAGTCCTTCATAGTAGAACCAAACATATAGAGATCAGACATCACTTTCTTAGAGACAATCTAGAAAAAGGCAAGATAACCTTAGAATATATTCCTACAGACAGTCAAAGAGCAGACATTTTTACCAAACCCTTGGATGAAACTAAGCATACTTACTTCATAAACACCTTAGGAATGCTTGATGGAAGCTTGTAAACACCATTGTTGGGCAAATCTAAAAGAGGTCAGAAAAACTAAGAGAGCACTTGAAAATACGTCGATTACCTATCGACGCACCGTCGACGGGACACTAGGCTAACAAAATTCCACGAAGCATCGACTACATATCTACGCATGCGTCGACATCAATTACCAATGTCATAGGTACTTCAACACATCGACCGGATCATAGTATGCGTCGACATCAATTCGACGTAACGTCGACTTCATGATAAAACTGGAAACAAATCTTTCCTTCTTCTTTTGACGATTGGATTACCTAATATACCTCGATTTCTATTTCCTTTTCGACGTTTCACCTTCTTTAAATAATACCTCTTATTCCATAACTCATACTCTCCCAAACCGCCAGAAACTTCGTCTTCTACCTTTCTCTCTACATCAATGGCGCCAACTCCTGCTCAATCTGCCATCATCAAAGCGATAAATGATGCCCTGGAAAAACTTGTGAATGAATTTCAGTCACGACTGATCAATTTCTCCAACGAGTGTGCCTCCATGCTAACCACTTGTGAAGCCAAACTGGCCGACATCTCTGCATCTCTTCCTGAGCTTCATGTTCTTCTTCAAGAACAAAATCTGTCGCCAAAAGGGTTTACATCCTTTCTGCAGGATATAAACCAGGGGAGAGTTGCTCCAGAAACCCCTCCAATAAGGTTCTCTATTACTCTTAAGCTCAGGGTTAATTCTTCTCCAATCTCTAAATATTAAACCAACTCCATTTCTTACTATAGGCTCAAATCTTCTCCACTCACTCTGATTACACCTTCAACAACCCCTTTGGTGAATCCTCATCCTACCATACAGAAGGAGACCATGTTGTGGATTCGGCATTCAAAGCAGATGCCCCATATATTCAGGGGGAGATTGCTGTAGTAAAAGATACAGAAGTCCAGGGGGAGGAAGAAGCAGCGACTTCTGATGATTGGAAAGGGCAAGTTTGGATTGATGCACCCCTTTGTGTGGAAGAATATCCATATCACTCTACTGGCTTCTCTGCCAGTTACATCAAACTTAGGACACCCCTACTTGAGGATGTTCCTCCAGAAGAAATTGAAGGAGAAAAACACTCTTCAGCAGAAACTACCCTACCTAAGGACATTCTGCCTCCTGTTGCAGAACAAACTCCTCCTCCTACAAAAGTTTCTTCTCCACTTCAACCCCCTTCTCTACCTTCATCTCCACCTCAACCTCTACCTCCACTTCAACTTCCTTCTCTACCTCCACTACTACCTTTACCTCCACCACCAACAAAACATACTTCTACTAAGCAGTTTAAAGCACCTACTCAAATCCTACCTAGGCAAAGTCCAAGAGGACAAATGAAAAGAAAAAGAGAAGTCATCCCTCACTGGCAAAAATATTCCAAAGAAGAAAGAAAAGAATATGCAAGGGAAAGGAAATACAGAAAAGATTGTGAGGAGATAAAGAGGTTTGAAAAGATTCCTAATATCACTCCTGACAGTCCTGTAAAGGAGTACAATGACCCTGAAATGGAAAAGAGGAATGATGAAATGAGAGAAAGAAACCTGTATGAATTTGAAGCAGCTATGAAAGAAACAGTGGATAAGAGGAATACTTGGATAGAAAAGATCAAGAAGGGAATGACCAAAGAACAGATTCTTGCTGAATCATCCATCAAAATTTCAAAGAAATTGTTTGATGTTGAAGCATATCAAAAGAAAAATCCTCAGGCAGGGCTTATCCTAGACAAAGGACAAAAACACAAGAGGGGTGTAGGGTGTTTAGAAGATGTCTACATTCCCTATAAGAAGCCCGAAAAACCAAAAGGATTAGACAAATGGCATGATTCAACTTGGAAAGGGAAAGAAAAGATGTTTGAGATCCCTAAGAAACAGGAACCAGAAAAGAAAAGAAAATATAGGCCCAAGGTTGACAACAAGGGACCATCTGAGCCCAAACCTACACAAAAGAAAAAGGAACCTCAAAGCATTACAATAGAAATGATTGATGAAAAGGCAGCAATTATCATTAGCAAGGGTTATTCCATAAATGACACCCTCCCTGATGTTGAAAAGATCCTGACAAAACTTCACACAATTATCAGAAATGTTCAGGAGCATCCTGATAGAGCCAGGCCCTACATTTTTGAAGCTATTGAACAATTATCTAAGAAACTTTACTCTGCCTTTGTTAATTTCATGTATAACAAGAAGTTCTTAGTTTAAATCTTGTGAAAGATACTTACTTGCTTATATGATTTCTCTTCGTATTTCTCTTCTGATGAATGCTTGACAAACTTTCTTAATATATCAAAGTATTTTTTAGACAGAAGACAAAAACTCTCTCTGAATTGGGTTAAGACAAATAGGGGGAGATTGTTGGGGAAATGATTTATCTTAACCCCTAGAAATGAGTAGAAAATGAGTTCTCAGAGTGAAAATTTAGTTTAAGTAAAATATGCGTCAAATAGTAATCGACGCAACGTCGAAGTGTAGTCGACGTACCTCTCAAAATGAGTCGAAGTAACTCTAAATAGAATTCGACGTAACCAAAGTCGACGTAACTCTGATTTCTAGTCGATGCACCCAGTAAAGTCGACGCACCTCAGTCGACGCACCTTCTATATTCTCTTCTCGACGTCTAGCCCGGCTGAAATTGACGCTTACGTCGAATAGTAATCGACGCATGTCGATTTCTATGTCAGATTCAAAAACACGCCAGATCTCTTTCCTTCTTTCTGTAGATCTGAATTTTATGGAATTATATTATTCTCTTTTAGCCGTTCTGAATCAGTCTTTCCTTCTAAATGATTCTTGGCTAAATTGACTAAGAGTATTATGGACATTATTTGAAAACAGAATGATTTCTTTCCTTCTACAGATATAATGTGATGGAAACTTTTTCACTTACTATTTCTCTGACTGCTAATTGATTAATCTCCTATAGCAATATTTTGGAATAAACAGAGCTATAAATACACAAGGAGGTCGGCAAAGAAAAAGATGAAGTGATCCACTCCATCTATTGAGAAAGAGGAAAAGCTCCCAAGAGAAAAGTGAGAAAGTTGAGAAAAGTAAAAGAGTGATGCAGCAAAGAAAAAGCCTTCTTCTTCTCCTCCTTCTGAAGTCATACTGCTGCAATTTCTGAAAGCTCTCACTGAAAGAGAGAAAGGCTTACAATCTCCTTCTCACAATAGAAGAGAGATTACATTCACTATACTTGTGCTTCTAATCTTCTTGCTAGGAAGAAGATTCTTTCTTGCATTAATTGTTTTTCCTTCTACTTCTTCTTCTTATTCTTATTTCATTTTCAAACAGTGTAAAAGAGTTTTAAGAATCTGTCTTCAAAAAATTCAGTTGTACTGGTTCTAAGAGTCTCCTTATCAAAAGACTCAGGTTGGTTCTAAGAGTCTCCTTATCAAAAGACTCAGACTGGTTCTAAGAGTCTCCTTATCAAAAGACTCAGTACAAGATAGTGAATTCCTACCAAGGGGGTAGAAGAGTGGACTACCCAAAGTTTGGGGAACCACTATATTTCTTTGTGTTGTGCTGTGATTTTCTTTTTGCTATTCCTTTCTTTATTTGCTTAATTCTTGTTGGTGTGTGGGAAGCTTAAATCTGTGAATACTACATATATATATATATATATATTTGTTAACTTTGCATAAAATATTTTTAAATCTCTATTCACCCCCCCCCCCCCCCCCCTCTAGAGAATTCTAGTGAGGTTAACTGTGCACTTTCACTAGGTCTCGAAGTTCTTCCACCAGATCCAAGGACAACCTTTGACCTTCCTCGTTGCTTGTTGATGAGTCCTCATCATATACACTTTTATGGACTCATCTGGGCCGTTTAGTTAGTCATTTCACTGCACTTTAGCCCTGTTTTAGTTTATATTTGATATTCTATGCTAGGTGCACTTTTAGGCCTATTTTGGTGTGATTTCATTTCTATCTTCATTAGTAGTTTTCATGTGCGGTTAAGTGTCACTTTCAGTGGCTAGATTAGTGTTGTACGCTGGAACAGTAGTCGTGCAGGTGTTCCCGGTGCAATTCTGCACAGGAACACTGCGCACGATCACTGGTTCTACTGCGCACGACCACTGGTCGTGCGCCACTGATCGTGCGCACTTAATGCCTTTTTCATGAGTTCTGTTTGGAGCAGTGCGCACGACCATCGATGCTAGTGCGCACGACCATCGGTCGTGCGCCACTGCTCGTGCGCACTTATCATTAAAATTCTGAGTTTTGTTTGCTGTATTGCGCACGACCACCGACGATAGTGCGCACGACCACCGGTCGTGCGCCACTGGTCGTGCGAACATTTTATTTTATAATTTCTGTCTTTGCAGGTTCCGTCCAGGCAGAGCGCACGATCACAGGATTCTAGTGCGCACGACCACTGGTCGTGCGCCACTGACCGTGCGCACTGTTTAATTCCAGCGCCTATAAAATCCGCTGCTCGCGATTTAGGTCGGATCGCTCGCCCGACTCCGCCGTTTTCTGCTCCCGTCCGCCTGGTTTCGCTCCTCCATCGCCGCCCACCTTAGGGAGGATCTCCGGGCAAGCTTTCAACGCCAAATCTTCGCCGGAGTTTCCTCTCGGCCTCCTCCTTCATCCAAGAGCTCCAAAGGAAGACCTAGCCGCTATCTCCATCGAGCAAGAGGAAGTTTGCAACCTCTACCGGATCGTGACACGAAGAAGACGGGTCCATTGGAGAGTCGTGACAGCTCTCTCTACCCCGGACGTAGTTGTGGACCGAGCTTGGACGCGGATTGACAACCCGGCGATTCCAACCGTGAATCTTCAACGAGCCTTCGGATTCGGTCGATTTCTTGCCTTGTTCTCCTTTTATTGATTGTTGTAATAGCTAGATCTATGTATGTTGATGAAGTTGCACTTGAACTAGTTTGTATTTCCATATATTTCTTGTATTTGTGAAATGCTTGTTATTTGAGTTGCTTGAGGAGCGCCACCATCCATTTTCCATCCCACCACCGTGTCCGGTGCCGCACTAGCAATTGCTAGTGGCGTGCCTGTCGAAGAGGTGCTTGCGACCCTCATTCCGCTAGCCCACTCGCCCATCCGCTTACCGAAGCGTGGCATCGCGGCCCGTATTCCATTCGCCTAACGAAGCAGCGCGCTCAAGGCCTGCATAGTTCGATTCCGTTAGCCTACTCGTCCATCCGCCCTTGCGACGCAGCGCGCTCAAGGCCTGCCTAGTATCCATTCCGCCAAGCGAAGCATTGCATAGCGGCATTGCATAGGAGTAGTTGTAGTGTTTTCTTTTATTTTCCAAAAGCCAACCCAACTCTCCCGCAATCCATTCGACCTAAAGGACTTCGATCTCAAGTCCTTCCTCGACATTTAACTCCACCTTACTGTGTTCCTCAAGAGACCGACACTCGGGGATTTATTCCCAAAATTTATTACTTGCGCGACCGGTGCACTTGCCGAATCATCGCATCAAGTTTTTGGCGCCGTTGCCGGGGAGCACAGTCGTGTGAGTTTTCTGGAGAGGGAGAATTTGAGAAAAAAGCCCTTCCATTTGTAAATTGCATCTTTTATTTTATTTCTGTTCTCTTTATTCCTTCTTCTTGTTTTATATCAGGTTGCTTTAGTAATTTCTATTTGGTTTAGTATTTGCACAATAGCATTTTTATTTTGAATCGTTTTATCTTCGCACTATGTGGGCACATCTCAATTTCCGTTGCCGTTGGTGTGGAGCTACCTCCCACTCTAGTGATGAATGCCCTACGGAGAATAGTAGGCATAATTTTTATAGCCCAGCATATGGAGCACCGACTTCGTCTGGTACTCCATATGGTGCGCGTAAGTCTTATGGCTACTCTGCTGAGCCTTTACCGTCATACTTCTTTTCGGCTTCAGCCCCCGCTGTGCCAAAGAAGCCCGCAAGGCAGTGCCAGTTTTGTCGGAGCACTGATCACGCCCTGAAGGATTGTGCTGCTTTTCGTCGCCAATTGGATGAGGATGACGAGCCGGATATCCGGATCGTCCCGAATCCTAACTCTGGCGGCACACCTTCAGCATCCGGTTTTGTGTCCTTGCCACCTTCACATATTGAAGGGTATGGCGTTGACACAGTCACCGGATGTGCGGCTGATCTATGCACCGACATTGCTGAGCCTATTCTCCATGTACATCCACCACCCCTAGTGGATTCGATTCTTTGTGAGGAATCGGTGCTCGACTTTTATCCGAGCACTACTCCTCCCCCTATTGTGCATACTATACTCGTCTCCGACGACATTGTTGAGGATGTGTCGCAGGATGAGGCTGGCGATCTATGTGTTGTGCCTATTCCTATGAAGGAGGACAACCTTCTAGGTGACGAGGAGTTTTCCTCAACACCGGTGGAGGAAGTCCAAATCTTGGGCAGGGCCACTGTCGATCCCGCTGAATCTTGTAGCATTGATGACAATGCAAACATTATTTTACTTCCCCAACCTAATGGGAGTGAGACCGGGACCACTCCCCGGATTTTTGATTATTTATGTTCTTCATCTTGTTTATTTCTCGATCCCCCCTCTTCACCCGAGCCTGTGCAGGTTGAATCTTCACAGGTACTTCAGGAGGACTTGGAGCTTTTTGCTCAAGTCAATGATGAGAGTATCCTCTCATGTGAGGAGGTTTATTCCCCCTCCGTTGAGGAAGCTCCACTCATTGCCTTTTCCTCCTGCTGCCCCCCTGTTGACGATACCTTGCTAGGCAAGGAGGTGTTTTGTGAGATGAGTGAGGACCAGGCCTCCTCCTCTTCTTACTTTCTTTTCCCTCTACCTGTGTCAAGCAGGTATTATCTATATTTAGGTAGAGGGGTGACTGCTCTGTCTCCGTATCGGTACCCGCTACCGATGCGCATATTAGAACAGTTACCTGTGCACTTTTCTTTTCATAGGCCTATAAGCTAGAACTGTACAAAATCTGAATAAGTCGTGCTGGGATGACAATAACCCCAGTAGTTATCTTACTTTTCATGCATTTTATTTTAATCCATCCTGTTTAGTTAGCTATAGTTTATTGTAGTTTATCTTTTTCTGTTTCTTTTGTTTTTGCGGAGCTGATCCCTGCAGGTATCTTTTCTGGATGGCGGATGCTGCAGCTTAGTCTGGGTTTAAACGCCAATCTTCTGGTATGCTCACTTGCTGAGCATTGGGTACTCTCTTCCCCTAGCCCTATGCTGATTTTCATGTCATATGATTTGTGGATTGTTTAGTTTAAGTCTGGGGGAGAGTAGTTTTGTTTACCCGCTCACGCACACTATTGCACTGCATGCTAGAAGATTCCATTTAAAATGTTTTGTTTATTTTCATTGCACACCACATCACCCACTTGAGCGCGTACTCATCTGTTTGCCTGCTCTGTTGTGAATTTAATTCTTCTGCTTATTTGGGAAAGTCTAGGTGATGACTTAGGATTATGTAGCAAAGTAAAATGTTGACTCTAGCAGTGCTCCTAGTCGAGTGCTCGGTTGCATAGAAATTTGTGTAGATTAGATTTCTCTTTATACTTATGGTTTTATATTTTTTTCTATTCGTGTAAATGTTGTTTACTCTACTCAAATGGTGAATCTGGTGTGAATCAAACGGTAGCGTAGGGATGTGTGTAAACGATCGCTAGATTCGTATTGCTTGAGTTGGGAGAAAGGAGAATCTTTCTCGGTGGCTAGAACTTGCCCCAAGCGATTCTTGAAGCATGGGTATACGGTTAGTCAATTGCGTGAATGTGATATAGGCCATCATCTTGGCCCGGTTGAGCCTTTGTGCCATTCCTATCATCATTTCCTCGCTAGCCCAATTGTGCCTACCCCATTCTTTTGGTTCAGCCCCACTATTGTTCACCAAAGCCTAAACTCCAATCCTAGTCGCACACCCAAAAAGCAAGCATTTTGTTTCAATTTCAAATTGGTGGTGTTGATTGTGGTAGTACATTGTGAAAATGTGGTTGTGCATCTTTGAAAAGTTGCTGAAATTGTTAAAGAAAGATAAAGAAAAGAAGAAAAAGATTTGAAAAGAAAAAAAAAAGAATGAAAAGTTTAATTGAAAAAAATCTGTTTGAGATTTATATTTGGGAGTAGGCGGTGCACACACCCATGCGTCTAAGTCTAAGTCTGGGGGTGTGGTGCATCCGCGTGTTTTGTGGCCACTTGGATAATGTTATGCATTTGCTCATTTGGGTTTAGTATTTGAACCATCGTCTTTATCATTGTATACCTCACCTAAACCCAAGCCCCATTTAAAACCTAAAGTCCTATTGATTCACGCATTTGAGTCAAACCAGTGCCGTGGAGAGAATGTGACCGGGCAAGCCTATGGTCACCGACACTGATGGATTTCAGTGGAGTTTTTCCCGCATCCCGATCTTGGGCAATGCTCGTCTCAGCGTTTAGCTTACTTTCTCCGTATGCATGACCGAACGATTCACCGCTGTTCACCATTTTGAGTAGTTGTAATATGCTTTTACTCTTTTAGAAATATATAAACTGTTTATATAATCAGAAATCTTCTCTACTATTCTTCTTATGCACGTGAGCATGCGACTTCGCATGGTACTCTGTATTGTAGTTTTAAGCCATCTACTGTTCTTTCCTAGTTCGCTTAGAATTTGTTTGCTCGGGACGCGCAAACAGTTAAGTCTGGGGGTGTGATGAGTCCTCATCATATACACTTTTATGGACTCATCTGGGCCATTTAGTTAGTCATTTCACTGCACTTTAGCCCTGTTTTAGTTTATATTTGATATTCTATGCTAGGTGCACTTTTAGGCCTATTTTGGTGTGATTTCATTTCTATCTTCATTAGTAGTTTTCATGTGCGGTTAAGTGTCACTTTCAGTGGCTAGATTAGTGTTGTACGCTGGAACAGTAGTCGTGCAGGTGTTCCCGGTGCAATTCTGCACAGGAACACTGCGCACGATCACTGGTTCTACTGCGCACGACCACTGGTCGTGCGCCACTGATCGTGCGCACTTAATGCCTTTTTCATGAGTTCTGTTTGGAGCAGTGCGCACGACCATCGATGCTAGTGCGCACGACCACCGGTCGTGCGCCACTGCTCGTGCGCACTTATCATTAAAATTCTGAGTTCTGTTTGCTGTATTGCGCACGACCACCGACGATAGTGCGCACGACCACCGGTCGTGCGCCACTGGTCGTGCGAACATTTTATTTTATAATTTCTGTCTTTGCAGGTTCCATCCAGGCAGAGCGCACGATCACAGGATTCTAGTGCGCACGACCACTGGTCGTGCGCCACTGACCGTGCGCACTGTTTAATTCCAGCGCCTATAAAATCCGCTGCTCGCGATTTAGGTCGGATCGCTCGCCCGACTCCGCCGTTTTCTGCTCCCGTCCGCCTGGTTTCGCTCCTCCATCGCCGCCCACCTTAGGGAGGATCTCCGGGCAAGCTTTCAACGCCAAATCTTCGCCGGAGTTTCCTCTCGGCCTCCTCCTTCATCCAAGAGCTCCAAAGGAAGACCTAGCTGCTATCTCCATCGAGCAAGAGGAAGTTTGCAACCTCTACCGGATCGTGACACGAAGAAGACGGGTCCATTGGAGAGTCGTGACAGCTCTCTCTACCCCGGACATAGTTGTGGACCGAGCTTGGACGCGGATTGACAACCCGGCGATTCCAACCGTGAATCTTCAACGAGCCTTCGGATTCGGTCGATTTCTTGCCTTGTTCTCCTTTTATTGATTGTTGTAATAGCTAGATCTATGTATGTTGATGAAGTTGCACTTGAACTAGTTTGTATTTCCATATATTTCTTGTATTTGTGAAATGCTTGTTATTTGAGTTGCTTGAGGAGCGCCACCATCCATTTTCCATCCCACCACCGTGTCCGGTGCCGCACTAGCAATTGCTAGTGGCGTGCCTGTCGAAGAGGTGCTTGCGACCCTCATTCCGCTAGCCCACTCGCCCATCCGCTTACCGAAGCGTGGCATCGCGGCCCGTATTCCATTCGCCTAACGAAGCAGCGCGCTCAAGGCCTGCATAGTTCGATTCCGTTAGCCTACTCGTCCATCCGCCCTTGCGACGCAGCGCGCTCAAGGCCTGCCTAGTATCCATTCCGCCAAGCGAAGCATTGCATAGCGGCATTGCATAGGAGTAGTTGTAGTGTTTTCTTTTATTTTCCAAAAGCCAACCCAACTCTCCCGCAATCCATTCGACCTAAAGGACTTCGATCTCAAGTCCTTCCTCGACATTTAACTCCACCTTACTGTGTTCCTCAAGAGACCGACACTCGGGGATTTATTCCCAAAATTTATTACTTGCGCGACCGGTGCACTTGCCGAATCATCGCATCACTTGTCCTCCACTCTTCATCTCCTTCCCCTGCGGCGGCCACCCTAGGTGACTTGACTTTGAACTCAACTGGGAGGACATCCTCGGACCCGTGAGATAGCTTGAACGGGGTCTCTCCCATGGCTGTGTTTGGGGTGGTCCTCAGGGCCCAGAGGACCGAAGGTAGTTGCTTCACCCAGCTCCCTCTGAGGTTCTTAACCTTCTTCTTTAGTAAGTTCACTATGATTTTGTTCGCGACCTCCACTTGCCAATTACTCCTAGGGTGGTGGACGGACGCGAACCTAAGATCTATGCCGAGCTGAGAGCAGAAGCTGACGAATTCATCACTGGCGAATTGTGGCCCATTATCCGTGACAATGGCCAGAGGAAGCCCGTGCCTGCAAATGATCTCACCCCAAACAAAATTCTTTACAACTTGGGAGGTTACCTTGGCCAGTGCTTTCGCCTCGACCCACTTGGAGAAGTAGTCGATCATTACTAGTAAGAACTTCCTTTAGCCACTTGCCTGGAAGAAAGGCCCCACCAGGTCCAACCCCCAAATCACGAATGGACAAGGGGTCGTGATCGTTCGGAGCCTCTAAGCTGGGAGGAGTTGGAGAGGGGCGTAGAGTTGGCACTTGGAGCATCTCCTGGAGAACTCCGCCGCATCCTTGCTGAGGGTGGGCCAGAAATAGCCCTGCCTCAGAATTCTCCCTTCCAGGGTCCTGCTCCCCGAGTGGCTGCCACACTCTCCTGAGTGAATCTCCTCCAGGACCCTTGGGGACTCCTCTTCCGAGACACAACGGTCTAGGAGCCCTGAGAGGGTCTTTCTATACAGCAACCCTATGTGTAAGGAGTAGTATGCCGATTTATACCTGAGCCGCCGCTTGTCAACTTCACCTTCAGGGAACTTCCCTGAGGTCAGGAAGGTGATGAAGGGATCCATCCATGACGCTCGCTGATCCACCTCCATTAGCTCTCCCTCCTCAATGGAGGGTCAGAAGAGTTCCGACACGGTCCCCCCAACTTGCATTGGGGACCAAACTTGGCTAGAAGATCCGCTCGGGTGCTCTCCTCTCTCGGAACATGCTTGATGGAAAAGGTTCGGAACTGCCCCACCACCCCCTTAACCTTCTCCAAATACTGTTGGAGAGTTGGATCCTTGACCTCGAACTCCCCCTTAATTTGGCAAGCCACTACCATGGAGTCTGTCGAGACCTCCACGTCGTGCACCCCCAACTCTCGAGCTAAGCGAAGACCTGCTATCACTGCCTCGTACTGCGCCTGGTTGTTGGTGAGAGGGAAGTGGATGCTGATAGCTTGTTCTATCCTTGTCCCTTGAGGACTCACCAGGACTACTCCCCCCCCCCCCCCCCCCCAAAAGAATGTTTTCCTGACGCGCCATCCACTAGCATTTTCCAAGCCACGGGACGGGGTAGTTCGGACTCCTCCACCTAAGTCACATAGTCGGACAGGAAGTCCGCCACCGCCTGTGCCTTTATGGACACCCTGGGCACGTAGGAGATGCTGAACTCGCTTAGCTCCACCGACCACTTGTCCAACCTCCCTGAGTGTTCTACTCCCTCCATGACGTTGTGGAGGGGATGGTCGGTTACTACCTTGATGGAGTGTGCCTGGAAGTAAGGCCGGAGCTTCCGGGCCGACACCACCAGAGCAATGGCCAGCTTTTCTAAATTTGGATACCTGAGCTCGACCTTTCTCAACACCCTGCGTACATAGTAAATTGGCAGTTGTTTCTTTCCCTCTTCTCGAACCACCACAGAGCTCACAGCTTCCAACCCTACCCCTAGGTATAGGGATAGGTCCTCCCCTTGTCTCGGCCCCTGCAGTAGGGGTGCCTTGGTTAGTTGTTCCTTTAATGCTTGAAAGGCCTTCTCGCATTCGAGGGTCCATTCGAACTTCTGATTCCCTCGCAACACCCTAAAGAAAGAAGAGCACCTTTCCCCTGCCTTTGAGAGAAACCTACTTAACTCGGACAGCTTCCCCGTCAGACGCTGGACCTCCTTTGCATTTCTTGGGGGTGCTAGTTCAAGGATCGCCTTGACTTTGTCTGGGTTAGGCTCCACCCCGGTTGGGGTGAGCAGGTGCCCTAGGAACTTCCCCCGACTGGCTCCGAAGATACACTTCAGGGGGTTGAGCTTCATCTTGAACTTTCACAAGGTCCCGAAAGTCTCTTCGAGGTCCCGGAGGTGGGACTCGAAGTCCCGGCTCTTGACCATGAGATCATCAACATAGACCTCTAGGTTCCTCCCCTTCTGCTCTCAGAAGACCCGGTACATCATCCGTTGGTACGTGGCCCCTGCGTTCTTGAGCCCGAAGGGCATCATTTTATAACAATAGCATCCATCCCCCGTGATGAAGGAGACATCCTTGATGTCGGGGGGGGGGGGGGTGTATGCGAATCTGGTGATAACCTGAAAAAGCATCTAGAAAAGACATCACATGGAAACCGACGGCTGAGTCAACCAACACGTCGATTCTAGGCAGGGGGTAACAATCTTTAGGACATGATTTATTAAGTAAAGAAAAGTCAATACACATTCTCCATTTACCTCCCCCCTTCTTCACCATGATGATGTTGGAGACCCAGCCTGGATACTGGATCTCTGATACGAAACCTGCCTGCAGGAGCTTACACACCTCCTCGCGGATGGGTCCTTCCAGTTTGTCTGCAATGGCCCTCCTCTTCTGGCGGATGGTGCGGGTGCATGGGTCGAGATTGAGGCGGTGGCAAGCCACATCAGCATCAATCCCGGGCATCCGCGGTGCTCAAAGCAAAGACATCCACATTCTTTTGAACGCAGGAGAGGATCTCCGCCTGCTCCTTTGGGTTGAGTTCTCTGCTGACCCGGACTGTCTCCACCCCCCCCCCCCAGCCGGGTGGTGACCTCGAGCTCCATGATCTCGTCCACGGCCTCCAGTCGGGACTGCTCTCCCCAAGACCTCTCCTCCTCCCCACCATAAGCAAGCGCTTGGGTTCCTTCCTCTGCCTCCTCCTCTACCACCATCAGCTCCTCCGCCCCTCCTTCCTGGGCCTTCTCTTCTTTTCTCCCTTCTTCTCCTTCTTCCGCCCTGGGTCCTTCAGCAACCCCTTCCTGGGCATGAACTTCTCTCTCTTCCCTCTTCTCCTCTTCTTCCTCCTTATCTCTGACCTCGGCCGTCTCCTCCATCACTTGGTCCCACTCCCCAGCTTCCTTCATCCAGGAGATGGTGTTGACAACCATCACATAGCACTGTCTTGCCACCTTAGGATCTCCCCAGACCCGGACCTGGATTCCTCCTGCATTGAACTTGAGACACTGGTGGAAGGTGGAAGGGACGCATCGGAACGCGCTGATGAGAGGCCATCCGAAGATGGCGTTGTAGCTACTTGGGGCATCCACGATCACGAAGCGGCAGTTCCGAGACTGCCCTCCGAGGGTCACATGGAGCCCCACTCCACCCTCCACCTTCTTTCTCTCCCCCGAAAAGCCAAACAGGGGGCCATCCGAGTCCAATACCCTTCGGGCCTCTATCTTCATCTCGTCGAACGCCTTCTTGAAGATGACGTTGACGGAACTCCCATTATCCACCAGAATCCGCGAGACGGTAAAGTTCTCGATGGCGGTCTGGATGACCAGCGCATCGCAGAACGGATCCTCATGACCCGGCATATCCCTCTGGGAGAAGGTGATCTTCTCTGCAGGGGGTGGGGCTTGTGATGTCGAAGATACGCTTCGACGATACATAGCATGGAGGCTCGACTTTCGGGTCGCCTCAATCCCTGCCCCCCCCCCCCCCATGGATCACCCCGATCCCTCCTCGGGTACCTACATCCACCCTGTCCTCACACCTTTCCTCATCCTCTTGGGATAGGACCTCCTCGGTACTCACCGGTCGCTGCTGCGGCTGCGGTGCTGGAGCCCAGGCTCATCTCCAAGAACTCTGGGCAGGTGGCCGTCGCGTGACCTTCCTCCTGGTGGAAGTCACAATATGGCAACGCCACCCCCCTCTCCTCACCTCATACTTCCCTATTCCTTCTTCTGGGGCCATCTCCTCTCCCCCTTCCTCTTCTCCCTCCTCCTATCTCCATCGCTTGCTAAGGCGGGGGAGGAGGTGGTCTAGGACCTTGCCTCCACCCCAACTGATGAGTCCTTCCTTGTCCTCCCTGAAAGTTACCTCCTTCATGGGGGAAACCCCTTCCCGGGCCTTGCATCCCGCAACCTTGCTGCCTCCACCCCAACTCCGGGGTCCTAGCTTCCTCCCTTATCCTTGCCTCCGACTGTCTGTGTAACATCCCCAATCCTACTAGACCCATTGGAAATGTTAGGGCATAGTGGTGAGATGAGTGGCCACAAGGGCCTTAGGCTAGGGTAGAAATGGCTAAGTGCACACCAAAGCTCAAAAACCAACCTAACCCTAAGCCCCTCAACTAGGTCAATTGACCCTCAATTGTCCAAATTGACCTCAGATATGATGCCCTAACCACTAAGGGAGACCAATAGGATAGAAATTGCACTTGGGTGGGACCCAATTGCATGAAATTGACCAAAGTCAAACTTTACCCAATTTTGGTCAAATCTACACCCTTTGATTAAATTGAACCAATTGGGGCCCCACCATGGACCAACCAATGTTGGGTGATGTTAAGGGACCCATGACCCCCAAGTGGGTTCAACCCACTCACCTTGTTGACCAAAGTCAACCATGGTCAACATGGCTCTTTAAGGGGAAATCTAAGCCTAATTTGAATGGAACCCAACACCCACCAATTAATCATTATTCATGGACTTGGGACATACCATTATCAGCCTTGGACTGAACCCAAACCATGGTTTGATTAACCAAAGGAGAGGGGGACCAAAAAGTGATTAAAAAGGCAAAAGCAAAAAAGAGAAAAGCAAAAGCAACCCCCCCCCCCCCCTCTAACACTCCACCTCCAATCAGTTCGGGGCACCCCACCCTCTATTACTAAGTAGCAGGAGGAGATCAGAAGGCCAGCAAGGGCAGGGGTGCAGGAGGGTGGCAGCAAGGAGCATACCCGAGGAAGCTTGAATTCAAAACCGGCTATAGAGGCCTCCCCACCTCATTCCAGCCACACCATCAGCTTCAGAAGGGAGAGAGCAGTCGGGAAAGACACCTGGAGCAAGGCCAGAGCCGGAGAATCGAGATCGGGAGCGGGGTCGCCGGATCAAAGCATAACCATGGTGAACCATTCGCCGGAGCCGCCGCCACGCCCCAATCACGGTTCGTTTCTCCTCCCCTCCCCCCACGCTAGCTTCCTATCACAAAACGAAGAAGGATCGGGCTCAATTGAGCCCGAATCCACTCCTTAAATCCATGAAATTCGGCTCGAAACGGGAAGCCCGGGATCGCCAGAAACCGCCGCCTCCGACCGCCAGTCGCCGGTGGATGGTATCCCCGACCACCACGAAGGTGTCTGTGGTGTTGGCCGACGGTGGTGGTGGCTGGATCGCCGGCAAGCTCGATCGCAAAATTGCCCAGCACGGTTCAATCTCAGTCATTGGCTGGAGGAGGAAGACGATGTCGTGGCCGGCAGACCTGCTTTAAGATGCGTGCGCGCCTCTATTTCTTTTATTTAATTTAATTCAAACTCTTGGATTAATACCCCTATAATGACCAGCCACTTCAAAAATTAATTTGGGGCCCTTAATGACTGAATTAGCAAAAGTGCCCAACATGAAAGTTAAAGTCCTTGACCTTAGCTTTCATTAGGGCTTGAGTTCAGGTCATTTAGTGACCCACAGCTCCCTGGGGAGCTGTTTTACTAGGACTGGTCCTACACTAGGGCATCCCACTAAAATAATTACCTAGCCTAGGTCTCTCAAGATCTGAAGCTGAGATTTTAACCATGGGTAGGTATACCCTTGGGGCACCACCTGCCCCAAGATCAGCACTTGATGGGCAATTTTACCTATAGTTTTTGTGGTAATTAGGATATTTAAATAATGTTGATTTTTGGAGCATATGAAGTCCAAATGACACCAAATTTTGGTGGCATGCTCTTTAGTACATGAGTATTGCCTGTCTAAATTTTCACTCCATTTGGAGTTGATTTGATATGGAAAATGGGAAACCCTAATGAGGGCCCTTAAGGGGCAAATTAGGGTTTAGGCCATTTTGAGGAGTTGAGTGAGTTGGCCTCCTCCAATCATAATGATTATGTAGGTAATGATATATAAATGTATGTGACACCCCCTAATGGAACATTTGGAGCCATTAGGGTGGTGTGTCCTAAAACCCTAAGGGTAAACCCTTAGGGTTGCAAATTAGGGCTTGTGAAGGACATAGAACCAAATGTCCTTGCCTTGGCTCAGATCTTTGTAGGCATGTTTTTAAGAGCATAAAATGGCTTAGCTAATTTAATGGGAATATTTAGAGTCATTTAGGTATTTTTCTCTTAATAAATGAAATTGCCACTTTTTCCTTAAATAAATAAAATGCATGGTCATATGACCTTGTATGGCTTTGAAATTTTAACAATGGCTGAATTGGGATGAAAATGGGCTATAGTAATTTTATTATGATTTATTGAAGTGTTATCCCTTATGCATGAAATTTTAAGTGCTTACTAGCTTAGAGGAATTAAATTATGAAAAATGGCAAATCATTGGACAAAATTATGAAAGTTGGTTATCTGTCATTTTATGTTGATATATGCCCATGATAATTATTTGGAAGCCTGTGGATTTGTATTTCATGTACATCATGTAGAAATTGGTAATCACTACACTTGGATATTAAATCATTTTAATTAGTCAAATCATACGGTAATGACACAATCATTTGGCAGAGGACTCGAGATCCCCATTTGGACACTTGGTAAGTTTTGTAGAATTTTCGGATGTGAAATACTATTTTTCCTAATTATAGTGGCATTTTGGTAATTATACAACTATGATGATTTAGTAGGCCACATGACATCCTAGGGTCATGAAAATCAGTAAACCACCTTTATATAGAACATTACCTTACTGATAATTTTCATGTAGCATGTAGAAGCGTTTTGTGGATAGATCATGTGTAATTTGACTTAAGGCCTTAACTACTTTAAATAATATTAAATACCAAATTAATATGGAAAATTATGGAAATTGGAACATACCTTATTAAGGTCAGTGGGAGCCTAGGATAATTATACCAGACCTTGTTGATGAGTTTTTAGAAGGATTCCCTTATGAGGTTTGAGGTTAGTTCAACTTAGTGATTTGCGATTAGTAAAAACAGAATTTTGAATTTCAGACAATTCAGACCCCTAAGTAGTGTTTAGAAGTTATATCCATTCAGTATTTGAGTTATAGCTCACAATGATTCAAGGAGGGTCAAACCTATGGTTAACAGTGAGATTGTGCTAGGGTTAGTGTATGAGGTGTGGAGGTACGTCCAACCCAATTGGGTGGGACGGGTGTTGAGCTAAGTCACTTTAATTATATGAAATAAAGAGGGGTGAACTAAATGTTAATCACCAACTAAAGTAATTGTCTTGAGAAGGAGGATGGTGGGGTTGATCCCATTGAATCCTTAGTACCGTTGGGGGGCCCTTTACGGGGTATACCGCGGGAAGTCCAAGATTCACCCTAAATATAACACTAACTAAATTGTAGGCAAGAGTAGCCTAATTAGGTCAGCAAACTAGTATGGATCTCCTTCGGGAAGGAGATGGGTTGGAACAACTTGTGTGTTAATCCCTGAGCCGGAAGCTCGGGTGGACTTGATAATACCTGTTACTTATGCAAATAGTGGCGAGTCTCCGGTACTAGGCTAGTCGTGTCACCGACGATAGTACGTTGACTCGGGTGAGGGTGAGGTTTAGAGGGCCGGTAAGTTTGAGTACCGCGGTCTGGAGGACAATCCCTAATAACCCACCCCGACCTTAAAGTCTGGTGGATTCCAGCAAGAGTACGCAGGAGCTCCGCTGTTGTGTTCTTTGCGTTGAGGCGTACGTAGAGGAGCCCTCCTCTTGAGGTCCATCTTGAAAAATCCCTCTCGCAGACCCACCGTAAAGGCCAGCTGAAGTGTATGCCCTGGCACCTCTTGAATGAGGAGGACCTCTTCCCTGAACCGCTCCAGATACTGAGCTAAGGACTCCCCCGACTTCTGCCTGATACTGAAGAGGGACTCGGGATCCTTCTTCCTCCTCTTCAAAGTAGAAAAGCGCAGTAGAAAACCTCTGCGCAAGTCCTCGAAGACATAAATCGATCCCGAGGGTAACTGGTAAAGCCAGTCCCTCGCCTTCTCCTTCAGGGTGGTGGCGAAGAGTCGGCACTTGAAGGCGTCCGACATCGGTCTAATCGAGACCATATCCTCAAACCACTACAAGTGGGGAACGGGATCACTGTTGTCGACATACAGCGTCATAGCCGGCTCCCTGAACTCCTCGGGGAGTGGTGCCAAAAGCACCAACTCACAAAAAGAGCTTCCCCCACTCACCCTATGAACATGCTCCATTATACCTGCGAGATCCCCTGCCGACCCTACTCCTGCCGTCCTCGGATTCGCCGAAGGTCCACTTGCTGGGGCCCCTTCTACCGAGACAAACCTCGTCGGGACCTCGCTCACCTCCACCGTGTTGAAACCAGTTTCCCGGCTTCAGCGTTTGAAAATAGGGGTAGGCATCTTGCCCTTACTTATCTCAGGTAAAGTCGAATGGTTAGTCACTTAGAGCCTAAGAACCTCTCTACTGGTGGATTCAGGTGAAAACAGACCCCGCGAGCTGCAGCGAGGAGGTCCCGCCACTAACCCGAAAGACCCGAAGATCTTCCCCTCCCAAGCCAATGCTGAGCCTGGGCACCTCGGAGAGCACTCGCAACACCTGATCGTTGGCCTGAAAGACTTGGAGAACGGAAGGCAGGGTCACTAGCTAACCGAACACACTAAGGGGGGTGGGGGTAAGGAGATGCCAACCCTCCCTAAGGTGCCCACGGGGGTCTATTTATAGATTTCTTGTAAATGGGCTGCATATAGTGAAAATGGTCTGCCAATAACCGACTTCCGCTGTCTGAAAATACTAAAACGCGGGTCGAAACATTACTTCCTGAATCTTCCATGGCAACCCTGCAACCTTGCAACCATGCAACCCTGCGACCTTGCAACCCTGCAACCCTGCAACCCTGCGACCCTGCGACCCTGCAACCCTGCAACCCTGCAACCCTGCGATCACCACCAAGACAGGCAAGGGGGGGTGAGTGGGACCTGAAACGTCCACTCCCGCCCTAGCCGGAGGTCTAAACGTGGTTACACGAGACCCCACTCGCCCAAGAAGGGCGAGTGGGGGCTTCCTCCCACTCCCCCCAAGGGGGTGGGCGAGTGGGGAGGGGTATCTCCCCCCCCCCCCCCACCCGCCCCTAAAGTAGTTAAAGATATATCAAAAGTAGTTAAAGATAGGAAGGTTAGGTGAGACCTCGACTAGAGACCACTCGCCCGGGCTTGTTTGATGCCAGTCGCTGGGAGGCTCGTCAGGTAGATTCATATTGGTTAAGGCCCCGAGAAGAGACCGCTGACCGGGCTTGTTCATGCCGGCAGGGCAGGAGAACTCACTCGGCGAGGCGAGATGTTCATATTGGTTAAGGCCCCGAGAAGAGACCGCTGACTGGGCTTGTTCATGCCGGCAGGGCAGGAGAACTCACTCGGTAAGGCGAGATGTTCATATTGGTTAAGGCCCCGAGAAGAGACTGCTGACCGGGCTTGTTCATGCCGGCAAGGCAGGAGAACTCACTCGGCGAGGCGAGATGTTCATATTGGTTAAGGCCCCGAGAAGAGACCGCTGACCGGGCTTGTTTATGCCGGCAGGGCAGGAGAACTCACTCGGCGAGGCGAGATGTTCATATTGGTTAAGGCCCCGAGAAGAGACCGCTGACCGGGCTTGTCCATGCCGGCAGGGCAGGAGAACTCACTCGGAGAGGCAGGTGATTCATATTGGTTAAGGCCCCGAGAAGAGACCGCTGACCAGGCTTGTTCATGCCGGCAGGGCAGGAGAACTCACTCGGCGAGGCGAGATGTTCATATTGGTTAAGGCCCCGAGAAGAGACCGCTGACCGGGCTTGTTCATGCCGGCAGGGCAGGAGAACTCACTCGTCGAGGCGAGTTGTTCATATTGGTTAAGGCCCCGAGAAGAGACCGCTGACCGGACTTGTTCATGCCGGCAGGGCAGGAGAACTCACTCGGTGAGGCAGGTGATTCATGTTGATTAAGGCCCCGAGAAGAGACCGCTGACCGGGCTTGTTCATGCCGGCAGGGCAGGAGAACTCACTCGGCGAGGCGAGATGTTCATATTGGTTAAGGCCCCGAGAAGAGACCGCTGACCGGGCTTGTTCATGCCGGCAGGGCAGGAGAACTCACTCGGCGAGGCGAGATGTTCATATTGGTTAAGGCCCCGAGAAGAGACCGCTGACCGGGCTTGTCCATGCCGGCAGGGCAGGAGAACTCACTCGGAGAGGCAAGTGATTCATATTGGTTAAGGCCCCGAGAAGAGACCGCTGACCGGGCTTGTTCATG
The DNA here is from genome assembly GCA_033032865.1 of Dactylorhiza incarnata. Taxonomy (NCBI): domain Eukaryota; kingdom Viridiplantae; phylum Streptophyta; class Magnoliopsida; order Asparagales; family Orchidaceae; genus Dactylorhiza; species Dactylorhiza incarnata. The sequence goes on from JAWHQI010000293.1 coordinate 2,355,232, forward strand.
CCGGCAGGGCAGGAGAACTCACTCGGTGAGGCAGGTGATTCATGTTGATTAAGGCCCCGAGAAGAGACCGCTGACCGGGCTTGTTGATGCCGGCAGGGCAGGAGAACCCACCCGGAAAGGTAAGCTATTTATTTATCTTTAGCTAAAAATCCCAAGGAGACGAAACAGTAGAGCTCACTCAAATAGCAAAAGTGGTGTGCAAACCAGAGAGACAGGAGCGCGGGCTCTTGTAAGTTGTCTCCACTTCCAGTTGAGTTCGACTCTCTGGAAAGTGTTGAGTTGCCTTCACCTCCAGCTGAGCTCGGCTCCCTGGAAGGTGTTGATTTGTATCCACCTCCAGCTGAGCTCGGCTCCCTGGAAGGTGTTGATTTGTATCCACCTCCAGCTGAGCTCGGCTCCCTGGAAGGTGTTGATTTGTATCCACCTCCAGCTGAGCTCGGCTCCCTGGAAGGTGTTGATTTGTATCCACCTCCAGCTGAGCTCGGTTCCATGGAAGGTGTTGATTTGTATCCACCTCCAGCTGAGCTCGGCTCCTTGGAAGGTGTTGATTTGTATCCACCTCCAGCTGAGCTCGGCTCCCTGGAAGGTGTTAAGTTATTTCCACTTCCAGGTGAGCTCAGCTCCCTGGAAGGTGTTAAGTTATTTCCACTTCCAGGTGAGCTCGGCTCCCCGGAAGGTGTTAAGTTATTTCCACTTCCAGGTGAGCTCGACTCCCCGGAAAGTGTTAAGTTGTTTCCGCATCCAGTTGAGCTCAGCTCCTTGGAAGGTGTTGAGTTCCTCCACCCCACGCTCCGACTACTCGCATCACTTCCCGTGTGCGCAACAAGATCAGCAGTCCTCGGCCCCGCAACCTATCTCACCATATCGACTCGCTCAAGTGTATTCGAGAGACTAAGACCTCGATGAGCAGCCATATGTGAGAGGTTGGTTGCGCAGGAGCAAAGCATGCGAACTTATGCAGGCATGATCGTACGTGGCAGTCCTCTTAAAAGGAAGTCGGATCCTTACGGTCGTATGAGCCGAAGGTAAGGTCGCATGCAGTGTCGCCAAGGGATCCGCCTTCGACCCAAGAGAGACGTTGAGCGAAAAAAGGAGTTTTCATTCTTGTGTATAACTTAAGGCAATGGATCTTTTACAATAGCCACGCGACAAAGGCGAGAAAGGGGGGAGGGGATGTTTCCTGGCCAGAGCAAGGGGCTCCGCCAGGTCACCCCGACTCCTCCCAAAGAGAGCCTTAAAGCAGATCTAGAAACCCTAAGGAGGGATCGTTTTGTTCAGGAGGTAGGAAGGGGAAAAGCTCTCAAAGAAGGTGCTCCCCTCCCCCTTTAGGGGGTTCTTTGTTTCCAAGTTCTCTTGTAAGGCCCCTCAGAGACTCTCGGGAAGGTTCACCTGCTCGTCAAATACGCGGGTTGGACTTTCTTTCCGAGCTTGAGGCAAGCTCGAAAAGAGCGGGGATTGTGTACAACCCCCATACTTGCCGAGCATGTGTAGCGCAGCGTGTACATGGTCACGATGACGAAAATGACCGTAACAAAGCAAAATGACCGCTCGAACGCATTCAAAAATGACCCTAATCAGAAAAGGGGGAGACCCCACTCGCCCTTTAGGGGCGGGTGGGGGAGACCCCCCTCCCCACTCGCCCGCCCCCTTGGGGGCGAGTGGGGGAGACCCCCACTCGCCTTTTAGAGGCGGGTGGGGGGAGACCCCCCCTCCCCACTCGCCCGCCCCCTTGGGGGCGAGTGGGGGAGACCCCCACTCGCCTTTTAGAGGCGGGTGGGGGGAGACCCCCCTCCCCACTCGCCCACCCCCTTGGGGGCGAGTGGAGGAGACCCCCACTCGCCCTTTAGGGGCGGGTGGGGGGGAGATACCCCTCCCCACTCGCCCGCCCCCTTGGGGGGAGTGGGAGGAAGCCCCCACTCGCCCTTCTTGGGCGAGTGGGGTCTCGTGTAACCACGTTTAGACCTCCGGCTAGGGCGGGAGTGGACGTTTCAGGTCCCACTCACCCCCCCCCCCCCTTGCCTGTCTTGGTGGTGATCGCAGGGTTGCAGGGTTGTAGGGTTGCAGGGTCACAGGGTCGCAGGGTTGCATGGTTGCAGGGTCGCAGGGTTGCATGGTTGCAGGGTTGCAAGGTCGCAGGGTTGCAGGGTTGCACGGTTGCAGGGTTGCCATGGAAGATTCAGGAAGTAATGTTTCGACCCGCGTTTTAGTATTTTCAGACAGCGGAAGTCGGTTATTGGCAGACCATTTTCACTATACGCAGCCCATTTACAAGAAATCTATAAATAGACCCACATGGGCACCGTGGGGAGGGTTGGCATCTCCTTACCCCCACCCCCCTTAGTGTGTTTGGTTAGCTAGTGACCCTGCCTTCCGTTCGCCAAGTCTTTCAGGCCAACGGTCAGGTGTTGCGAGTGCTCTCCGAGGTGCCCAGGCTCAGCATTGGCTTGGGAGGGGAAGATCTTCGGGTCTTTCGGGTTAGTGGCGGGATCTCTTCGCTGCAGCTCGCGGGGTCTGTTTTCACCTGAATCCACCAGTAGAGAGGTTCTTAGGCTCTAAGTGACTAATCGTTCGACTTTACCTGAGATAAGTAAGGGGAAGCTGCCTACCCCTATTTTCGAACACTGAAGCCGGGAAACTGGTTTCAACACACCGGACTAGGAAAGAGTTCTCGCCCAGTGAGATCTCGCCCGACCCCCTGGGTTGTCGCCTCCTTCCCTACTCGCTGACCTGGGGCGTTCTCGCCAACTCCAGATGGAGGAGCCATCTGAGGGGCCGGGGTCGCGAGACCACCTTGCGCCGTGGCGAGAGCATTTTGAAAATCTCCAAGCATGTCCCTCCTGAGTTCTGCCAACATTTTCGCGGTCACCGGTGTCCCTGTGGGTGGCGAGCCTCTGAATCCTGCATCTCGCTCATCCTCTCCCGCCATACCTCCTCCATGAGATTTTCCTGAACTAGTCGTACTCCACGCTCACCACACTAAGAATGTTGAAACCAAAAGATGGTCTCTGTGGAGCTCGGGGCCCCCAACGGGTTGGGGGGCAGCTAGCACTTACTTATCCCTTGGGAGAAACAGGCTGAATCCTCGGAACTCGACACAGACCCTTAGACTCAGCAGGGAGGACCCACCACACACCCGGAAGATCTTTTGAGCGCTTCCCCTCCAAAGCCAAAGCTGAGGCCCGGGCACCTTGGAGAGCTCTGAGAGTGCTCGGCCAGGATGAGCTGAGGAGAGAGAAGCCAAAAAGAGAACCTCCCTCCAAAGGTGCCCTTTGGGTCTTATTTATAGTTTTCCCGAACTGGTCTGCTGATAGCAGGATTCGGCCTTTTGGTTTTACTATAGGCACCCCAAATTGGTTTGCCAACAGCCAAACTCCGCTGTTCTGAGAGGCTATTAGCAGGCCACCAGGGGCAGAAGGGTAAATTCAACTTCTGGGCCCCTGTAAGAGGGATCTGCGAGAACTCTCCTCTTCTCCAATCTCGCAAACCCTTACGCGAGGACCCTGCTTGCCTCTGCGAGTTCTGGCTGGTCTGGCGATCTTTTTCTGACTAAGCTTGCCGAGATCCTAGGTTTCGCTTGTTGATCTGAGAAGTCACTTCGCCGAGCTGGGATTGACTTCGCCGAACAGAAGGAACGATGCCTGTCCGTCGAGTGCAGCTCGACTAACAGCGAACAAAAGAGATGACGCCTGTTCGTCGAGCGCAGCTCGACGAATGCCGAACTCAGGGAACAATGCATGTTCGTCGAGCGCATAGCCGGCAGGGTCGTCGACCGCTGAGACGGCGAGATCCCGCCTGTTGATACGGCGAGATCTCGCCCGCTGAGATCAAGGCAATTTTGTCGATCACCAAACTAAGGCGATTTCGTCGATCGTTGAACATATTTCGTTGGACGCAGAACTAGGCCGCTGGACTGGCTCGGATAACTTTTGTTGAACTCCGATCGTCCCTTCCCAGGAGAGACAGTCTGCGAGGATTCCCACTTTTGTAGTCCTCGCGAATCCTTTATACGGGGATCTTACTTGTAATGGTGAGATCTGTAATGGCGAGGTCAAGGACCCACTAGGCGAACTCGCCTCGGCCTACCCTGCCGAGATCTCGCCCGGAAATCTCTTGTGAAGTCCTTGCGAAAAGCCAGGCGAACCCCAGGTTGTACAGAGACCTTTGCGACGCTAAGGAGGTTCAAGATGAGGCTGAAACCAGTGAAGTGTGTCTTTGGATCTGGAAGAGGAAAGTTTTTAGGACATCTCCTCACCCCAGAGGGAGTAGAGCCTAACCCTGACAAGGTTAGGGCAATCCTAGAGATACCTTCCCCAAAGACGGTAAAGGAAGTTCAAAAGTTGACAGGAAGGCTGGCGGGTCTTAGCTACTTCCTTTCAAAGGTCGGGGAGAAGTGCTCTCCATTCTTCAAAACACTCCACAAAAATGAAGATTTTGAGTGGTCCGAAGGGTGCGAGAAGGCGTTCGAAAAGCTGAAGGAGTAGTTGACTCAAACACCTCTCCTTTAGAGCCCAAAAGAAGGCAAAGACCTGCTCATCTACCTGGGAGTAGGAGCAGAGGAAGTAAGCTCCGTGCTAGTCCGAGAAGAAAGAAGGAAGCAGCTACCCATCTATTATGTCAGTCGGGTGCTGAAGAAGGCGGATTTGAGGTATCCGATCCTGGAGAAGCTTGCTTTTGCCTTGGTGGTGTCGGCGTGGAAGCTCCAGCCTTATTTTCAAGCTCACTCCATCCGGGTGGTGACTGATTATCCTCTCCGAAGTGTTCTGCAAGGAGTGGAGCATTCAGGGAGGCTAGCGAAATGGTCGGTAGAACTCAGTAAGTTTGACATTTCCTTCTTGCCCCGGGTGGCGATCAAAGCCCAGGCGATAACAGACTTCTTAGCTGACTTCTCAGTGGAAGCGGAGCCAGGGGAAGAAGTTTTCAATCCAGTCCCTTGGAAGATGTTCGTAGATGGAGCTTCGGGCAGAAGTTCTGTGGGAGTGGGCATCGTGCTTGTCAGCCCACAGGGAACGAGGATCGAACAAGCCGTCGAGATCCTCTTCCCCGTCATGAACAATCAAGCGGAGTATGAGGCCATAATGGCAGGCTTACTGAAGTATTTAGTTGCCAACCTAAATCACTTAGAGGGGATGAATAGGTGATAACTGCGTCTTTTGCGGAATTAAAAACTTAATGAAATAGAACACACAGAAAGCAAATCACAATCACAGGTGACACAAGAAATTTATAGTGGTTCCCCGTTCTTGGGTACTCCACTTGCCAGCCTCGCCAATCTAGCACCACAGATAGACTTGACTACTTCACTATAACTCAGATCAAGAATGATCCTACAATCTCAGAGTCAACACTCCTACAATCTCAGAGACAAATCTCCTACAAACTCAGAGAAAATCTCTCTTACACCTCGGAGACAAACCTCTCCTACAACTCGGAGAAAACTTCTCCTACAATCAAATGTAAATAAAGTTTGATACAAACTTTTCAACACAATACCAGATCTGAAATCCACAAGAATCTTCTTCCTTCCCGAATGACTTGGAGTAGTTGATGATGAAGAAGATCGATAAAAAACTCAGATCTGACTTTCTTCAATTCAAACCGATCCAAATGATATAGCAGAGGAGGGAGCTGTGATCGATCGAACCTTTTCTTGCACTAGAGACGATTGATTCAGAGAGACTGATCGATCTCTAACATAGGCGACAGGAGGCGGCACTTTCTCGTTCTTCTTGGAACGAACAGAGAATTAGAATTAAGAATAATGATTGAATCTATTTAATAATCCTTAAGAGAGAGCCTTAAATATCCTTAGACTTAACGACATGAATTAAGGTAAGATTAACCTTTAAAAGAAATCATATGAGCCGTCAGAACAGACAGAAGGAATTAACGTCCCGTCAAAAATAATTTAAGGAAAGGAACAGATTTCTCGAGAACTTTAATGGACTTCACGAAAGATGGAAGAACTTCACGAGAAATAGATAGGCTTCCGAGAACAGACTTGGAAAAATGTTACAGGCAAACTATCCGAGAGAGAGAATTAATTTCTTGAGAACTTAACACTACAACAAACTGCACCTGTTGTAAGGACTGGAATGTAACTGAAACACAGTTTGTTACTAATAGTTATATTTAGTAAGGCCAATGATGGTTATGGTTATACACTTATACTTAGTGATTGTTGCCGCCTTTAGGCCCGGTAGCTTTCGTGATGGGTTTTAAACACTGCACTTACTGAGGCCACTGGTCTTTATTCATTCTATTCCTGTTATGTCATATGCAGTTTGGGCAAACTGCATGTGCAGTTTGGGCAAACTGCATGTGCAGTTTGGGCAAACTGCATGTGCAGTTTGGGCAAACTGCATGTGATTAGCTTGATTTGCCAAATAGGTAGCACTCAAGCTATTGAAATCCTGACTATGTTGTATATTTGGAGAGTAGGAGGATCTTGAAAGGCTATGCATTCATAGTTGGTCGTTTAGGAGTAAGTTGGAAGTTTGGTCTTCAACCTTTACTTGTTTTATACACTAGAGAAGTAGAATATATGATCATTGATAGAAGCAGCTAAGGAAAGATTTGGTTAAATGGTTTAATCAGTGAGCTCTACCTTCCTCAAGTGTAAGTTATTATATTATGTTATAGCTTGAGTGCTACCTATTTGGAAAATGATCAAGTGCATCATGATAGGTAATAATATAATTCCGTTTCAACTTTATTTATGTGCTAAATTGTGGGTATTGACAGCTCAATCTTGTATGTAGTTGGTTCTAAGCAAGGTTCTCATGTTGGGCTCAAGAACTGAGACAATCATTGGTAGGCCAATATTACCTGATGCAACTGTACATGTGGTTGTTGAAGAGCATGTAAGAATCATTTTGTTTCATACTCAGAAATGTTTGAATATTGGCATTGGTTGGAGTAAAATGCCCGGAAAAGTAAGTGTTGCGTTGAATGGGCAAGCAGTTAACCATACATTTATCCATCTTGTTAACTTATTGTGTAACGAGTGCACCTTGCCATTGCCATTGCATTGCACTGATGTGTAATGACAAGGCATTTGTGAGTATGCATTTATATTATGATGAATTCTAAACTAAAACTTATTACTCTTATGTTTTGCAGAATTTTCCTAATATGATTGCTGTAAAAGATGCAAATTTTTCTAATGTCGATGCTATATTTTGTTGCTTGTCGCATGGAACTACTCAGGTTTTTATCTTTCCATTTCCAACTCTGCAACACTTTTCCCATGTAAGAACCACATCAATTTTATGAACACTCCCCCTATGGATCTTTTTGATTCTCTGTTCAAACACATTACAGTAAATCAAAATGCCATTGTTCTAATTATATACGTGCAAGCCTAAGTTTGATTCTGTATAGATTTCAAAAATTTATGCTGCATGTTGTTATTGGGTTTCTCTCAGCCTATATTGATTTCATAATTTATGCTGCATAAATTTCAGGCACATTCGGTTTATTGACTATAGGCAATTGTTGTCACCTTTACAGTCAAATATATTAAGGCTCCTTTCTAAATTATGATATTGCATTTATGTATATCAAGGGGCTTTTTTTCCTGTACACGGCTTCCGTTATCAACAACTCACAGCCAAGAGAATTCAATTGCCCAGAGTCATTGGAGACTATATGGCTGTATCATAAACTATGGCCATCCTTAATTTTTGCTATATTGGCTCACTAATTCAATAGAATTTAAGACTTATTACTAATAGGTTTAGTGTAGGATGATATGCACGTAGGTGGTAAAATTCAGATTTTTTATACATATCTACTGTATTTTGTGGGGTCTTCATATGGGTGTCTTCATTAAGAAAATGAGTAAAATTTACTCATTTAAGTGCAGTAAACTGTGTGCAGTAGTCAGTTTGCCTTGTCGCTTGTGTGTGCGATCAATGTTAAGTGCAGTAAACTGTGTGCAGTAGTCAGTTTGCCTTGTCGCTTGTGCCCGCAACATTTATATATGTGTATGGATTATGTATGTTTGGATGTGAGTTTGTATGGATGTTTCTGCTCTCATTTATTTGTAGGGTGATCTTAATTGCTCTCTTTTATTTGTAGGGTGCTCGAGCATTGACCGACAAGTGACGAAAGATTCATTAGTCAGAAAGTGATGGACGATTCATTTTTCGAAAAACGACGGAAGATTTATTAGAAACATGTTGATCTTGTAATGTAATATTGTATTATTTTAGTAGAGATGATAATTACTTGTACTCTATGTAAAACTTTTTGGTGTGAATAAATACATGTTGATCTTGTTACGAAATATTAAATATATGTGTTTTCAAGATTATTATTTGTAATAAAATCTCAGGCACACAAAAAATAGAAATAGAATATTTTTGATATATAAATGAATTGGCTGTAGTAGGAAGAATGGAAAACAAATGTAACGATTTTTTCGTTACTATTGTTTAATCTATTGTAACGAAATAATGTTTATTATACGTTATTGTAACGAAGTTAGTTTATTTTTAGTGAGGAAAAAATAAAACATTTGTAACGAAATAGTTTTAATCGTAACTGTTTTTTTGTGAGGAAAAAAAAACATTCGTAACGAAATAATATTTATTGTGAGGAAGAATCTCTTTTTGGTGAGAAAGTATCATTTGTTACAATTACTTTATTTGTAACGACATGCAAACATTCGTTACAATAACCTTTAGCGTCGAGCTTTAGAGGAGGACCGTTACTTAAAGTTTTTTTCGTTACCAAAGAGTTTTTGTAACGAGTTTTGGCACTTATTGTAACGAATTAGGTCCTTACTATAAGTGCAGTTTGTTGTAGTAAGTTGATTTCTCGAGAAACTCAAGTCTTGCCGAGAAACAATAAGAAACTGAATTAAAGGATAGAAAAGGATTTCTCGGAAAATAAAATTGAGAAACAAATCAGCTTAGAAACAATTCGTCGGCCAAGGACAATTCGTTGAACTGAGCTCGAAGAAATCTCTTCAGTTCGTCGAACGGTGATCGATGACTAGCGATCAACGAAACTTACTTTATCCTTCAGAATAACAGCGATCGACGAAATCATAAGAGTTCGTCGAATGGTGATCGACGAAGCAACTTCATCCTCAGAAAAATAGAGATCGACGAAATCATAATAGTTCGTCGAACTAAACTTCTTTGACTTCAGCAAAACTGAGAACGACGAAAACACTTTAGTTCGTCGAACTAAACTTCTTTGACTTCAACAAAGCTGAGAACGACGAAAACACATCAGTTCGTCGAACTGAGTTCGACGAAAGCTGAACTCAGATTTTTAGTAAAACTGAACATCGAATGGCGCTCGACGAAAGTACATCAGTTCATCGAACGGAGTTTGACGAACTCGCAAAAATTCGTTGAACGAAGCAATACTTAGGAAATTATTTCTTCTCTTGGACAACAGCTGCACCTCCAATATCATGGGCTTCATTTGTCTTGAAAATGAAGTGTATCCCAATAGAGAGATCACACATGAGTCAACACCATGTTCCACACAATGAGGAATTACATTGTATGAAACTGTGCTAATTGACCCACTGTGACCTGACATTGGTCTACACTTAGCAAAGTGAACCTGCAAGAATAATACTAAAAAGACATATCAAATATACTAGCAATTCAATCTTGGTTCAAGGGTGACTTCCCACAAATCAAGGTTATTGTGGATACAATACCCAACAATCTCCCCCTATTTGTAGAAGTCAGAACCCTATATACTAAGATGAATTGCAACAAAATAAAACATATATACAATACATCACAGAAGAAAGAATATGAAAACAAAGAGAGCATCAAAATCAAAAGCTATATATAATTAAGATTGTATTCATGAATTAATGTTCACACAATTTAAATTAACAAAAGATTGATGGGTCTCATGAATCCTTTCTTCAGGAATTGTTTCTTCTCTTCTCTTCTTGCCTTGCAAAATAAGCAAATGGTTTTGGATGATATCTTGGAGGAGGAGCTGGAGCTTCAGGATTGTTAAATCCATAAGTCTTGAAATGAATTATTCTCTTTATTCTGCTAGTCTCATACTTTTACCACTCAGTTGAGCTGAAATAATCTGCAGTTTTCATTCCGCCATCATCTACTAACTTGAATGAGTCAAGAATAATTATCTTGGAGACAAGACTCCAAACTTCTGGAATTTCTTCAGATACAACTTCTTTTCCAGAATCTGCTGAGCTGGACCCAGGGACAGACCTGCTGGTAGAAGGACCTTCACCATATTTTCTTTTCCTGGAACTAGGCCTCAAAGAAGGACCTTCAGAATGATCAGAAGCCCACACCTGGGAATAATCCACAGGAGGAACAAAATCAAGTTGGACTTCAGGCCTTGGAGAAAATTGAGGTGGATGAACATTGTGAACCTGCAGCTCTGGGAAAATTTCATTGTGGAGCCAAACTGTAGTCTTGAAAGTGTATGAATTTACATCTTCAATTTGCTTGTGAACACCAAAAGACAACTATTCAAACTGATTTGCCAAAGATCTTTGAATCTCAAATGTTGACTGATCCAATTACTCGGCCAACCTATCCTCCCCCTTTCTGACTTCTACAGATAGGGTTTGGATGACAGACTCTTTGAACTGACCAACTTCATCAACAATTTTGAATGTGTTATTTTCTGCATTTGTTTCAATTGATTCTTGAGTCTTCTTGACCTGGAGAGTTTGTGCAAAAACTGTGGCCACTCCCTTAATTGTGTGATCTATGGCCTTTCCACCATGAATCACAAGCTCTTTAAGACTGTCTGTCTTGACTTGAACTGCAGCTAGATTTTTACTCATGCCTTTTTCAACTTCTGAAATTCTAGCATGAACTTCCTTGATTGACTTGTCAAACTTGTCACTTTGCTTCTTGAGCATCAACTCTATCTTGCCCAGAAGTGAATCTTCTTCATACAAAGGAGGAGAAGGAGGAGGGGTAAGAACAACATCAACAATAATTTCTTCAAGAATTAGAGAACTTACAACTTTTGGAGCCACCACTCCTTCTTCACTAATTAGCTCTTCTTGAGCAACCCTGATTAGTTCTTCACAGAACTCTTTCTCCCCCTCAAAATGAGCTGGGGGAGGAGATTGCCCATGAACTGAGTCGTCATCAGCTTCATTAGCATAAGCATAATCAGCACCAGACCCTGCCCTTTGGCCACTGGGACTGTGCTCTTCAAGATTTTCTTTTTGAATCTCATCAACAATATCAGCCATGGTGTCATCAACATCATCTGCCTGAACATTTTCTGTATCAAAAGCTGGAGGAGGAGGAGGAGGTAGAATAGCATCATCTTGATTGGATGTATGAGCCTCCTTAACTGGAGCAACTAAAATAAAAGGGGCACTTGGAGCAACTGAGTCTTCTTGAGGAGCTGATTCTGATGGTTGAGCTGAAGACTGAGGTGGAACTGATGTAGCATCTGGAATTTGAATGTCAGGAGGAGCTGGGGTCACAACCTCATTGCCAACAATGTCAAAAGGTTGAGGCTCCCCCCTGAGAACTCGCACCTACTTCTCCTGGCTTCTTTATCCTGATGTCCCACCTTTGTATCGAGCTGATATCTAGCTTCTTCAGATGGTGAATAACAACTCTCTTTGAAATATCAAACATAGTTGGATTCATCTGATTCAGAAACAAAGTAAGTATCCTTGTATAGTTCAGAGCAAGTAAATTAGCTTTAATTCTAGAAAATTGGAGTGTAGTGTTGGGCTGTCTACATACCATTTGCGAGAATGATATCGGCATATCGAATTTGCGCAGCGGAAATAAAACAAGAACAACCCAAAGAGTTAAAGGATCTTGTGTTTTTCATGAATCAAGAAGATAAGGAAATCTAAATACAAAGTACCTTTGCGGGATTGAGTCAATACTCAACCAAGGTGCTCCAAAGAGAAATCCAAAATCTGCCTTTGAGTTCTTCAAGAATCGAAATGGATCGATTCTTCTATAGAAGTCCACACGAGCAAAAGGAGAACCCAAGATTCTTGTCGTACAAGAACTAGGTCAGAGAAGGAAGGTCTCAACGTCCCCACGGACTGCTAGGTCCGATCCAGGGGAGGCGGCGACTATCGGCGGTGAAACACGATCGGCGGACGGGAAGAACGAGAAGCCTTCTTGCGGAACTTTTCCCAACGGCTGTTCTCGTCTAAATCACGAAAAAGATTAAGTCTCATGTAAACCTAAAATCGCATGCCCTTTTATACTAAAACGCATAAAACAGGCTATCCGCAGACCCAGGGAAAAACAGAACATTTCTGTCATCATTTATACATTAGCCGAATTCGACAATTCGACTATACAGAATAGCCAAATTCGGCTATACACAATAACCGAATTCGGCTAATCACAATAACCGAATTCGTCCATTAATCTCAATAGCCGAATTCGACAATTCGACTATACAGAATAGCCGAATTCGGCTATACACTATAACCGAATTCGGCTAATCACAATAACCGAATTACGATATTGTCGGTTAAACCCTTTAACAAAATTTGTCACAGTTCGGCTAAACCCTTTAGCCGAATTTGACTAGTATAAGTCCTTTTGTTTAAACCCTTTAAACGTTTTCCCGTTGAGACATTCTCAACTTAATTCCAAACAGTCACAGGATTGGTACTCCACTCGTATCCAATATGAGTAAGGCCAACACAATCCTTTAACCGATTTCTCCAAACGCTTTTATGTGCGGCCCTATAGGCTCATATTGCGTTGGAAGTAAGACTAACTGTTTGATTGCTTTGAGATCACCTAGGAAACTCCAACAGTTTCCCACTTGATCACAAAGTATCAACCAAAAGTCTCACAAACAATGAGCGGCATCTAGCAATACATCATTGCTACCCAAGCAATAAGAGTTCATAACTCAATAAGCCTGTCATAACCAATGTTTCAGTGTTGTCATGTCCCTTTGTCCCTTACATCCGGATAGAACTAGAGGCATGGACCGTGTCACCCTCATAATTGTTCAATCCCAGTTTCCTGATCTAGAATAGAATGTCTGGAAATTGGTGAGCTCAATATCACATATTGACTCCACCAAGCATGACCATGCATTTCTCAGTCTCATTCCATCAAGGGTCCCCATGGATTTAACTCCTGTCATAAAGGAGGACAAATTCCATTTCTGCTCACACACAAACATCCAAATGACTCGTAACATACCCAATTACCACCATTATCATCAACCTTTCTCAAGAGAAGACTTTAGATGGTATCAAAGTACGCTCTTCCTCATTTGATGAATGATGTGACTTCAGGTCAAAGGACCACAAACACCATTGTCAGTTGAGACCTAGTTGTGACACGTTCATATAACAATCCACAAAGTAGTCTCAAGGTGGGTCTGTCCAGTACAACTTGTTCACTAACAAGTACCCATGTGATGACTTGATATCACAATATCATGACCTATGAGAAACGGTCATCAGTCAACGCACATGATAGTCTTAATGTACCATCATCGCCCTTGGCTTCTAAGATGATACTCCGGCCAGGGACCATTTAAGAATGAAGCTTCTTATAAACATAGGCTCTCACATTCAAGTCACGTACTTGAAATCCTATGGAAGCAAACACTCTAAGGGCATTTATTATGCTAATTAATCTATCAGACAGAAACAAATGACATAATAAAATAACTTTCCATAAATATAAAATGAAATACATAGTACATATCATAATTCATCAAATGAATAAACAACCAACAAACATACAATCCACAAGGCTCCCACTAAAGATGATCACTCAGGTATCTAATACCCATTGATCTAACATGACCATCATGCTTCCTTTGCGCAAGAGGCTTTGTCAGTGGATCCGCTATGTTTTCTTCAGTCGGTACTCTGTAAATGCTCACATCTCCTCGATCGATAATCTCTCGAATAAGATGGAACAGCCGAAGTATGTGCTTGAAGCGTTGATGAGATCTAGGTTCCTTAGCTTGTGCAATTGCACCGTTGTTGTCACAGTAGAGAACTACGGGATCAACAATGCTAGGAACTACATCAAGCTCGCTGATGAATTTCCTAATCCACACAGCCTCCTTCGCCGCATTCGCTGCAGCGATATACTCGACCTCAGTTGTAGAATCAGCAACTGTCTCTTGCTTGGAACTCTTCCAGCTTACAGCTCCTCCATTTAGGCAAAACACAAAACCTGACTGAGACTTTGAGTCATCCCTGTCAGTCTGGAAGCTTGCATCTGTGTAACCCTTTACAACGAGCTCTTCCTCTCCACCAAACACCAAGAACGTATCCTTAGTCCTTCTCAAGTACTTTAGGATATTCTTGACGGCTATCCAGTGACCATCACCTGGATCAGACTGATACCTGCTAGTCATGCTTAAAGCATATGAGACATCGGGTCGAGTACACAACATTGCATACATGATTGATCCAATTGCCGAAGCATATGGAATCAACTTCATGCGGTCCTTATCTTCCAAATATTTTGGACACTGGTCCTTAGAGAGACTCACACCATGGGACATGGGTAAGAATCCTTTCTTGTACTCAAGCATGTTGAACCGTTTCAACACCTTCTCAATGTATGTACTCTGGGTCAAACCCAGCAACTTCTTCGATCTATCTCTATAAATCTTAATACCAAGTATATAAGTTGCTTCGCCCAAGTCTTTCATAGAAAAGCATTTCCCCAGGTTGTTCTTAACAACTTGCAGGGTCGGAATGTCATTCCCGATCAACATTATGTCATCTACATATAATATCAGGAAGACAACAATGCTCCCACTAATCTTCTTGTAAACACAAGGCTCATCTTCATTTTTGATGAAACCAAACTCTTTGATTTTCTCATCAAAACGCAGATTCCAACTTCGAGAAGCTTGTTTCAATCCATAAATGGATCGATTCAACTTGCATATTTTGTGGCTTCATTTGGAGATACAAAACCCTCGGGTTGTGTCATATACACTTCCTCAAGGAGGTGTCCATTAAGGAAAGCCGTTTTGACATCCATTTGCCAGATCTCGTAGTCATAATACGGAGCAATAGCAAGTAGAATTCTGATGGACTTGACCATAGCTACAGGGGAAAAAGGTTTCATCATAGTCAACACCATGAATTTGCTTGAAACCTTTAGCCACCAGTCGGCCTTTGAATGTCTGTACATTCCCATCCATGTCGGTCTTCTTCTTGAAGACCCACTTGCAACTTATGGTTCGTACCCCTTTAGGTGGTTCCACCAAGTTCCAAACTCGGTTTACGTACATGGAGTCCATTTCAGATTTCATGGCCTCAAGCCACTTCTCGGAGACAGGTCCACACATAGCTTCTTGATAGGTTGCAAGCTCGTCATCATGATCCATAAGCAACACATTACCTATTTGAGACATGAGAAATCCATATCTCTCAGGCTCAAATCTTGGTCTATCAGATCTACGTAGGACTTGTGTTTCTTGAGCAGGTTCTCCAGCTACAACTTCTTGTAGTCCTTGCTCAGGTTCCAATTCAGGTTCATGTTCACTTTGTGGTTCTTGAACTTCTTCAAGTTCTACCCTTTCAGTCTTTCTGGATAAGAACTCTTTCTCCAAAAAGACGCCAGTCCTTGCGACAAACACTTTGCCCTTAGACGGAAGGTAGAAGTAGTACCCTTTCGTCTCCCTAGGATACCCCACTAAATAACACTTATCCGACTTGGGTTCCAGCTTGTCAGGCATTTGACGTCGTACGTATGCCTCACAACCCCAAATCTTGATAAAAGACATACTAGGACGCTTCCCAGTCCATATCTCATATGGTGTCTTTAGAACCGTTTTCGTTGGAGCACGATTTAAAGTGAAAGCAGCAGTCTCTAAAGCGAATCCCCAAAAGGAAACGGGCAAATCTGCATGACTCATCATCGACCGCACCATGTCTAACAAAGTGCGATTCCTCCTCTCAGAAACACCATTATGTTGTGGTGTTCT
This sequence comes from Dactylorhiza incarnata, assembly GCA_033032865.1. Lineage (NCBI taxonomy): Eukaryota > Viridiplantae > Streptophyta > Magnoliopsida > Asparagales > Orchidaceae > Dactylorhiza > Dactylorhiza incarnata. The sequence continues at coordinate 2,371,168 of JAWHQI010000293.1, forward strand.
AGGTGGAGTGAGTTGTGATACAATACCATACTCTTTCAGATGATCACGAAACTCATGACTTAGATACTCACCACCTCGATCAGATCGAAGTGCTTTAATCCTTTTTCCTAGTTGGTTCTCTACTTCATTCTTAAACTCTTTGAACTTTTCAAAGGTTTCGGATTTACACTTCATAAGATATATATATCTGTATCTACTGAAATCATCAGTAAATGTAACGAAGTAGTAGTACCCACCTTTAGCCATGGAACTCACGGGTCCGCATACATCACTATGTATTACACCCAAAAGATCATTAGCCCTCTCAGTATGACTAGTGATAGGGGCTTTAGTCATTTTGCCTAATAAACAAGACTCGCATCTCTCAAAAGATTCATAATCAAATGAGTCCAATAATCCATCTTTATGGAGCTTGGATATGCGTTTCTCATTTATATGGCCTAAGTGACAATGCCAAAGATATGTAGGATTCGAGTCATTCGTTTTTAGTCTCTTAGTATTTTCTATGTTATAAATTGGCTGATCTAAGTTTAAAACATATAAGTCATTAAACAGTTGGGCTACACCATAACAAACATCATTCATAAATATAGAACAACTATTGTTCTTAATAATGAAAGAAAATCCTTTCATGTCTAAACATGACACAGATATAATGTTTCGAGTTATGGGTGGAACATAATAACAATTATCTAATTCTATTACAAGCCCTGTGGGCAGAGAAAGACGATAGACACCAACGGCAATGGTAGAAACTCTTGCTCCATTTCCAACGCGCAGGTCTACCTCTCCTTTACCCAGCATTCTTCTCCTTGTCAGTTCCTGCACATTTATACAAATGTGAGAACCACATCCGGTATCCAATACCCAAAATGAAGGAGCAGAAAGGTTTATTTCTATAACGAAAATACCTGAAGCAGAAGTCATACTTCCCTTCTTCTTCTGCAGATCTTCTAGATATTGAGGACAGTTCCTCCTTCAGTGCCCTGCCTTACCACAATGGTGGCACTTCCCTTCCTTAGCCAAACCTTTCTTCTTCAGTGCAGAAGACTTGGGATCAAGAGGAGACTTAGATCCAATCTTCGTCTTCTTAGATCCCCTGGCCTTGACCTTGCCCTTATGCACCATCAGTATGGGGCTGGAAGGCTTGGCCTTCTTCATACTATTTTCGTCAGTTCTCAACATGTCAAGGAGCTCGGGCAGTGTCTTTTGAATTTCATTCATATTGTAGTTCAAGACGAACTGCTCATAACTGTCCGGCAACGATTGCAGGATCAGATCTGTGGCCAACTCTTGACCCAAGGGAAAACCCAGTTTTTCAAGGTTCTCTATATACCCAATCATCTTGAGTACGTGAGTCCCTACTGAGTCTCGAGCTCCCATTTTGCACTGAAATAATGCCTTGGATATGTCAAACCTCTCTTGTCGGGCTTGCCCCTCGAACATTTTCTTGAGGTGCCCGATCATCTCATAACCACACATGCTCTCGTGTTGCTTATGAAGCTCAGAGGACATGGTAGCAAGCATGAGGCATTCCACATCCAAGGTATCATCCTGATACTTCTTGTAAGCATCTCTATTTGCTCGCGGAGCATTTTCGGTCAGCTCTGTGGGGGCTTCCCCTTCCAAGACATAGAACTTGCGCTCTTGCCTGAGAACAATTCTCAGGTTCCTATACCAGTCGAGGAAGTTCGTCCCATTAAGCTTTTCCTTCTCAAGGATAGTTCTCAGGGACAACGTGGAGTGAGATGTATTTGCCATGGAAATTCTACAATAAATTTGCAAAAGATTTTTCAGTACTATATTTCAAAATACATTTTACTTTAATTTAATAAGGACTTTTATTAAATCTCCAACTATTTTAATCGAATCAATAACCCTTAATATTGATACAGAGTTTATGCGAGCTACTCTCTTAGTGGACAAGATCCGTATTTCACCAACACCACGAGTCCGCTTTGGCGTTCCTCTCATAGTGCGGTTATTTAGGTAGACAACACTTGCCAATTGCATCACTATGCAACTCTTGTATGGTTGGTGAATAACTCTTTATTCGCATCCATCATATAGTGCATGCCAACCCTATGCCTCTAGTCACTCAACCTTTGAGGTCACCTAGTTAAGTTTGACCCGATGTCGACAATGGGATATCACAATTATCCGCTCGCACTCTTACCAAGATAGATTAATGCACCTTGCTTTGGCAAGCCCACACTTCATCGATCGAGGCAGGAAGAGTGTCATCCATCGGAAGGCATCCGTATACTTAATATTGGATAAGGGATTTTATCTTTCGATTGATGAACATTTCATCGTGATTAACATTTAATCACCGTGCACATTTCACAAAATAAAAACAACATTCACATTCCAGATACATCCCAAATGTGCACAAAAGAATTTATCAACACTTTGACAAATAAGGCTAAATCTGAGCGTTTAGAACACTTCTAAATCTCCATATCTACATGCATTGGACATATGAACAACAACTCCACTTGTGCAGTAGACAAGCTCGTCTCTAATGTCAGATTCAATAATCTAAACATTTGGTTTCACAAACCATTTTGAGGGACGGTTACTGCAGAGGAGAAACAACCTCTGAAACATGAAAATCGCAACGCAATCACATGCGTTCCCGGCGAGGTTCCAAGGGGCCGCGCCCCTGGCAGGGTCTTAGGGGCAGAGCCCTTGCGGGGTGCGGGGCAGAGCCCCGTCCAAAAATTTGAAATTCCACCACCAGAAACCTCACAAAATCACATCAAATGTGATGTTCCAAGAAGAAATCAGGGCATTTAGAACACTTCTAAAATCCCGATTTACACGCACTTGATCGCCAACCTAGCTCTGATACCACTGTTGGGTTTTCTACATACCATTTGCGAGAATGATATCAGCATATCGAATATGCGCAGCGGAAATAAAACAATAACAAACCAAAGAGTTAAAGGATCTTGTGTATTTCATGAATCAAGAAGATAAGGAAATCTAAATACAAAGTACCTTTGCGGGATTGAGTCAACACTCAACCAAGGTGCTCCAAAGAGAAATCCAAAATCTGCCTTTGAGTTCTTCAAGAATTGAAATGGATTGATTCCTCTATAGAAGTCCACACGAGCAAAAGGAGAACCATAGATTCTTGTCGTACAAGAACTAGGTCGGAGAAGGAAGCTCTCAATGTCCCCACAGACTGCTAGGTCCGATCCAGGGGAGGCGGCGACTATCGGCGGCGGAACACGATCGGCGAACGGGAAGAACGAGAAGCCTTCTTGCGGAACTTTTCCGGGCGGCTGTTCTCGTCTAAATCACGAAAAAGATTAAGTCTCATGTAACCTAAAATCGCATGCCCTTTTATACTAAAACGCATAAAACAGGCTATCCACAGACCCAGGGAAAAACAGAACATTTCTGTCATCATTTATACATTAGCCGAATTCGACAATTCGACTATACAGAATAGCCGAATTCGGCTATACACTATAACCGAATTCGGCTAATCACAATAATCAAATTCGTCCATTAATTTCAATAGCCAAATTCGACAATTCGACTATACAGAATAGCTGAATTCGGCTATACACTATAACCGAATTCGGCTAATCACAATAACTGAATTACGATATTTTCGGTTAAACCCTTTAACTGAATTTGTCACAGTTCGGCTAAACCCTTTAGCCGAATTTAACTAGTATAAGTCCTTTTGTTTAAACCCTTTAAACGATTTCCCGTTGAGACATTCTCAACTTAATTCCAAACAGTCACAGGATTGGTCCTCCACTCATATCCAATATGAGTAAGGTCAACACAATCCTTTAACCGATTTCTCCAAACGCTTTATGTGCGACCTTATAGGCTCATATTGCGTTGGCAGTAAGACTAACTGTTTGATTGCTTTGAGATCACCTAGGAAACTCCAACATGTAGCCCAGTCACATCTCTTTCCAGTGACTACTGCTATCACCAAGCAGAACACATCTTCAGACACATAACCCAGACTTCCTGTTTTGCAGAGAACTTTGGAAATAATGTCAATCAAAAACTTCCCAACATCATTCATCTTTTGTCTTCTAACTGATTTGTACTCAGTGTTTATGCCACAGAAGATTGCTGCTCTCTTCCAATCCTCATCATCAATATTATCTTCAGCTTCTAGTACTTGAAGTCTCAAGTACTTGGATAGAGTTTTGGGACAGAGATTTACCTTAATATTATTCACATAGGATATTAACATCTTTCCTTCCTTCACAGATTTCACATTCAAATAGAAATCTTCAACCTCTCTGAACAGGATTCGACAGGGATGTTCCAGAATGAACGACAACCCGGCTGCCTCCAGGAGATAGAGTAAATTCTGAAAGTCATCGGAGACATCTCTGAGCCCTAACCTGATGAGCTCACTGCCGACACCTATCTTAGGCCTAGGATGAGGAGCCATCGAGTCGAGGAAAATCGTGAGCGGCAGGAGAGACGGTGCGAGAGAGATTCGGAGCAAAGGAATAGATGTCGCGTGAAGAAGACGAACGGACGGCGAGTTCTCGGGAAGAAGTTTGCGTGAACATTAATCCAATCGACATTTTATATATATAGTTTCGATTTTGATTTGACAGTTAAAGTAAAATATAGTAATATTTGAATAAAAGAAATGCGTACCTGACTCTTCATATTCCCGATAGAGAGCAAATCTGAATTCCGAAAATAATAAGATTTCTTGAGAGATAAGTTGTTTCTCGTGAAATTAAATAACTCTACTCAAAATTTTCTCAAGTCGATTTCTCGAGAACTAAAGTCTTTTTCCAAAAGATTTCTGAATTCCCGGCTTAAGTCCTTCTCTCGAGAAATCAAGTATTTCTCGAAAAGTACTTTTCATTTCTCGAGAAGTATCAAAAATACTTGGAATTTTTCTGAACATTTTAGACTTTTTCCTCCTTGAGAGCTTGAATATATGAACTTCTTCCTGTCTTCACGGCTTCATTCCTGACTTGATTGTTACTCCATGTTGAGCATTCCAAGTTCTATCTTGAAGAAAGAGAACTTGGTCTCATCCAGTGGCTTCGTGAAAATATCCGCTACTTGTTTATCCATCGGGACATAGCTCAGATTAATGTCCCCCATCTCCAAATGCTCCCGGATAAAATGATATCGTAATTCGATATGCTTTGTCCGACTGTGAGAGACTGGATTATTTGCGATAGCTATTGCACTGGAGGAGTCACAAAACATTGGAATGTCCTTGATCTTCATATTATAATCTTGAAGTTGATTTCTTATCCATAGAAGTTGTGTGCAACAACTTCCTGCAGAAATGTATTCTGACTCGGTAGTTGAAATTGCAACACAATTCTTCTTCTTGCTACTCCAGGAAATGAGTCTCCTTCCGAGGAATTGACATGTCCCGGAAGTGCTTTTCTTGTCATCTTTACAACCTGCAAAGTCTGCATCTGAAAAACCAATTAGTTCGTTATCACTACTTCTTGGGTACCATAAGCCAAGATTTGGTGTACCCTTAAGATATCTCAAAATTTGCTTTGCAGCAGTATAGTGAGATTCCTTATAGTTCACCTGATATCTAGCACATACACATGTAGATAACATTATATCAGTTCTACTAGCAGTAAGGTAGAGCAGAGAGCCAACTATGCTTCTGTACTTGGTTTCATCAAAAGGTTTCCCTTTCTCATCCTTGTCCAGAGACATAGCTGAGCTCATTGGATTCCTCATAGAGGTTGCACTCTACATTCCAAATTTCTTAATCAACTCTTTGGTGAATTTCGTTTGTGAGATGAAAATTCCATCTTCAGATTGTTTCACTTGAAGTCCTAAGAAATATTTTAGCTCACCCATACTGCTCATTTCAAATTTCCCTGGCATAAGTTTGGAGAACTTCTTGCATAGGTTGTTGTCCGTAGAGCCAAAATAATGTCATTGACATAGATTTGCACTAGCAAAATCTTGCATTTTACTTTCCTAGGAAATAATGTCTTATCTATCTTTCCTCTCGTGAACTTGTTCTCAAGAAGAAAGTTAGAAATTGTCTCATACCAAGCTCGGGGAGCTTGTTTCAAACCATATAAAGCTTTTTGTAATAAATAAATATAATCAGGATGTTCAGGATTAACAAAACCTGGGGGTTGTTCCACATATACATCTTCTTTAATATTACCGTTGAGGAATGCGGACTTGACATCCATTTGGTATACGGCAAAACCCTTGAATGCAGCATAAGCAAGGAACAGTCTGATAGCTTCGAGCCTTGCTACAGGAGCATAAGTTTGATCGAAGTCGATCCCTTCTTCCTGTATGTATCCTTTTGCTACAAGTCTGGCTTTGTTCTTGATTATCGTTCCTTCTTCATCCAACTTGTTTCTGTATACCCACTTTGTTCCAATGATGTTCTTGTCTTTGGGTTTTGGAATAAGAGTCCATACTTTGCAACGCTTGAACTGATTTAGTTCCTCTTCCATAGCAATTATCCAAGAGGGGTCTTCATTTGCTTCTTGGAATTTCTTTGGTTCAACCTGCGAGAGAAAACTCAAGTGCATGTTTTCATTAATAGCACCTCTTCTTGTTCTTATGCCTTCATGAGGATATCCTATAATTTGATCAATCGGATGATCCCTCATGTGCCTGAATTCAAAATTCCTTGCAGCATTTGGAGCACCAGGAACTTCTTCTACAACTGGAGTGTCTTCCTCCACTTGGACTAAATCTTCATCAAGGTGATCTTCCTCTTCAGTTAAGGTTGGGGGAGAGATCTTGATGAAGTGTTGAGCATTTTCTTCAACTGGCTTCTCCAAGCATAAGTCTTGTAGCCTTGAACCTGCATCTTCAATAGAAATACTAGTGGAGCTGCTATGTAGCATACTAGTCTCATCAAATACAACATTAATAGATTTTTCTACAACCAGGGTTTTCTTATTAAAAACTCTATAAGCTCTACTGTGGCTACTATAGCCTACAAAAATACCTTCAAAGCTCTTTTCACTAAACTTGGTTTTGTAATGCTTTCCATTATTAAGTACAAAACATTTACTGCCAAAGATTCTAAAATAAGAGATGGTTAGTCTCTTGCCTTTTAGTAGTTTATAAGGAGTCTTTTCATGGTTTTTATTTATGAGTGCTCTGTTTTGCACGTGGCAAGCAGTATTGACAGCTTTAGCCTAGAAGTACTCTGGTAGTGAAGAGTCACCCAACATTGTTCTGCAAGCCTCAATGAGTGTTCTGTTCTTTCTCTCAGCTACTCCATTTTGTTATGGAGTTCGGGGAGAGGAAAACTCATGAAAGATACCAAGTCTTTCACAGAAATCTGTCATGGCTCCAGATTCAAATTCTATTCCATGGTCACTTCTGATTTTGACCACCAAACAATCTAATTCGTTTTGAATTTGCTTGATAAATTTAGTGAAAATATCAAAGGTATCTGACTTGTGTTTTAGAAAGAATACCCATGCAAAATGTGAGTAATCATCTACAATAACCAATGTATAAGACTTTCCTCCTAAGCTTCTAATTTGCAAAGGACCAAATAAGTCCATATGAAGCAGGTATAGACACCTGGTAGAGTCTTTTCCACTAATGCTCTTAAAGGTAGCTCGTGTTTGCTTGCCTTTTACACATGCATGATAAGGTCTATCTTTAACGCACTTAACACTTGGCGCATCACGCACTAAGTTTTGAGAAAATAGTTTTATAATATATATGTGCTAGTCTCTTGTGCCATTGGTCGACAAGGGATGCACTATCTTTGGCTAAAAAGCACACTGGTGTAGAAGATGATAAACAAAGAAAATTTAAACAAAATATATTTCTACGAGTGCCTGATAAAATTGTTTCAGAATTTTCTGCCGACTTTATCAAACACTGATCTTTACGAAAATTAACTATGTATCCTTTATCACAAAGTTGACTTATGCTTATCAGATTATGCTCTAATCCTTCCACATAAGCTACATCTGAAAAGGATACATTTCCATTTGTAATCATACCGTAGCCTTTTGTTATTCCTCTGTCGGATCCGCCAAAAATAACTTTTCGACCGTTCACAACTAGAATAAAATTCTGTAATAAACTCCTAGTCCCGGTCATATGCCGAGATTAGACACTGTCCAAATACCAGATAGGATTTTTGTTGGCCTTTGGACATACCTGCAAAAGGCAGATTATCTTGCCTTAGGAGCCCAAATAAATTTGGGTCCTTGGTCCCATGTTAGTTGAGAACCACGTTGAATGTTAACATTGCGAGTGGTCTTCCTTGCAATGTTTACTTGTAGTCTATTAACATAAGTAGAATTGAACTAGCAATCTACGGCAAAGTGACCTATTTTGCCGCAACACCAACAGTCAAACCTATTGTACCTTCTCTTAGTATTCTCCTGCTTAACTTTTTGAATGTTAGCTTTGGCAGGAGCATTTCTTCTAGATGAGGATGCCTCATGAGTGCAACACACACATGGTGGTGCTTTCTCCTTAGGCTTAGGTGCAACAGCCTTCACTATTGGTGCTCTTTTGACACTCGGACCATGAACATAAGGACCATAACCTTTCCGATTTATCTCCTGATAAGGTGCTTGGAAGGCACTATCACCAAAGTTTTGGGGACGAGTCCACTCCTTGTGATCATTGACAGTCTCAAAAGAAATTGGTCGTGTCAAGTGACCATAGGTACTTTCCATATCATAGACATTTGTAGGAAATATGACTTTCTTAAATGCCACTTGGTCTTGATGGGCTTTCCCTTTCTCTTCGATGGTGGCTTTCTTAGCAACCTTTATTACTCTTCTTAACTCGGGGGTTCTTAGAAGAAGTACTAAGACCAGCCACATGACCTAATCCACTACCACTTGCTTTAGCAGAAAATCTACCAATGATTGGCAGAACAGTTTTTGGTTGAGAAAATGCTTCATCTAACTTTTTCCCAGCAGCAATTTGTTCTTCCAGTTCTTTGATAGAAAGATCTCTCAGGGCAAGGAGCTCTTCCAAGCTTTTGATCTTGTATTGCAAGGCTTGGATTTCCTCTCTGAGAGAAGAGAGTTGTTCAACTTCCTTTCTCAGATTAGATTCCACTTCCTTGAGAGACATGATCTCCTTGGCCTGGGTTTTGACTACCTTTCGGCATTTGTCAAAGCTTTTAAGCATTTCAGTATATTGGGTCATGAGCTCTGACTCATCATCTGAGAGGTAATCCTTTTGTTCGGCTGAGGCATAATCAGAATCAGATAAGATAGTATGAACATTTACCTTCCCGGTATACAGCGGTTCTTCTTCGTCATCAGATATGGCCATAAGCCCAAAGTAGGCTTCTTCTTCATCACTGGAATTTTCTGATTCACTATCACTAAGAGTTTTGGCCTTCTTGGCTACGAAGCTTCTTTCATTTTTCTTTTTCCCGTGGGTGGATTTCTTTTCTTGTCTCTTTCCCCCTTCTTTATTTTTGTAAGGGCATTCATCGATCATATGCCCTGGCTTATTACAGCAATAACAAATAATGTCAGAAGAAACGTGTTTGTTCAGTTTATACTTATACCTGTCATGGTTGCCTAAGCCCTTCTTATGATAATCACCATCACGATGGGAGTGTCTATAGTCTGAGGAAGACGGCTTGTTCTTCATGTGCCTTCTTTTGCTAAGCAGTTTCTTGAACTGACGGAAAATTAAGGAGAACTCCCCATCAGACAGTTCAGAGTAGGAGGAGCTAGCTTTTGATTCTTCTTCATTGTCAGTTTCTTTTTCTCTGATCGGGGACATATCTTTGCTTTTCCTTGTGCTTTCAGCCTTCAGTGCCAAGGTACTTTCCTTGCCTGAGGCCCGATTCACATCCTCTTCAGATTTGCGGATGTTCATTTGCAGTTCATGTGATAGCAGTTTCCCAAACAGATTTTGCGGGTCAAGACTTGGTAGTTTTCCAAACTCCCTGATTGCAACTATCTTGCTATCCCAGTCTTTCGTCAGGGATCACAGGAATTTGTCATTCAGTTCACCGTTTGTAAGCTCTCTATCATAATTTCTTAGACCATTAACGATTTTGAATAATCTTTCATAAGCGTCAGCAATGCACTCCTTTTTATTCTGCTTGAAGGCCTCGTACTCTTGGTTGAGTAGAGATCTTCTATCTTCCCTCACCTTTTCAGTAACTTCCATGAGGACAATTAAGAACGTCCACATTTCTTTGGCAGATTTGCAATGGATTAAGTTTTGTAACATTGAATCATCCACTGCACTTGCAATTATATTCTTCGCCTTTTTGTCAAGAGCAACAATGGCTATTTCATCCTTAGTTAAATCCATCATTTTCTTCGGTACCCAAATAGTTGGGTCAGCTGGAGAGGCGATCATAGGCACTTGGGGACCTTCTTCCACAACTTGGAAGATTCTCGGATCTGCAGCTTCCATATAAAACCCCACTCTTTCTTTCCACATAGGAAAGTTAGCCTTAGTGCAAATAGGCAACTTCAACGAGGATTCCTTGATTCTATCCATGACTTGCTAGCAATTAGATTGGATGGATCCTGTTCAAGGTGTTAACCTAGAAATGAACAACGACCCTCTGATACCAATTGAAGTATCTAGTTGCCAACCTAAATCACCTAGAGGGGGGTGAATAGGTGATAACTGCGTCTTTTGCGGAATTAAAAACTTAATGAAATAGAACGCACAAAAAGCAAATCACAATCACAGACGACACAAGAAATTTATAGTGGTTCCCCGTTCTTGGGTACTCCACTTGCCGGGCTCGCCAATCTAGCACCACAGCTAGACTTGACTACTTCACTATAACTCGGATCAAGAATGATCCTACAATCTCGGAGTCAACACTCCTACAATCTCGGAGACAAATCTCCTACAAACTCAGAGAAAATCTCTCTTACACCTCGGAGACAAACCTCTCCTACAACTCGGAGAAAACTTCTCCTACAATCAAATGTAAATAAAGTTTGATACAAACTTATCAACACAATACAAGATCTGAAATCCACAAGAATTTTCTTCCTTCCCGAATGACTTTGAGTAGTTGATGATGAAGAAGATCGATAAAAAACTCAGATCTGACTTTCTTCAATTCAAACCGATCCAAAGGATATAGCAGAGGAGGGAGCAGTGATCGTTCGAACCTTTTCTTCCACTGGAGACGATTGATTCAGAGAGATGGATCGATCTCCAACATAGGAGACAGGAGGCAGCACTTTCTCGTTCTTCTTGGAACGAACAGAGAATTAGAATTAAGAATAATGATTGAATCTATTTAATAATCCTTAAGAGAGAGCCTTAAATATCCATAGACTTAACGGCATGAATTAAGGTAAGATTAACCTTTAAAAGAAATCATATGAGCCGTCAGAATAGACAGAAGGAATTAATGTCCCGTCAAAAAAAATTTAAGGAAAGGAACAGATTTCTCGAGAACTTTAATGGACTTCACGAGAGATGGAAGAACTTCACGAGAAATAGATAGGCTTCCGAGAACAGACTTGGAAAAATGTTACAGGCAAACTTTCCGAGAGAGAATTAATTTCTCGAGAACTTAAGTTGATTTCTCGAGGAACTCAAGTCTTGCCGAGAAACAATAAGAAACTGAATTAAAGGATAGATAAGGATTTCTCGAAAAATGAAATTGAGAAACAAATCAGCTTAGAAACAATTCGTCGGCCAAGGACAATTCGTCGAACTGAGCTCGATGAAATCTCTTCAGTTTGTCGAACGGTGATCGACAAACGGCGATCAACGAAACTTACTTTATCCTTCAGAATAACAGCGATCGGCGAAATCATAAGAGTTCGTCGAACGGTGATCGACGAAGCAACATCATCCTCAGAAAAACAGAGATCGACGAAATCATAATAGTTCATCGAACTAAAATTCTTTGACTTTAGCAAAACTGAGAACGACGAAAACACTTCAGTTCGTCGAACTAAACTTCTTTGACTTCAGCAAAGCTGAGAACGACGAAAACACATCAGTTCATTGAACTGAGTTCGACGAAAGCTGAACTCAGATTTTCAGTAAAACTGATCATCGAATGGCGCTCGATGAAAGCACATCAGTTCGTCGAACGGAGTTCGACGAACTCGCAAAAATTCATCGAACGAAGAAATACTTAGGAAATTATTTCTTCTCTTGGACAACAGTTGCACCTCCAATATCATGGGCTTCATTAGTCTTGAAAATAAAGTATATCCCAATAGAGAGATCACACATGAGTCAACACCATGTTCCACAAAATGAGGAATTACATTGTATGAAACTGTGCTAATTGACCCACTGTGACCTGACATTGGTCTACACTTAGCAACGTGAACCTGTAAGAATAATACTAGAAAGACATATCAAATACACTAGCAATTCAATCTTGGTTCAAGGGTGACTTCCCACAAATCAAGGTTATTGTGGATACAATACCCAACACTTACGCCTCGCCAAAGAATTGGGAATCCAGGATATCCGTGCTTTCACGGATTCGATGGTGGTCGTGTCGCAGATTCAAGGTGAGTTCGAAGGACGTGACACCATCCTGTAGAAGTACTTGGTAAAGGTGAAAGGGTTGATTGGAGGCTTCCAATCCTTCTTCGTCGAGCATGTCCCGAGAGAGGAGAACTCAGCGGCAGACTGTTTGGCCAAGTATGGGCCGAGGGACGGGGGAACCATCACCGAGTTGTTTCGACCGTCCATCGAAGAAGGGGAGATAATGGAGATCGAGCATCGCCCTTTGTGGATGGATCCATTCGTGGCGTTCCTAGCCACCGGCCAGCTCCCAGCAGATGAAGGTGATCAAAGGAGGTTTTGGTACAAAGCAGCGTACTATCTATTACAGAATGGAGAGCTGTATCGCAAAACCATCTCGGGCCCCCTGGCCAGATGCATTTCTGAAGATGAAGTGTAACATCCCAATTTTGGGGTCTAGCCGGTTCGGTTGAACCCTTGGAAGAGCTTAGGTCGGGTCACAGGACAACCATGGCCCGACCTTCGCCACATAAATGGTAGTCATTTAGAGAAAACGACTGTTTTAGGTAGCATAATGCTTCGCCACAACACCGAAGTAGTATAGTAAGCATGCGTGCTCCAAATCGACTTCCGTCAGTTGCATTAGACTCGTATGGTCAATAGATGTGCAACGGAATTCGTTTCGTTCGAATTCGAGGTCATTTGGTGAGAGTGACCATTTTGAGTACCGTAGCGCGTCACGACGACACTATTTTAGTATAGTGAGAATATGTGCTCCGAATCGACCTTCGTCAGTTGCATTAGACTCGTATGGTTGATACGAGTGCAAGGGAACTCGTTTCATTCCAATCCGAGGTTATTTGGAGAAAATAACTATTTTGAGTAACATCGAGCGTCGCAACAACGCCATTTTAGAATATTGGGTAAACGAGCCCCAAATTCACCCTAGTCAGTTGCAACAGACTCGTGTGATCAATTCTAGCGCAATGTAATTCGTTTCGTTCAAATTCGATGAGATTTGAGAAAGTTAGCCGAAATAACCTATTTTGAGCTGCGTACTGATTTGAGTGAATAATTATGAGCAAACGAACCCGGAACCAACCTCGGATACTTTCATTAGCTTTGTATGGCTGACACGAACACAAAGACACACTCCGTGCATTTTTCCCGCACTTATTTTGGGAGTTATGATTATATATATATACATACATTTATATATCTATATAGTTAATTTAAATATGTCTATATATATATAGTAATCGGCTACCAAAAATAGAAAACCAGCTGGTAGAGGGGAGGCAGAATTCGTGGGCTGAAAACCATGGGCAAAAACCGTGGGCGGGAGAAGAAGCTCACCGGGGGCAGCGGATCTCGCTCCTGGATGAAACTTGGGGAAGATACATCGGTGAGGAGACTCTCCAAGGGCGGAGAGCCACACCACCACCATCGTTGGAGCTCTGGATTGGTCATCCATGGCTATAAATCGAGCTGGTTTGGTACTCATCAAGGGGAGCTTCATCTCTTCCTCCTCCGTCAATGGTAGACTCTAAACCTTCTCTAATTTTGTTTACTCATCATCTTGGGTTATCATGAGAGTGGAAAGATTTATGGTGCTCTGGTTTAGAGGTTTGGGTTTTCTTCCTCTTCAAGGAAGGATCTCCTCTTTCTCTTACTAACTCTATCTCTCTCGCTCACACTCTTCGCTCTGGTGGTGGTGCAGGTATTACCCCATGGCAACATGGTAGGATATCTCTCTCTCTCCCCCACTCCCTTTCTCTGTCTATGCAAACTTTGGTATATATATTTACATATTTATGCCAATACGAGGAGGCTTCACAGGAGAAGGTGGATGAGCATAAGGCTCTGGTACAGCTCCTGTATGCTTCATGTGCTCTTACTCTCCCGCTAAGAGCTTTATATATAATTCTGAATTGAAATAAATTGGGAAGGAAATGAAGATCATCTCTCTCTCTCTCTCTCTCTCTCTCTCTCTCTCTCTCTCTCTCTCTCTCTCTCTCTCTCTCTCTCTCTCTCTCTCTCTACCTACTTCATCTTCTCCATGAAGAAATTCCTTAAAGTTTGGTTTAAGCTGCAAATTGATTTGGTAGTACATATGTTTACTTTAGCATCATGCCCCATGACTCACATTTTGCTATCCTTTTTTGTCTCTTTCTCCGTCCATGCAAGTTCTTGTGTATTTATACATATACATTTACATATATTCATACATATATATGCTCATGCGAGGAAGCTTCCCATGGGAAGGTTGATGAGTATAGTGCAACTCTCTTTAAGAGATTTGTATGAAAAGGGGATCAATGGTTTTTATTGTCTGTGTAAGTTTTTATAACCCCCATCTCTCTTTCCCCTCTTTCATTGTCTGTGTAAGTTTTTATATATATACACACACATATATTCATACATATATATGCACATAAGTAGGGGGATTCACAAGATAAGGTGGATGAGCAAAGGCTCTAGTGCAGCCCTTGAATGTTTCATGTGCTCATACTCTCCCTCTAAGAACTTTACATATGATTGATGTGCTAATGTCTTTTTCTCTCCCTCTCTCTCTCTGCCTATGCAAGCTCTTATACATTTATATATATGAGTTGTAAGCTTACTCAAGAGAGGGACTATCCAGGGGATTACATGAGAAGGTTGATGATTATCAAACCTTATTGCAGATCTCTTTAAGAGATTTGTATTTAATCAAAAGGGGATGAATGGATTGCTCTAACCCCATCTCTCTCCCTCACTCTCTTTACCTATCTGTGCAGGTTCTAATATATATTTTTTTATGTATATAAATACATGTATGTAAACCTATCACTTAAGAGGGTCTATCTTGGGGCTTCACTTGAGAAGATTGGTGGGCTTGATTGTTGAATCCAAAATTGCACCTCCACGATCTACTCGAGGGAATTGGGGGAAAAGGAGGCCGCGAGCAGCTGGTTACTTGGGTCGCGAGTGAAGAGGGGAGAAGAAGAGAGGGCCGCTAGCTTGCGGCGAGGCCAGGCTTCGCCCGTCGCGGCAAAAGCCACTCCTGCGACGGGCTTTCCCTTTATTCAATAATCTGTCTTACAACTTGCCACTTTTAGTACATGGAAATGAAATGAGTACAAGAGGATAACAGATAAGAAAAACAAGTCGCCCAGGCTGTTTTGCTGAGGCCGCCCGGCCTGTTTGTTGAGGTCGCCCGGGCTGCTTTGTTGAGGCCGCCCGGCCTGTTTTGTTGAGGTCGCCCGGGCTACTTTATTGAGGCCACCCGGCCTGTTTTGTTGAGGCCGCCCGGCCTGTTTGTTGAGGTCGCTCGGAAAGGCCGCAGCTAGGTGCGGTCTGGCTATTTCTAGCCGCTAGTTTTGCCCCCAGCTTGCCTGTCCTTTGTTCATGGTCGAGGGTCCTATTTATAGGCTCTGGGTCGATGTCGTCACCTCCGGTGAGCCGGTGACTGGATCCCTACCTGCGCGGTCTGAAGGAAGAGGCCGTCCGGCTTGGCGACCTGACGGAGGAGGCCGCCCCTGCTGGGCGGTCTGACGGAGGAGGCCGCCCCCGCTGGGCGGTCTGACGGAGGAGGCCGCCCCTGCTGGGCGGTCTGACGGAGGAGGCCGCCCCTGCTGGGCGGTCTGACGGAGGAGGCCGCCCCTGCTGGGCGGTCTGACGGAGGAGGCTGCCCCTGCTGGGCGGTCTGACGGAGGAGGCCGCCCCTGCTGGGCGGTCTGACGGAGGAGGCCGCCCCCTGCTGGGCGACCTGATGGCGGAGGCCGCCCCTGCTGGGCGGCCTGACGGAGGAGGCCGCCCCTGCTGGGCGACCTGACGGCGGAGGCCGCCCCCTGCTGGGCGACCTGACGGCGGAGGCCGCCCCCTGCTGGGCGGCCTGACGGCGGAGGCCGCCCCCTGCTGGGCGACCTGACGGCGGAGGCCGCCCCTGCTGGGCGGCCTGACGGCGGAGGCCGCCCCTGCTGGGCGGCCTGACGGAGGAGGCCGCCCCCTGCTGGGCGGCCTGACAGAGGAGGCCGCCCCCTGCTGGGCGGCCTGACGGCGGAGGCCGCCCCCTGCTGGGCGGCCTGACGGCGGAGGCCGCCCCTGCTGGGCGGCCTGACGGAGGAGGCCGCCCCCTGCTGGGCGGCCTGACGGCGGAGGCCGCCCCCTGCTGGGCGGCCTGACGGAGGAGGCCGCCCCCTACTGGGCGGCCTGACGGCGGAGGCCGCCCCTGCTGGGCGGCCTGACGGAGGAGGCCGCCCCCTGCTGGGCGGCCTGACGGCGGAGGCCGCCCCCTGCTGGGCGGCCTGAAGGAGGCCATACGCCTTGGGCGGTCTGAAGGAGGAGGTCGCCCCTTCCTACCATTCTGGGCGCGTCATGTATAAAAACGTCGCGAAAAAGGCCTCCTCGGAGAGGATCGCCGATTTCTGGGTAAACATTGATAAGTGATTCTTCATGCATGGGTTGTATCATGGGCTATCTGTAAGAATCATGTTAATAATTTTCTCCCTTAGGAGGTGATGAAGAACAACAAGTTGAAAAGAAATGAAGGTGAGAGTTTCTCCTCAGCTCCCTTTTGCTTGTGCCACTATTATAGAAGTCCTATGAGCCCGGGGTGCTACCCTGTTCCAATTTACCCTTGTTCATCAAACCACATGCAACTTATGGGGATCCTTTCCTCTGGTTTTGTGAACAGGCTGAGGATATAAGAATTTAAGCTATTGTGGGTGGACTGGATTTGGTTCAAAAATGCTATACGTACACTCTTTCTCTCTTTCTCTCTCTCTCCCTCCTTCCTTCAATTGGTGAGGATTTTTGATAAGTTTGGGGTATTGGATTTCTTTTTACCCAGCTAGGAGACATGAATTTCTAATTCAAACTTAGGAATTTTGAGAGGAGGTGTGGAGCTGGTTTAAACTCATCAGGGAGGGCTTCCTTTCCTTCTTTGAGAACCCATGAGCTTTAATTCTGATTCCTAAGAATAGGCTAGAGCAGTAATTGGGAATTTTGTTCTTCTGTTTCCCTTCTTCCTTTCCTTCTTGATGAAACACTCTAATAATGGATACTTGGCAGGGTCAGGCCTGGGAGCTTTCAATTATGCTGCTAAATTAGCCTATTCTTATACTCTCCTTACCTCTCCTTGAATGTGGGATTTTATCATGAGGGTCTCAGAAAATTATTTACCAGCTTTGTGGGATTTAATCCTCGTGCATGTGGATGGCTTGGGTATGATCTCCAAGAACCCAAATGATCGATGAAAGCCTACATGAATACAAATGCGCCTTTTGTGGATAGCTTGGGTTTGATTGCCAAGCAATCCAAAAGAGCGATGGAAGTCAGGTTAAAGTAGTCATACCTTCTTATGGAGATATGGTAGCTTATAAAGAGTTCCTCTTCCCTCCCTCTACTAAATTCTCGGATGGATATATGGCTAAGCTTTAAAGAGTTCTCTTTTCCTCTCTTATGATATCATGTTGCCTTCGAGAAATAATTCATACAGGAATGAAATGTTTCCTTCGAGAAAGTAATTCCTACGGGAATGAAATGTTTCCTTCGAGAAAGTAATTACTACGGGAATGAAATGTTGCCTTCGAGAAAGTAATTCCTACGGGAATGAAATGTTGCCTTCGAGAATTAATTCCTACGGGAATGAAATGTTGCCTCCGAGAAATAATTCCTGCAGGAATAAATGTTGCCTTCGAGAAATAATTCCTACGGGAATAAAATGTCCCTTCGGAGAATATAGGATGGCCGATGAGTTTTTACTCTAAGGCAACCAGCACGACGGATGGTCTGGGAGGGCAACCCGTGCGAAACTAATAGAACTACGTGGATCTGAGACCGTATGCAGGATGATACGGAGTACATAGGCAGTGGTCATGGGAAGACCGCCTCGGCCCAATAATAAGAGTCCAGATATCCCCTCCCTTATAACTATTATATTATGTTGTGTGCTAATAGGATATGGATTTGATTCATGGTTCTAATAACTTGTCTTTAGCACAGGTGACAGGTGCAGATAAGAGACAGCACCATGTGTGGATGAAGCCACAGAGCAGACTACTTCAGGTATATACTTGTTAAACCGCATCTTCATTTGTGCCCCACCTTACAACATCTATATACTAGCAATGAATCCTTGATGGACAGGATTTAATGCGGCGAAGGTATGGAAATTATTCATACAGGTCTTGAGTTTAAGGTTTCTGTGATATCTAATCTTCCGCTATAAAAATACGTCTTCCGCTAAATACTATAAAGTGCACTCTTTAATGAAGTCTTCCGCTAGAATGTCGCTTCCTTACTCTGTTGATATGTAGTAACTTTCGCTTAACACCACCCCAATGCGTGACCTTGGAGTGTTCAAGGAAGGGGGTTGAAGAAGCTGGTACCTTCACCCTTCATGATCGCTTTGGCGTCGTGCAAAAAGGGTGGTGTGCGATAAGATCCACCGGTCGGACCGCCGATTTGGGAGGGGGATCTTACACGAAGTACTCCGAGTGTTGGAAGAGATCCACTCGGGAGAGTGTGGAAGTCATTCTGGGACTCGCACTTTGGAGCAAAGGGTCTTGAGGCATAGTTACTTCTGGCCTACTATCCGGAAGGATGCTGAGATCTTCTCGAAGAAGTGCCAGAAGTGCTAGCTCTTCGCCTCCCTTCAGTTGCAGCCGGCCCAGCCGCTCCGATCGATCACCGCCCCGTGGCCATTTGCCATTTGGGGGATGGACTTGATCGGCCCTTTCCCCCAAGCTAGTGGCAAGAGGGAGTTCGTTCTCGTCATGATCGACTATTTATCCAAGTGGATCGAGACCAAAGCTTTAGACAAGACCACCTCTCAAGTCGTGAAGAACTTCATCTGGGGAGAGATCGTCTGTAGATTTGGAATCCCTCTAGCCATCATCACCGACAACGGTCCCTAGTTTTCCAGCTTAGAGATGGATGATTTTTGCAGGCAGCTAGGAACTGATCTTCGATTCGCCTCGGTGCATCACCCTAGGAGCAATGGTCAAGTGGAGGCCACTAACAAGCTGATTGTCAACCTGCTGAAGAAGAAAGTGGAGAACCTGAGAGGTAATTGGGCAAACCATCTCCCCTCGGTCTTGTGGGCTTTGAGTTACACACCTAACTCAGCCACCGGGGAGACGCCGTTCAAACTCTCTGATGGGTCCAAAGCTCTCATCCCCATGGAGTTTGAAGTCAGGAGTCCAAGGGTGGTTGCCGCCGAAGTCGGAAATGAAGAATGGCGACTAGAGAATGAAGAAGCCCAGAAGCTGTCTCTCGACTACATTGAAGAACTCTAAGATTTGACCTCAACTAGGCAAGAGGAAATCAAGCGTCGAATGGCGAGACATTTCGACAAGCATGTCCGCCTCAAGCACTTCCAAGCAGGTGATCTAGTCCTGAAGAAGGTAGACACGACAGGAAGATCAGCGGCCATCAGGAAGCTCAACCCGAACCGGGAAGGGCCCTTCATCATCCATGAGTCACTTCTGACAGGAGGATACTGCCTACAAAATCAGGAGGGGGAGCTACTTGGGAATACCTGGAGCGGCGATGACCTGAAGAGGTTTTACCCCTAAGGGGGAATGTGTATGTCCCACCCTTGTAAATTTATTTATACATGAATAAATTTCCCATCTCCCCGAAACAGGGGACGAGGCAGTTTCTTTCTCTCCCAGCAAAGCCCTTGAAAAGAAAGGAAGCAGGTGGAATCGATCTTCACGCTAGGTTGGAAAATGAGCCTCCGACTTAACCCTCACAAAAATCTGGAGCGGATGATGGGATGGTGCCTCGGTTGTGCGTTCCCTTAAGTCCAAGCCTCTGCAATGATGGCCGAGATTAGCTCCCCCCTTGCACGTTGGTCGTGGTTCCCACCGACTGCATATCTCATCCGATTGGATAGATTACCAGGAAGAAGTCTGGACGCCGACCTCCTGATCCGACGAAGAGATGATCGATTTAACTATCCCAGGGGACCCTTGAATAAAGGCGTCATGTACCCTCGAGAGCTAAAAGCTCATAGCAAAGCATCTTTGTTTCCGACTATTTCCTCCAATCACGCAAGTTAGTGTGCTTAACTCCCCGTTAAATTGTTGAGCAGCAGAAAATAGGTTTGGTTGGCATTCATCATCCAAGTAGGATGGAGACCTCGGGACGGTGTGTCCTCTTGGACCTCCCCAACTGTCACTCCCTACCTGATGATCTTCTCATCAATATCCGGCACCACCAGTTGGGAAACGAACCTCCGACTTAACCCTCAAAAGAACCCGGAATGGATGATAGGGCGGTGCCTCGGTTGTGCGACCCTTTAAGACCAAGCCTCTACATTGACAGTCGAGATCAGCTCCCCCCTTGCACATTGGCCATGGTTCCCGCCGACTGCACTTCTCATCCGACTGGAGAAATTATCAGGAGGAAGTTCGGACGCTGGCATCCCAACTTGAAAAAGCGGCGACCGATTCGACCAACCAAAGGACAAAGGCATTACAACATCCAAGTAGGATGGAGGCCTCAGGATGGTGTGTCCCCTAGGACCAACCCGACTATCATTCCTTACTTGACGTCATCCTTCATCGACGTTCAGCATCCAAGTAGGATGGAGGCTCGGGATGGTGTGTCCCCTCGGACCTCCCCGACCGTCATTCCCTACTTGGCGTCATCCTTCGTTGATGTCCAGCATCCAAGTACAAGACAAGGCCTTGAGAGCGTGTGTCCCTCCGGACCCCCAAGTGCCCTTCACAGCTCGACTCTATCAAGGGTTTTTGAAATAGGCGAGTATGCAGGTGCGAGTATACACAAGCGAGCGCGATTGGACGAGCATATACGTACATGCGAGCAAGGTATGATCGTCGGTTGTCGCGAGTATCTACCAAGATTGTACTGATCGCAGAGTGAGCACTTAACCTCGCCTCAAGCCTAAGAGCCTAGCGAGCACTCAACCTCGCCTCGAGCCTTGGAGCCTAATCGACATACAAGCGAGAAAGTAAGTATAAAAAGAAGAACGGGCGAGCAAAAAATCTTGTCCTTTCATTTATATATGTTGTATAAATTACAAGGAATCTTCAAAAGGTTTACAAAAGGTCGTCGGGCGAGCAAAAAGGGTGCCCAGGCGACTAGGCATCATCCTTGCCATCAATATCTACATCTGCTTCATCCTCGCCATCATCATCATCTTCGTCGTCATCCTCGTCCTCGGAACCATCATCCTCGGCATCACTGGAGCGCGGGGAGGGTGCTCGCACGGGAGAGGTGGACTCCTCGGCGAGCAACGTCGGGATGATGTCCTCCACCGTCAGGAGCATAGACTCCGGCTTCAGAAGATCATCCACCCTCAGCCTGCTCAGGACGACATTCCCGGTCGCCCGCGAGATCTCCCGGCGGATATATGGCATGTCGTCGCCATGCATCTTGATCTGCTTGCCGACCCAGGAGGGGCCCGCCGCCGTCGGCTGTTGCTCGACAGGCCGAGTTTCTAGCTCGACAATACGGGCTTGGGCGGCCTCCAAGGCGAGACGAGTGTCCTCCAGCTCTTTCTCCAGTTGGGACACCTTCTTCACCGCCTCTATGTCGGCGACCTACGAACAAGTAAATGGGAAGATTAGCAAGATAGTCGGCAAGTTGGCGAGTATCAGGGAAGCTAGTAAAGAAGCAAGCTAATACCTCGCGCTCCTTATCCTGGAGCCCTAGGGAGATGAGATTCTTGCTCTGCACCTTGATCATCTGCTCGTACTCGAGCAGTCGCCTCGCCGTCGCGTGGCTCAGCTCGGCAGAGTGAAGCAGAGAGCGCGAGCTTTAGTGGGCCAGGTACTCAGCGGATGTATCCTGCAGAACTTCGGCATCCGCGCAACTATAGAGGGCGAATATAACATCGTATGCCTCACCTCTATCTTCTCAATCCTCCGACCAGGCGGGGAGGTTGGAGCTAAGAGTCACCTCATTGGCGTGCTCCGCCCAGGTCACCAATGGGCGACCATAAGCATCCTCTCCACGGGTGCCCTCGTTGAAAAGCGGATGGTTGTTAGGCTCGCCAGCCTCCGCAGGGCTGCCTTCCCACCCACCTCCTTGTGGGCGATCTCCTTCTTCTTCCTCGGCGGCTCGAGGACTTTTCCCTTGCCCTTACTCTTCTTGGAAGACCCGACCTCATCGCCGGCGACATTGGGCTCATCGCCCCCTGGCGACAAGTCAATTGGGGAGGAGCCCCCAATCTCGCACGCCGAGGTTCCCGCACCCCCATGAGTAGAGGACGTCGCCTTCACCACCAGAGGAAGAAGCTCGCGCGGTAGAGTGTGCATAGCTACAAAAGAAGAGATATCAAGTGATTAGTCACTAAGCTGAAGACAAAGAGCGAGTATAATTGATGGTCGCATGAAAGTTACCTTCCCCCGGGAACACCTTGGCAAGTTCGTCTACTCGCCTCCTCCAGAAGACCACGTCAAGGCGACGATTCCTGAAGGAGTCAAGCTTCTCCTTGCTTTCCTCCAAGTAAGGAACCGTGAAGACGCTCTCTGGAGGCTGGAATGGCGAGCTGGGGATGCCCGCAAAGTCACCGCTGATGATGACTAGTCGCTCACCCCAGCGATGGTTCTTGTTCGCCGTGCCCGCCAACGTGCAGACATGACTGCACAAAAAGATGACACCCTCGCCGGTCGCCATGAAGGAGAATACTCGCCTGAAGACCAAGAGATCGAAAGCGATCCTCTGATCTTGCAGGTAGTAGAGGAACCCAACGATCATTGCCACCCCATTTGGGTTGATCTGGGCGGGGACTATTCCGAAGAAATGGAGGATCTGGCAGAACTCCGTCCACAACAGTAGTCGTAGACCGACCTCAAAGTGGCGAATAGGGAAGACTATCCCTAGAGGCGACGAGGTATTTAGTCGCTCAGTCAGGCGAGGAAGCCTGGCGACATACCCCGGCGTTGAGAACTTAGCTTTGAAATCTTCTAAGTCCTTTGGCCGAGTAATCGGCTTCTTGAAAGTAGTCGCCTCGAAGTTCATGGCGTGATTGGCACGCCAGATGGTCGCCTCGTCAGACATCCTGAAGAAACAAAGGGAAGAAGAGTGAGTATCAAAAGAAGGCGAGAAGAAGAAAAGGCGGAGGATACTCGCTTATAGAATGAAGATCGCCAAAGCGTATTTAATACTCACCCACCCCCTATTTATAGTAGTTGAATAGCCTAGCTTGTCGGACATGACGCCGCGATTACGACTGAAGGGGTGGCGAGTAGATCGCGCCAAGGCGCCAACCTTCAACGCGCGAAGACCCGCATCAGAAAAGCAAGATAGCTCGCCAAATAGATGTGACATTCAACCACTACTCACCGATGTAAAAGAAGATAAAAAAATTCAGCAAAACAACACAGTAAACAAAGCAAGTAATAAAGGGCGAGATTCAAATACTCACCAAATAATATTACATAGATAAGAAGACTGTTCATATTACAAAGATGCTCGCCAGAAGCGACATAGCCTCTACAAGAAAATAAAGAAAAAAAGAAAAAGATAACGTCTAAGAAGGCCCCTGGAGGTTCGCCTGAGGATCTGGAGGTTGAGGATGTCGCCCAACCCAGCCCATGCTGCGAGCACGTTTGAAGTGCTCGAAGGCCAAGGACATCACGTCCTCGCCCTGCCGCAGCTGGTCCTCGATCCTCGCCAGCCGCCTGACCTAGCCCATGCTCGCGCTCATCCCGACTAGCTCGTCATGGTGCTGATGCTGACGATGCTCGATCCGCACCACCCGACGCTCCAAGTCACTGACCGACTGAAGACGAGATTCAGCACCCACCAGCCAAGTATCAAACTCCACCAGACGGGATACTCGCGCCTCCATCTCGGTCAAGCTACGATGAGGCTCGCTAGCCACCAGGTGCTCAACCCACGACTCCATCTCAATCAAGCGGCGATGAGGCTTGCAGATCGCCAACCTCTCTATCTTGGACTCCAACTCCAAGATAGCGCGAGTAGCCCTTTCATGGTACTCGCGAGAAGGGAGCCCGATGGCGTCGATCAAAGCTCCCATGGGAGTATGAGCGCGAGCTGCAAGAAAAAAAGGAAGAGCATCAGATTTTCAGCAACAAAAGTAACGAAACGAAGATAGCAGAGGTAGCGACCAAGTACTCGGCCAAGGACTGCGAGATCGGCGGCGAAGAGGGCTGCGAGAATGCCGGCGAGGAGATCCCCTTCCTCGGTGTGGAGACGAGCTGCGTCAAAAGTCTCCTCGCCGAGTTGAGTGAGATCCAGTAGTCTGCCCTCGGCCAGGAGACGAATTCCCCTGGCCGTGACTATCCACTGGTCGCTCTCCTACTCGTGGGGAGAAGAACCCGGAAGTCCCCCCAACCCCTCCTCGGTGTGAGGACTCCCCCAGATGGGTTGATGGAGTAGTAGAAGTCAAAGGGCGTTGATCGCCCGGGAGACCAGCAGAAGGCGGCAAAGGAGGAGGTGGAGGAAGCCCACCCTCGGGCAGCTGTGAGCTGCTCGCCGGGTCTGGTCGCGATGAGGGTGGTGGAGGAGGAAGGACGTTACCCGCCAGAGGAGCTCCATGCTCGCTCATCGGCCTCCTCTCCACAGAAGAGCTGTGGAGGATCTGCACTAGACAATTTCCGCGGGAGACTCCCTCAGGAGAGATCATCGACAACGATCGTAAGGGAGGGACGGCTAGAGGCTCCTCCCAAGCCCCAATATTCGACAAAACTCTGAACAGGAACAAAAACATCAGAACCTCGCCAGCAGCAACATTATAGCAACAAAATTCAAAAGTGGCGAGTAAGGAGCTCACCTCGCGCATCGGCGAGATCCGGTTGAGCCGGATTCGGGGCGCTAGTGTTGGTCGCCTCCGAAGCAACCTTAGGCGCGGGAGGAGCAGGAGCAGGCGAGTCGCCCCCTTGAGAGAGGCCGAGATTGTCCAGCAGCTGCTGACGACGATCACCTAGAGAAGAGGCGACATCCCCCGCAACAGGGCTGTCCACCTTCTTCTTCTTCTTCTTTTTTGCGGCCCTCTTCCTCTTCCTGGAAGCAAGATAGTCGACAGGCTCGGCACCAGCGCGAGGAGGAAGCGAGCGAGCATTGAACAAGCCTACAAGACCATCCATGGTAGCCTCAGCTTCTTCAACATAATTGCGCGACATTGTAGGCGAGATCAGAAAGGCAGTTCCGTCAGAGATCCACCCCCCTCTATATAGAGAGTTCAGGCATTGGGCAGCGAAATGTCGAGTATATCCAGATACTCGCCAATATGGAAGCTCGTCGAATAAAGGTTGGATGATTCTTTCCGAGCAACTACGTTACTCACAAAGAGCGGGGATTGTGTACAACCCTCATTCTCCGAGGGTGGGACCCACTCAAGGCCACGTAGGCAGAAGTCAAAGTCAAAGACCCAAGACAGACCAAGCAGTAGAAGGAGCAGGAGGCCTAGGCGAGTATAGGTGATACTCGCGCGAGTAGCCTTGATACTCGCCAAAAGGTGGGCGACCATAGGTGATACTCGCCCTTTTTGCTAGCGAGGTCGCCTCAATGTCGCATAGTCGCCGAGCAGGGCTGGGCTATAAAAAGCCCCCCCTACCCTTTGGTTTTCCTATGAATAGGACCCCAGAGATACTTGAATTGGCACCTTTGGCTGAGCTTTCGAAACCCAACTTTCGAACCGTTGGACCCGTCCCCCTTGGTCGTTACTCCCATGTTTCTCGCCAAGTTGGTGCCTGTCTCATACCCTGCTCGGCCATTTCTTGGTTCCGGAGAGGAAGTCTCTTCTGAGCTTCTGGGTACGTGGTGGGTCCTCCCTGTCGCAGCACCTGGGGTCCTGTTCCTGTTGTTGCTCTTCTAGCTTCCTCGTCGTTGAAAAGTCAAGCCCTCTCGTCGGAATGCTGGGGGAGTAGCCTCCGGCTGCATTGATCCGAATCTTGGAGTCAGGATTTTCCTGGCTTCAACATTAAAGATTTGGAGAAGTGACATTGGAGAAGTACAGTCTGAGTGTTGGAGAAAGTGCGGTCTGAATGTTGGAGATCTCATTAGAAGAGTTGTGGAGAAGTTGAGAGGCTCGTATTAAGGCTTGAAAGAATAGTGAAGCCGAAGAAGATCCCTATCCGCAGCTAGAAGGAAGGAAGTGACGTGAAGTGGCTGAAAAGAAGTCAAGAAGAGAAAGACCTCGCCGCAACAGGAATCACATGTGGAGGTGTCACAGGTAGTCATGTGTTAAGATGAGTTTGTGTGCTTGTGTAAGGTAGTTGTAACAAGCATATGTATATGTCATGTGAGTACTATGAGTTGTTTCTGTATAGTCCCAGTAGCAATTAGGGACATTATAAAAGTTTGGTGAAGTTTTTTTTAGGTTTGGTTTGCACATTTGTGCACTCGAGCTTGTTACTTAGGCTCATTCCATGTTTCCAACAGTCGTATCAAAACGAGGTTACGAACCTTGGAAGTCACTCCGAAGAGTTAAAGACTTGAAGGGATGGAGATGGTAAATGCTATGCCGGGTCAAGTTCCAAAGTTAACAAAAACTAACTATGGGAACTGGAGCATTCAAATGAGAGTGCTTCTAGCATCAAAGGAGTTGTGGGTAATAGTTGGGGATAGCTTGTAGAAGCGGCAAGTTTTGTGGCGGGCAAAAGCAGGTAGCGCCAAATAACTTTGCGGACAGCAAACTTGCGATCAAAAAGAGTGGCGGACAGCAGCTCCATCGATCTCCTCGAAGGAGCGATCAGAAGTGGAAATGGTGTGCATCATGCAGAAGCTCAGAACAGAAGTTTGCGGACAGCAAAAATGGAGGCGATGGTGGTGATGGTGGTGACGGCGGTGAGGGAGGCAATAGGGGCGACGGCGGCGATGATGGCGATGGCGGCGATGGCGGCGATGGCGACGATGGAAGTAATGACGATGGCGGTGACGGAGGTGACGGCGGTGACGATGGTGATGACGGCGATGTGGTCATGGAGGCCATGGCGGTGACAGCAGTGGCGGTGACGACATCGATGGCGGTGATGGCAGTGACGGCGGCGATGGCAGCGACGGCGGCGATGGACATGACAGTTATACCTTGGGTAGTTACGTCTTTAGTGGGGGTTCTTTGGATAACTGCACCCCCATGGATGGAGTGCAGATAGCGCCTTTATGGAGATCCCATCATTCCCCCCCCCCCCCCCCCCAGTTCCCGCAGCTCCGAGCCGAAGCGAATGGAGGGCAGGGACTTTCCCTCAAAAGCTAGGCTATGTGTGTAACGTTTTGTGGTGGTGTCCGTACGACAAAATGTCTAAGAGGTGCACAAGACAGACTAGCCACCGGGCGGGGAGCTTGCTTGCGGCTGTGCGCGTAGCAAGATGCACGAGAGGTGCGAAGGGAGGAACTCTGTAGGGTGCATTCCATGCTAGGAATGGTGTGAGTAAGGCGCGGCTGCGCACTGCTTTCACGCGGGATGCACGCCCGCACGCTGCGCGTGCGTGGGACGGCCGCCCAGGCGCCGTGCGCATACGGGGAGTGCGCCCGCACACTATACACACGCGGGTTGTGCGCCTACTCGCTAGGCGTCCGTGGGATAGGCGCCCACGCGCTATGCGCGTGTGGGGCATGCGCCCGCAACTTGCATGTGCGGGGGGCGTGCGCCCGCGAGTTGCGCGTGCGGGGGGAGTGCACCTGCGCGCTGTGTGCGCACGGGGTGCGCTCGCGCGCTGTGCGCGCACGGGGAGGCTGCTTGCGCACGGGGACATGATGGGTGCACGCCCACATGCTGGGTGCGCGCGGGACGGGCGCCTGTGTGCTGCAGATCATTCCTGCGGGCTTTTTCCCATGAAAACTCGGGTGATTACTTGGTCCTTCAGGTAGTGATGCGTTGTTCTCAGGGGAAGTTGATGCATTGGCGCTCCTCATTAGTTGTGGAGCATGTTGATGTTTGAAAGTGACGGTATGGGATACCAGCAAGTCCGGGTGTGAAGTTCCCATATACTGCGATGTTGTCGCGCCGTTGAGATATAACCAAACTTTATATCGGAGGTCTCTTCAAGGGTGAGAGAAGGTCTCTTCATCTCCATCACCTGGGCAATAGAGACGTGGTGATCCTCCATGGAAGTAGATGGAGGCTCACAGGAAACATGGTGGGGAGTTGTGAGGAGACCGGTGCAACTTGGAAGAAGGGGAGAGTCTGTGGAATTGGCTCCCAGAAGGAGACCGAGCGTAGCTGGGCGAAGCGACGGAAATTCGTCTGACTCGAGGGAATGCGTGTAAGTTGCGTTTGCGATCGACGTGGAATGGGCTCCCGCGGATGTGAGATCAGCCGACAGGGCCGATGCGGAACATAGAGGTGGGGAGGAGGCTACAACGGTGGTGCGTGGCTCTAATACCATGATGATAGGAGCTCCGGATTGAGACCTCGTTCGTGGTTGTGAGAGATGGAAATCGAGAAGGAGATCGAAGTTCCCCTTCTTAGGTTCGCGGGAACCTATGGTCGATGCTCGAAGGGGAAGGGGCCGGCGGATGGAAGGCAGCCTAGGCGGCTTCGTGCGACTGCGGCGGCTTGTGATTTAGATAGGGCACAAGAACGGGAAGAAAGTAAGAGAGAGAGAAAGAGAGAGAGAGAGAGAGAGAGAGAGAGATTTTCAGATAAATGTTTGCTGGCCTTCATTTTTTCCCCATTCCTTCCTAAGTAGGAAGAATGAAAATATACAAGTCTCAAGCTAGGTCAAAATGTGTGACATGAAATGAAAATAACAATTATGAATATCCAAACAGAACGGGTAAAATGATAGCTCCATCCCCTAGCCCGTGCATGTCGTCCTACGGCGGCGGTGGTTGGTGATGCCCCATTACGGATCCGTAACAGGCTCCTTATAAAGATGATGCCTCCCACCACAGGACAAAATACATAATGTGTAACGGTCGCCGCATTTTTGCTCACCAGGCATGTGTATCATCAAAATCTAGAACATAATCATCAAACTAATATGGCACTTTCTTGACTGGATTATCCTAGGGAGTTCTCGAACAATGGGGTCCAGTTGATGAATTATTGGTTGGGCAAGAGTTATTAAAGTAGTAGTTTGATTTCCTTTGAGAAGCGTTAAATTCAATTACGCCGTCATAATTTGTGTTTGCCCCTTCATATCTTGCACTACCAATAATATCAAATTAGCATGTGAGGATATTGCTTTTGCTGTATATGGAGCAAGAAAAACTCAATAACGATAAGGAAGATGAATCATTGTGTTACGCCCGGGGCCGAGTCGCGGCTATTTGGGAGATAATACAAGCGTCGACAACGACATGAAGAAGGCGGCAACAGGGCTGAACGATCTGGTTCAGCCCCCACTCTCTAAATATCGGCTATTGGGGGCTGAACCAAACCGGTTCAGCCCCTATTGGGGCTGGCCAGCCCTCTTTGGCCGGCACCCTCGGTTCCGGGTATAAATAGCCCGGAACCCCCTTTTGGATGGGTTATGCAAGAATATTTCCAGGTAATTCTCTCCTTCTTCTCGTTCAAACCTTAGTTTCTCTCTATTTCTCTAGATCTCTCTCTCCCTCCCACTTCGTTCCTAACATTTGGTATCAAAGCACTTTCCTTTGCCATGGTTACCACTCGCACGCAAGAAGAGGCTTCTCGTTTGGAAGCCCTAGAAGAAAACTTCGTTGGGCTATCAGATTTGGTGGCGTCCATCGAGGAGAGTATGAGAATATCTACGCAATGTTTGGAAGAGTGAATCGAGGCTAGCATGGAAGAGATCAAGGCCCTATTAGCACAAAATCTGAAGGGGAAGAGTCCGGCGACCGCTGAGAATGGCGGATCTACAAACCCGGCTTCCGAAACTGTCGGATCTCACCCATCGGCGCCGGTTCTGGTGGATGCGGCCACAGGAGGGCTCAGGCCGGCGGTAGCAGCGATGAAAGGAGAAGATCGGGGCCGGACGCACTGGATTGGATTGCGATCAGGATCGGGATGCTCTGGCGACTTCGGCGGGGGCCGTGCGGGGGTTGGCGACATCGGAACAGGCCGATACGCCCCTGGCGACAGCAGAACGGGCCGTTGTGTCCCTAGCGACATTGGAGCGGGCCATTCCAGCTCGGGCGACATCGGGATGGGTCGCTGGGGCCCTGGCGACATCAGGATAGGACGTTGTGTCCCTGGCGACTTTGGAGGAGGCGGCAACGCGTGGCGGCGAACTGGGGAGGACCCGATGGGGCTCGGTCGGCCTCCAGTGCAGGTAGTTGTCCCTCCGGGAGGCATGGGTTGTCTTCTTCCTCACTCCCGGGGAGTTGGAGCAGCCGGGGGTTGATAACTTCTCTAAATGAAGTTATCTAGGCCCTATTTTTGACTTATCATTAGCTAAAAATGTAGAAATGGTGTTTAAATAACATTAAAATGAAAGTAAAATTTATATTTATGATTGTATGGCTCATGTGGCCTTTTTAAAATGTATTTTTGCTAGATTTACCAAAGGAATCCATTGGAGGAAGGAAAATTGCTGAAAAATATTGACCTGGGAAAAAAGTATCAGGAGTCAGAAAAAAAGGTTGCAACCTTTTTCTGGACGGATTTAAAAACGAATTATTTAAAATTTGCGCCGATTCAAAAATGAAAAGACACATCTCTTGGAGGCAGTTATGTGCAGTTTTGGCAGGGGTTTAACTGGAAGTTTCGAACCATATCAGGGGGATTAGAGAGAAAAAGAGGAGAACTTTGGAGAACTCATCTTGGAGAAGAAGAACTAGGGCTGTTTTTCCGGATCTTGGAGACGGGGGACTTCAGAAGCGTGTGAGTACAAATTCATGCATTTACTGAACTTTGATCATCATGTGTTGTAAGATCTACCTTATTATGTGGTTTTCTCCCATTATCATGAGCTAACTTCTCTTGATCTTGTCTTGTGTGATAATAAAATCTTAAAATTATTCTTAGTGATTTTGTGGTGAATTTCATTTTTCGATTTGATGATCCTTATTATGTGAATTTCGGTTCTTCGTCGTTTTGTTGCGTTTCATAATTCGAGAGAGGAGCTACGTAACAAGTTGATGAAGATTTTATTTTCATGCTTCATAATTCGAGAGATGAGTTGCATGAATATTCCACCGAGGTTTTTATATTTTTACTGCGCTTCATAATTCGAGAGAGGAGTTGCGCAAGTATATCTTGATTTCGTTATAGCATTTAAAGGGAGACCTTGATTTTCCCTTGATGTTAACAACATAGATTTTCGTTCTTTAAGCGGTTCTCTATCTCACTGTACAACCCGGGGTTCTCTTGGCTCCTCACAAAGATCTCGCAGAAGGTTTTTTGGGTTAGCTTAGGCGAGATCACCAAGAATAAGACCTCGGCAGCTAGATCAAGGCGAGATCGGCTAGTGATTTCGGATCTCGCCAAAATGCTTTCAGTAGGCGGGGTCTCGCCCTTCCCGCGTTTGGTGAACAAGCCGCATTCCTCAGGTTAAGCGAGACCCTTGAGCTCGCAGAGGCAGCAAGGATTCTTGCATGCGATTCGGCGAGACTGAAAAGCAAGCGGATCTCGCAGACCCCTCTTCCAGGGGTCTGGAAGCTGGAATTACCCTTTTGCCCCTGATGGTCTGCCAATAGACACTCAGAACAGTGGAGTTTGGCTGTTAGCAGATCAAATTAGGGTGCATATAGCAAAATCAAGAGGCGGAGTTCCGCTATCAGCAGACCGATTCAGGAAAACTATAAATAAGACCCAAAGGGCACCTTTGGGGGAGATCCGGTTTTTTAGCTTCTCTCTCCTCAGGTCATCCTTGTCGAGACTCACCAGAGCTCTCCAAGGTGCCCAGACCTCAGCTTTGGCTCTGGAGGGGAAGCAATCTAAAGATCTTCTGGGTGTGTGGTGGGACCTCCCTGCTGAGACTAAGGGTCTGTGTCAAGTTCCGAGACCCCGACTTGTTCCCCTCGAGGGATAAGTAAGTGCTAGTCGCCCCCTAACCCGTTGGGGGCCCCGAGCTCCATAAGAAACCAGTTTCTGGTTTCTACATTCTTGGTGCGGTTAACGTGGAGTATGACTAGTTCAGGAAAGTCTTTAGGAGGAAGCATGGCGGGCGAGGACGAGCGTGACGCAGGGTTCGGAGGCTCGCCACCCACAGGAACGTCGGTGACAGTGGAGATGTTGGTCGAGCTCAAGAAGGATATGCTTGGGGCTTTTCAAAGCGCCATCGCCGCAGCTCTAGGTGGTTTCGCGACCCCGACCCCTCAGATGGCTCCTCCGTGTGGGGTTGGCGAGAACGCTCCGGGCCAGCGAGCAGGAAAGGAGACGACGGCCCAGGAGACAGGCCGAGATCTCGATGGCCGAGAACTCTTCCCCAGTCCGGCGGGGGCGAGCGAGGTCCCGGCTAGGGTGATCTCCGCAGAAGGGGTCCCGGCCACCGTGTTCTCGGCGAATCCGAGGACGGCAGGGGCGATGTCGGCAGGAGATCTTGCAGGAAGGGTGGAACAAGTTCAGAGGGTGAGTGGGGGAAGCCCTTTCTGTGAGTTGGTGCTCTCGGCACCACTCCCCCAGGGGTTCAGAGAGCCGACCATGACATTATATGTTGGCAACAGCGATCCCGTTCCCCACTTGCAGTGGTTTGAAGATATGGTCTCGATTAGACCTATGTCGGACGCCTTCAAGTGCCGACTATTCGCCACCACCCTGAAGGAGAAGGCGAGGGACTGGTTTTACCAGTTTCCCTCAGGATCAATTTATGCCTTTGAAGACTTGCACAGGGGTTTCCAACTGCGCTTCTCTACTTTGAAGAAGAGGAAGAAGGACCCAGAGTCCCTTTTCAGTATCAAGCAGAAGCAGGGGGAGTCCCTAGCTCAGTATCTGGAGCGGTTCAGGGAGGAGGTCCTCCTCATTCAAGAGGTGCCTGGGCATACTCTCCAGCTGGCCTTCACGATGGGGATGCGAGAGGGATTCTTCAAGATGGACCTCAAGAGGAGGGCCCCCTGTCCTACGAGGAGTTGATGGAGAGAGCGGTGGAGGAGGTGGACGGGGAGGCAGCGAACCCCGAGTTCACGAAGAGGTTGGCACGGCTAAGCGAGCCGGAGAACAGGCAACCGGAGGAAAGGAGAAGGGAGGAAGTCAGGGCCCCGGAGTTGGGGTGGACGCAGCAAGGTAGTGGGATACAGGGCCCAGGAAGGGGGTTCCACCACGGAGGAGGTAACTTCCAGGGAGGACAAGGGAGACCTCATCAGCTGGGGTGGAGGCAAGGCCTGAGACCACCTCCTCCCCCTCCTCAGCAAGCAATGGAGATCGGGAGGGGAAGAGCAGGGAGAGGAAGGGGAGCGGGAGCCGGAGGAGCCTCTCCCAGGAGGAGAAACGGAGGAGCAGGAGGCGAGGAGAGGGGGGCGATGTTGCCATACTGTGACTTCCACCAGGAGGAGGGTCACGCAACAGCCACCTGCCCGGAATTTCTAGAGATGAGGGCAGTCAGGGTCCCAGCGCCGCAGCCACAGCAGCGCCCAGTGAGGATCGAGGAAGTTCTATCCCAGGAGTACGAGGAAGAAAGATGTGAGGACTGGGTGGATGTAGGAACCCGAGGGGGGATCGGGGTGATCCATGGGGGGGTAGGGATTGAGGCGACCCGAAAGGCGAGCCTCCACGCTATGTATCGTCGGAGCGTAGCTTCGACATCCCAAGACCCACCCCCAGCAGAAAAGATCACCTTCTGCCAGAAGGATACGCCAGGTCATGAGGACCCGTTCTGCGATGCGCTGGTCATCTAGACCGCCATCGAGAACTTTACCATCTCGCGGATCTTAGTGGACAATGGGAGCTCAGTCAACGTCATCTTCAAGAAGGCGTTCGACGAGATGAAGGTAGAGGCCCGGAGGGTGCTGGCCTCGGATGGCCCCCTATTTGGATTTTCAGTGGAGAGAAAGGAGTTGGAGGGTGGAGTGGGCTCCATGTGACCCTCGGAGGACAGTCCCGGAACTGCCGCTTCATGATCGTGGATGCCCCCAGTAGCTACAGTGCCATCTTCGGACGGCCCCTCATCAGCGCGTTCTGATGCGTCCCTTCCACCCTCCACCAGTGTCTCAAGTTCAATACAGGTGAAATCCATGTCCGGGTCCGGGTCCGGGGGGACCCTAAGGTGGCGAGGCAGTGCTATATGACGGCTGTCAACACCATCTCCTGGATGGGAGAAGTGGAAGAGTGGGATAAAGCGATGGAGGAGGTGGCCGAGGCCGGAGACGAGAAGGAAGCAGAGGAGAAGGCGGAGGAAGGAGAAGTTCATGCCCAGGAAGGGGTTGCTGAGGGACCCTGGGAGAGGAGAGAAGAAGGAGAAGAAAGAGAAGGGAAGGCCCCAGAGGGAAGGGTGGAGGAGCTGATGGAGATAGAGGAGGAAGAAGAAGGAGCCCAAGAGCTCGCTTGCGGTGGCGAGGAGGAGAAGCCTTGGGGTAAGCAGTCCCGGCTGGAGGCCGTGGACGAGGTTGTGGAGCTAGAGGTCACCACCCGGCTGGGGGTGGTGGAGAAGGTCCGGGTCAGTGGAGAACTCAGCCGGGAGGGGCAGGCGGCAATCCTCTCCTGCGATCAGAAGAACGTGGATGTCTTTGCCTGGAGTGCCGCCGAGATGCCCGGGATTGATGCGGATGTGGCTTGCCACCGCCTCAATCTCGAGCTCGGCACCCTCCCCATTCGTCAGAAGAAGAGGGCCACGGCGAATAAGCTGGAAGAACCCATCCGCGAGGAGGTGGGTAAGCTCCTAAAAGCAGGTTTTGTATCGGAGATCCAGAACCCAGGTTGGGTCTCCAACGTCGTCATGGTAAAGAAGGGTGGAGGTAAATGGCGAATGTGTATCGATTTCTCTTTACTTAATGAATCATGCCCGAAAGATTGTTACCCCCTACCTAGGATCAGCGCGCTGGTTGACTCAGTCGTCGGTTTCCATATGATGTCTTTCTTAGATGCTTTTTTAGGTTACCATCAAATTTGCATGCACACACCCGACATCAAGGATGTCTCCTTCATCACGGGGGATGGATGCTACTGTTACAAAATGATGCCCTTCGGGCTCAAGAATGCAGGGGCTACATACCAAAGAATGATGGATAGGGTCTTCCGTGAGCAGAAGGGGAGGAACCTAGAGGTCTATGTCGATGACCTCATGGTCAAGAGCCGAGATCTCGAGTCCCACCTCCGAGACCTCGAGGAGACTTTCGGGACTCTACAAAAGTTCAAGATGAGGCTCAACCCTCTGAAGTGTGTCTTCGGAGCCAGTCGGGGGAAGTTCTTGGGGCACCTGCTCACCCCGGCTGGGGTGGAGCCTAACCCGGACAAGGTCAAGGCGATCCTTGAACTGGCACCCCCAAGAAACGCTAAGGAGGTCCAACGCTTGACAGGGAAGCTGGCTGGGTTAAGTAGGTTTCTCTCGAAGGAAGGGGAGAAATGCTCCTCTTTCTTCAAGGTACTAC
Source organism: Dactylorhiza incarnata (assembly GCA_033032865.1). Lineage (NCBI taxonomy): Eukaryota > Viridiplantae > Streptophyta > Magnoliopsida > Asparagales > Orchidaceae > Dactylorhiza > Dactylorhiza incarnata. Next base: position 2,406,955 of record JAWHQI010000293.1, read on the forward strand.
GGAGTAATCAAAAATTCGAATGGACTTCCGAGTGTGATAAGGCATTCCAGGCGCTAAAAGAACAATTGACCAGGGCCCCGCTACTGCAAGGGCCGAGGCCCGGGGAGGATCTATCCCTATACCTGGGGGTGGGATTGGAAGTCGTAAGCTCCATGTTGGTCCGAGAAGAGGGGAAGAAACAACTGTCAATCTACTATGTTAGTAGGGTATTAAGGAAGGCTGAGTTTAGGTATCCCATCTTGGAAAAGTTGGCCTTCGCTCTGGTGGTGTCGGCACACTCCATAAAAGTGGTGACCGACCACCCCCTCCGCAATATCATGGAGGGAGTAGAACACTCAGGGAGGTTGGCAAAGTGGTCGGTGGAGCTAAGTGAATTCAATATCTCTTATGTATCAAGGGTATCCATAAAGGCACAGGCAGTGGCGGATTTCCTGGCCGACTATGTTACTGAAGTGGAGGAGTCAGAACTATCCCGTCCGGTGGCTTGGAAAATGTTAGTAGATGGCGCGTCGGGAAAACACTCTTTTGGGGGGGGAGTGGTCCTGGTAAGTCCCCAAGGGACCAGGATAGAGCAAGCAATCCACTTTCACTTCACTCTCACCAACAACCAGGCAGAATACGAGGCGGTGATAGCGGGCCTCCGCTTGGCTCGGGAGCTAGGAGTACAAGACGTGGAGGTCTCGACGGACTCCATGGTTGTCGCTTGCCAAGTCAAGGGAGAATTCGAGGTCAAGGAGCCAACTCTTCAGCGGTACTTGGAGAAGGTCAAGGGGGTGATGGGGCAGTTCTGAACTTTTTCTATCAAACACGTCCCAAGGGAAGAAAGCACCCTGGCGGATCTCCTGGCCAAGTTTGGTCCTCAGGGTTGGGGAACCGTGTCGGAGCTCTTCCGACCCTCCATAGAAGAAAGAGAGCTAATGGAGTTGGATCAGCGGGTGTCATGGATGGATTCCTTCATCACATTCCTGACCTCGGGGAGGTTCCCTGAGGGTGAAGTTGACAAGCGGCGAGTCATGTATAAATCGGCTTACTACTCCTTGTATGCAGGGGTGCTACATAGAAAGACCCTCTCGGGGCTCCTGGCCCGTTGTGTCTCGGAAGAGGAAGCCCCGAGGGTCCTGGACGAGATTCACTCAGGAGAGTGTGGCAGCCACTCGGGAAGCAGGACCCTGGAAGGGAGAGTCCTAAGGCAAGGCTACTTCTGGCCCACACTCAGCAAGGATGCAGCAGAGTTCTCCAGGAGGTGCTCCAAGTGCCAACTCTATGCCCCTCCCAACTCCTCCCAGCTCAGAGGCTCAGAACGATCACGGCCCCGTGGCCATTTGCAATTTGGGGACTAGACCTGGTGGGACCTTTCCCCCAGGCAAGCGGCCAAAGAAAGTTCTTACTAGTAATGATCGACTACTTCTCCAAATGGATCGAAGCAAAGGCATTGGCCAAGGTAACCTCCCAAGTGGTAAAAAACTTTGTTTAGGGTGAGATTATTTGCAGGCACGGGCTTCCTCTAGCCATTGTCACGGATAACGGGCCGCAGTTCGCCAGTGATGAGTTCGTCAACTTCTGCATCCAGCTCGGCATAGACCTCAGGTTCGCGTCGGTCCACCACCCGAGGAGTAATGGGCAAGTGGAAGCTGCGAACAAAATTATAGTGAACCTCCTAAAGAAGAAGATCGAGAACCTCAGAGGGAGTTGGGTGGAGCAACTACCCTCGGTCCTCTGGGCCCCGAGGACCACCCCGAACACAGCCACCGGAGAAACCCCATTCAAGCTATCTCACGGATCTGAGGCCGTCCTCCCGGTTGAGTTCGATGTCAAGTCACCTAGGGTGGCCGCCGCGGGAAAAGGAGATGAAGAATGGAGGATAAGCAACGAGGAAGACCAAAGGTTGTCCCTGGACCTGGTGGAGGAACTCCGAGACCTAGCCACCGTTAGGCAGGAGGAGGTAAAAAGGCGGATGGCCAGGTACTTCGACAAATAAATTCGAGTAAAGCACTTCTAGAAGGGGGACTTGGTACTAAAGAAGGTTGATGCGGCCGGAAGGGGAGCTGTGGTGGGTAAGCTCAACCCTAACTGGGAGGGCCCATATGTTGTAAGTGAAGTGCTGAAGTCGGGAGGGTACCACCTCCGGGATGTGGAAGGGGTACCCCTCGGCTGAGCCAGGAGTGGGGATGACTTGAAGCGTTTCTATCCATGAAATTCTTATATATATGCATTCCTACATGCCATTTCACATATGTTGTTTTTATGCACCATGAGTTCTAAGTAACAAGTGTTAGAGCTGGAGTGCCCCAGATCGATTCCACTGTCGGGCTCTCATAGACGGTGGGCCAGGTAGATCTCTGGAGAGGCTGACAAGGTAGCAAGTGTTAGAGCTGGAGTGCCCCAGATCAATTCCGCTGCCGGGCTCTCATAGACGGTGGGCCAGGTTGATCTCTGGAGAGGCTGGCAAGGTAGCAAGTGTTAGAGCTGGAGTGCCCCAGATCGATTCCGCTGCGGGGCTCTCATTGACGGTGGGCAGGTAGATCTCTGGAGAGGTTGGCAAGGTAGCAAGTGTTAGAGATGGAGTGCCCCAGATCGATTCCGCTGTCGGGCTCTCATAGACGGTGGGCCAGGTAGATCTCGGGAGAGGCTGGCAAGGTAGCAAGTGTTAGAGTTGGAGTGCCCCAGATCGATTCCGCTGCCGGGCTCTCATTGACGGTGGGCCAGGTAGATCTCTGGAGAGGCTGTCAAGGTAGCAAGTGTTAGATCTGGAGTGCCCCAGATCGATTCCGCTGTCGGGCTCTCATAGACGGTGGGTCAGGTTGATCTCTGGAGAGGCTGGCAAGGTAACAAGTATTGGGGCTGGAGTGCCCCAGATCGATTCCGCTGCCGGGCTCTCATAGATGGTGGGCCAGGTTGATCTCTGGAGAGGCTGGCAAGGTAACAAGTATTGGGGCTGGAGTGCCCCAGATCGATTCCGCTGTCGGGCTCTCACAGACGGTGGGTCAGGTTGATCTCTGGAAGAGGCCGGCAAGATCTGGAAATCTCCTCGCCAGGCGAGAAGGAAGACTCTCGCAAGGAACGGAACATGGAAACGGAATTACAGTCACAAGAACCTCCAAAGGATACTTCTCGCGGGGCGAGAACGCTGGGCGAGAAGCGGGATACTGTTGAAATTGTTGAAGTGAAGTGGAAGGGATTCCAGCCGGTCTGAAGGCTGGAGACCGCAGAGACCGCGCGGTCTGCGCTGGTGCTCTGGCGGTTTGGTTCTGGCGATCTGATGAGATCGGCTAGCTTGCTTCTTGGGTTTGGACGTTGGCGACCTGATGCGGGTTGCTCCCAAGAAGATCTTCTGGTTTGCCTGGCTCCCTTGTTGGAGACCGGGCGGGTTGTTCATATTTGGCTGTCTACCCGGGCGGTCTATCTTGGCGATCTGGCGACTTGAGTGAAGTCGGCCAGATGGTTCTTGCTTGCTCCTGGTGTTCTAAGGAAGGAGCGTAGTTGAGACCGCACGGACTGTGCGCGGTCTCATGTTCGCGCGGCTTGTGCGCGATCTTGTCTGCTGATATGCTTCTTGGTCGGGTGATCGTCCAAGAAGTCTGTTCGCGCGGTCTGTCTCTTGAGACCGTTCGCGATCTGATGGGTGGTGATTGTATCCCAGTTTGTGCGGTGACGACATCCGTCCACCCGCCTATAAATAGGGGTGCATGGCTCGTCATTCCTAACAAGAACTGTAAGAACTAGAGCCCGGATTGTTCTTGCGGTCTCAAGTTTGAGTTCGCGCGACTTGGATGCGAGTTAACCTTTGTTGTGTTCGCAGGTTTGCGGTCAGCAGGGTGCGGTCTCCTTCCTTGGTGATTTCCGGTGGCTTGAATAAACAGTTCGTCTGCGGTCTGTCAGCGAACTGGGTTATTGTGTTCTTGTGCTGTTCGCAGCGGACTCAGGGATCAGGCGACCTTCAGCGGTTAGGCGGTCTGAGTTGCGGTCTGGCAACAGCTTCAGTTCTTTGTTCCAATAAGCTTCAGTTTGTGCGGTCTGAGGTGCGGTCTTGCAGTGCTGGCAGTCTGTCCGGTTTCTGTTCGTGCGATCTCAGGGCAAACCGGGCAAGTTCTGGAGTGGTGCGGCTTGTGCGGTCTGAGCTTGTTTAGCCGCCAGCTTTGCCTTTTTTTGGTGTGTTTTGTTCTTCTTGTCTCCGTGATTCTGATGAATCATGTCTCGCCATGTATACCTCGCATTGTAAAGCGGTTCTGCTTCAATAAAGATTTCTTGTGTTGTTGTTTGGCATTGTGGTTGTTTGGCTATAACTCTTGTTGATACAACTCCTGCTTACTCCTAAACGGTCCAATCAAAATTTTAACATGGTATCAGAGGCAGGTTCCTGGAGTGGATAAGCAGTGATCAACTAGAGTTGCCATCGTCTTTGTGAAGAAGAGACCACATAGATTGCCATGGAAGGTGGATACGCAAGAGGTCTTGGTATTGAACTCCTCACATCGACTAACTTTAAAAAGTGGAAGTCGTGTATGGAGAGTTACTTGCTTGGCGAGGATCTATGGGAGGTAGTTGGCGGAGAAGACACACAAGAGGTGTTTCTAGCAGGAGATAATATGGCAGAGGTGAGACTCTGGAGGAGGACGAATGCTAAGGCTGAGTTCACTCTCAAGAAGGCTATCTCACCAGAGTTGTTTGATCACATCATAAGATGTAAATCTGCTGCTGAGATTTGGACATCCTTGGATGGATTGTTCAATAAGAAGAATGTAGCGAGGCTACAGTATCTTGAAAATGAGTTGGCAAAAGCCTCTCAAGGTGATCTTTCTGTTTCTACCTTCTTCCTCAAGATGAAGAACCTCACGGCAGAAATTTCTGCATTGGACCCTGATGAGCCTATCTCTGAGGCAAAACTGAAGAGGCATATCATTCGCGGGTTGCGGAAGGAGTATCTTGCCTTTGTGACTTCAGTTCAGGGTTGGGCAAATCAACCGTCGTTGTTGGAGCTGGAGAACCTTTTTGCTTCGCAAGAAAGTTTAGCAAGACAGATGGCGGGAGTTTCTATCTCCGGGGGAGAAAGTGATGTGATGTTCTCTGGGAAGAAGAAGAAGAAATGGGAGAAGAAGAAGCCGGGTCATGATGGACCCTCCACTTCAGGTCAGCGAGATAGGGGCTATGCTCCTAAGTCTGATGGGAAGAAGAAAGGAGAGGGACCGAGATGCTTTAGATGCAACAAGACCGGGCACTTCAAGAAAGATTGTCGGGTGAATCTTCAGCCGGGACATGCAGTGGAGAAGGAGATGCCAAAGTCTGGTGAAGTTGGATGGGGAGGAGCCTTTGCGTCTAATATAACGGCGATGCCCGTTAAGGCCTTGGCTTCCATCAACTATGATGAGGACTGGATTGTTGATTCAGGGTGTGGGCATCACCTCACCGGGGATGGATCAAAGTTCTCTTCTTTGGCGCCTTACTCAGGTAACAATGCTATCATTACGGCTGATAATACTATTCATCCAGTAGAGCGCGAAGGAGTTGTCTCTCTGAGCAGTGATAAGGGTCCACTCACTTTGAGGAGTGTTTATCACGTGCCTGGTATGAAGAAAAATCTCTTCTCTATGACCAATGCGGTCGATGCCGGTTATCACGTTCTGTTTGGTCCAACAGAAGTGAAGTTTCTCAAAACTCAACCGGAGATAAAGGGAGATGTAATTCATGTCGGCAAGCGGGTGAAGGACTTGTTCATTTTATCGACAAGTATCTATGTTGATAAGATGAGGACCAATGATGACGCGGCCATCTGGTATGAAAGGTTGGGGCATGTAGGCATGGACAAATTGAAGGCTATGGCGGTAAGGGGCCTTGTCAATGGCTTGCCTAGCTTGTCCTCCTACGGAGATGGTCATGTCTGCGAAGGATGTCAGTTTGGTAAGTCTCATCGACTTCCATTTGACAAATCGCAAACAAGGTGCAAAATGCCGTTGGAGTGCATCCACGGTGATTTGATGGGACCAACTTCCACCCCAAGCCTTGGAGGCAATAGATACATGTTGGTGTTGATTGACGACTACACCAGATATGTCTGGGTGTATTTCTTGAAAGAGAAGTCAGAAGCCTTTGTAAAATTTGTGGAGTTCAAGGAGCTGGTTGAAGGCCGGCTTGGCCTGCGGGTTAAAAAACTTAGAACTGACAATGGTGGGGAGTTCACCTCTGGTGAGTTCTCAAGTTTTTGCAGGAAGCAAGGCATCAGGAGAGAGCTCACTTGTGCCCATACTCCACAGCAGAATGGCATTGCGGAGAGGAAGATCCGTCATCTGACGGAAACCTGCAAATGCTGGCTTCATGCCAAGAGTATTCCAAAGTCCTTCTGGGCGGAGGGAATGTCTTGTGCAGCTTATGTCATCAACAGATTGCCTCTGAGTCCTATCAACATGAAGACCCCTCACGAACTAATGTTCAAGGAGAAGCCGAGCGTTGCACACCTTCGGGTGTTTGGATCAACCTGCTATGTGCACATTCCTGATGCTCTTCGGACAAAGCTAGATGCGAAAGCAAGGAAGCTAGTCTTTGTTGGGTATGATGAGCGGAAGAAGGGATGGAGATGCATGGATCCTGATACACGGAGGTCAATTGTTTCTCAGGATGTGGTGTTCGATGAAGTAACTTCCTACAAGGGGAGTTCAGGAGTTGAGCTACCGGAGGGCAGAGTTGATGAAGGAGGAAAAGCTGCGGGAAGTCTTCAAGTGGAGTTGCCTGTTTCACCAGGAGCTCCAGTTGTGTCAACCTCTGAGATGGAGGCTTCAGGTTCTGGAAGCAGGGGGAGCGATGCTCCAAGTTCATCTGGAAGAGGAGCTTGCACAGAGGAAGCAGCAGAGGAGGTGGTTAGTCAGGAGCAACCTCTTAGGAGGTCGAAGAGGACTATTCAACCACCAGATCGATACACAGGAGGAAACATGGTGAGCTTTGTTTCATGTTTCTTTGTTGGTCCCCTGGATGAAAGGGAGCCGTCGAGCTTTGAGAAAGCCAGAGGCGTGAAGGAGTGGGACATTGCTATGCAAGAAGAGATGGCAGCTCTCGAGAAGAATGAGACCTGGTCTCTTGTGCCTAGGCCCAAGGGCACCACTCCTGTCACTTGCAAGTGGGTCTTCAAGCTGAAGAAGAAAGCTGGCGGTAGTATCGAGCGTTACAAGGCTCGCCTTGTAGCTCGTGGGTTATCACAGCAGTACGGAGAAGATTATGATGAGACGTTTAGTCCAGTGGCAAAGATGACTTCGGTTCGATTTGTTATTGCCTTGGCAGCTTCGAGTGGTTGGGCGATTTGGCAACTCGACGTAAAGAATGCCTTCTTATACGGCGAGATTGACAAGGATATCTTCATGATCCAACCGCAAGGCTTCATCTCGAAGGAGTATCCGGACTACGTTTGTAAATTGAAGAAGGCCTTGTATGGGTTGAAGCAAGCGCCTCGGGCGTGGTACGGGAAGATTGCAGGGTATCTCTTATTCTGCGGATTCATTGCTTCAGACTCTGATTCTAGCTTGTTCATCAAGAAAGAAGGGGTGCTTCGGGTGATTGTGCTGCTGTATGTGGATGACATGATTGTCACCGGGAACTCGAAGGAAGCTGTTGCAAGACTCGGGGCTGAGCTTGCTATCAGATTCGAGATGAAGGATCTGGGGGAGCTCCACCATTTCCTTGGACTCGAGGTGCAGAGGCGGGAGAGCGGAGTGCTCATTTCTCAGGCTGGCTATGCGGAGCGGATTGTTCTGCGATTCGACATGGAGGAAGGGAAGAGCAGCTCTATACCTCTGGAACAACATCATAAGCTTCGGAAGGATGAGGGGAGAGTTCTATCTGAACCATTGGTTTTCCGAGCTCTGGTTGGGAGCTTGATTTACTTGACGATCACAAGGCCAGATATTGCTTATGCAGTTGGCAAGGTGAGTCGGTACATGGCAGAACCACGGAAACCTCATCTTCTGGCGGCAAAAGGCATTTTGAAGTCGACCTCTGATTTGGGTCTCCTATATAGGAGAGGGTCAAGCTTGGAGTTGCATGGTTTCATGGATGCTGATTATGGGGGAGACGTGGATGATCGGAGATCAACGTCTGGTTATGTCTTTATGACGGGCCCCACAGCCATTTCTTGGTGCAGCAAGAAGCAAGACTCGGTGTCTGTATCTACCACGGAAGCGGAGTACAAGGCTTCGGCCTTGGCAGCTCAGGAAGCCGTTTGGCTAAGGAGGTTGGTAGAGGACGTTCATCAGGAGGTTCGGGGTCCCACTATACTACGCGGGGACAATGAGAGTGCTCTCAAGCTGGTCAACAATCCAGTCTGTCACGCGAGGACCAAGCATATAGAGATTGAGCACCATTTCATTCGTGAAAAGGTGTTGGGAGGATCTCTTATGGTCGAGCATGTTCGGAGTGCGGACAATGTCGCTGACATCTTCACAAAGCCGCTGGCGAAGGGACCGTTTACTCGGTTAAGGGGGTTGCTCGGGCTAGTTTCCACTTCCCACTTCAAGGGGGAGTGTTGAAATTGTTGAAGTGAAGTGGAAGGGAGTCCAGCCGGTCTGAAGGCTGGAGACCGCAGAGACCGCGCGGTCTGCGCTGGTGCTCTGGCGGTTTGGTTCTGGCGATCTGGTGAGATCGGCTAGCTTGCTTCTTGGGTTTGGACGTTGGCGACCTGATGCGGGTTGCTCCCAAGAAGATCTTCTGGTTTGCCTGGCTCCCTTGTTGGAGACCGGGCGGGTTGTTCATATTTGGCTGTCTACCCGGGCGGTCTATCTTGGCGATCTGGCGACTTGAGTGAAGTCGGCCAGATGGTTCTTGCTTGCTCCTGGTGTTCTAAGGAAGGAGCGTAGTTGAGACCGCACAGACTGTGCGCGGTCTCATGTTCGCGCGGCTTGTGCGCGATCTTGTCTGCTGATATGCTTCTTGGTCGGGTGATCGTCCAAGAAGTCTGTTCGCGCGGTCTGTCTCTTGAGACCGTTCGCGATCTGATGGGTGGTGACTGTATCCCGGTTTGTGCGGTGACGACATCCGTCCACCCGCCTATAAATAGGGGTGCATGGCCCGTCATTCCTAACAAGAACTGTAAGAACTAGAGCCCGGATTGTTCTTGCGGTCTCAAGTTTGAGTTCGCGCGACTTGGATGCGAGTTAACCTTTGTTGTGTTCGCAGGTTTGCGGTCAGCAGGGTGCGGTCTCCTTCCTTGGTGATTTCCGGTGGCTTGAATAAACAGTTTGTCTGCGGTCTGTCAGCGAACTGGGTTATTGTGTTCTTGTGCTGTTCGCAGCGGACTCAGGGATCAGGCGACCTTCAGCGGTTAGGCGGTCTGAGTTGCGGTCTGGCAACAGCTTCAGTTCTTTGTTCCAATAAGCTTCAGTTTGTGCGGTCTGAGGTGCGGTCTTGCAGTGCTGGCAGTCTGTCCGGTTTCTGTTCGTGCGATCTCAGGGCAAACCGGGCAAGTTCTGGAGTGGTGCGGCTTGTGCGGTCTGAGCTTGTTTAGCCGCCAGCTTTGCCTTTTTTGGTGTGTTTTGTTCTTCTCGTCTCCGTGATTCTGATGAATCATGTCTCGCCATGTATACCTCGCATTGTAAAGCGGTTCTGCTTCAATAAAGATTTCTTGTGTTGTTGTTTGGCATTGTGGTTGTTTGGCTATAACTCTTGTTGATACAACTCCTGCTTACTCCTAAACGGTCCAATCAAATTTTTTAACAGATCCTCGGCATGAGGTGATGGTGCAAAGATGGGTTCGGTCCCTAAGAAATTTAGTCTGAAATTGTGGATAGCTTCTCGTTGGGCGAGAAGCGGGATTCTCGGCATGAGGTGATGGTGCGAAGATGGGTTCGGTCCCCAAGAAATTTAGTCTGAAATTGTGGATAGCTTCTCGTTGGGCGAGAAGCGGGATTCTCGGCATGAGGTAATGGTGCGAAAATGGGTTTGGTCCCTAAGAATTCTAGTCGGAAAATTTGGATAACTTCTCGCTGGGCGAGTTGCGGAATTCTCGGCATGTATAAGATGAGCGAGACGGCAAGGAGCGAAGATTATACATAAACAAGTGGGAACAAAAAGTAAATTTGAAAAAAAAAATACTGAGGAAAAAAGAGCAACGCACAAAATTTCCATTCCAGTGTAAAAAGTTTAGTTACATTGGGTGGCGATCTCGCCAGCCCCAAAAAATATACAATGAAAACAAAATAAAAATTGCATCTCCTAAGCCTCGCTCACAGACTCCTCATCGTCGTTGTCCTTCACCGGCGGGAGCGGACTGAAAAGCTCTGGGACGATGTCCTCGACCGTCGCGCCCTCGGCCTCGGCAACCAGCAGGTCATCTCCCTTCATGGCCTGAAAGACGAAGCGAGCCGCGTTCGTCGATTCTAGGCGAAGCGCCTCGTCGCGGTCTCGCCTCTCTTCTTGTAAACGGCGGGGATAAGGGGGGACAGCAGCGCGAGCCAGCTCGCGGTTGAGGGCCTTTAACCCGGCGACCGTGGTCTCTAGTCTAAGGACGCGAGCATCTGAAAGCCTGGCCATCTCGGCATCCTGCAAACGAGAAATGAATGAGACAGGGCGAGTTGGGGAAAGAAGAGGTACGGTAGCTAAATGACTCACCACTCCGGTCTCGGCGGCGGCTAGCTTCTCCTTTAGCTGGTCGACTTCCGCCTGGGAGGTCTTATAGGCCTCGGCAAGCTCTGCGTACTGGCGCTCCAGCTGCAGGCATCTCCTCCCCGTCATGTGGGCGAGCTCCACAGACCATAGTTGGGACCTCGCACTTTCATAGGCGAGGCCTCTCGCGGTTTCCTCCTTATAAGTCGTGGCATCCTCAAGGTCGTACAAGACGAAGGAAAAGTTGAAGGCGTGGGGGGTTGTGCTATCCTTCTCCACCCAAGTGGGGAGGACGGTAGAGACGTCTGCCCGGTTGATCTCATCCCTCCAGCGCACGAGGAGCTCGCCGGTCTCATCCCGGGTTCGCTCGCCGAGGCCGAAGTTCAGATGGTTTGCTGGAATCGGCGGGGCCGAGGTCCTGACGACGGCCTCGGCTGGCTCCTCGGCTTCCCGCTCCTCAGGAAGCGAGGAGGAGCCAATCTCGCGGACCGAGGGCTCGGCATGGCGCTTCCCCTTCTCAGAAACGAGCGAGCCCTCGCTCTTCTTCTGCTTCTTCTTTGGAGAGGCCTGGCCGGAGGGTTTGCTACCGGAGGCCTCCGGTTTCCTCTTAGAAGCGGTGGTGGTCATGGGAGTAACCTCGCGGCAGGCCTCCGCCCCCATGGTCGCGAGGGCGAGGGCGCCGGAGGGCATTATTTTGCTCGCGTAAGGCGGGTGGAGGGGGATGTCTCGCTCGCCTGGTAAGAGTCGAGTTAGGAAAAATTGGAAACACGAAAAGAAGAAAGGAGGTACAGGCGAGATCCTTACCTTCCCCAGGGAGCACTGGGAGTAGTGTGTCGATGTTGCGGCGGAGATGGGACACCTCAAAGTTCTTCTTCTGAAAGAACTGGAAGAGGTCGGCATCATGACCGCCGAGAACTGGAGGGCGGTAGACGCTGTCGGTAAATTGGATGGGGGAGAGGGGGATATTGCCGAAGTTCCCCTTCACGAGGAGGAACTTCTGCGCCCAGAAGTGGGCCTTGTTGACGATCTCGACGACCTTGCACCTCGAGCCTACGAAGTAGGCGGTGCCATCTTTGTAGGCGCGAAAAGAGAACAGCTTCCGGAAGACCGGAAGACTGAACTCGATGCGCTCCTCGCGCATAAAGCAGGCAATGCCCACGATCACTGCCATGGCGCCATTTCGTTGGGGGTAAGCTGGGCGAGGACTACACCATAGTGCTTGAGCACCTGGAGGACCGCAAGAAAGAAAAAAGTGAGAAATGTGGCGAGCGAGACTAATCTCGCGAGAAAAATAAAAAGGAAAAGGGAAGGTACCTGGCGAACTTTGGGCCAGAGGGGAAGTCGCAAGCCCACCGCGAAATGCGCAATTGGGATTGCGACCTCGTCGGGCCGGAGGGTGTTAATCACCTCGTCTTTCCCCGGTCGGCGAGTCGTGAACTCATGGGGGAAGAAGTCTGCTAGGGCGGTGAGGTATTCGCCCTCGGTCATGTTGCAGTGGAAGAAGTCATGTTCGGAGAAAGTCCAGGCACATTCTAGGCGACCCTCGGCCTCGCCTTCGTCCTTCCCAGTCTTCACCATCCTGAACACCTGCGAAAAGAGAAGAGAGAATGCGAGAACAGACTCGCGAGAGCTCTGTAACTGGGGGAGAAGAAGGGTTCTGGAGAAAGTGGTAGTTAGACAGCATTTATGGGAGACTATTTATAGAAAAATGAAAAGGGCGGGAAGAAGCCCAAGCGCCAGGGGTACGGTTAGCCAAAACGTCACATCATGGTGGCGTGCGAGAATAGAAATTACTTCGCCGGCGAGCGAGATCAACCTGCAGGGTTAGTCCAAACAGATGTTTCGCTAGGAGAATCAATATAATCCACAGAAAATGAAATAAAAGCCAGGTGGCAATAGAGGAGCCACAAACAATAGTCCACTTAATTATCCATAGCTCCTAAGGAGCGAGAGTTCATAAAGGCCGCAGCCACGCGAGATCGTCCAGAATGAGAAAATACCATAGAAACGCGTTTTACGAAAAAGAAACTAAAGTCGCGAGATCAATAAGGTAGCCACTGCCACCTGCCGCCACCTCGCGGTCCCGTCCTCGGCGGCATCCTGGGGTTGTGGAACTCGGCGGCAGCACGGGCTTCGCGATCAATCAGGTGGGCGAAATCTTTGATTCTCGCTATGTGCATCTCCTGGGAGGTCGCAGACTCATCGATGTCGCGAGGTATCGCAGCACGAAGTTTATCGCACTCATCCGCCAGGGAAGCATTGTTGGAACATGGTCTTCCGCATCTCCTAGGTTTGAGAATAACAAATCCTATGTGTATTTGATCTTGTGTGTTCTAGTGTGCAGGTCAACTAGGTCCACATGACTCAAGGAGTACAGATGATGACTGCCCCCAAAATTGAGGCCAGAATTTGAACAAGCCCACTAGCGCCGGCGGTAGCGATAGCGCCGGGCGCTAGCGATGATTAGCACAATTCTGGCAGCTTATATAGAAGGAGATAGCGTCTGGCGGTAGCTACTAGCGCTGGCGGTAGCGTGGCGCACAGAAGGAAAAGAGCAAAATATTTCCTCGGATGGGAGATCCTGCCGCGCAAAATCATTCCTAATCCGGGCAAGCGCCGGCGGTAGCGATAACGCCGGTAGTAGCGCTTTGACTATATAAAGGACCCCTCACCTCTCGTTTTAGAGATCAGAGAGAGAGGTAGTGCTACAACTTCAGAGGCTATCTTGGCCGAAACTTGAAGTCCTAGCGAAGCTCTGCAAACTTCTAAAGGACGATTACTTCACGTCGGATCCAAATGAAGTCCGCTTCTATAAACGCTGATTCTACAGCGGATCCTCGCCTCCATCTTCAGAAGTTCTTTAATAGGGAGTTTTAATTATTTTCTCTTTATCTTTCTTGTAACCTGTTAGTGAAATCGCCTCGTGTTGGCGACTAGGTCTGGGGTAGGACTTAGGGCTGAAATTCACCTCATGTTGGCGACTAGATCTAGGCTAGGTCTAGGGGGTGCTCAAGGCCATATCTGGGGAAGGATTGGCTAGAGCAGCTTGAGGCCGAATCCAGGGAGGATAGGATAGGGCCACCGGTTCGTGGGGAGGCGAGTCGGGATAGAAAACCAAAACATTCTTTTTCTACTCGCTTTGATTTCTAGCTTTGATAAAAGATCAAATTTTGTAATCATACTTCTCAAGTTAATAAAATCATGTCTTTATTTTTCTTCACTTGATTTGTCTTGAGTTTCTTTAGCTTTAATAATCAAAGTTTTTCCAAGTTTTTCCAAAATATAATATAAGTTTTTAAAACCCTTATTCACCTCCCCTCTAAGGGCGCCTACGGATCCAATAAGTGGTATCAGAGCAGTTTTATTCCAATCGGCTTAACAACCGGGAATAATGGCGTCTCATGATCTCGCTTCTACTAGTGGGGCTAATTTCTGTGAAGATGAAATATCTCTCAAACCACCTTTATTTGAAGGAACAAATTATAAAGGATGGAAAACTTTAATTGAAAATTTTATTAAGACTTTAGACGTCGAAGTATGGAATTTAGCCATTATAAGACCTGCGGATGAATCAAATAAAAAAGAACGTCAGCTAAATGCCAAAGCCAAACATTATTTATTTTGTGCACTATCAAATGAAATTTTCAAATTAATATATTGTTTTTCTAGTGCATACAAAATATGGCACTTTCTTGAAGAAACGTATGATCTTCCTCTCGCAGGTATGGAACAAACACAGGAGGAGAAAAACATACAAGCATCCACTATTATCCAAGAAGATCTCTCTCACTGCAAAGCCGCGTAGAATTTTGAAACAGGAAAAGATAACAATACTATGATGGAGGAAGGACTAAAAGATGACAAAGAAACTTCATGCTCATATTTTGCCTCCTCCAATAGCGCTGTAAGAAAGACTAAATCTTCTTCTTGTGTGATAACTTCTATCTCTAGTTTCAATATATTAAAAACGGCTAAACGTAAGATCAAAAAATTGAAAATTACTAATAAAAAATTACGTGTAGAAAATAAGAGGCTAAAGGCCAATAAATCAAATTGTAATGTGTTTTCACCATCTTGTCTTTTACTTGAAAATACAAAACCTTGTTTTGATTGTAACAATATTAAAGAAAAAGTCAAAGAACTTGAAAAACAAATTCTTTGTATAAAAGAACATAATGAAAAATTATGTTTAGAAAACTCATCTCTAAAAAACAATTGTGCTAAGTGCAAAAACTATAAAATTGAAATTGAAGAAATGGATGAAACTTTTGAGGAATACAGAAACGAATATCAAAATCATATCGATTCAATTATTTCTACTCTTAAAAATAGCACAATTGCTTATAATAAAGCTAGACATAATTTGAAACTTAAGAACAATTAATTAGAAACTAAAATTAACTTGCTTAAGGAAATCATAAAGAAAAATTCTCAAGATCAAGCAAACTCCAAAAGCAAGTTGAATTTGATCTCGCGAAATATGAGGATTGAAAATGAAATCTTAAATACAAGGATCCATTCATCTCTATTTACCCAACAAAAACCAAATCACCATTATTCTCAAAACGTGAATAAACCAAACCATAAACAACAAAAGATTGTAAATGAAATTTCTAAACGTTATCGTCATCATCATTTAAAATCTCAATCCCTTCCCAACTTAAAGTTAAATACAAATAAATTTCCAATAAATAATGTTTTGCAAAATCACAATGGAAATTTAATAAACGAAAACAATATTAAACCAAGGTATGAATGGAGACCCATACGTAAGAATGACGCATTAATCTCAAACGAAAGGGTCCATTAATCCCTGTCTCCCCAAAAGCAAACACGTTGTATCTGGGTACCCAAAGGAACCGTTACACACGGTACTCTTTGGATACATAAATCTCTCATTCATTAGGGATCACCAAATGCATGAAGTAGAATATTTTCAAAAGGTAAATATACAATTTTTCTACTTCATGATGTGCTTTAAATATCTTTCTTTTTGTTTTCTTTCTTTTAAACAAAAAGTTATCATGTTACGGTCATCTTATATAGGAAACATGATCTTATCACATAAAACTTAATGAGCCTATAAAATTAATCAAAATTCAAAATCTTATTTAGATGACCTATTTACTATTCATATATTCATTATATATATACATCATTTATCAACAATTAAATTCAAAATTTTCTATGTGCGGTAAAATATTTAACCATAAGAATTTCAAAGATTATGCCACATAAAAATTTCTTAAATATCACCACTTCATAACATCAAATTATGAACAAAACATAAAACATAATTCAAAGAACAACAACATCCAAGACATAGGTTCAAATTCCTGGATTATTACATAACTAAAAATTGTTCCTCTCACACTACTACTCCTCATCTATGTCCTCCACACTTGGACTTGGAGAGTGTCTCCTGCGAGTCCTCCGGATCGAGTGGCGGGGCGGATCTGAAATTGGGCTCTCCCACTCCCTCCGCTCCGGTGTAGATGGGTTTAACTTTAAAGCTTTGATCATAAACTTCATCATCTTCTTGATCCCAGAAACATCCTTCTCCACCTGTGTCATCCGCTCGCCCATCTCCTCTCGAAAAGACCCAAATGAATCATCTTGAGCCCCTCAAGATGACTCTCCTTGCCGGAGTGGTGGTCGAGTGGATGTCGATGGCTCATCCGAGATGAATGTAGCTCGCAAGTGCGAGGTACTATAGACAGGAGGGTAGCAGTCTAACAAAAAGAAACCCATCTCAATAGAGGGATACAACACCTGAAGAACCCGCTGTATGATGCCACCCAGGGGCAAGTTATTGAATCTCTGACGGGAAGGTTGCCGCAACTTGTAGGAATAACGAATCAAAGAAAGCAACAAGTCAGCCACATCAAATTTTTCCCCCTCTAAAATAAAAGTAACTAAACTAAGCTGTGCGGTGACTTTTGCGGTGTCACCCAATTTCAGCATAATAGTGTGGCGTAACACATCCTGAACCACCAAAGCATCCACTATAAGAGTCGACACAGAGGAGATCAGACTCCTACATTCCTTATTGTGCAGCGCCATGTTTACCTGAGTCCAATCCCTGTCCACTCTGAATTTCTCAACAATCTCTAACCTGTGTGAATGCTGGGACAATCCAAACACAAATCGCAGCTGGTCATAGGTGATAGTCACCACCTGCCCTTGCACCTGTGACTGGACTCCTCCATCCAGCTGTGTCTTCGATGGGTCTTCCAAGTGCTTATAAAAATCTCGCACCAATTCCGAAGAAAAAACGTCAGGAAAAAATAGATTTAGCACCTCAGCGGCAGCAAATAGCTGCATAATGTGGTGGTGTCGTGGCAAGTCAAACTCCACCACATACGGAACTCCCACCACAGCTGCCTCCACGGCCAACTCAGTGATCTTCTTTCCCTTAGGTGCCATCTGCCACATTACAAAAAAAATTATTAGAACAAATATGAAAAATTATTAGAACAAATATGAAAAGAATTTCATCTAAACAAAATTTTTTATATCTCCTCAAAATTAAATATTTTCTAACAAGCTAGATCTAAGAAATCAACATCAAAATCAAGTTCAAAATCCATATAATATTTTCAATATTATCAATATTTAAACTAAGCAAGTTAGATCTAGTAAAAAAATATTTCACATAATACTCTCAAGATCAAAATCAAGTTAGATCTAAGAAATAATATTCTCAAAATCAAAATCAAGTTAGATCTAAGAATCAAAATCAAGCATAATATTTCATATAATATTCTCAAAATCAAGCTAGATCCAAGAAATCCCCCAAATCAAAACCAAAATCCTCATAAAAACAAAAATCTTGATGAAAATCAAACGGTGTAGATCTAGTGTCTAAATCTACCTAAAAACTTCAAATATCTTCATCTCTAACATCAAAATGAAGATTTAAAACAAAAATCATAAGCAAAGATGAAGAATTGCCTCAGATCCGCGCGTAGAACGAGTCGTCTTCTAGGGTTTTTCTGGAGGAAATGAAAGGTAATGGCGGATCTGAAAAAATTAGGAAGATTTAACAAACGCCTCGATAGCGCCAGCGCTAGCACTAGTGCCGGTGCTAGCAGAACCCTTCTGATCTTTATATAAAACAAAATTCTATAAAATACCTAAATTTATTCTCCACTGTATGTACTAGTTGGTGATGCAAGATTTCGTTTATTTTGACGTGTATTAGGTGTCCTAGATCTTTCAAATTAAAACAAAATCAAAAACACAATTTTTTGGTTTTTAACCATCAAAAACATCTCCTTAAATTCTGATATTTTAGCATGAAACTACTATTGGGACACCTAATCAAGGTCAAGAATCAAAAATTTCAAAATCCTAAGAAATCGATCACTGTCTCCCGCGCTAGCGCTACCGCAGGCGCTAGCGTCCATGTTCAATTTTCTGTGTTTTTAAAATTTTGAAAAATTTCTAAAAATATATTAATCTATATGTACTATTTAGTTTTGCACTTCTGCTTTTCTTTTATTTTTGAAAAATCAAATACAAAAATATAAAAGCCAAAATACAAAAAATATGCTTTGCCTTTTTGCTTTTGTCATTTGTCTAAAATCTATTCTTTTCAAAAAATTAAATACAAAACTACAAAAGCAAAAATTACAAAAATAAGCTTTTATTTGCTAAAATCAAATACAAAAATATAAAACTTTAAAACTATAAAAAAAACTGTATGGATTTTTTCTGTGAAAATCAAGCATGATTTAATCTAGTATTTAGAACTTCTATAATGTTGCAATTTATTCTTTCAAACTACTTTGAACATTGTGTTCATCATGCTTTGATATATCTATTCAAATGTACGTGCATCAATTATATTTTAAAAGTTGTGTAGGATCAAGCTTAGCATGCCTCTAAGTATGAGTAAATGTTTTATGATTGATAATGATATTTATTCACTCACTTTTTTGGCATTGTCTACATATGTATTTAATCTAAGAATGCTTGTGTATATTTTATATTAGTACAAATAAATTAAAATTGCACAAGTATCTTACCTACACTCCTTTATTTTGCACTCTTAAAAGTTAAGAAAAGTGGTTTATTTCTTTCAAAAATTATAATGGTTTGCAAAAACAAGTGTATTCGGAGAACTTTGTACAAAACAAAAAAAATCATAAATTAACAAAGATAACTCCACCAAGCACTACTTGAACCTCCTGATAAGTCTTAATAAGCATTGTGAGGTTGAGCACTTTGGAAAGTATAGTAAAGTGTCTTGTGCAAACCATAGCCTTCTTTCAAAATAAAAACCACTTACTCTTAAGTACACCGGATCACTAGTTTTAAATATTAAAATTCAAATATGTGATCCCCCAAGCACTACTTTGCACCCTGATAAGTCTTGATGAGCATTGTGTGTGCAGAGCACCTTGGTAGTTGTACTTTTTATTGTGCATTAAAGTGTGTGGAAGTAAAATTATTTGTGTTTTATTGTGCTATTACTGTACATATTTCTTGTATTTTTGATTAAAACAGTTGTTTATATTACTCCAAAACACACTTATGTGCACATCATTATCTTCCATAACACTTCTTCTCATGAGTATTGGATCCTAATGCTAATTCTATATTACTCTTTATTTATGAAATGCACTAGATAACCTAACATGTGTGCTACAATGTTTTGTATGTTTTTGAAATTATGAATTAATGTAACATTGTAGTACTCTCTTTTTGATAAACATTATTTCATGCTTGGTTATTATCAAATTTAAAGATCTAATTGAAATATGATTTACAAAAACATCATCTTTTGTGAAATTTAACTCATATATTATTTTTTATTATCATTACTGTTTAATGTTTTTTTTTGTATTTCTACAAGTCTTCCGCATCTTAACCATATAAGTGTTTTACCTTGCGCTGTCATGCTTACTTAAAATCTTGTATTTTGTGCATCATCACTTATTCTTCAAAATTCCTATCTTTCATTAAGTGATAAATTTGCTTGGTACACTTTTTATTGGTTACTTCAAACATAAATTTTTTTACAAAACTCTGATTTCTTTCTATAAAAATTTTGTAATGTTTATACCTCTGATCTATTTAAATGAAAAACAATTCTAAAACTCCTTATCATTTACTTTAAAAGCTCGATCATGCCTTTATCTTCTACTTACAAACTTTTTGTGCTTTGTTTCCTCCATACCCACTTTTGTTAATAACAAAAGGGGGAGAACTAACATGATAAATATAATCCGCTATCAAAATAAAAACCTAACATGCTTAATTAAAATGATAGCACACACTTTAGGGGAGCATTCACATAGGGGGAGCATGTATTTAGGGGGAGCAATTCTAAGATGCTAAAATCAATAAATATCCTAAGTCATCACCATTACACACACACAAGTAGGATTTATCATGCATATATATTAATGCTCTGATTTATCATTAATGGATTTGTTATTATCAAAATGGGGAGTTTGTTGGAACATGGTCTTCCGCATCTCTTAGGTTTTAGAATAACAAATCTTATGTGTATTTGATCTTGTGTGTTCAAGTGTGCAGGTCAACTAGGTCCACATGACTCAAGGAGTACAGATGATGACTGCCCCCAAAATTGAGGCCAGAATTCGAACAAGCCCACTAGCGCCGGCGGTAGCGATAGCGCCGGGCGCTAGCGATGATTAGCGCAATTCCGGCAGCTTATATAGAAGGAGATAGCGCCTGGCGGTAGCTACTAGCGCTGGCGGTAGCGTGGCGCACAGAAGGCAAAGAGCAAAATGTTTCCTCGGATGGGAGATCCTGCCGCGCAAAATCATTCCTAATCCGGGCTAGCGCCGGCGGTAGCGATAGCGTCGGCGGTAGCGCTTTAACTATATAAAGGACCCCTCACCTCTCGTTTTAGAGATCAGAGAGAGAGGTAGTGCTACAACTCCAGAGGCTCTCTTGGCCGAAACTTGAAGTCCTAGCGAAGCTCTGCAAACTTCTGAAGGAGGATTACTTCACGCCGGATCCAAACAAAATCCGCTTCTACAAACGCTGATTCTACAGCGAATCCTCGCCTCCATCTTCAGAAGTTCATTAATAGGGAGTTTTAATTATTTTCTCTTTATCTTTCTTGTAACCCGTTAGTGAAATCGCCTCGTGTTGGCGACTAGGTCTGGGGTAGGACTTAGGGCTGAAATTCGCCTCGTGTTGGCGACTAGATCTAGGCTAGGTCTAGGGGGTGCTCAAGGCCATATCCGGGGAAGGATTGGCTAGAGCGGCTTGAGGCCGAATCCAGGGAGGATAGGCTAGGGGCACCGGTTCGTGGGGAGGCGAGTCGGGATAGAAAACCAAAACATTCTTTTTCTGCTCGCTTTGATTTCTAGCTTTGATAAGAGATCAAATTTTGTAATCATACTTCTCAAGTTAATAAAATCATGTCTTTATTTTTCTTCACTTGATTTGTCTTGAGTTTCTTTAGCTTTAATAATCAAAGTTTTTCCAAGTTTTTCCCAAATATAATATAAGTTTTTAAAACCCTTATTCACCCCACTCTAAGGGCGCCTACCGATCCAACAAGCATATCTCTCCTCGACAACCCGTCTGTCCACCCTCGCCTGGATGTTGAGGTCCTGCAACATTTGGTTCTGCTTCTGGAATAACTCTACGGTTCGCTGCTTTATCACCTCGGGTTCTCGCGAATCGCCCAGGAAGTCTTCCACCTGCTCGGGGAAAGGGGACATTTCCTCATCCCCAAATTCAGAGTCGGTGTGCTGGGTCTCGAAGGCCTCTGTAGAAGGTCGCACGCAACTTTAGGAAGGACAAACATCAAGGTATGTACCGATGATGCGAGGAGGCTTACCCGGGGGATGGCGAAAAGGACCTGGCCGAGGATCGAAGACAGTGTCGTAGTAAGGGAGGTGAGTTTTCCCCTTTCCAGGGCGGTATTTCGCTGTACCCACAGGGGGATCATTCGGTGGGCGCGAGCCGCCTGAGTCTTCGTTAGCGAGAAGGTTAAATTTCGGTGTCGGGATGGTCGTGTCAAGGCGTTTAGGAGAAGGAGTTCGCTGACCCTGTTGTCCCGGGCTCGCAGGGGGCGAGGCTGCGAAAATAAAGAGGTAAAAAGAAAAACCATCTGGTAACACGACTTAAATAAAGCTGGCGAGATCAAGTAACGTACCATCAGGGTTCTCGCCAACGGTATTCGCATTTTCCCGAGGATGGTGGGGGGTTCGTTCGAGGGCCCGCCAACATCCTTGTTGGCCTTATTGACCTACAGAGGCGAAGTTCAGAAATAGCAATCAAGTATTCTCGCGTGACGGATAATCCTTACCTTTTCGGCGGATTTGTCGCTAGGGGAAGACTCCAGGTCGACAGTATCATCTCCCAGTCGGCAAGTGGCCTTCGCCATCTTCATTTTTGGCACGGGAGAGGGGGACGGGCGATTCATCCACGCCGGGGGCTTCATCATCATCGACATCTCACGAGCTTCTGAAGCCTTCAGGCGAGTCTCCATTTCCTTGGAGAGAGGCATCGGGGGACAGCTACAGTGAAGAGAAGAAGAAAGAGGAAAAGAAAGTGAAGACACACCCCTCAGCTCGGATGGTATTTATAGCCTGCAGGTGGGACCCACAAAAAGATTCCTGACAGGACAGCTGTCGCCACGCGAACACCCAGGGTTGGATGATTCTTTGCGAGCTTAGACTAACCTCGCAAAGAGCGGGGATTGTATACAACCCGGGGTTCGCCTGGCTCCTCACAAAGATCTCGCATAAGGTTTTTTGGGTTAGCTTAGGCGAGATCACCAAGAATAAGACCTCGGCAGCTAGATCGAGGCGAGATCGGCTAGTAAATCCGGATCTCGCCAAAATTCTTTCAGTAGGTGGGGTCTCGCCCTCCCCTCGTTCGGTGAACAAGCCGCGTTCCTCAGGTTAAGCGAGACCCTTGAGCTCGCAGAGGCAGCAAGGATTCTCGCATGCGATTCGGCGAGACCGAAAAGCAAGCGAATCTCGCAGACCCCTCTTCCAGGGGTCTGGAAGCTGGAATTACCCTTTTGCCCCTGATGGTCTGCCAATATCCACTCAGAACAGCGGAGTTTGGCTGTTAGCAGACCAAATTAGGGTGCATATAGCAAAATCAAGTGGCGGAGTTCCGCTATCAGCAGACCGATTCAGGAAAACTATAAATAAGACCCAAAGGGCACCTTTGGGGGAGATCCGGTTTTTTAGCTTCTCTCTCCTCAGGTCATCCTTGTCGAGACTCACCAGAGCTCTCCAAGGTGCCCGGGCCTCAGCTTTGGCTCTGGAGGGGAAGCAATCTAAAGATCTTCCGGGTGTGTGGTGGGACCTCCCTGCTGAGACTAAGGGTTTGTGTCAAGTTCCGAGACCCCGACTTGTTCCCCCGAGGGATAAGTAAGTGCTAGTCGCCCCCCAACCCGTTGGGGTCCCCGAGCTCCACAAGAAACCAGTTTCTGGTTTCAACACTCACCAACGAGGGATAAAAGAATTAGGGACTTCCGTTATCGAGAGATATAGATTTCTGTTCAAAAAATCATTGCAAGGTTTTTCACTGCATACGCGTCACAAAGACACTTTCATATTGTCATCGCACTAGATTCGGGAAATCATGACACAAGATTATTTCTCCAAATCGTAATTTTAATAAAAGTTTTTCTCCAAGCATTCGTAGTTTATTTCAATTAGATTTTATCTATAGTTATCTTTAAATTTCACAACCTCGATAATGAATCACTTGGATTTAAAGAAAAAGAATAACTAGTAATTGCAAGCACTGAATCACCCACCTCTCCGTGGAAACGATCTCAACTCTCACTTTATTACTTGACACGGCACGTGCACTTGCATTTAAATTATACACCGGTTACGGGTGTATCAAGTTTTTGGCGCCGTTGCCGGGGAGGTGCGACGTATTTAGTGTTTATTTCTTGCAATATTAGTGAAGCTTTAGTAATTAAAGCTCAAGACTTATTTTCTTTTGTTATTTATTCTGCTTTTATTTCTGTTGTGTTGCTTGATTGTTTTGTTTATTTACTGTTATTATTGTGTTATTTTGCTTTCTTGCTTAGTGTATGTCCATACATCGAACACCAGAACTTTTGTCATTGAACCACGAGATCGAACGAACGTGTAGACAGAATAGAAGAGCGAGTCGATTAGAAAATATTAATTCAGCAACCATAAATCAAAATAATGAAAACGCTCACAATGAAAATGATCAAGATGGTTTAGGACAAGAGGGTCAGGTAGAACATAATGGGCAACCTGCTGAGATTAGGAGAACTTGTCGCGAATACAATATGCCTTTTAGAGGAGGATTGCACTATAGCATCATTAAGCCGGCTATCAAAGTAAATAATTTCAAAATTGATTCCATGACAATGAACTTAGTGTAACAAAAACAATTTAGTGGACTAAATCATGAGGACCCAAACTCTCATTTACGGACGTTCAGGGATGTGTGTGACACCTTTAAGATAAATGGTGCGTCGGATGAAGCGATTAGACTTCGCTTATTTCCATTCTCTCTGTCGGGCAGAGCGAAGGAATGGCTTGACTCCCCAAATGGTCTCACCACTTGGCAGCAAGTGGTTGACTTATTCTTAGCTAAGTACTTTCCACCTGCTAAAACGGCTAAACTGATGCGAGATATTAGTACGTTCACGCAAGGGAATGGGGAGACATTGTACGACGCTTGGGAGAGGTTCAAGGAACTTCTACGAAAATGTCTGCACCACGGTTTATTGATGCACCAACAAGTATGGACTTTTTATAATGGCCTCCAGACTTCTACAATGATCCAAGTAGATGGAGTTGCAGGAGGATCCCTCATGAACAAGTATCCCGAGGATGCATATGCCATCCTTGAAGATCGATCGTCAAACAATTATCAATCGTTTGATCGACAGGTTCCTTCTTCTTCGGTAGGTGGTCTTCATCAAGTAGATCAATTAACCTCGTTTGTTGCGCAAATCATGACCCAATTTAACACTATGAACAAAAGGTTAGATGCGCTGACATTAAATCATAATCAAATGAACCCACAGGTGAATAGCATAATGGCGGCCCCTACTATGAATTCGTCATTCACTATAGAACAACCTGTAGATTACTCCATTCCTAGCTATAATGAAGAAATTAATTATATAGGAGGGCAACCTAGATATAATAATAATAATTTAATTCCAAATTATTATAATCCAGAGTTGCGAAACCACCCTAACTTTTCATGGAAGAACAACGACGGTGTGGTACACCCGCTCGGTTTCAATTCAAACCCACGTCCAACTCAAAATGTTAATTACAATCAACAAGGACCTTCAAGAAAGTTAACCAATGAGATCATTATCGAATCCATGCAAAAGAACGATACACGCATTACTAGTTTAGAGGGTTCACTTCGTGTAATTGAGTCTCAATTGGGACAAATTGCGGGTGCATTGAACCTTAGACCTCAAGGAACACTCCCAACGGATACCACACCAAATCCGAAAGGAGATAATCAACATTGTAAGGCAGTCACTCTATGAAGTGGTAAGGAGTTGGGCGTTGAGCCGATAAAAGAACAAGTTAAGGTTAATAATGAAAGAGAGTTAGAGGAGTTGGCCCCTTCCCAAATGATGGGGCAATACAAGAGGATAATGGCAAGGAAAGAGAAGTAGAAGTGTTAGGAGAGAGGAAGAAAGAACCAAGTGTTGAAGATAAGAAGAAAACAAAAGATGCAATAATTTATCCACCACCACCGTTTCCACAACGGTTAAAAAAAAGTAAACTCGATCAACAATTCCAAAAGTTTGTGGAGATATTTAAGAAATTACAAATCAACATCCCATTAGCCGAGGCTTTAGAGCAAATGCCTAGCTACGTAAAATTCATGAAAGATATCCTCTCTAAAAAGAGAAAATTTGGAACGAATGAGACAGTAGCACTCACTCAGGAGTGCAGCGCTATTCTTAAAAAAAGACTCCCACCAAAGTTAAAAGATCACGGGAGCTTTACCATACCGTGTTCCATAGGATATAAATTTGAAGGCAAAGCGTTATGTGATTTAGGGGCGAGCATCAATCTAATGCCATTGTCAATATTTAGGAAGTTAGGTTTGGGTGAAATTTCCAAAACCTCCATAACCTTGCAATTGGCCGATCGGACCCTAGCCTACCCAAAAGGGATAGTTGAAGACGTGTTAGTAAAGGTGGATAAGTTCATCTTTCCTGCGGACTTTGTTGTTCTAGACATGGAAGAGGATAGAGAAGTTCCAATTATTGTGGGGAGACCATTTCTAGCAACGGGTAGGACCTTGATTGATGTGTAGAAGGGGGAGTTAACGATGCGAGTAAATGATGAACAAATCACATTTAATGTACTCAAAGCGTTAAAATTTACCCACCGAGAGGAAGACAATATGGAAGTGGTCAATCAAGTATCTATATGCGATTATATGCCAAGTTTGTTTTCTGACGAACAAGATGATTTATTGAATTATTTATTGACGGAGGATGAACAATCCGAAGAAGAAGAAGTGATTCAAGAATGCTTACAAGCATTCGAGAAGCAAATTGCATGGTTTCATAAGCCGGAACCATTAGAGATGCCAGGTAAATCCCTGTCGGTTAAACCTTCCATTGTAGAACCACCATCGCTGGAGTTAAAACCTCAACCCGATCATCTTACTTATGCATATTTAGGGGATAGTGACACATTGCCGGTTATCATTAATTCTAATTTATTATCGGATCAACGAGAAAGATTAATAGAATTACTTAAGCAATTTAAATCGGTCATAGGATGGACCATCGCTGATATTCGGGGAATAAGCCCCTCATTATGTATGCACAAGATTCTTTTAGAAGAATCGTTTAAGGGGTCGATAGAACCTCAACGCCGTTTAAGTCCGTCGATGAAGGACGTGGTTAAGAAGGAGATTATTAAGTGGCTAGATGCAGGTATTGTATACTCCATCTCTGATAGTCCATGAGTTTTACCTGTGCATTGTGTGACCAAGAAGGGAGGGATGACGGTCATAAAGAATGAGAAGGATGAGTTAGTCTCTACTAGGACAATCACGGGGTGAAGAATTTGCATAGACTATAGGAAGTTAAATAAAGCCACCAGAAAAGATCATTTCCCTCTTCCCTTCCTCGACCAAGTCCTAGATAAATTGGCGGGGAATGATTTTTTCTGTTTTCTTGATGGGTATTCAGGTTACAACCAAATTACTGTCGACCCCGCCGATCAAGAAAAGACCACATTCACGTGTCCATATGGGACTTTCGCGTTTAGGAGGATGCCCTTTGGTCTTTGTAACGCACCTGCCTGATTCCAGCGTTGCATGATTGCCATTTTCTCTGACATTATGGACCAGGGTATTGAGATCTTTATGGATGATTTTTCCATCTTTGGTAAATCATTTGACGAATGTTTAGGGTGTTTGGAAAAGGTACTTACACGTTGTATAGAGACGAACCTAGTATTGAATTGGGAGAAGTGTCACTTCATGGTTCGAGAAGGCATAGTATTGGGTCATCATGTTTCTAGGAATGGGCTAGGGGTGGACAAAGCAAAGTTAGATATGATAGAAAAATTACCTCCACCCACAAATGTGAAAACGCTGCGAAGTTTCCTAGGACACGCCGGTTTCTATAGAAGATTCATCAAAGACTTTGCGAGAATAGCTAAACCCTTAAGTGGACTTCTAGAGAAAGATGTCAAGTTTTATTTTAGCGATGATTGCTTGAAAGCGTTCGACGATCTTAAATATCGTTTAACCACCGCACCTATTGTAGTGACACCCAATTGGGAAGAACCATTTATCCTGATGTGTAACGCAAGCGACTACGCGGTAGGAGTTGTTTTGGGACAAGTGCGGGATAAGATATTTCATACGATTGCTTACGCTAGTAAGACCTTAATCGATGCCCAAATAAACTACACTACCACCGAGAAGGAACTAATAGCGGTGGTTTTCGCATTTGAAAAGTTTCGATCATATCTCCTATGTACGAAAGTTATAGTGTACACCGATCACGCTGCGATCCGTTACCTAATGGAGAAGCGAGACGCAAAACCACGGTTGATTTGATGGATACTTCTCTTGCAAGAGTTTGATGTTGAGATTAAGGATAGGAAAGGAACGGACAATCCGGTAGCGGATCACCTATCTAGGATTGCAAGTACACATCCATCGTTAAAATCTGAAGTGGATGAAAGATTTCCCGATGAGTGTCTTCTTGCTATATCTGAGAGTGATATGCCTTGGTACGTTAATTTTATAAATTACCTAGTGAGCAACATCATGCCTTCTGAGTTTACATATCCGCAACGGAAAAGATTCTTGCATCAGGTACGTTCATACCTATGGGACGATCCTTATCTGTTTAAGCTAGGAGCCGATGGAGTTTTGAGACGTTGCGTTCCCGAGGGGGAAATACGAGTGATCCTGGAGAAATGTCATAATTCACCGTATGGAGGTCATTTCATGGGCACTAGGACGGCCATGAAGGTGTTAGAGGCCAGATTCTTTTGGCCTAACTTATTTCGGGACTCACATTCTTTTGTTCAACAATGCGATATATAGATGCCAACGGGTGGGGAACATACGAAAGAATGACGCGATGCCTATGAACATCATGTTAGAAGTTGAGTTATTTGATGTGTGGGGTATAGACTTTATGGGTCCGTTTGTGAATTCAAGCGGAAATGTTTATATTTTGTTGGACGTTGATTATGTATCAAAGTGGGTAGAAGCTAACACCACATCTAAAAACGATGCTAAGGTGGTCCTGAAATTTTTAAGGAATTACATATTCAATCGATTCGGAGTGCCGAGGGCAATAATTAGCGATGGAGGGAGTCATTTCTGCAATGCTCAATTTGGTTCGCTACAAAAAAATTGCAGGGTGACTCATAAGGTCGCGTTAGCTTATCATCCCCAAACGAACGGATTAGCCGAGGTTTCAAACCGAGAAATTAAGAGGATTTTAGAGAAAACTGTGAGCTTTAACCGAAAAGATTGGTCGCAAAAGCTGAACGACGCCTTGTGGGCATATCGCACCGCTTTTAAAACACCCATTGGATTAACTCCATATAGGATGGTTTATGGAAAATCGTGTCATTTACCCCTAGAGCTTGAGCATCGTGCCTTTTGGGCGATAAAAAAGATTAACTACGATTTTCTGGAAGCCGGCAAGAAGAGGTTACTACAACTAAATGAACTGGAGGAGATTAGGATGCAACCCTATGTCGAGAATTTATAAGGAGCGTACTAAGAGATGACACGACCAACGGTTGAAAGAAAAACACTTCGAACCGGGCCAATTAGTTTTATTGTTTAATTCCCGTTTACGATTATTTCCCGGAAATCTTAAATCACGTTGGTCGGGACCATTTATAGTCAAAGAAGTGCACTCGTATGGAGCGGTGACTCTTCTGAACGAAAGTGATGGAACCGAGTTTAAAGTGAATGGAGAAAGATTAAAATTATACCTGAGAGAGGATGACAACCGAGCGGTGTCGTGCTTGACGTTTCTGTGACTTAGCACCGTCCTGCCGGTACGGTAAATTAGGGCTTCGTGGGAGGCAACCCATCATATATATTTTTGTTTGTCTTTTAGATTTAGTAAAAAAAAAAATTGCACCGTTTTGGACAGAAAAAGGGCAGAAAAATAAAAGTTACAACCTTTTTTCCGAACAGTTGTAACCTTTTTTTTGCTGTCATTTTCTTCAACAATTTCGTTAAAACAAAATTTGCACCTTTTTTTCCGAACTGTTACACTACCCCATCTCCGTTCGACGAACCATCTCCGTTCGACGAACCATATCTGATCGACGGACCCTCCTCTCCGTTGAAACCCGATCGACGAAATCCTCTCCGCTGAAACCCGATCGACGAACCCGATCCAGCTTAATTCCTAGGCGATCGACGAACCCGATCCAACTTAAATCCTAGGCGATCGACGAACCCTCCTCTCCGCTTAAATCCTATCCCAATCCCGCGAAATCCTCTCCACTTAAACCATAGCCCGATCCTGCGAAATCCTCTCCGCTACTAGGCGATCGGCGACCCACGACGAACGCAGACGGCGGAAATACGCTACTACCTCACTCGTGTCCATGTTAGCATAGACGGAGACGACCCTCGACCCTCCTTCGTGTAACTGTCAGCATCGATGGCGGCGATAGGGGCCTCTCTTGCGAACTGCGAGGGGTACCGGACCAGGGGCTCCTGGAATCGGACAACATCCTCCATGGGGACCAATGTATCAACAAGGATATCCGGGTACCAGATATGATCAAGGGTGGCGGGGAGCAGGCGCACTGTGGGTGTACCTTCCTCCAAAATTAACACGCATGAATTTTCTCCTTTTTAGTGGGGGGGGGGGGGGGGGGGGACGCACTGGAATGTGTACAAAAGGCGGAACTTTTCTTTAGCTATCAAGATGTGTCGGAGGGGCAGTGAGTCCAGTTAGCTTCGTTCCATTTGGAGGACGACGCATTTCAGTGGACACAGTGGTTCCTACGGGGGCGCGACTTTGTGCCGTGGGCAGAATTTGTGGAGGGCTTTACAGCCCGATTTGGGCCACTTGAGTTCAAGGATTTCGAGGCTCTTTTGCAGAAACTTCGACAAAAGGGGACTGTGATGGAGTACCGCACCGAGTTCGAGAAGTTGGCCAACCGGGTGCAATGGGGGGAGCGCACGCTGCTCAGCTGTTTTGTGTCGGGACTCAAGGAGCATCTACGTGATGAGGTGCAGTCGCACATGCCCCTTACACTGAACCACGCCATTACGTTGGCACGCATTCAGGAGGAACGTTTCAATAGACAGAGAGCTCGAGCTGTGGGAAGGCCACCCGCGGCACCAACAGTAGCACGGCGGGATCCGGCAACTGGTAGCAAGCCGACAGTGACACGACTTTCTTGGAGTGAGCTTGCAGCCAGGAAGGATAAGAGCATGTGTTTCAATTGCGACGAGAAGTTCACACCGGGCCATAAGTGTCAGAAAATACAAATATTCATGTTGCAAGAGGATGAGGAAGGGGAAACGGGGCCTGAGCAGGAGTTGGACAGGGGGATGGATTTGAGTGAACTCGGGGTGTCTATACATGCTCTGGAGGGGCGCAGTCCGCCACTCACCATAAGGCTTACAAGCTGGTTGAATCAAGAGAAGATCGTCATTTTGGTGGATAGTGGGAGCACCCACAATTTCATTCACCCCGCGGTAGCGCGGCGCGTTGGACACATTGTGGATACCGGGTCTGCTTTCCAGGTTATGGTAGCGAATGGCAGCAAGTTATAGTGTGAAGGGGTGCTCAATGGTGTGGCGCTTCGGATGTAAGGATATACGGGTTACACCGACATATATCTCTTGTCGATCCGGGGCTCTGACATGGTCTTGGGAGTTCATTGGCTACGACAGTTGCGCCGAGTCACATTTGATTGGGAGCACATGACTATGGAATTCCACCAGGACGGGAAACAGTTTTGCCTGCGGGGTCTCAAATCATCGCCGATCAAGGAGATCTCTCTACGCAGCATGCAGCGGATGGGAGAGGAAGGCAATATGATGGCAGTACTTATGGCGATTCAGGCATCGACTACGGGCGAGTCAGAGGTACCGATCCAGTTACGGACTCTTCTTGAAGAGTATGCTGACGTTTTCCAGGAGCCCCGCACACTACCACCCATGAGATTCTGGGATCATCAGATCCAGCTTAAGGCGGGGACAGAGCCAATCAATGCTCGACCCTATCGTTATCCGCATATTCAGAAGGCAGAGATCGAGCGTAGTGTTCGGGAGATGTTGGATGCGGGAATTATCCGCCCAGTATTAATGCCTTTTCAACGCCGATCATTCTGGTGAAAAAGAAGGATGGTTCGTGGCAGTTCTGTGTTGATTATCGAGCTCTGAACAGTGTCACGATGAAGGATAAATTCCCAATCCCTCTAGTGGAGGAGTTGTTGCATGAGTTACATGGGGCGTTCGTATTTACCAAGGTGGACTTACATTCCGGCTATTATTAGATTCGGATGCGGGAGGAGGGCATCCACAAGACAGCCTTCCAGACACATGATGGCCACTATGAGTTCCTAGTCATGGCCAATGGGTTGACCGATGGGCCGTCCACCTTTCAGGCAAATATGAATGAGATCTTCCGAGAACTCCTCAGCAAATTTGTGTTGATATTCTTTGATGATATTCTGATCTACAGCGCCAATTGGGAGGATCATGTGGGCCATGTTGAGCAGGTCCTCGTCATTCTCCGTCAACACAAACTCTACGCCAAGCGCTCCAAGTGCTCCTTTGGTCAAAAGGAGGTTGAATATTTGGGACATTTGGTTTCCGGTGATGGCGTCAGAGCCGACCCTCAGAAAATTCAGAGTATGGTTTCATGGCCACGACCACTTACAATTCGAGCACTATGGGGATTCCTCGGGTTGACTGGGTATTACCGGCAGTTTGCGAAAGATTATGGGAAGATTGCTCGGCCATTGACTCAATTGTTGCAGAAGGACGCCTTCTCTTGGCAAGGGGAGGCTGAGGAGGCATTTCAGGCACTCAAGCGGGCTATGACCACCACTCCGGTCCTCGCTTTACTTGATTTCATGAAGGAGTTTGTGCTCGAGACGGATGCATCGGGTGTGGGCATCGGGGCCGTTTTGATGCAGGAGGGGCGACCGTTGGCTTTCTACAACAAGGCCCTCGCCCCACGGACATTGGGGAGATCTACTTATGAGAAGGAACTGTTGGTCATCATCCACGTTGTGGCGCTGTGGCGGCCATACCTGCTTGGCCGGCATTTTAAGATATGCACTGACCATCAGAGTTCGAAGCATTTCCTGGACCAGCGGGTGTCTTCGCCCCTTCAACAGAAATGGGTTACTAAGCTCTTGGGTTATGATTATAAGATTGCCTATCGACAGGGCAAAGAGAACGTGGTAGCAGACGCTCTCTCGCGCCTCCCTGAAGCTGCTGTTGCTCACATCACCGGCCGGGCCACTTGTTGACTCCTTGGATGAGATACAGGAGGAAGTTATGCGTACCTCCACACTACGTCCATTAGTGGAGGCCTTGCAGCGTGGCGAGACCGTGGAAGCCGGTTATCATCTTCAGAAAGGTCGTTTTTACCATCAGGGCAGGGTGGTTATTCCTCCAGATTCAGCTTGAAATACTATCATGATGCATGAGTTTCACTCTTCACCTGCGGGTGGGCATGCATGTGTGCTTCGTACCCTTCAGAGGGCTAGAGCCAATGTTTTTTGGACCGGAATGCGGCGAGACATACAGGAGTTTGTGCGACAGTGTGAAATCTGCCAACGGCAGAAGTACGAGATGACTTCTTCAGCTGGATTGCTTGTTCCATTGGAGATTCCGCAGCAGATTTGGGACACCATTTCCATGGATTTCATCGACGGATTGCCCAAGTCTCAGGGTAAATCAGTGATTTTGGTGGTTGTGGACAAACTCTCCAAGTACGGACATTTCCTAGCTTTGAGTCACCCTTATACTGGCGAGTCGGTAGCCGCACTTTTTGCTCGGGATATTATTCGCTTACATGGTCTTCCTCGTGATGTTATTTCTGATCGGGACCCGACCTTTGTGAGCCATTTTTGGCAGGAGCTGTTTCGTCTGCAGGGGACATGTTTACGCTTCAGCACGACACACCACCCCCAGTCCGATGGGCAGACGGAGGTTTTAAACCGGGGCATCGAGACATACTTGCGTTGCTTTGTGATGGACGAGCCCCGCACATGGCTCGATTGGTTACACTGGGCAGAGTATTGTTACAACACGTCTTATCATTCGGACAGCAGGATGACCCCTTTGAGATTGTTTACGGCCATCCCCTGCCGACTCTGAGCAGCTATGAGCCGGGCAGCACGGCTTTGCCCGCAGTTGATCGGGCTCTTCGGGATCGGGATCGTATGATGGTGACACTACACGACAACCTCCGCCTTGCCCAGGACCGTATGAAGCTCCAGGCCGACAAGCATCGCAAGGAGAGGGAATTAGCAGTTGGTAATGAAGTCTTTCTCAAGCTCCAACCGTACCGTCAACTGTCTGTAGCTCGCTGATTCAACCCGAAGTTATCTCCTCGCTATTACGGCCCCTTTCGTATTCTCAGCAGGGTGGGGCCGGTAGCTTACAAGCTGGATCTTCCTACGGGTTCTCGCATTCACCCGACGTTTCATGTCTCATTGCTCAAGCGGAAGGTGGGTGCAAATGTGCAATTAAGTGCTCTTTTGCCTGAGGTCACCGGTGCGGGCGAACTTCGCCAACTTCCTGAGGATGTGCTGCCGCTCAAGTGTAAGCGGCGAGGTGCGGAGTTCCGTCCAGAGCTGTTGGTCAAGTGGAAGAATTTATCGGCGACACACAATTCTTGGGTTGATTTGCTGGATTTCAAGGAGCTTTATCCCGACTACCACCTTGGGGACAAGCTGGTTCCTGATGGGGAAGGGAATGTTACGCCCGGGGCCAAGTCGCGACTATTTGGGAGACAATACAAGCGTCGACAACGACAGGAAGAAGGCGGCAACGGGGCTGAACCATCTGGTTCAGCCCCCACTCTCTAAATATCGGCTATTGGGGGCTGAACCAAACCGGTTCAGCCCCTATTGGGGCCGGCCAGCCCTCTTTGGCCGGCCCCCCTTGGTTCCGGGTATAAATAGCCCGGAACCCCCTTTTGGATGGGTTATGCAAGAATATTTCCAGGTAATTCTCTCATTCTTCTCCTTCAAACCCTAGTTTCTCTCTAATTCTCTAGATCTCTCTCTCCCTCCCACTTCGTTCCTAACACATTGTTGCAGCAAACTAAAAGAAGAATTGTTGATGTGAAGGACCTAATGGTAATGGGATTGTTGCTGTCAATGGGTGAGGGGGCTACTAGAGTATTGGCAGGAGAAGGAAAATGAACACAAACTGATCTGATTATGTTGATTGTGAAGGATGGAATGCTACTACTTGCTGCTTATTGTTGCGGTAGGAAAACAAGATGGTTGTAGGAGGAAAAAGATCGATGTTGAAATAGGAAGACGATCGATGTTGAAATAGGAAGACGATCGATGTTGAAATAGGAAGACGATCTATGTTGAAGTAGGAAGACGATCGATTGCAATGGAAGAAAGGTTTCTCAATGTTGCGGTGGGAAACCGAAACTGCAATAGGATGAAAATGATCGTTGCTGCAGTAGGAATACGATCATTGTTGCAGCAGGAAAACGATCATTGCTGCAGCAGGAAAACAATCTGTTATGGGCCGGACCCGGGACTTTGGGACTCTGGGCCTAATCCCGCTCCCTGGTTTAGTCGGCTCAGTTGGTGATAGGAGAAAGCGTTAAGTGCTTCTATCAAGGAGGTCTGGGTATCGAGCCCCAGTCTCAACAACCCGTCGCACCGATAACACGTGCGGAGAGGGGTTGGGGTGTGTGGGCCGCGGGCCCTGTTATGTGGCAGACTAAACCCGGGAGCGGGATTAGGCCCAGAGTCCCAGAGTCCCGGGACCGGCCCATAACACGATCGTTGTTGTAATGTGAAGGACTACTCATTACTGAAGAAGGATTGATTACTGCTGCATTAGGAACACAATTGAATAAGGACTACTCTCCTTCTGCAATTATGGATGGTCGAAGACAAAATAGTTGTCGAAGAAGAATCCGACAACAGTAAAATGAGTGCAGAAGACAAAACATCACGTGTGACATTTTTTTGAAGATATATGGGTTGTAGTGCTCTAGCCAGTCTATGAAAACCAAGCACGATTATATACGTTCAAACCATGATACATTGAATGAGAGCTGAGACACAATTAAACAACAAACATCAAAATTCAAAAGAAGATGGACCAACAATAGAACATAAATAAACCCAGAAGAAGAGCTCAAATATCAGTCGACTTTAAAGACTTTCAACTATTATCGTATATGCACTCTTGGTCCATTGGCTCAAAATTGTATGCCAACCCATAATTTGTATAAATAAGGCATTGATGAATATTGAAAGACAAATTTTCTACTTCTCCAAATTCCCTTTATATCTGCCTCTTCTAAATCCGACCTTTTTTTCTTCCTTTCCCAGTTCTTGAATTCTCAAGAATCATTATATCCCTCATAGAAACTCCCTAAAATATTATCGAAAGATTACACAGGGGAAGAGGTACAACCAATGTATGTATGAAATTGTTCAAGATAGATTTGGAAATTTAGAATTTTAGATGTTCCAGCTTACACAACACTTGATGGGAGCGATGAAAATGAGGATTTATAAAACCAACCACAACTAGTTGGGATAAGATTATTGACCACAAAGCTCTCACTAATTGAAAATGAGGTCTCATGTGTATAACCCGTAATTCGTCAAGATCAAAAATGTCTAAGGAAGACAACTTAGAAGACCTCGCCCATCAGGGGCGAGCTCAGAAGACCTCTCCCAAATGTGGGCGAGTTCAGGCCACCTCGCCCATCAGGGGCGTGCTCAGAAGACCTCGCCCAAATGTGGGCGAGTTTAGACCACCTCGCCCATCATGGGCGAGCTCAGAAGACCTCGCCCAGCACGGGCGAGCTCAGACCACCACGCCCATCAGGGGCAAGCTCAGAAGACCTCACCTAGCAGAGGTGAGCTCGGAAGTCCTCGCTCAGCAGGGGAAAGCTCAGTAGACCTCGCCCAGCAGGGGCGAGCTAAAAAGAGCTCGCCCAGCAGGGTGAGCTCATAAGACCTCGCCCAGCAGGGGCGAGCTCAGAGGAACTCACCCAAATGTGAGCGAGTTCAGATTTCACCTCGCCAGAAGGCCGGAGCAGCAATTCACAGCCCATATCAAAATGCGGGAGAGACTATTCGCAGACCCCCACCCCTGGATTTGCCGATAAATAGGAGCCCAATGCACAAGTAGAAGGCGCCTTTTGACCCCCCCCCCCCCCCCCCCCCCTCTAGGGGTAGTTGGGCGAGTTCAGTGCCCGTCTCTCTTGTGTCGAGTTCAACATTGGCTTTAGGAGGGGAAGTTCCTATAAACTTTCGGGTGTGTGGCGAACCTCCTCGCTGCGGCACGCGGGGTCTTGTTTGTAGGCAATTCAGGGCTATTTTTTGCGTTCCCTAATCTCTTCTCACCGTATCTCATCTGGGTCGACCACTAAACCCGTAGCCTTTGTTCACCCCTAGGTCCGAACATTAGGAACTCATTTTCATGGTTCCAACATCATGGTGAGAAAACAATCATGCTATCATTAGAGAAGCAAGGTTGCTCATCAATTGAGAACTTCACGATTTAGAGATGAAAAGAAAAATTCAATTCCCATGGGTCTCAGTTCGGTTCTGAATCCAAAAACTTAGAACCGGTTACACTAGGGCACACAGAACCAACCTTAGAGCCGAGTTATTGAATCGTCCGATTATTAGAAAATTTGTTGTTATCCGATCATAAAACTCTCGCCTGCCGCTACCAAAGGCATATTAATTAATACGGGATCGAGGTTCCTGCAGCCCAGCCTTTCTTGCATTTCGCCATCAACATTCCTGCTCCAGCATTTCTCGCGTCTCGCTCCAGTCTGCCTTCTTGCACCAGTCTCTCACCTCTCTTCGTTGTCAGTCTCACTTCCATAGTCTCGCCGTTGTCAGTTCTCACGAGAGCCTCACACCTCTCGCATCCAGAGAATCACCTGATGTTAACCAGTGGTCGGTTCCATTCCAGTCGGCAGCTCCACATCCAGTTGGGAGTCCAGTATTCTGTCCAGTTGGGAGTTCAAATCGGTAGCTCCTCTCTTTTACGGGAGTCCAGACTGTCTAATATTCAGTCCAGTTGGGAGTTCAAGTCGGCATCTCCACATCTAGTTGGGAGTTCAAGCAAAACTGTGCACCAATCAGAGCAGTCCAGAGACATTGATTTCAGTGATTTGTAAGATCTCTTAAATCTTGATTGTGACCAACTCTAGACTGATCACTTCCACTATAAATATCCATAAAACTTCAGCAAAGTGAAGTTCTCCCCAACCCGAACACTTGAGATTAACAAATTAAACACCTAAAAATTCCATTATTAGAGTGTATATCATTAAATAACAGCAGCCTCTAATACAAACTCCAATAATGCCCCCACAATTACGGATGGGGATCCTCTCCATTTTCCATGAAATTAGTATCCATTTCATGGAGGAGATTAAGGCTCTGTTTAGGAGGACTTATTTTTATCGGTCAAGCGGTTACGACCGCATGAACCAGACCTTAATTAAGGTCCGATTCATGCGGTCGTAACCGTTTGACCGGTGAAAATAAGTCCCCCAAACGGAGCCTAAACTCTCCTCAACCCAAGGGATTTGTAAGACCTTAATAAATTAAATGGATTTTAATATTATCTTTTTCACTCCCCATTCTACCCTCCATAAAATTGGCAAAACATCCTCCCTCCATTTCTCCCCATAGCGACAAATCTCTCCAGCCAGAACTCCATTTCTCCCCCTCGCGCGCTCTGTCCACTGTCCAGGTTCCGAAGCTCCGATGAGGGTTATTTCCCCACCTCGCTCGCTTTGTTCTAGTTCTGAAGCTCTGATATTTTTATGTTTTCAAACACGCAGCCGGCCAGGTTCTGAAGCGCCGATGAACTCCATTCTCCGCCTCGCTCTGTTCTGGTTCTGAAGCTTCGGTATTTTGCCGCCGTCAACACGCGGCCGGCTAAGTTCTGAAGCGCTGATAAACTTCATTTTCCGCCTCACTCTATTCTGGTTCTGAAGCTCTAATATTTTGCCGCCGTCGAACATGCCACCAGAACTCCCTTTCTCCCCCTCGTGGTAAGTAGTTATGGTGAGCTTCTTCTTATTTTTTCTTGCATTTTTCTCACTCCTGGTTAGTAGCTCTGAAAGTAACAGTTCAGATTTGTGTAAATCTTCATCTTGGACAATACCCCTCCTGTTTTGAGTTCTTGGACAATATCTTGTGCAAATGTACTCATGAATAGTTATAGTTGAAGGCAGGAGAGCCTGATCCATCAATTACTATGTCATCATCCCGAAAGCAGCATTCATGATTATGCACTATGAAGCTTATTGATTATGCACTATGATTTTCTCTATTAGATCATAGACCCTTCATTTTAATATTTATTGATTTAACTCCTTGCTCATATTTACATTGTAAAGTTTTCAAAACAATTATTATCTCTCATCCCACTAGTTATTATCTCTGAATTCACATTTGCTTCTCTGAAATTAGCAATATAATGAGTAATGTTATTGTTTTAATTCATGCTTTGAAATGGAAGACACGGTGTCATTAGTGGTTATCCCTCAAGTATCGGAGGATTTTACACCATATAAAGGAAAAGAGTTTTCATAAGACTTTGAAGCGTATCTTTTTTACAATAAATATGGCGGACAAGGTTATTTTGGTATTCGAAAGGAGTATGCAAATAAATGTTCAAAGACTAAAGTATTAACTTCAATGAGGTTTATTTGTGATCGAGAAGGATTTTGTGGGAAAGATAACTGTTGAATTTTCTCGGATCTGCTATCGATCAAGAGAGCCAATGATGGACAAAGAAGATTTTATACCACAACTAGGCAATCAATTACAAAATCACACGGCTGAATACAAGTTGCATCCAACTTGAATCACAACAGCCAAAAGAAAGTAGACTTAGGACACGGACAAGGTCCGCTTCTCCTCCCGAGCACACCTCGCTGGTGATACTCGCTCCAATGCTCGCTCCTCGCCACAGAAGCTCGCTACTCGCTGTCGCCGGCGATATCCACTGTCGCCGGGCGATATCTCCAATCCTCGCAAGCTCGCTGCTCGCGCTCCAGGATACTCGCAAGCTCACTGCTCGCTCTTCCAGGATACTCGCACGCTCGCCGCGCGCGTTTCCTTGCTTCTCACTGTCGCCTGGCGATATCCACTGTCGCCGGCGATATCTCCTCTACTCGCTACTCGCACAAGAAGGCTCGCCGAAACTCGCTCCAAGTCCGATGCTCGCCTGCCGAACTTACTCCAAGTCCGATGCTCGCCGGGTAGCGCTCTGGTATCTCTAACTCGCTCAGAGTTGATGATACTCGCCACTTCTGAAGTCTCTACTCGCCACTTTCAGAATGGATGCTCTTTAG
Source organism: Dactylorhiza incarnata (assembly GCA_033032865.1). Lineage (NCBI taxonomy): Eukaryota > Viridiplantae > Streptophyta > Magnoliopsida > Asparagales > Orchidaceae > Dactylorhiza > Dactylorhiza incarnata. The sequence goes on from JAWHQI010000293.1 coordinate 2,446,589, forward strand.
GGGGGGGTACCCCTCTATTTATAGGCAGATGCCTACTCGGCGGCGAGTATGATACTCGCCAGCTGTCGCCGGCGACAGCCACTGTCGCCGGGCGACAGCTCACTTCACAAACTCAACACTCCCCCTTGAAGTGAGCTCCGGGAACAACTCCAAGCAATGAGCGAAGCCTCCGGAACGGCCCCGCAGATAGGGGCTTTGTGAATATATCCGCCAGGTTCTCTTCACTTCGCACATGCTCCACAGCGATCAAGCCACCCAGCACCTTCTCTCTGATGAAGTGATGCTCAATCTCTATGTGCTTGGTCCTTGCATGACAAACTGGGTTGGTTACCAGTTTCAATGCACTCTCATTGTCCCCGCGAAGCACAGTAGGTCCGCTGACCTCCTCGTCCACATCCTCCACTAGTCTCCTCAGCCAGACACACTCCTGAGCTGCTAAGGACGACGCCTTGTACTCGGCCTCCGTGGTAGAAAGGGAAATAGAGTCCTGCTTCTTGCTACACCACGAGATAGCAGCAGCTCCACACAAGAACACGTAACCTGATGTCGACTTGCGATCATCAGCGTCACCTCCGTAGTCTGCATCCGTGTACCCGTGCAGCTTGAAGTCAGACTTCTCCTTATAGGACAACCCCATCTCAAGGGTGCCCTTTACGTACTTCAGAATTCCTTTGGCTGCCTCCAGATGAGGCTTCCGCGGCTCCTGCATATACCGACTAACTCGGCCGACAGCAAAGGCGATGTCCGGCCTTGTGATAGTCAAGTATATAAGACTCCCCACCAGTGCCCGAAAGATCTTCGGATCAGGAAGAATTCTCCCTTCTTCCTTCCGAAGCTTCAGCCCCGCCTCCAGAGGAACGGAACTGCTCTTCCCCTCCTTCATGCCGAATCTTTCGACGATCCTCTCGGCATATGCCCTCTGGGAAACATCCAGTCCGCCTCTTCTCTTCTCTACTTGGAGACCAAGGAAATGGTGCAGTTCACCAAGATCCTTCATCTCGAAGCGTATGGAAAGCTGCTCTCTCAGCGCCGCGACCTCCTCAGGGTTGTTCCCTGTCACGATCATGTCGTCGACGTATAGCAGCACCAGCATGTGAAGACCTCCATCCTTCTTCACGAACATGCTGGAGTCCGAGTCTGAGGCATCGTAGCCGCAGAACTGCAAGTACTCCGCAATCTTCCCATACCAGGCTCTCGGCGCCTGTTTCAGACCATAGAGGGCCTTCTTCAGCTTGCAGACATGATGTGGGTGAGACTTGGACACATATCCAGGCGGTTGCACCATGAATATGTCCTTGTATATCTCTCCATACAGGAACGCATTCTTCACATCAAGCTGCCATAGCTTCCAACCTCGGCACGCTGCCAAAGCAATGATCGTCCTCACCGACGTCATCTTCGCTACAGGACTGAAGGTCTCCTCGTAGTCCTCTCCGTAGGTCTGTGAGAAGCCTCGAGCGACAAGTCTTGCCTTGTACCGCTCCACTTCTCCATCAGCCCTCTTCTTCACCTTGTACACCCACTTGCAGGTGACAGGTTTGATGCCCTCCACCATGGGAACCAGGTCCCATGTCTCGTTCTTCTCTAGGGCCTCCATCTCCTCGATCATGGCCGCGTCCCACTCCTTGATGCCAGCTGCATCCTCAAAGCAGGCAGGTTCCCTTTCATCGAGTGGTCCTGCGAAGAAGCAGGAAACCAGACTCACGAAGTTCCCCTCCTTATAGCGAGCAGGCGGGACGATCGTCCTCTTCGACCTCCTCAAGGCTTGGCCACTATCTACCACTCCGGTAGACTCCTCTGGTTGAGCTCCTCTCTGAGGTCCTCTCTGAACTCCTCCCTGAACTCCTCCTGAAGCGGTACTCTCCCTGCTTCTTGAGTTCGTAGCTCCCCCTGAGCCAGAAGCTCCTCCTGAGCCAGATGACAAGGGAGCACTTGGAGACAACTCCAACTCCACAGTAGGGTCCTCAGCGACCCACTCCTCTTCCCTGCTAGCTTCTCCACTCTCCGGCAGCTCCACAGAAGAGACTCCCTGGTATGAGACCAGTTCGTCAAACACAACGTCGCGCGAGACGACGAACCTGTGAGTCTGCGGATCCATGCACTTCCACCCCTTCTTCCGCTCATCGTAGCCGATGAAGATACACTTCCTCGCCTTCGGCTCCAACTTTGTTCTCTGAGTGTCCGGGACGTGCACGAAGCAGGTAGAACCGAACACCTTCATGTGACCCACATTGGGCTTCTCCCCGAACATGAGCTGGTGTGGAGACACCATCCTGTTAGGACTCAGAGGTAGCCTGTTGATCACATGAGTAGCGCACGCCATTCCCTCCGCCCACAAGGCCTTGGGAATGCTCTTGGCATGTAGCCAACTCCTGGTAGTCTCCACCAGATGGCGGATCTTCCTCTCTGCCACCCCATTCTGCTGAGGGGTGTGAGCGCAGGAGAGCTCCCGCCGAATGCCGAACCTTCTGCAGAAGGAAGCAAACTCATTGGAGGTAAACTCCCCTCCATTGTCGCTTCTCAGCTTCTTCACTCTGCGGTCCAGCCTCCCCTCCACAAGCTCCTTCCACTCGAGGAACTTGCTGAATACTTCTGACTTCTCTTTCAGAAAGTATACCCACGTATAGCGGGTATAGTCATCCACCAGAACCAGCGCATACTTATTGCCTCCATAAGTACGGGTGACGCACGGCCCCATCACGTCAGCATGTACGCACTCAAGAGGTGCCTTACACCTGGTCTCCGACTTGTCAAATGGAAGTCGATGTGACTTTCCATATTGGCATCCGTCGCACACATGGCCGTCGCCGTAGGAAGTGAGATGAGGTAGGCCGCTCACTAGGCCTTTTGCCGCCATCATCTTCAGCTTGTCCATCCCCACATGACCCAGCCTCTCATGCCAGATCACAGCGCTGTCGTTCGTCTTCAGCTTGTCCACGTAGGCACTTGCAGACAGAACATACAAGTCCTTCACCCTTCTCCCGGTGAGCGTGACGTCAGCATCGACAGACGAAAGGTTCTTCAAGAACTTCACTTCCTTTGGTCCAAACAGCACGTGGTAACCAGCATCCACGGCGTTTGCCACTGAGAAGAGGTTCTTCTTCATGCCAGGCACATGATAGACACTCTTCAGTGTCACTGGCTTCTCTCTACTCCCAAGGGACACCTTCCCTTCTCGCTCCACGGGATGGACCGTATCATCCGCAGTGATGATAACATCCGTTCCTTCATATGCTGCCGAGGAGGCAAACTTCGACATATCTCCTGTGAGATGATGCCCGCAACCGGAATCCACTATCCAGTCGTCCTCGAGGTTGATGGAGGCTAAGACATCGACTGGCGTTGCCGTCATCTCTGCCAGGAAACAATTGTCTCCCCTCTCACCGCCCTGGTGACCTCCACCTCTTCGATGGTCTCCACCTCTCTGATGGTCTCCACCTTGCTCAGCAACATGACCGGCCTTTAGATTGGACCGGCAGTCCTTTGTCATATGCCCATACTTCTTACAGGCAAAGCAAAGGGTTCTCCCCTTCTCATCGCGGGCAGGAAGGAACTTCCCCCCATCTCCCTGAGAGGACGTTGAAGGTCCATCTCCGGAGTTCTTCTTCCTCTTGTCCCAGGATCTCCTCTTTCCTGAGAACAAAGCCTCGCCATCTCCACCTGAGATGGATACTCCCGCCATCTGCTTCGCCAAGCTCTCCTGTGACGATAGCAGGTTCTCTAGCTCCAGAAGGGAGGGCTGAATAGCCCATCCTTGCACGGAAGTAACGAAGGCGACATACTCCCTCCTCAAGCCTCGGAGTATGTGTCGCTTCAGCTTCGCCTCTGAGATTGACTCTTCAGGATCCAAGGCCGAGATCTCCCCACATAGGTTCTTCACCTTCAGGAAGAAGGTGGATATCGCCATCTCGCCTTGAGTCGACTTCGCCAACTCATTCTCCAGGAATTGTAGCCGCGCCACATTCTTTTTGTTGAATAACCCATCGAGGGCTATCCAGATCGCAGACGCTGACGTGCAACCAATGATGTGGTCGAACAAGTCAGGTGATATGGCTCTCTTCAAGGTGAACTCCGCCTTGGCATTGGTCTTCCTCCAAGCTCTCACATCTGGACCATTATCGCCGGCAGCTACAACTTCCTCTTGCTCTCCACCACCAACAACCTCCCAGAGATCCTCTCCAAGAAGGTAGCTTTCCATACAAGACTTCCACTTCTTGTAGTTGGTCTGGGTGAGCAGCTCGATTCCTAGTCCTCTCGCAAATCCTCCTCCGCCGTCCATCTTGGAAGACAACCTTGAACTCTGATAGCAGGCGCTGCTTCAGCAACCTCCCTCCTCTGATACCATGTTGAATTTTCTCGGATCTGCTATCGATCAAGAGAGCCAATGATGGACAAAGAAAATTTTATACCACAACTAGGCAATCAATTACAAAATCACACGGCTGAATACAAGTTGCATCCAACTTGAATCACAACAGCCAAAAGAAAGTAGACTTAGGACACGGACAAGGTCCGCTTCTCCTCCCGAGCACACCTCGCTGGTGATACTCGCTCCAATGCTCGCTCCTCGCCACAGAAGCTCGCTACTCGCTGTCGCCGGCGATATCCACTGTCGCCGGGCGATATCTCCAATCCTCGCAAGCTCGCTGCTCGCGCTCCAGGATACTCGCAAGCTCACTGCTCGCTCTTCCAGGATACTCGCACGCTCGCCGCGCGCGTTTCCTTGCTTCTCACTGTCGCCTGGCGATATCCACTGTCGCCGGCGATATCTCCTCTACTCGCTACTCGCACAAGAAGGCTCGCCGAAACTCGCTCCAAGTCCGATGCTCGCCTGCCGAACTTACTCCAAGTCCGATGCTCGCCGGGTAGCGCTCTGGTATCTCTAACTCGCTCAGAGTTGATGATACTCGCCACTTCTGAAGTCTCTACTCGCCACTTTCAGAATGGATGCTCTTTAGGGGGGGGGGTACCCCTCTATTTATAGGCAGATGCCTACTCGGCGGCGAGTATGATACTCGCCAGCTGTCGCCGGCGACAGCCACTGTCGCCGGGCGACAGCTCACTTCACAAACTCAACAATAACCGTAATTATCAAACAAATAAAGCTCAATCGAGACAAGATATTGAAGATGTTAGTGCTCAAGAAATTGAATCAGATATAGCACTTGAATCAGGTATAAAGATAAAAGATTCATATCACTTTTTCATCAAACAAGTCAGTGAAGGTGAAGGACCTGGGTTTACTCGAAGAGATCAGAAGAATTGCCTAAACACCAAAAGACAACGATCACTAATGTATGATGAAGTAAGTAGCTTAGAGAGGTACTTTAGCAGATATTTAAAAGAAAATTCATCATATTATTATGTTATCCAATTAGATTCTAAGGAGCAGATTACAAATATTTTCAGGGTTGATGCAATAATGATGCTTGATTATAACCACTTCGGAGATGTGATTACATTTAATACCACAAATAAAACTGTACAACCCAGTGTTCGTCGACTCGCGGAGAAATCAATCATAGGCGATTTAGGAGGAGCAGGAGAAGATCTGCGAGTGCATCCAGCAGAACATCGACATATTTGCATGGAGCACTGCGGATATTACAGGGATCGATGCGGATGTGGTTTGTCATCGCCTCAATCTCGACCCCGGCGTCCGCCCCATCCGCCAAAAGAAGAGAGCTGCGGTAACTACTCTGGCCGGACCCATCCGAAAAGAAGTGGAGAAACTGCTGAAGGCAGACTTTGTGTCAAAGATCCAGTACCCATGCTGGGTCTCCAATGTTGTAATGGTGAAGAAAGGAGATGAAAGGTGGAGGATGTGTATCGACTTCTCATTATTGAATAAAATATGCCCTAAGGATTGTTATCATTTGCCTCGAATCGCCGCGCTGGGGGACTCAGCCGTCGGTTTCCCTGTGATGAGTTTCTTAGACGCTTTTTCAGAATACCATCAGATCCGAATGCACCCGTCGGATGTCAAGGGCGTTTCCTTCATCACGGATGATGGGTGCTATTGCGATAAAATGATGCCCTTCGAGTTGAGAAACACGAGATCCACGTACCAAAGAATGATGGATCGGGTGTTCAGGGAGCAAAATGGTAGAAACTTAGAGGTCTTTGTAGATGACCTTCAAGAAAGAAATCGAGTTTTCAAAAGAAAAGAAGAAAAATACTGTCACAACCCGTCTCGGCAAGAGTCAGAGCGCACTTCGGGCGGGCCGTGATGCCACAGGCATGAGCGAACAGGAAACCATGCCTTCTAAGGAGGAAACAGAAATACTACAATAGTTTTGAATTTATTATTTTTGAAAAGAATTTAGTGTAGTTTATAAATATGCGGAAGTCAAAATGAAAGATTAATGTTCATGCATTTATAATAAAAATCTAATGTCACACATAATGCTGAAACAGTAATCATGCAGTGAGCCATAATAGTAAAATGCCAAGTAAAAAGATCTGATACAATAAAACACCCTGAGAGTTGTCCACAATACAAGAGAAAATGGCTGACAATAACTAATACAAGAAAAGTAGATCCAACAGTACTGAAACAAAATACATAGAACCTGCTGATACATCAATCAAAATAAAACCTCCAAGTACTGCTGCAGCTGAACGTAGAAAAACTCAGGGAGCAGACGACGCGGTCACGAACCCTAAGGCAAATCCAAACAGAAGGAAAATGCCTCAGAACAAGAAAATAACAGAAAATAAGCTATATTTTTAGGTGCGTGCAGAAGAAAAGTATAAATTTCTAAAGTACCAATTAATCCTGAAGCAAGCTAGTGAAACAGGCAAGTAACTGAAACAAGTAGAAACTATCTAGAAATATTAGCCTACTCCGGAGTATAGCCTAAACATGTATTTTGCAACGACATAAGCTGTAATCTATGAAATGCGTAGGTGTTTATAGTGGGCGCACATGGTTCACACTCAAGTCCAAGTGTAATGCTTACTAGAATAAGAATATTTCCTGCTTACCGTGACCATGCAATCAAGACGTTGCACCACCTAAACCCTAGTTTCCACGATTTGCTTATGACACTCAAGACCTAAGTGATTCATGTTTTTCCGAGGAGATTTCTATCACAACGCGACATACTCACGAGCGATAATTCTTATGTTATCAGATACTGTTAATAATTTAGATACATGTAAGAAGAACTTAAATTCTTGTTTGCAAGCGAGAGGGAATTTCTCCACTTGCCTTAAGGTGAAGCTGATCGGATGGCGGCGGCTAGGCGGTGCTAGCAAGAACTTAGGAGTCTTAGGATTTGACCTGCTTAAGACCACGCGAGAAGAAATGTACTATAACTGAGGTTCCTACGCGTATTCCGGCATTAATAAATGCTAAAGCTCACAAAAACAGGGGTTTAGAAAATTTACCTCCCTCGAGAGTGAGGGGAGAGGAGTTACCATGAGGATCCGGAATTTGGCGGCTCTGAGGCGACGGAAACCCTAAATCGGTGAGGGTTCAGAGCGATTCCACCACCTGATTTGATGTGCGGCACCGGAAACACAAACAAACGTTGGGATTAGGTGGATATACGACAAATTCAAGAGGGACCGACGAAATTACGTCGATCGGAGAGCGAAAGTCACCACAAGCATTTAGGGCAAAACTGAAAACGGAAATTTTGGCGGAGATCCTTACCGGAGGAGACCTGATCTGGGCTCAAGAGTCCACGAGGAGGTGTTTCGAGCGAAACCCTAGGAGTCCCTTTGAAATCCGCCGGCCGAAATGGAGAGGAAGAGGGGCTGTCGACCTCTTTGGAGGAAGAGGAGCCACTGCCGGCCCTCAAGAAGGAGGAGGAGGCACAACTGCTACCCTCACTGGCCAGAGAAGGGGAAGAAAGAGGCGGCCTTGCTGTTGCCGTCGACCTAGAGAGGGGAAGGAGTCGACGGCTGGAGATCTTGCTGCTGCCGTCGACCTAGAGAGGGGAAGGAGTCGACGCTGGAGATGGAGGAGGCGCTGGGGATGTCGATCGGGAGACGGGAGAGCGGCAGGGAGCGGGAGCGGCTTCGCGTGGCCTTGCAGGAGACGCGTACAGCGACAGAAAGGGGAGCCCTAGATCGGGGTTTAAACAGGGCTGGACTGCGGCTATAATAATAAGGGGGTGGGGATTTTTGTGTAATACTATTATTATTGTTATTATTATTATTATATTTTGAGGGTTGTTACATTCTCCCCTACTTAGAAAGTTTCGTCCCGAAACTTCTTAGTATTTCCTGGCTGGGGGCTAATTATGACGAAGATTCATATGTCATTTATACCGACAGGGTTTTGCAAATCAAAGCATGGAAACCAACTATGAAAATAGCAAAAAGAGAATAGAACAAGAGCGGAGGCATACCGGGATCAAGAGAAAAGATGTGGATACTTGCTACGCATGTCAGCTTCGAGCTCCCAAGTGAACTCCTCAGACTTGCCATGCATCCAAAGTACCTTCACCATAGGAATAGTTCTCTTTCGAAGCTTGCGCTCTTGATATTCCACTATCTTGGCGGGCTCAATCGGATAAGACAAATTAGCTTCAGGAACCACCGGGATGTCCTCAAGGACACGAGTAGGATCATGGATGTATTTCCGGAGCTGACTGACATGGAAGACATCATGAACACCGGACAACGAATCTGGCAACTCCAAACGATAAGCAAATCCTCCAGCACGCTCTGAGATGGTGTACGACCCCACAAATCTCGGGCTGAGCTTATGATGGCGACCAAACCGTTTCACCCCAGGAGTAGGAGAAACCTTCAAGAACACCTGATCGCCTACGACAAACTCCAACGGACGGGGGCGCTGATTGGCATACTTCCTCTGTCTTTCAATGACACGACTGAGCTGAAGACGAGTCTTCTTGGTGGCTTCTTCCATTTCCTGAAGTAACTTAGGGCCCAACACCACCTTCTCACCAACTTCTGACCAATAGAGAGGAGTCCTACAACGACGCCCATACAACGCTTCGAAGGGGGCCATCTTGAGGCTCTCCTGATAGCTATTGTTGTAGGCGAACTCGACCAACGGTAGGTGCTCATCCCAAGCTCCCTTGTAGTCCAGAATATAGCACCGAAGCATGTCTTCAAGAATCTGATTAACCCTTTCGGTCTGCCCATCGGTAGTTGGATGATAAGCGGTGCTCAGGTTGAGCTCGGTACCCAAAGCTTGCTGAAAACCCTTCCAAAAGTGCGAAATAAACCTCGAGTCACGATCAGAGACAATCCGCAGAGGAATCCCATGAAGTCTAACTATCTCAGAGACATAGTTCCGGGCCATCTTCTCGGTGGAGTGACCTTCCTTGTACGGGATGAAGTGAGCCACTTTCGTCATGCGGTCCACTATGACCCAAATCGCATCATGCCCTCTCGGAGTACGGGGCAAACCCGTGATGAAGTCCATAGAGACATCTTCCCACTTCCATTCGGGGATAGGCAAAGGCTGCAAAAGACCACCAGGACGCTGACACTGAGCTTTCACCTTCTGGCACGTTAGACATCGAGAGATGAAGCGAACTATATAATTCTTCATACCAGGCCACAAAACGATTTGCTTCAAGTCATGATACATTCTATTATTGCCTGGATGACCAGATGTGCGAGACTCGTGAGCTTCTCGACAAATACTATCGAGCAATTCGGGAACATTTGGAATGCAGAGGCGGCCTCGAAAACGCAGAACATCGTCAGAGATAGAGAAATCCGGAAGAGTCCCAAGTTCAACCTGTCGGCGGATGCGCTGGTGTGCGGGATCAGATGGCTGTAAATCCTTCACCTGCTCTACCCATAACGGAACAGGAACCTCTTCATGACCCTCGGGTGTGATGGATATATCCATTCGATCGAGGTCATCAATCAAGGCTGCTAGGATAGCTGACATGGGTGCACAAGCGGCTACGGAGGCATGCCGGCTCAACGCATCTGCCACTGAATTGGCTTTACCAGGAACATACGTGAGCTGCAAGTCATAATCTGCCAAGAACTCGAGCCAACGCCTCTGACGAAGATTGAGGTCCTTCTGAACAAAGATGTACTTTAAACTCTGGTGGTCGGTAAAAAAGTGGCACTTCATGCCATAGAGATAATGACGCCAAAGCTTCAAAGCAAACACCACCGCAGCGAACTCCAGATCATGAGTGGGGTAATTGCGTTCGTGAACCTTCATCTGCCTCGACCCATAAGCAATAACACGGTCATCCTGCATCAGTACACAACCTAAACCAATTCCGGAAGCATCAGTGTAGACTGAAAAGTCCAACCCTTCTGATGGAAGAGCCAAAACAGGCGTTGAACACAGACGTTGCTTCAACTCAGAAAAGGACTGCTCGCACTGATCTGACCACTCGAACCTAGCATGCTTCTGAGTTAGTCGAGCCAGGGGAGCAACAAGAGAGGAAAAACCCTTGACGAAGCGTCGGTAATAGCCAGCCAAACCAAGGAAACTACGGATCTCGGTAGGGGTCAAAGGTCGCTTCCAGTCCATAACTGCGGAAATATTGGCAGGATCAACCGAAAGTCCATCCCCTGAAATGACGTGGCCTAAGATGGCAACACGGTCCAGCCAGAACTCACATTTTGCCAACTTGGCATAAAGCTGATGTTGACGAAGGGTGGAGAGAGTGAGTCTAAGATGTGCTGCATGTTCCTCGCGGGTTTTGGAGTAGACCAAGATATCATCAATGAAGACGATGATGAACTTGTCCAGGTACTCACGGAAGACACGGTTCATCATGTCCATGAATGCAGAAGGGGCGTTAGTCAACCCGAAAGACATCACCAAAAATTCGAAATGACCATACCGAGTCCGGAAAGCCGTCCTGGGGATGTCGGAGTCCTTGATCTTCAGCTGATGGTAACCCGACCTGAGATCTATCTTGGAAAAGACTGTACTGCCTTTAAGCTGATCGAATAGATCATCCACACGCAGAAGGGGGTACTTATTCTTGATGGTCACCTTATTAAGATCTCGATAGTCGATGCACAATCTCATGGATCCATCCTTCTTTTTCACGAAGAGTACGGGGGCTCCCCAAGGTGACGAGCTAGGGCGAATGTACCCACGCTCAAGCAATTCGTCTAACTGCGATCTGAGTTCTTCTAGCTCACGAGGTGTCATACGGTAAGGAGCTTTAGATATGGGGCGCGTCCCAGGCTCTACATCAATACAGAACTCTACATCTCGATCAGGAGGCATCCCAGGCAATTCGGCGGGGAACACGTCAGGAATCTCCGAAGCAACAGGAATAGACTCGAGTTGAGGGGAGATAGCATCCGAGTGCGAAGCATAAACGAAGCAGACAGAACATCCTTGGCTAAGAAGTCGAGTGGCGCGTACAACAGAGATTACCTTCAGGTGACTGCGGGTCTGAACATGAACGCTGCAGTCTTTGCCATCAATGCTGAGATTGACCCTCTTCGCCACGCAGTCTAGCTTTGCTCGATACGCGACCAACCAATTCATTCTCAGGATTACGTCGAACTCTGTCATATCCAGAACTATGAGATCAGCGATGACTTGCAATTCTCCAAGTAGGATCGGGCAATTGAGAACGCCTCTGGTTGAGAGTTGCAGATGACCGGGTACAGAAATCTCAAAAGGAACCTCAAGTGGCGAAGTATGCCAACTATAAAGGTCCACGATGCGGCGAGCAATAAAGGAGTGTGATGCACCAGAATCAAATAAGATTTGCATCCACTTATTCTTGACCCTAAAACTTCCTAAAAAGGAAAACATAACGCATAACAAGTTTATTCGACTAAGGCAACTAGATTTAAGAATGCAGAAAAATTTAAAATTCTACACGAAACGTACCAGAGATGACGTCGGTAGATGCGAGCGCCTCGCCCTGAGTGACGACGTTCAGCACAGCCCTTCCCTGAGCTCCGGGGATAACTTGCAGAGGTTGAGCGGGGATCGGGCTCTCCTTTATGGGGCAGTCGAGCATGAGGTGCCCAACCTGCCCACATTTGAAACAGGCCTTCTGCTTACGACGACAGTCCTTTGCAGAGTGGCCCGACCTCTTGCAGAAAGCACAGACGGAGGCAGCAGAGGCAAGCGTCATCTGAGGTTGCTGGGCAGGAGTAACCATCTTCTGTTTCTTCAGGAGGGAGCGGCAGACTTGGGCGACATAGCCCACCTTGTGGCAGAAGGCACACACCTCTTTGGACCTGGGGCCTTGCTGCTGAGTTGGACCATCCTTGCTCTTGAGGTCGGATGCGGCGGCATTGCTTGTTCCATGCTGGGCTTTCTTGGCAGAACGATCCAACTCAATAGCTTCCACCTGCAAGGCGGCTCCCACAGTCTCCGCGTAGGTGGTGGCGCCATGAGCTACCACAAGCTGGCGGAAGCCATGACGGAGCCCCTTCACGAAACGGCTGATCTTTTTGTCTTCATCCGGCACGAACTCCGCAGCAAGGAGGGAAAGGCGGGAGAACTCTCTCGCGTACTCGGTCACTGTCCTACCAGGCTGCTGAAGGGACAGGAACTTCTCAGCTAACTTGTCCCGCTCCACGGAAGAGAGGAAATTCTCCATAAGAGCATCCTTGAACTGTCCCCAAGATAAGGTGGTAGAATCGGGGAGGTTGCAGCGCTGGAGCCACCAAGTGTAAGCATCCTCAGACAAATGATAGGCCGCAAGGAGGACCTTCTGGGTCTCGGGAACTCCAGCATACTCAAAATGCTTCTCCATCTGGGAGATCCATTCAGTGATCACGAAGAAGTCTCGATTGCCATCGAAAGACGGCAGATTCAGCCTCTTAAATGCCAGAGTATCTGCCATTGCCACGGGCGGGGCAACCAGGCTTGACACGAGCGGGGGAACCAAGGCGACGGCAGGCGAGCCGGTCCCAGAATCAGTTGCAAGAGGGGTGGCTCAAAGGGGGGCTGTAGTGTTCGTAACTCCAACTGTCCCTGCACTGCCGGGACCAAGGGCTGGGTCAGGAGTTTGGCGATCTCCTTCCAGACGGATGACACGCTCCAGAAGCTGTCTCAGAAGCTGGGCAGTTTCATCCCTTGGGGCTTCCGTCGCAGATGCGGTAGCTTTCTTGCGCTGCGATCGCTTCGAAGTCATCTAGAAAGAAACACAAAAGAGTCAAGTAAGAGAAACAATCAGGCTAAGCTTAGAGGATTGAGACTACAGATTCTAGCATTCTAATACTGTTGAATACGTAAATCATGTAATAGTTACAGCATTTTCAGTGGACAACTCTAGGTGGTAGTCATGCAAGTGCAAATGCGACGATAAGATCGCGTGCGATAGAAGAATGATTTGAAAAATCCATGTGTGTACAATCGTCATCTGTTGCTCTCAGCTTAACACTCGTGCAATGAGTTATGTCATGCATGCAATGTATTTATGCCTGCAATGCATCCTTAAGAATGTTCATGAATGAATACGCATGTCATGTTAAGTGCCCATATCACATAACATGCCACGCGCATGATGATTCTAATGTCAGCGCACTTGAAAATATTAAACCGCCCATACAATTTAATATTCGCAAGCGGTGTATATCCTAGTGGAAATTCATATGCATATAAATGTTAAGTTTGCCCATACTCCCTTAACATTTGTACGAATAGATTTCAAAATATATGAAAATTTTAAAGTACTTTATCTTTAGATGCTCAACCTGGCTCTGATACCAACTGTCACGACCCGTCTCGGCAAGAGTCAGAGCGCACTTCGGGCGGGCCGTGATGCCACAGGCATGAGCGAACAGGAAACCATGCCTGCTAAGGCGGAAACAGAAATACTACAATAGTTTTGAATTTATTACTTTTGAAAAGAATTTAGTGTAGTTTATAAATATGCGGAAGCCGAAATGAAAGATTAATGTTCATGCATTTATAATAAAAATCTAATGTCACACATAATGCTGAAACGGTAATCATGCAGTGAGCCATAATAGTAAAATGTCAAGTAAAAAGATCTGATACAACAAAACACCCTAAGAGTTGTCCACAATACAAGAGAAAATGGCTGACAATAACTAATACAAGAAAAGTAGATCCAACAGTACTGAAACAAAATACATAGAACCTGCTGATACATCAATCAAAACAAAACCTCCAAGTACTGCTGCAGCTGAACGTAGAAAAACTCAGGGAGCAGACGGCGCGGTCACGAACCCTAAGGCAAATCCAAACAGAAGGAAAATGCCTCAGAACAAGAAAAATAACAAAAAACAAGCTATAATTTTAGGTACGTGCAGAAGAAAAGTAGAAATTTCTAAAGTACCAATTAATCCTGAAGCAAGCTAGTGAAACAGGCAAGTAACTGAAACAAGTAGAAACCATCTAGAAATATTAGCCTACTCCGGAGTATAGCCTAAACATGTATTTTGCAACGACATAAGCTCTAATCTATGAAATGCGTAGGTGTTTATAGTGGGTGCACATGGTTCACACTCAAGTCCAAGTGTAAGGCTTACTAGAATAAGAATATTTTCTGCTTACCGTGACCATGCAATCAAGACGTTGCACCACCTAAAGCCTAGTTTCCACGATTTGCTTATGACACTCAAGACCTAAGTGATTCATGTTTTTCCGAGGAGATTTCTATCACAATGCGACATACTCACGAGCGATAATTCTTATGTTATCAGATACTGTTAATAATTTAGATACATGTAAGAAGAACTTAAATTCTTGTTTGCAAGCGAGAGGGAATTTCTCCACTTGCCTTAAGGTGAAGCTGATCGGATGGTGGCGGCTAGGCGGTGCTAGCAAGAACTTAGGAGTCTTAGGATTTGACCTGCTTAAGACCACGCGAGAAGAAATGTACTATAACTGAGGTTCCTACGCGTATTCCGGCATTAATAAATGCTAAAGCTCACAAAAACAGGGGTTTAGAAAATTTACCTCCCTCGAGAGTGAGGGGAGAGGAGTTACCATGAGGATCCGGAATTTGGCGGCTCTGAGGCGACGGAAACCCTAAATCGGTGAGGGTTCAGAGCGATTCCACCACCTGATTTGATGTGCGGCACCGGAAACACAAACAAACGTTGGGATTAGGTGGATATACGACAAATTCAAGAGGGACCGACGAAATTACGTCGATTGGAGAGCGAAAGTCACCACAAGCATTTAGGGCAAAACTGAAAACGGAAATTTTGGCGGAGATCCTTACCGGAGGAGACCAGATCTGGGCTCAAGAGTCCACGAGGAGGGGTTTCGAGCGAAACCCTAGGAGTCCCTTTGAAATCCGCCAGCCGAAATGGAGAGGAAGAGGGGCTGTCGACCTCTTTGGAGGAAGAGGAGCCACTGCCGGCCCTCAAGAAGGAGGAGGAGGCACAACTGCTACCCTCACTGGCCGGAGAAGGGGAAGAAAGAGGCGGCCTTGCTGCTGCCGTCAACCTAGAGAGGGGAAGGAGTCGACGGCTGGAGATCTTGCTGCTGCTGTCGACCTAGAGAGGGGAAGGAGTCGACGCTGGAGATGGAGGAGGCGCTGGGGATGGCGATCGGGAGACGGGAGAGCGGCAGGGAGCGGGAGCGGCTTCGCGCGGCCTTGCAGGAGACGCGTACAGCGACAGAAAGGGGAGCCCTAGATCGGGGTTTAAACAGGGCTGGGCTGCGGCTATAATAATAAGGGGGGGGGGATTTTTGTCTAATACTATTATTATTGTTATTATTATTATTATATTTTGAGGGTTGTTACAAATACAAAAATGGAGAACACTTGAACTCTCTTGATATGTGAGCATTTTGTCCAAACTGGGAGATGCAAAGACACATCTAGGTAGCCACCAAAATAAGAATCAACAAATATTATCTCCAATCTCAACTGGTTTGGAGCCTTAAATACATACTTATGGTTGCTTGTCCTCAGAAAAAAGAACGTATCCCCATCATCATGGACTATGGACAAAGAAGAAGTGCCTCTTCTAGTCCTTTACCATAGTCATCAAATTATTCATGATCGGGCAAGAATATAAATATAGTAAAAAGTCATATCCTACAACCACAAATCATCATCAGGTGATGGAAGGCTTGAATAGTTTACCATATGTTCTCCTTGCAAAGAAACATGATGAACGCAACTATCTCTGGCATATAATTGAAATTCCGCAAATCTCGTAAATGTTCATAACCTATCCAAACTCCCTCCACAAAGGGAATAAAATTGTTAGTATAGAAAACTATGGAGCCCTTAGTCAAAGAGTTGTTGCTCTTGTTACATTGGAGCCTCAAGAACACACCCCAAGAATATAAGAGTATTTCAGGTGGAGGCATTCATAGAAATTACTTCTCATAGGCGAATGGTTTTGGAAAACAACTCCCTGAAGTGGGACACACACTGAAGAACTAAAATTTTCTTCATCATGAAAAAAAAAAAAACTTATGAAATGGTTGAAAGAAAGCATGTTCTCAGAAAAGAAGTGTATTTATAAAGGTCAAAGTAATAACGATAGATGAATGGCATAAAAGGGAGCCTAGTTTTGAAGGGTAATCTAGAGAGAAATTTGGCAATGACATGTAGAAGGGTGTCTAGAGAGAGACATGTGGCAATAACATGCCACATAAGTCTGTCTTCAAGAAGTTGTGGTCCAGTCTTGTCCCCAAAATGCTCCTCAGCACAAGTCCCAACAACTTTCAATATGGCAATAAAACTCTCTCGCAAAGGGATATTGTAGCGAGAACCATTGTTGATCATTAGTGAGGTGTATAGCTCGCAACCATCATCTCTAAGATGATTTATGTGCCTCGATGGAAGGATTCGTGGAATGTAGCGAACATGTGGTATGTTCAAGTCAGTCGAGTGAGAAAAAACACTACCTCCTAGACATTCTTGCAAAATCATAAACCAATTCATGCTTCCTAAGCACAATGATTATCCATAAGCTCTATGCATGCTTAGATTGAGATGTCAGGAGGGTGCATGATTCATTTTCTTCTGGTCATTTCAGTTGTATAATAAGGTAGATCAATTTAAGAGAAGGAAGCCGCAAAACGTTATTTTGCTCGAGGGAGAACAATCACAGTCCTTTGGTGTATGGAGTTGGGACCTCAATTCTTCCTCACTTCTCCTGCTAAAGTCAAGCAGAGAAATTCTTTCCCGGCCTTCTTGTTGAACCAACACATCCCCGCACTGTTCATTACTTGATCCATCATTTTCTCTCTCGCTCGCTCTCTTCTTCTTCTTCTTCCTCCTATATATAATAAATTAAAAAAAAATCCAGCAAGCATCAGTGGTCTAGTGTTAGAATAGTACCCTGCCACGGTACAGACCATGGTTCGAATCTCGGTTGGTTCAGCTTTTTTTTTGTTTGTTATTCCATATCCTCGTGTTTGCCCTCAGCGTTTTAAAACGCATAATCGGTTTATAAGCATTTAGGAGCAGCCCTTTTTTGCTACTTTATTTATAACATTATATTAATTTTCTCTTTCATATTATTTTATATTCGATTGCTCAAAATTTTAATATGCCGTAGATGTATTTATCTATTTATTTAAGATATGTTGTGGAATTTGGAAAGAATATAATCAATGCAAGACAATATTTGATCCAATATGACTTCTTGTGTCTTTGTTTAGGTCATATTTTAGTAATTAGATGTTTCAAAATTTTCCATTCTCAACAATTTCAATTGTAGTCTTAACTCAGGGTTTGTTCGGCGCAACGTTTTTGCTCCGATGAGTTTGGACAAAAATGACATCATCATGAAATATGTGTTTGACATGACAACAGTAGACGGAATTCCTTAAGTGAGGTAGAGCGCTCACAAACGACGGCTCACAACCACAACGTTCACGACCGCCACACACCAAACTTTGAGTCGCCAGACGGACCCTCACTCTCACACAACTTCATGCACCAACTTATATTTCTTTCACATTTACATCACTTGATGTTTGATAATTTATTTTTAAATAATAATAAAACAATCGACGGTACGCGATCTTCACATGAACCAAAAACACACGGTAATTAGAAGCAATCATCACATTGTCAAAACTCAGTTTGTTTAAATTTAGGCTCCGTTTGGCACGGCGGTGGCGGTCACGGCCGCGGTGGTTATGAACCATCGTTCGTGGATACCTGACCTCACCTAAAGAACTTCGTTCCTTTTTATGTTCAAAACTCACTTTCTTTTCTTGGTGCCAAACTGTTGGTGTGCATTTAGTAAATTGTGTGTATTGGTGTGTAGATAGTAAAGTAGGAGTGGTATTGTATAGAGGGGGTATAAATAGGTATATGTTGTATTGAGATAAGTAAGAGAATAAAACCCTATCGTTTTCTACTTGGTATCAGAGCAGGCGGCGTCCATCGAGCGCGCCGAAGCCGCGTCCGGCATCGATCGGAGGAGGAGAAGACCTATCGTCGACGAGGGGAAGGCTGTCGTCGACGCTGGAGAGCCGCGGTCGTCGCTGGAGCGTATCGTCGACGCTGGAGCGGAAGGCTATCGGAGGAGGGGAAGGCTATCGTCGACGATGGAGAGCCGCTGTTGGCGCTGGAGACTGGAGACTGGACGACGCTGAAGGGAGCGGCGTCGCTGAAGACTGGCCGACGACAGGGCCTCTCCGTCGTTTCCTGTCGCTTCCCGTCACTTGATCGTGGAGCATCGTCGATCGGGTAGCGTCGTTGATTGTGGAGCATCGTCGACGACAGTGAAGGCTGCGAGTATCGTCGACGAAGGGGCTGTGTTCCTCGACGGGGCTGTGTTCCTCGATGAAGGGGAAGTATCGTCGACGAAGGGGCTGTGTTTCTCGACGAACCAACTCGATGAACCAGCTGCCATGGGCTGTGTTTGCTCGACTGGTGTGGGGACGACGAAGAAAGAATGAAGGAAGTTCTCAAGAAGTTAGATCCGGATGAGGTGGTTACCTTGTTGAAGTTGTTGGGTTCATCACCACGCTCGGTGAAGTTGGACCTTCCACCGGTTGACCTGAAGCTTGAAGGACCGACTACCTATCTGAGTTGGTCGCGCCGTGTGAGGAAGACTCTTACAACGAAGAAGGTTGGAGGCTTCTTAACAAGGGAGTTGAAGAAGCCAGCGAACCCAACTGTAGGAGATGAGTGGGAATCAACCCACATGACGGTGTTCATGTGGCTTCTCAGCTCGGTCGTCCCATCGATTGCTGGCACGGTTGATGGCCTGGAGACAGTCGCGAAGGTGTGGGACCGACTGAGATGCACCTATGATAGAGTGGGGAATACTCTCAGAGTCTTCCAGGTGAAGGGAGAAGTAGACGATACAGTCCAAGGTGAGAAGACCGTGCAGGAGTACGCCTCTGAGTTAGAACGACTATGGGTGGACTATGACCACGCGTCTGGCGGGGTGAGTTGCAAGGACCCTGAATGCAAGGCAACCAAACTGATTGTAGAAGAAAGGACTATGAGATTCCTTAAAGGGCTACACGAACGGTTTGATCAGAGGAGAGCATTACTTCTGTCAGGCACAAAGATTCCCACCTTGTCAGAGGCCATCTCGGCCATGATTCAGGAAGAGACTCGATTCAAACTCCAGGCGGGACCAGGGGATTCTGCTGTGGCGAAGTCGGCTTTGGCGGCAACTGGCTTGCCCTTCCACAGAACTCAAGAAGACACTCGTCAGTGCTACAACTGCGGGCAAATAGGACATATAGCGGTTGTGTGTTCTAGGACACCCAAGGAGAGGGGTTCCCGCGGTCGTGGACGTGGTCGTGAGCGTGGCCAGGGTCGCAGTGGCAGAAGCAGTCATCGTGCCAATCTGGGCATTGGTGGAGGTGATGACAATAGCAGCGGTATCTACACTGAGGAGGAGCAGACTCTACTCAGTATGATGAGTATGATGGAAGGTCTCAAGGGAAGACAAACTGGGGAGGGCAGCAAGAGTGGAACAGGAGGGGCATCAGCCTTATCTTCGTATGCTCACCCTTCCAAGACGTCGGACTGGATTGCTGACTCGGGCGCCTCTCAGCATGTGACAGGAGATGCTGGTGAGTTCTCCTCCTATACTCGCCTAGTTAAGACTGATAGCATACAGACAGCAGATGGGACTTTCCAATCCGCGATCGATAAGGGCATTGTCGATTGTACAGGTTCGGTAAAACTCTCTAACGTCTTGCATGCTCCATCCTTTCCAGTTAGCCTTCTATCTATAAGTTCCATAATTCTTCAACTCAAATGTATTGTTTGCTTTGACATTCCCAAGGTGACCTTCCGGGAGAAAGAGACGGGCCGTATACTTGGGACTGGGACCTGGCATGATGGGATATGGTACTTGGACCGAGGGGAACTCGATGTAGCTCTCACCTCCAAGTCAAGGGAGTCAGAAGAAGGAGGAGCGAAGATGAGTGCAGAGGACATTCTTCTTCTACATCACCAACGGTTGGGACATTTATCTTTTGATACTCTAGCTAGAGTTTACCCTGTTTTGTATAAACATTCGAATCGAAGTAAACTTATTTGTGATGCATGTGATTTGGGAAAACTCAATAGGAGTTCTTATGTTAGTACTGGACATCTAAGCTCTGCCAGTTTTGATATAGTGCATTCTGATGTGTGGGGACCATGTGCGGTGAATTTTTTGAATGGCTACAAATACTTTGTAACGTTTATTGATTGTGCATCGCGCGTTACCCGACTATATTTAATGAGGAATAAGAGTGAAGTCTTCACTTGCTTTCGTGACTTCCACAAATATGTTCAAACGCAGTACGACAAGATGATAAAAGTGTTAAGGTCGGACAATGGGACGGAATACACTAACCGAGCGCTGGGAGAATACCTATCTGCCCATGGGATCCAGCATCAGACAACGTGTCCGTACACCCATGCACAGAATGGCGTTGCAGAAAGAAAAAAACAGACATCTAATGGAGGTGGCTAGGAGCATGATGCTGCACATGAACGTTCCACAAAATCTGTGGGGATACGCCGTACTAACCGCAACCCAACTGATAAACAGAATGCCATCATGTATTCTCGGATGGAAATCTCCATGTCAGAAGCTGCAAGGAAATAATGGCTGGATGCTTTCGTTAAAGGTTTTTGGTTGTGCGTGCTATGTAAAGGACAACAGACCGGGTGTTGGAAAACTCGTTGCAAATGTGCTTAGGTGTATCTTCGTAGGCTACCCTGGGACCCAGAAAGGGTACGTATGCTGGAGTCCAGTCGAAAAGAGAAGTTTTGTGAGCATGGATGTCCACTTTTGAGAATTGGAACAGTACTACCGTCATGAAAAAACTTCACGCACACCAGAACCGACGAACTCCGAATGGATTAGGAGAGAGAGAGAGAAAGTCTGGTGACCGAACTAGAGATATGGGATGAGGAATCGGCGAAGGAGTCTGGGAGCGATGGGATGCAGGAGGAGGAAGTGAGAAACTAGTGTCTTACGGCTCAAGGGGAACTGCTTACCTACCATAGGAGGGAGAAACAAACTGCTGAACCAGTACCGATGCCCAGAATGTCAGTGCCCAATCCCTTATCTACGCCAGCCTCTCATTCTGGAGCACCTCCAGCTCCACAGTCTTGTTCCGGTGAGATCGTTTCCCTTACACCCTCTTCCCCTACCGTCACTGTCTGACGGAGTATACGCAGCAATGCGGGCAATCCTCCAGACAGATACGGCTGGGACCTTGCGTCATTTGTCTCTTATAATAGTATTTCCCCTTCTCATGGAGCATTCATCGTCTCGTTAGATAGTGTTACTGTACCTAACAATTGGCAGGTTGTCAAGACTGATCCGAAATGAAAAGCAGCGATGAAGGAGGAGATGAGAGCCCTTGAGAAGAACAAAACTTGGGAGCTGGCATATCTACCTAACAACAAGAGGGTTGTCGGATGCAGGTGGGTCTTCTCCCTGAAACAAAACCCGGATGGACTTATCGAGCGCTACAAGGCTCGACTAGTTGCAAAGGGATACTGTCAGACCTATGGCATAGATTACGACGAGACATTTGCACCCGTGGCCAAGATGAGCACGGTCAGAACTTTGATAAGCTTGGCAGCAAATGGTGGATGGAGAATGCATCAACTGGATGCGAAGAATGCCTTCCTTCATTGAGAGCTAACCGAGGAAGTGTAAAGTATGTAGACTGAAGAAGTCACTATATGGCTTGAAGCAGTCACCCCGCCCGTGGTTTGATCGATTCAGGAAGACCATGATTGGTATGGGATACCGGCAGACCAACGTTGATCACACATTGTTCTTCAGGGAAAGTGAAGGTCATCACATTACCATCCTTGCGGTGTATGTGGATGACATGATCATCACAGGGGATGATGAACAGGAAACCGTTCGGCTCAAGACAGCGTTGGGCAAGGAGTTCGAAGTAAAAGATTTGGGGATGCTACGGTACTTCCTTGGAATTGAGATCGCCTACGGAAGAAGGGGTATTGTCCTATCACAGAGGAGGTATGCCTTGGATCTCCTCACAGAGACAGGAATGTTGGGGTGTAGACCGGCCGCAACACCGATCGATCAGAAGTGTAAGCTGGGTGCTGAGGCAGGTGACACAATTGATCGAGAGAGGTACCAGAAATTAGTTGGGAAGCTGATTTACCTGAGCCACACACGCCCAGACATCTCCTATGCGGTTAGTGTAGTGAGTCGCTATATGCACGATCCTAGAAAGGGGCATATGGATACTGTGTACCGGATACTACGATATTTGAAGGCTTCCCCGGGGAAGGGATTGCTCTTCCAAAGAAATGGGCACATGAAGATCGAAGGCTACTGTGATTCTGATTGGGCAAGCTGCATAGATGACAGGAGATCCACGTCAGGCTATTGCATATTTGTAGGAGGAAACTTGGTCTCCTGGATGAGCAAAAAGCAATCAGTGGTGGCACGGTCGACTGCGGAGGCAGAATACAGAGCTATGACATCGAGAGTGGCTGAACTTTTGTGGCTGAAGAGGATGCTGGCGGAGCTGAGTCTAGATCACGGGGACAAGATGAAGCTGTTGTGTGACAGCCAGGCAGCGATCAGTATTGCAAATATTCCAGTTCAACATGAGAGAACTAATCACATTGAAATTGACAAGTTCTTCATAAAGGAGAAACTGGACAGTGGGCTACTGAAGCTTAGTTATGTTGCAAGCAAAGATCGGGCTGCAGATTGTTTGACAAAGGGGCTGAGCTCGAAGGACATGAGTAGGAACTTGGACAAGCTGAGTTTAATAGATATATTTCACCCACCTTGAGGAGGAGTGTTGGTGTGCATTTAGTAAATTGTGTGTATTGGTGTGTAGATAGTAAAGTAGGAGTGGTATTGTATAGAGGGGGTATAAATAGGTATATGTTGTATTGAGATAAGTAAGAGAATAAAACCCTATCGTTTTCTACTCAAACATATATTCTATGGCGATGTCATTTTTGTTCAAACTCATCGGAGCAAATACGCAGTGCCAAACCAAGCCTTAATATCTCATGTGGCGTTTTTGAAATACATCATTTTCATTGTGATGTATTTGTAATGCAGTTAATAACGAAACATATTTTTATTTATTGACTTTCATTTGGTTATTTATCGAACACTTAAACAATGAAAACTACAATTTTCAAAATCTGCCACCGGGGATATTAAACCATGGGTTTGTTTGTTTCGGCGTTTTTGCTCCATCTCCATCGAGTGGAAAATGTCACCGCTAAAAAACACGATTTGATAACTCTCAAATTCCCACCTCCAACTTGTTCCAAAACGTTATTTTGAGACAACATTTCTAATGTAAAGGAAATATGAACTTCAATAACTTTATGATATATTTAAATAAATAAATAAAAACGTAACTAAGACTGCGGAGTATAGTATCTCTTCCATGCATCTCATGTATTACTCTGCTACTGCATAGATAAATTGTAGAGAAAATCTCCTTTCTTCTCCTGAACTCCATGATGAGGGAAATATTGATGGAAATAAATGGCGGCAGTGATTGAATTTGAAACCAAAATCTAAGTCAGGTTCTTCCTCCTCAAGAAGCTCATTCAAATTCGTGCGTGCCGTCGCGTAAAACTGTGAGTTGGAGAAAACTCTTCGAATGAATCGGAATCACCCGGCCTCATAAGGCGGCACATTCCTATCATTGAGATCCTTGAAGAAGGACTTGGAAGCTTCATAGGTAGACCAGCAGATGGCAGCAGCCGGTGCATGGAAGAGCATTCTGGGTTTACATCCTCTTATGAGCCCGGAGTAGACATCGCGGCGGACGATAGCTCGGATAACGTCGGTTATGGAGCTGATGGAGAATTTTGCGCAGCCACCGACTCCCTGGGGTACGCACGAAAAAAATACTTTTTCAGATTTATTGTTAACCAGAAAATATTCACAGGCAAAAGCAGAACAGGATAAATTGAAGCATAGAAATGTTAATATTTAATTGATACAACATTTCAAAATGTAGAACAAATGTTTAATTAGGAGCAGTCTAATGACTAAACTAAGGCTCTGTTTGGCACGGGGGTGGCGGTCATGAACACGGTAGTTATGAACCATCGTTCATGAACGCCCGCCCTCACCTAAGGAATAATGGCGCTCATGGTAATGAGAGACTATTCAAAACTTTTGTGGGAGCTGCTGTAGTTTGGCGGCCACAGTGAATGCAATTATGTAAAATGCAGATAACATTTGGATAGGCGTGAAATATATATATATATATATATATATACACGAGCATCTTCGCACGGGCTACGCCCGTGCTCGATGCTCTTCGCTTCGACAGTACCCTAGCATCGACGGTACCTCCGCCCAAACTCGCCCGCTCTAGGACGGTCGGCCAATTGACAGTGCGTGGGTGGCCCCGGTGCCCCGCGCGACAGTGCCCCCGCCTCGATAGAGTTTCGGCGCGACGGCGCTCCCGCCGCTCGCGAACCCGGTGCTCTCCCCCTTCTCGATTTTGTCTTGCGCACCGTGGTGCGCGAGCGGCGGGAGCGCCGTCGCGCCGAAACTCTGTCGAGGCGGGGGCACTGTCGCGCGGGGCACCGGGGCCACCCACGCACTGTCAATTGGCCGACCGTCCTAGAGCGGGCGAGTTTGGGCGGAGGTACCGTCGATGCTAGGGTACTGTCGAAGCGAAGAGCATCGAGCACGGGCGTAGCCCGTGCGAAAATGCTCGTATTACTATACAATATCCCGTCTCTCTATCCTCGCCCTCTCCCTCCCTCTCTTTTTCTCTCGCTCTCCCCTTTCTCTCTTTTTTTCATCTTTGTTTGCTACCGATGACTTTGACAGTGCAAAATCGAAATATCCTTATATATATGCATAGATATATACTATTCTAAAAAGATTTATGAGATGACTTTTTAAAGTCATGAATTTAAAAGTCATCCCATAAATCGTGACACTCCCATAAACGAAGGTTTGGCATTGTCGTGTTGTGGGGAGCGACTACTATTGTGGGGGGCGACATTTGTTGTAGAGCGCGACAATCGGCATGAGATGCGATATTTGTCGTTGAGCGCGACATTTGTAACAGGGGTCTCAAAATTCCAAAGCGACATCAACCAAAGAATAATTCATTTTTTCGACAATAAATAAATAAACATGGTATTGCGAGATTTCAACCATTAAAATAGTGTGAACATTTTTTATATCATATAGGGGCAGAGTCTCGAATCATTGCACTATATGTATGCACATTTTTGATTTGTTCTCTAATGCATTTGATGAAACAGATCCTGAGCTATCTCAAACTCAAATGGACATTGACCCCACTAACTCCATTCTCCCTTAGTGGAACTTTCTCTAAAGGCACCCCATGTCTCTTATAAATCCAAGGATGAACGTCATCTTTACGGATGCACATCATAAGCCCCCCAAACCTTCGGAGTCCGGGACGCTGCGTGGAGGAGAGCAGAGGTTTTGATTTTTGCTAGCGGTAGTTCTGACCACCGTCATCCTTGCGCGACGCGCCACACCATGCCTGAGGTAAGTTACTTTTCCGATTTTTGAGAGAAATATTCCACTCCCGCGATAAAAAAAAATGAGGTAAGTTTTTTCTTAGTGTAGTATTGCAGTTTTTAAATATTTGTAGATGCGAACAAAAAAATGGAAGTCAAGTGATAGAAAGCCATGACAATAGCGTCGGAGCAGTTAGTAATGTTTAAAAGTTGTTCTACTTGCTTGCTTATTTTCATAGAATGTATTTTCTGGTAAATTTTGCATAATGGAACTTTGTAATCGTATGCATTGTTGGAGCATGCGTTCCGCACTCGTCCGGTTTGAGAATAACAAATCCCGAATGTATTTGATCCTATATTTGATTAATGGTGTGCAGATAACAGGTGCAAGAATAACATTTTTTCAATTGGAGCAAAATAACGATTTTCCAGAAATTGGAGCTATCGGATTTCCGACAGCAGTATCGGATTTCCGACAACCCACGATTTCTTCCATTCTCCGATCTCTACTCGACGGTTTAGAGCTATCGGATTTCCGACAGCAGTAACGGATTTCCGACAATGCACGATCTTCCCGTTACTCCAAGACGTGCAGCAGTTATGCAAGCTAACGGATATCCGACAGTGCTATCGGATATCCGACAGCCCACGTTTCATCCACGACCTCCACTTCGCGCAGAAACCTCGAATTAGTGGGACACGTGGCAGCCTCTGGAGATGTCGGATTCTGGCGATACCTAGCTAACGGACGGCGACAGCTCTTTTTTATTAAAAGGGTTCAGAACTTCGTGGATTTCATGCCTTCAGACTTTCAAGCCTTCTTCCTGAGTGTTATCGTCCAGAGAGCTCCAGAGAACGAAAATCCCCATCCTTGAAGAAGAAAAGAGAGAGCAAAGCCGAAGATTGTACACGCGTTCCAAGGAGACTTTCTCAAGGGTTCTTCGCTGCTTTGATCCAGAAATTCTAAAGGGGTTTTTTTAATTTGTATTTCATTTATATTTACATTCATCTTGTAATCGTTGTAGAAATCGTCGTCTTGCGTGCGGCGTCTAAGTCCGTGTGAGGCTTAGGGGAAATCATCACCTTGTGTGTGGTGTTAGATCCTTGTGTGGTCTAGGGTAAATCATCGTCTTGTGTGCGGTGTCAAGTCCTTGTGTGGCTTGAGAGAAAATCGTCGTCGTGTGTGCTGCGTCTAGATCAAGATTTGATTTAGGGGGAGGCTAGTGTCAATATCTGGCGACTATAGCCAACCGGTCCTTAGGAGAAGGACCGGTGAAAAGAGACAAGAGATTTTATTAATTATAAGCCTTTGATTCCAAGCTTTATTGGAATCATTTCTACTCATTATCTTTGATGAAATTAAATCTTGTTTTTAAATTCAATTATTTGTCTCTATATTCATATATTGTTTCTTTTGTTACAAAAATTATCAAAGGTTTAAATTGCACTTATTCACCCCCCCCCCCCCCCTCTAAGTGCGCCACAAGATCCAACAAGTGGTATTAGAGCGAGGTTAATTCCTTATAGGGTTTAACCACCTGGAATTATGACGCACCATGATCATGCTTTTTCCGAGGGGCAAGGAATAACTAGACCACCATTATTTACGGGTTCCGATTATAATTATTGGAAAACTAGGATGAGGTGTTTTTTAATATCATTAGATATTGAAGTATGGAATATGGTTGAAACAAATTATACTCATCCTACTTTTACAATTGGTGATATTGTTATGGAGAAACCCAAAGATAAATGGGATGACCAGGACAAATTAAAATGCAAAAATAATGCAAAAGCAATGAACGCATTATTTTGTGCTCTAGATAAAACTGAATTTAATAGAACTTGCGCATGTCAAACTGCATATGAAATTTGGAATTTATTGGAAATTACTCATGAAGGTACCTCGCAGGTGAATGACTCAAAGCTTTTCCAATTGGAGTCAGAATTTGGAAAGTTCAGGATGGAGGTAGATGAGGATGTGGATTCCATGTACACAAGATTCACTAAGATAGTGAATGACTCAAAAGTTTTAGGATTTTTTTTTTCAAATGGTGATTTGATAAGAAAAATTCTTAGATCTCTCCCCCCTAAATTCAATCCCAAAGTGAGGGCTATTTCTGAATCTCATGATCTTAAAGCTCTTAATATTGAAAGCCTGATTGGGAACTTGAAAATTCATGAAGTTGAATTGAAAATTCAACAAGAGTATATGGAGCCAAAGAAGAAGGGATTGACTCTAAGATCTAAGAAGGAGGAAAGAAGTGATTCTGAGGAGGAAGAAGAAGATGAGGAAAGTTTATTTGTTAGAAAGTTTAGAAAATTTATGAAAAATTCAGAGAGGAGGAATTCATTTAAGAAGTATTTTAAGAATGAGACGTTTAAGAAGAAAAAAGGAAAGGAAGACGATGAGGAGGAAGAGAGACCGCCACCGGAGTGTGATGAGTAACAAAATATATATATTTTTAGTATAGTTTTTATATAGTTTTTAAAATAAAATAGATATTTTCTATGTAAATTAAGGAATAAATAATTTGTTTTCAATGTTAGGTAAAAATATTTATACATTATATAATTTTGTATAAACTATATAAAAGTTAGTATATAAGTGTTAATAATATATATCGTCGAGCTGCGCTCGGCGATACTCTAAGAGTATTATATTATAGCAAACATATAACATAGTAGTATAATATAAATAGAAGAATACTATACATAATAATATAAAAGCCGTGATCTTAATTCGTCGAGCGTCGAGCTGCGCTCGACGAAACTGCATGAATAAAACCCATTATAAATACAATATAAAAACTATTAATATATAAGTATAATAATAATATAAATAGTAATATAAAGATAATGATATATTATCGTAAAATAAAAATAATTGATAAAATTATCGTAATATAGAAATAATTTATAGTAATATAATATATCAACAATAATATATAAAATAAACTTTACGTAAAAATAAACTTTACGTCAAACGCACCTTTCATATCGGCGAGCTCTACTATAAAAGTTACATAGTATTATAATTATTAAATCAATAGTCCGGTATAGTTTTTATATATATATATACTGTCAATATCTTATAAAAATATAATTAACAAACCTATATATAATATATAAATACATTTTCGTTTCATAAACAGAATAACATCCTTGGCAGAATGGTTCATGTGTGAATTAGCTTTGGCGCGGGTCATGGGTTCGATTCTTGCCGGCCCCCCTTTTTGCGCAATATCGCAAGCCCGACCCGCCAGTCAACCCGAGCGCCACCTGAACCCGCCAGCTGCCAACCCTATCCGACCCGCCACATGTCAAGCTCTGCCCAGCCCGACCCGCCAGCAAGCCGATTCGCCAGCTGCAGCCCGCCACATGTCAAGCCCAGCCCGACCCGCCACGTGTCAGCTTCTTAAGCAGCCAGCTCATCAGCTTATCCATCAGCAGCTTTTTCAGCTTATACATCAGCAGCTTTTTTAGCTTATCCAAAAGCACTTATCCTTTTTTTTCTCTATAAATAGATGTCCAAGGGCTGATGTAAATTATTCGAACACCTTGAGTTCCTTACGAACTGTTAGGATTCCCCAGCTCTCTGACAAAGAACTGGTAGTAGCTTTCAAGTATTCCAAGCTTTGTAAGTTGTAATCTTCTCAGCTTTCGTAGAAGTTGTAATAACTTTTTAAATTTATAAAATAGAAGTATTTCAATTTTTATTCTGAGTATTTACTGCTTTAATTTCTGCTTGCATTTACTTTATATTTTTTTCATACTATCCTGAATGAAAGGCGAGGCTCTGCCTATGACCTGGATTAAGATAGTCTGAAACTGCTTTCAAAACTAATTTTCAAAACCTTATTATTTCATACTATCCCGAATGAAAGGCGAGGCGAGAGCCTAAGTCCTGGATTAAGATAGTGTGAAAGCATTTTCAATTACTTTTATTTCTACTACCCTATCCCGAATGAAAGGCGAGGCGAAAGTCTATGTCCTGGATTAAGATAGATAGGTAGATAATATTTTCTGTACTTTATACCGCCCCCATCCTGATAAGAGGCTAAGACCCCTTAGCACTTGGTCAAGATGAGCTCTGGCCTGGATATTATTTTCAACTATTTCAACTCTACTTTCTAGTTATTCTAACTAGGGTTTTCTTAATTGATCATATACCAGGTGACGAGACACTACATTTAACGTTAATTCGTTTTAATGCAAGCCTTCCCAGTCGTACTTTCGAGTCGGTGATGCTACGATAGGAACCCTCTCGATAAGTTAGTTAATCAAGAATAAGAGTTGTTCTTTAATAGTTGAATTAATAAACGCCTATAGTAATTCTGAAATCAAGGACTACCCTCTGAGTCCTCATCATATAAAATCACGTATTATATATTTCTGTCTTTTATATAACTCCACTCCGTTCTTTCGATAAAATAATCGTACGTTCTAAAAAGTAGAATAATTAACACCGATCCCAGGAAAAATACGACCTTGATATTTTCTATAAAATACTATACTCCGTGCGATAGGTACTCTTGCCTTAATCCACAGGATATAAGTAGGTAAAAAGAGATAGCATTTATATACGTAAAAAATTATATAAAATCAAATCTATCTCTAAATCAAACTCTACATATCAAGCTTTTTGGCATCGTTGTCGGGGATTCGTTTATTTGTGTAATATTCGAAAATAAAAGAACGCTATTAATTTTATCTTTTAATTTTCTTGTTATTTAAAAAAGTTAGTTTTTATAAAAATAAAACAACCATAAAATTCACTGAATTCAAACCTTTATTTTTATAAAATCTAACTTTTTATTAACAAAATTTACTAACCCACTAACGAATTCTAACAAACAACCTAACATACTATATTACGTATTTTTATATAAAATTGTTCTTATTCTAAAAACTAGTTTATAGTAAAAACTGCTTTTTATAACACCGGTTTTATATAAAATCTCTTTTTAGTTATTATAGTCAAATTACTTTTAGTTCTATTACGTTTTTATCTTTTTCGTGTATTTTCACTTTTAGTAAAGTTATTAGTTTTTCTATATATATATAAAAACTCTACCCATTTAAATTCTCTCAAAAAGGACAAGGTTGGCTTGAATACCACCATTTTGTCTAGTACCGGTGAAAACCCTTCGCAGGGAATACCTCGGGAAGTTTGAGATCTAATCCGTTTTTATATATTTGTTTTCTGTAACTTAGTTTTTTTTATCAGTTTTGTTTATTTGTTTTACTTACTTTTTGCTTAAGTTTTTATTTTCGTTTTATAAAAACGTCTTCTTTAGTGTATGACCCGTAGAACTCCATCTAAATTTACTCCCACATTTGATCTTGAAATCGAGCGCACCTTTCGTAGGCGTCTTCGATCGCTTAATCTAGGACTAGATTTAAGTCTGGAAAAAGATTTAAATCTAGAAATTGTCTTAAATTTAGAAGAGTCTGTAGGCACCGCACACGTACCAGAAATGGCAGAAGAACAACAACGTCAAGACGAGGTCCCCCAAAGGACCATGTCTTATTATGCACGACCCAATCTAGAAGACACCGGGTCTAGTATCGTTCGTCCCACAATTGCTAATAATAACTTCGAAATAAAGTCGAGTATAATCCAAATGATCCAAAACTCTGTCCAATTCGATGGATTGCCAGACGAAGATCCTAACACGCACTTGTCTAACTTTTTAGAAATATGCGACACATTTAAGATAAATGGCGTCACTGATGATGCCATCCGTCTTCGCCTATTTCCTTTTTCACTGCGAACGAAAGCCAAACAGTGACTAGCTTCTCTCCCCAGAGACTCTATTACCACTTGGGCTGATATGACCGAGAAATTCCTCACAAAATATTTTCTACCTGCAAAAACCGCACGTCTGCGTACGGATATTACTTCTTTTGTGCAAGGCGAGACCGAGTCTCTCTATGTGACTTGGGAACGTTTTAAGGAATACCTACGTCGGTGTCCACATCATGCACTGCCACCTTGGCTCCAGGTACTGACATTCTATAACGGTCTGAACACTCAGACTAGACAAGCCATTGATGCTGCCGCTGGGGGCACGCTCAATAACAAAACCCCCGAGGCCGCTCAAACCCTGTTTGAGGAGATGGCCATGAATGCGTACCAGTGGAACGTGCCGAGGTCACGCACTAAGCAAGCCGGGCTTTATGAGCTCGACTCTTCTTCAAACTTAGCCCTCCAAGTAGAATTTCTAACTAGACAATTGGCCGGAATAACTGCTTCCTCCGCCACACCCGCTTGGAGTCCGCCTAATAATAATAATATAATTGAAGAAGTCGACTATATGGGGAACTCATATAGACCTTCCTATAATCCTAACATTAATAATAATGCATATAATCCAGGATTTAGGAACCACCCTAATTTTTCGTGGAGCAACCCCAATAATGCTCAACGCCCGCCAAATGCAAATCCAATTGGATTTGCACCACAACCACCGCCACCACAATTTAGGCCAACCCCGATAGAAGACATATTCACGAAATATGTCAGTATGAATGAGTCCAATATCCGGAACCTGACTGGATCGATTAAAAATTTAGAAACACAAATTGGACAACTGTCTAAAATGCTATGGGAACGCCAACCTGGTAATTTGCCAGGCAATACGGAACCAAATCCGCGGGAGACTGTCCATTCCAGTAACCCACCAAGTTGACAAGCTGTTAAACTACGAAGTGGAAGGGAGCTACCACCACCCGTTAGGGTAGAAAAAGAAGCTAAGGTTAGCCCTCCTACACCACCTCCTGTTTCGTCTTTACCTTCTCACACCCCGTGAATTTCTCCCATTATTTCGCCACCACATGTTGTTTTACCCTATCCTTCTAAATTAATTTTTGAGCGAGAAGATGAGCATTATAAAAATTTCTTAAAAATGCTAAAACAAATTCAAATTAATATACCTTTCTGCGAGGCAATTGCACAAATGCCTAAATGCGCAAAATATTTAAAAGCGTTATTTACAAATAAAAAGAAACTCGAAGATATTTCAAGAGTTTTTCTTAACGCCGAATGTTCAGCCGTTTTATTACATAAATTACCCCCAAAATTAAACGATCCGGGACGATTTTCTATCCCGTGTCTTTTCGGTAATCTATTAATAAAAGATGCGTTAGCAGACTTAGGTGCGAGCATAAACTTAATGCCCTATTCGCTCTTCCAAAAACTAGGATTAGGTACCCCCAACCCTACTAAAATGAGCATCCAGTTAGCAGATCGTTCTATTAAATATCCAATAGGGATAGTAGAGGATGTTCTGGTCAAAATAGACAAGTTTATCTTCCCGGTAGACTTTGTTATACTTGACATAGAGGAAGACGCCGATGTTCCCATAATTCTCGGTCGTCCTTTTCTCGCAACCTCTCGCGCAATAATAGACGTAAGTAACGGTAGACTTCTCTTACGAGTAGGAGATGACGAGGTTACTATCGATATAGATCCCTCTATGAAAAATTCATTAATAAACGACGATTCCTGCTATCTTGCGGAAGCCTCTTTTGAGGAAAATGGTTTTCCCTATTCTGACTTACTTTCGATAACTGTAGAAGAATCGGATTTGGCAGACTTACCCCTTACACAAGAAATGCCTACCGATGACCCTATAGAACCGTTTATATCTTTAACTTCTACAACTTTAAAATCCTCAACTTCTTATGAAAAACCACCAACCCTCGAGCTGAAAACACTTCCCGCACATTTAAAATACGTTTTCCTTGAAGCTGATTCAAAACTCCCTGTTATCATTTCTGCCGACTTAAATGATAAGAAAACGTTTGAATTAATAGAAGTGTTAAAACAACATCGCCATGCCCTAGCATGGCAAATTTCTGATATAGAAGGACTTAACCCATCATTTTGTACGCATAAAATTTTTCTTGAAGATAATCCTCGTAGATCTATCCAGCCCCAACGACGTTTAAATCCTAATATGAAGGAAGTCGTAAAAGCTGAAGTAATGAAATTATTAGACGCAGGAATTATCTACCCAATATCAGATAGTACATGGGTTAGTCCAGTTCAAGTCGTCCCTAAGAAGGGAGGCATAACGGTAGTGTCAAATGCTAATAATGAACTAATTCCAACACGTACTGTTACGGGTTGGAGGATGTGCATCGACTATCGAAAATTAAATGATGCCACCCGTAAAGATCACTTTCCACTACCGTTTATAGATCAAATATTAGAGCGACTTTCGGGTCACTCATATTATTGTTTTCTCGATGGTTATTCAGGGTATTTACAAATCCCTATCGCCCCTGAAGATCAAGAGAAAACTACGTTCACTTGCCCCTTTGGTACTTTCGCCTATAGGTGAATGCCATTTGGACTTTGTAATGCGCCAGCTACGTTTCAAAGATGTATGCTCGCTATTTTTGGCAAGTTAGTATCGGACGTTATGGAAGTGTTTATGGATGATTTCTCCGTCTTTGGAGATTCATTCCATAGTTGTTTAGATAACCTCGCTCGTGTTCTTCAACGCTGTGAAGACACAAATTTAGTATTGAACTGAGAGAAATGTCACTTTATGGTCCGTGAAGGTTTAGTTCTCGGCCATAAAATTTTTGCCCAGGGAATCAAGGTCGATAAGGCCAAAATAGAAATAATTGAAAAACTTCCTCCTCCAACAAATGTAAAATCTATTCGAAGTTTCTTAGGCCATGCAGGTTTCTATAGACGATTTATTCAATATTTTTCTAAAATAACAAAACCGTTAACACATTTATTAGAAAAAGAAGCCCCCTTTATATTCGATAGTGAATGCTTATCATCATTCAATTTCATTAAAGAAAAACTTATCAACTCTCCTATTTTAGTAGCCCCAGACTGGTCCTTTCCTTTTGAGATCATGTGTGATGCGAGTGATTATGCGGTAGGAGCTGTCTTAGGACAACGCATAGAAAAATACTTTCATCCTATCTATTATGTAAGTAAAACTCTCACATCCACACAAGTCAATTACACGACTACGGAAAAGGAACTACTGGCAATAGTATTTGCATTTGATAAGTTTAGATCTTATATAACGCTATCGAAAGTTATAGTTTTTACTGACCATTCTGCTTTAAAATACTTATTAACGAAAGCAGATGCAAAACCCCGTTTATTACGTTGGATTCTCTTATTACAAGAATTTGATCTAGATATCCGAGATAAGAAAGGCGCAGAAAATTTGGCAGCCGATCATCTTTCTCGACTAGAGAATGCTGCGACAGATACACTTGTGGAGGCCGACA
Source organism: Dactylorhiza incarnata (assembly GCA_033032865.1). NCBI lineage: Eukaryota > Viridiplantae > Streptophyta > Magnoliopsida > Asparagales > Orchidaceae > Dactylorhiza > Dactylorhiza incarnata. The sequence goes on from JAWHQI010000293.1 coordinate 2,481,688, forward strand.
TCGAAGACAAATTCCCTGAAGAAAGTCTCCTCGCCCTCGAAAAGGTAACAAACTCTTCTAATCCTTGGTTCGCAGATTTGGCTAACTATTTAGTAGCTCGAGTCCTTCCAAAAGCTTTTACAAATCAAGAAAAGAAGAAATTCTTTTCTGACTTGAAAAACTACTTTTGGGAAGACCCGTTTTTATTCCGAGTCTGTGCAGACCAAGTAATTAGAAGATGTCTTTCGAGCGAGGAAGGACTACAAGTACTACGACACTGCCACGAAGGACCAACCGGCGGACATTATCAAGCCAACCGGACTGCATGTAAAGCCCTTGAAGCAGGTTTCTTTTGGCCTACTTTATTCAAGGATGCACAGAAATTGGTAAGCATATGCAACCGCTGCCAACGGTCAGGTAACATTTCCCGTCGGGACGAAATGCCCCAAAATTTTTACTTAGAATGTGAAATTTTTGATCTGTGGGGCATAAATTTTGTAGGCCCTTTACCTCCTTCTTTTAAAAATCAATATATCTTAGTAGCGGTCGATTACGTTTCACGATGGGCAGAAGCGCAAGCTTTTCCCACCGCCGATTCGAGAATCGTCGTTAAATTTCTGAAATCCTTATTTTCACGTTTTGGCACGCCTAGGGCTATAGTTAGCGATCGAGGTACTCACTTTTGTAACACCCAGATGGCTAAAGTTTTAGCCAAATATGGAGTTACTCACAAACTCGCTACCACTTATCACCCCCAAACAAGCGGCCAAGTGGAGGTAACCAATAGAGAACTAAAGCGCATTTTAGAAAAAACTGTCGATACCAATCGAAAAGATTGGTCCCTCAAATTAGATGATGCACTTTGGGCCTACCGTACAGCATTCAAAACTGCGATCGGTTGTACACCTTATCGTCTAGTATATGGAAAGGCATGTCACTTACCTGTAGAATTAGAACATCGCGCATACTGGGCGCTAAAATTTCTTAATTTAGATACAAACTTAGCCGCCGAACAACGCAAATTTCAACTCAATGAACTTGAGGAATGGCGTGCAAACGCCTATGAAAATAATAAATTTTATAAACAGCGAACTAAGTTTTATCATGATAGGAAAATTAAATTTCCAAAATCTTTTTCACCAGGTGATTCTGTCCTACTATATAACTCACGCCTTAAATTATTTTCAGGAAAACTAAAATCCCGATGGACCGGACCCTATACTGTTAAACAAGTCTGGCCTTATGGGACTGTTTTAATTTCAAACCCTGAACTAGGAACCTTTAAAGTAAACGGGCACCGTTTAAAACTATATTACACTGGGGACCCTTTTCAAAAGAAACCTGAAACACTAACACTACTCCATAACATCGAAATATAAAATCTCATTCACTTGTATACTCTGTACAAATACTTTTTGTCTTTATTTCTCACTTCATACCTATGTCTAACATAAGTATGGGGGTGATGTAGCTGTCTATCTTTTATCATTACTATGTTCTAAATTCCTTTTGTAAATATCTATAAAATCAAATAATATTATGTATTTTATTACTCATCCAAAACGATGTTTCAAAACCATACTAGTTACAAGCATTCCAAAAATCTGAGTTAATATAAATACAACTTATTCAATTTTCGATTTTACTAAATCTTCCTCAGATCTAGATAGAATTAAATATCCGGAATAAACTTGTTAAACATTATATTGAATACTTCATTATAATTGAAGATTCTTATTTTAGAAAGCATCTTTATGATATACCAAATACAATAGAAGCAATACATTACGTTCACAAAACAACGTTAGACTTGAATTATTTTCGCTTTATACTTGTCCGAATATAGAAAATTTCATTCTATTATCGTTGCTCTAAAATTTTTTTTATCAACTTTAGATCATTTTTACTTGGCATGTTTTCTTACGCAAGCAAGTATCTAGGAGTATGTGCTCCTAGAAAAGAAAAGATCTTATGTCAATGGGAATAAGATTTCATTCCGTAAACATAGGCATCCAATAAATTTTAAAAAAGATTATATGAAAAGGGAGTATGTGCTCCTTTACATATACATTGGATCAAATTAAACTGTAATTCTGCGATGTATTTTTTTTTGCTACTTTGGAAAATGTTTTTCCTTAGCACTTATAACAACGCATGAATTTTGTAAAAAGTGATAAAATACAAATAAATATCACTTCCACTTCCAAAAATCCTATTGAATAGGTGAACTCTATGCTCCTCCACCACTATATATCTTCTACTGTCGTTTAAAAATTTGCGAGAGCATAAATAATAGGTTGTTTATTTTCCAATATATTTTGTACAAAATATAGTGTTCATAACTCCACTCTAATCTTGTTATTTCTGAGTTCAATAAATGCTTTCTATTTACTTTTCAAATTATATATCACTGGCTATAAACATTTATCTCTGAAAGTAATCCAGTATACAATACATAATTTAACTTTTTATTTCCGGATCTTTAGACATATCTTATCTTGATGAATATCAGTGCTAGTAAATAGAGGATTCAAAATGTTCGAATTATCAAACTCTTACTTTTGCTCTGGAATAGCAAAATATAAGTATGGGGATATTTGATAAGTAGCAAAATATATATATTTTTAGTATAGTTTTTATATAGTTTTTAAAATAAAATAGATATTTTCTATGTAAATTAAGGAATAAATAATTTGTTTTCAATGTTAGGTAAAAATATTTATACATTATATAATTTTGTATAAACTATATAAAAGTTAGTATATAAGTGTTAATAATATATATCGTCGAGCTGCGCTCGGCGATACTCTAAGAGTATTATATTATAGCAAACATATAACATAGTAGTATAATATAAATAGAAGAATACTATACATAATAATATAAAAGCCGTGATCTTAATTCGTCGAGCTGCGCTCGACGAAACTGCATGAATAAAACCCATTATAAATACAATATAAAAACTATTAATATATAAGTATAATAATAATATAAATAGTAATATAAAGATAATGATATATTATCGTAAAATAAAAATAATTGATAAAATTATCGTAATATAGAAATAATTTATAGTAATATAATATATCAACAATAATATATAAAATAAACTTTACGTAAAAATAAACTTTACGTCAAGCGCACCTTTCATATCGGCGAGCTCTACTATAAAAGTTATATAGTAATATAATTATTAAATCAATAGTCCGGTATAGTTTATATATATATATACTGTCAATATCATATAAAAATATAATTAACAAACCTATATATAATATATAAATATATCTTCGTTTCATAAACAGAATAACATCTTTGGCAGAATGGTTCATGCGTGAATTAGCTTTGGCGCAGGTCATGGGTTCGATTCCTGCCGGCCCCCCTTTTTGCGCAATATCGCAAGCCTGACCTGCCAGTCAACCCGAGCGCCACCTGAACCCGCCAGCTGCCAACCCTATCCGACCCGCCACATGTCAAGCTCTACCCAGCCCGACCCGCCAGCAAGCCGATTCGCCAGCTGCAGCCCGCCTCATGTCAAGCTCTGCCCAGCCCGACCCGCCACGTGTCAGCTTCTTAAGCAGCCAGCTCATCAGCTTATCCATCAGCAGCTTTTTCAGCTTATCCATCAGCAGCTTTTTTAGCTTATCCAAAATCACTTATCCTTTTTTTTCTCTATAAATAGATGTCCAAGGGCTGATGTAAATTATTCGAACACCTTGAGTTCCTTACGAACTGTTAGGATTCCCCAGCTCTCTGACAAAGAACTGGTAGTAGCTTTCAAGTATTCCAAGCTTTGTAAGTTGTAATCTTCTCAGCTTTCGTAGAAGTTGTAATAACTTTTTAAATTTATAAAATAGAAGTATTTCAATTTTTATTCTGAGTATTTACTACTTTAATTTCTGCTTGCATTTATTTTATATTTTTTTCATACTATCCCGAATGAAAGGCGAGGCTCTGCCTATGACCTGGATTAAGATAGTCTGAAACTGCTTTCAAAACTAATTTTCAAAACCTTATTATTTCATACTATCCCGAATGAAAGGCGAGGCGAGAGCCTAAGTCCTGGATTAAGATAGTGTGAAAGCATTTTCAATTACTTTTATTTCTACTACCCTATCCCGAATGAAAGGCGAGGTGAAAGTCTATGTCCTGGATTAAGATAGATAGGTAGATAATATTTTCTGTACTTTATACCGCCCCCATCCTGATAAGAGGCTAAGACCCCTTAGCACTTGGTCAAGATGAGCTCTGGCCTGGATATTATTTTCAACTATTTCAACTCTACTTTCTAGTTATTCTAACTAGGGTTTTCTTAATTGATCATATACCAGGTGACGAGACACTACATTTAACGTTAATTCGTTTTAATGCAAGCCTTCCCGGTCGTACTTTCGAGTCGGTGATGCTACGATAGGAACCCTCTCGATAAGTTAGTTAATCAAGAATAAGAGTTGTTCTTTAATAGTTGAATTAATAAACGCCTATAGTAATTCTGAAATCAAGGTCTACTCTCTGAGTCCTCATCATATAAAACCACGTATTATATATTTCTGTCTTTTATATAACTCCACTCCGTTCTTTCGATAAAATAATAGTACGTTCTAAAAAGTAGAATAATTAACACCGATCCCAGGAAAAATACGACCTTGATATTTTCTATAAAATACTATACTCCGTGCGATAGGTACTCTTGCCTTAATCCACAGGATATAAGAAGGTAAAAAGAGATAGCATTTATATACGTAAAAGATTATATAAAATCAAATCTATCTCTAAATCAAACTCTACATATCAGAGTGCTATCACTGCAAGAAGTTAGGCCACATCCGAAGCAAGTGTCCAAAGTACTTAAAAGAACTTAAAGAAAAGAAGCACAAAGGGACGAAGAAGGTGCTGAAGGCGGAAACATGGGATGATACTACTTCTGAGGATGCAAGCAGTTCAAGCTCAAGTAAAGAAGAGGAGGCCAACATGTGCTTAATGGGAAAGAGCGTCATATCTGATGACGAATGCAGTGTCCAAAGTGACACTGAGGTAACTCCTCCAACCTACGATGAATTATTTTCTGAATTTTTAAAGACTTGCAAATTTTTTGAAAAGAGTTTAAAAGATAATGATCTTCTTAAATCTGAAAATGAAATTTTGCTTAAAGAAAACAAAAAATTGTTTAATGAAATTAAGACTATTGGAAAAAGAGAAATTTCTTGCCAAGAGTGTGATCACTTTTTGGGAAGAATTAAAGAACTTGAAGAATCTCTTTCCAAATCTCATTCTACAATAAAAATTCTTACCAAAAAGAATGAGATTTTAGAGAGAGATCTGAAATCTTCAATTTCCAAAGTCCATGAGGGAAAGAAATCTTTTGAACGTAGATGTGTAAATCTAGTATCCGAGAACACAGAAATGAGAAACCAGATTCATGACTTAACGCTAGCCATGAAAAAAATTGGAATGGGCCGAAGATCACTGGATATGATCTTAGGATACCAATGCCATGGATCTGGAAGGTTTGGACTCGGATACACGTCAGGAAGCTATCGCCCGGCGATAGCCACTGTCATCGGCGACAGCAAAAAGTCCAGAAATTCTGTTTTTTAAAATTCTGAAGTTAGTAAATTGTCTAATACTGCATCCTCATCCAGTAAAAGTCCAGAAAAGTTATACTCTTCTCAATACATTACATGTGCCAAATGCAATAGATTTGGTCACACTACGGACTCTTGCTGGAGGAAAGGAAAAAGTAAAATTAAACAAATCTGGGTGCCTAAGGCTTCTACCTATACTATGGGTGGAACCACTTGGGTAACCAGATCTTTACTCACCTCTTCTTTCTAGGTGTGTTGGCAGGCTAAGGACAAAGAAGACGTGTGGTACTTGGACTCGGGTTGTTAAAAGCACATGACGGGCAATAAGGAGAAGTTCCTTAGCCTGAAGATAAAAAAAGGAGTTGTTATATTCGGAGATAATGGAAAAGGAAAAATCATCGGCATCGGAGTTGTGGGTAACAAAAATTTTTCAATTTCAAATGTTTTATTTGTAGAAGGATTAAAACATAATTTGATTTCTATTAGTCAATTATGTGATAAGGGTTTAGATGTTTTATTTGAATCTTCTACAAATTTGTGCAAAATTATTAATTCTAAAACAAAAGAAATTGTTTTTACCGCACCTAGATGTCATAATGTATATATGATTAAATTTCTTGATTTTTTGAATTCTACTTTAAAATGTTTTTTATCAAAAAATGATGAATTAGAATTATGGCATAAGCGACTTGGACATACTAGTGCCAAGTTAATTACAAAACTTTCAAAAGATAAATTAATTAAAGGATTACCATTGTTAAATGGAAATTTATCTTCTTCATTATGTGTGCCTTGCCAAAAAGGAAAATTTTTAAAATCATCTTTCAAAAGTAAAAATATTATTTCTACCACTAGGCCACTTCAATTAATACATATGGATTTATTTGGGCCAATTGGAATTCCTAGCTTAGGAGGTAGAAAATATACATTTGTATTGATTGATGATTATTCTCGTTTTTGTTGGACTTTATTTCTAACCTCCAAATCCGATGCATTTTCAGAATTTTTAAAATTATGTTTGCGTATTCAAAATGAATTTGAGTTAAAAATTAAACGCATACGATCGGATCATGGAGGAGAATTTGAAAATGAAAAGTTTATTTCTTTTTGTACGGAGTTAGGAATTAAACATGAATTTTCCGCTCCACGCACACCACAGCAAAATAGTGTAGTGGAGAGGAAAAATAGAACTCTTCAAGAGTTAGCCCGTACGATGCTATCTGAATTTAAATTACCAAAATCTTTTTGGGCTAAAGCTGTTAGTACGACATGTTATGTAATTAATAGAGTAATGCTTCGCCCTATTTTAAAATTAACTCCTTATGAATTAATTTTTAGTAAAAAAACAAATGTTTCTTATTTCAAAGTTTTTGGTTGTAAATGTTTTATTTTGAATTCTAAAGATTCCTTAGGAAAATTTGATGAAAAATGTGATGAAGGTATTTTTATTGGCTATTCTTCAACTAGTAAAGCTTATAGGATTTTTAATAAAAGAACAAAAATAGTTGAAGAATCTATTCATGTTAGGTTTGATGAGTTTGTTTCATGTGTATAAAAGAAAATCACAGGAAAAGAAGATGACCCCTTCCTTCGGTGGAGAATGATGATGAAGAACTTGGAGAAAATGAAGAAGAAAAAGAAGAAGTTAGAGAAGGAGAAGAAAGAGAAGAATATGTGCCTCCAAGTGAATTGAGATTTTCAAAGGATCATCCAAAGGAGCTTATCATTGGAGATCTGCAAAAAGGGGTTAGTACTCATTCATCGTTACATATTTTATTTTCAAACCTTTGCTTTGTCTCTGAAATAGAACCAAAAGATGTTTCCACCGCTTTAAATGATGAATTTTGGTTTTTAGCTATGAATGAAGAACTTAATCAATTTGAACGTAATAAGGTTTGGAATCTTGTAGAACGACCCAAAAATCGTCCTGTAGTTGGAGTCAAGTGGATTGTTAAAAATAAATTGGATAATGAATTTAGAATTGTTAGAAATAAAGCCAGATTAGTTGCAAAAGGTTATGCACAAATTGAAGGGATAGATTTTGATGAAACTTTTGCACCCGTAGCAAGATTAGAAGCGGTTAGGATATTTCTTGCATTTGCTTATTTTAAAAGATTTAAATTATATCAAATGGATGTCAAAACCGCATTTTTAAACGGGTATATAAAAGAAGAGGTTTATGTAGAACAACCCACTGACTTTATAAATGAGAAATATCCAAATTATGTTTATAAATTAGATAAAGCGCTTTATGGATTAAAACAAGCGCATCGTGCTTGGTATGATCGATTAACTCAATATTTGTTAAAGCACGATTATGAAATAGGAAGTGCCGATTCTACACTCTTCATTAAGCAAATTGATCATGATTTAGTTATTTTGCAAATTTATGTTGATGATATTATTTTTGGAGCCACTAATGAAGAGTTGTGTAATGAAGTAGTTCAAATTATGAAAAATGAATTTGAAATGAGCATGGTAGGAGAACTTTCATATTTTCTAGGTTTTCAAATTACACAAAAACATGATGATATTTTTATATGTCAATCCAAATATATTCATGATATGTTAAAAAGATTTGGATTTGAAAATCTTAAGCAAACACTAAAGAGTCACATTTAGGAAAAGAAGTGTAATGAAGTAGTTCAAACACTCCTATGAGTACTTCACTAAAATTAGGAAAAGATGAAAGTGGAGTTTCAATTGACCAAACCCTTTATAGAAGCATGATAGGATCATTATTATATTTAACCGCATCTAGACCTGACATTATGTTTGCCGTTTGTTTATGTGCTAGATTTCAGGCTAATTCTAAAGAGTCACATTTAAAAGCGGTGAAACGCATCTTTCGATATCTTATAGGAACATCTAAATTAGGATTATGGTATCCTCATAATGATTCCTTTATTTTACATGGCTTTTCGGATTCAGATTATGTGGGATGTTCTTTAGATAGAAAAAGCACTAGTGGCACCTGTCATTTTATCGGCCCTTCACTTATTTCTTGGTCGAGTAGGAAACGGAATTTTGTTGCCCTCTCTACTACCGAGGCCGAATATATTGCACTAGGTAGTTGTTGTGCCCAAGCTCTTTGGATGTCACAAACATTAGAAGACTTTGGCATGCAACAAAGTAGTGTAGAATTAAAGTGCGATAATAAAAGTGCTATAGACTTAACTAATAATCCCGTATTACACTCTAGATCTAAGAATATAGATGTCCGACATCATTTTATAAGGGATCATATTAAGAAGGGTAATGTAAAAATCAATTTCATAGGAACGGATTCACAACTAGCGGATATATTCACTAAACCGTTACCGGATTCCCGTTTTTTTATGCTTAGGCTAGAATTAGGAATCCTAGACATTTCACAATGATTATATCACTATTTATAACCTATAAAATTTAACAAAAAAAAACAATCACAAAACTATTTGAGAAATTCTAAACAAAACTTAAAAAATCCAAATTTCTCACCTTAGATCTGATGTTTTTCGGCGACCTAGAGCTCTGGATCTCAAAAAATTTCCTAAAACTGAAGTGAGGTGTCGGTGGAATGACAAAACGCGTCTTTTTATATTTTAGAGGTGTCGGATGGCGACATCTAGCTGTCGGAAATCCGACAGCTCCTAACAAATGACCTCTCTTCTCTAGCTATTTTCATTCCCTGGTTCTCTAAATGTTCATATGAGAATTTTATAATATTGCATAAATGATTTTTCATGTGTTATCTTTCGTACAAATAGCTTAACACTTAATTATGATGTTCAATCTTAAGTTATCATTGTAATGACACATTCATATAGGAATTACGAATTGTTTTCGCATGCCTCTAAGTATAAGAAATCTTTTATCTATGACAATGAGCAATCACAAACACTTACTTTGCCATTACATATTAATAAAATTTATTTTATACATACATCATGATTGCTCGAACATAACAAAATACATTTTATAAATGCTACCTTCAACTTTGTTACTTTGCACTTATTCAAATTATACCATTTTTTGCATGCAAGTGAAATCGGAGATCCTTTACATATATGAATATTAAAAAAAAAAGGGAGGCAAATTCAAATGCAAAACATACATTTTGCCAAAAAAAAATTTGCAAGAAATAAAAAAATTTGATAAAGATCCTCCACCAAGCACTACTTAGCCTCCTGATAAGTCTTAATGAGCATTGTGGGGTTAAGCACCTTGGAAAGAATTGTAAAGTGTCTTGTTATGCAAAAACAAAATGGTCCTTTTTATATACTTGCAAAGTTTCTATAAGTTCATAAGTGTGGCTTTATGTATATTTATGCTATGTTTAACAATTCCATGATTATGTATATTATAAGTATATTCATATGTATTCTTTCTCAAAGTATCACTACTACACTTCATTGTCATTTATAAAATTTCTTCTTATGAGAATTGGACCGAAATAATTCAATATTCTACATTCTCATGTATCTTTCTCTGATAATTGAAATTGAATCTCTTAATGGTTAAGTATATTTGCTTCTATACATTATAACACATTACTAGAATACTTAGCCTAATCTCTACGGTTTCCTATCTCAAATCATATACCTTACAAGGCTTCCGCCAGTGTACTCCAACTTTCCCTATACTCTTTCTTATTTTTCTTCCATATCTCTATGATACTATTTCCTCGTCTCTATTCATTACTTTTGATAATATCAAAGGGGGAGAAGATAATAAGAAATCATAAGTAATCACTTAAATCACTTAACATACTTAATTAATTATGTGAGCATTCATGTAGGGGGAGTTTATAAGTAGGGGGAGTTTATATGTCGGGGGAGAATATTTTGGGGAAATCATATCATATTAAGGGGGAGATCATGGAGATCAAAAGTTCACACTTGTACACACATGATATATTTTTCAATATCTCAATAGGATTTATTCAATTTCTTTTTATAAGGATTTGTTATTATCAAAAGGGGGAGATTGTTGGAGCATGCGTTCCGCACTCGTCCGGTTTGAGAATAACAAATCCCGAATGTATTTGATCCTATATTTGATTAATGGTGTGCAGATAACAGGTGCAAGAATAACATGTTTTCAATTTGAGCAAAATAACGATTTTCCAGAAATTGGAGCTATCGGATTTCCGACAGCAGTATCGGATTTCCGACAGCCCACGATTTCTTCCATTCTCCGATCTCTACTCGACGGTTTAGAGCTATCGGATTTCCGACAGCAGTAACGGATTTCCGACAATGCACGATCTTCCCGTTACTCCAAGACGTGCAGCAGTTATGCAAGTTAACGGATATCCGACAGTGCTATCGGATATCCGACGGCCCACGTTTCATCCACGACCTCCACTTCGCGCAGAAACCTCGAATTAGTGAGACACGTGGCAGCCTCTGGAGATGTCGGATTCTGGCGATACCTAGCTAACGGACGGCGACAACTCTTTTTTATTAAAAGGGTTCAGAACTTCGTGAATTTTAGGCCTTCAGACTTTCAAGCCTTCTTCCTGAGTGTTATCGTCCAGAGAGCTCCAGAGAACGAAAATCCCCATCCTTGAAGAAGAAAAGAGAGAGCGAAGCCGAAGATTGTACACGCGTTCCAAGGAGTCTTTCTCAAGGGTTCTTCGCTGCTTTGGTCCAGAAATTCTAAAGGGGGTTTTTAATTTGTATTTCATTTATATTTACATTCATCTTGTAATCGTTGTAGAAATCGTCGTCTTGCGTGCGACGTCTAAGTCCGTGTGAGGCTTAGGGGAAATCATCACCTTGTGTGTGGTGTTAGATCCTTGTGTGGTCTAGGGTAAATCATCGTCTTGTGTGCGGTGTCAAGTCCTTGTGTGGCTTGGGAGAAAATCGTCGCCGTGTGTGCTGCGTCTAGATCAAGATTTGATTTAGGGGGAGGCTAGTGTCTATATCTGGGAGATATAGACTATAGCCAACCGGTCCTTAGGAGAAGGACAGGTGAAAAGAGACAAGAGATTTTATTAATTGTAAGCCTTTGATTCCAAGCTTTATTGGAATCATTTCTACTCATTATCTTTGATGAAATTAAATCTTATTTTTAAATTCAATTATTTGTCTCTATATTCATATATTGTTTCTTTTGTTACAAAAATTATCAAAGGTTTAAATTGCACTTATTCACCCCCCCTCTAAGTGCGCCACAAGATCCAACATGCATTACTTTTGAAAAGTAAGGACTTGAATATAAGTCTGGTTTTGTGTTATTTAGGTTCCTTGAATTTTGAATTATACATAATGATATTTCATATTTTCTCCCAGTGCTCATTCTTACATCTAAACTTCTATACAACTGTGAAAGCCTCATTTATTGATCATAATATTCATTATTTAATCAACGAGTTAATGACGCACCCGCGACAAATGTCGCCCCCACGACAAATGTCGCCCCCCACAATAAATGTTGCCACCACGATAAATGTCGCCCACCACGACAAATGTCGCCACCCACGACAAATGTCACCCCCCACGACAAATGTCGCCCCCACGACAAATGTCCCCACGACAAATGTTGCCCCCACGATAAATGTCGCACCCACGACAAATGCCGTCACCCACGACAAATGTCGCCCACCACAACAAATGTCGTCAATCACGACAAATGTCCCCCACCACGACAAATGTCGCCCCCCCCCCCCCCCCCCCACAACAAATGTCGCCCCCCATGACAAATGTCGCCTTCCCACGATAAATGTCGCCACCACGACAAATGTTGCTCACCACGACAAATGTCGCCCCCACGACAAATGTCGTCTTGGATCGGGCCGGAGGCCCGTGCCTGTCACTCGTATATATATACGAGTTAAGAAGAACATTGATAAGCCACCGCATCTCAGTCAACATCTTGTTTGTGACCATCGTGGTGCGGCTCAAGCTCCTTGGCGGAGGCCTCAAGCTCAGAGCCAGCGACGCGGAACTCTCAGATGGGACGCTAATACCCACCATAGGGACCATCATCCTCCCCGTTCAAGTAGGAGCACTCCCAGAGCCAGTCCAGTACAACGTCCAGTTTGCCGCCGCAGAAGCAGATTCACCATATGACGCAATATTCGAGAGCGTCCTACTTGACGCCTTACATAATGACGCATCCATGGCCGGCCGCATGGCTAGCAAAGGGAAAATCATTAGAGACTCGATTTGCGGACTCAACGCCGCGACGACTGGACTTCCTTGGGTCAACTACGACCCGTCACCAAATCCGAATTCTGGGAGGGGCTGCACGCAGGGAAGACACGCAGCTCCAGCATCGGCGGAAGAAGCTAACCTCCCGACATCAACGAATCCACATCAACGTGAAGCTACAAGCCGGAAGAGAAAGGGACAACAACAACAGTTCGCGAATGCCGAACGGCTAACCAGAACCGAACAACCCGCTCCCGAGGGTCGGCACACCAGGGAACCCGGGACTACACCCCATTGAACGCCTCCCACGAACACATTCTGTCCGTAATCTACAACAGCAAGATCGTCCACTGGCCCAGACCACTCTCCCAACATAGGGGAGATCAATCCCAGTTCTGCGATTTCTACAAGGGTCTGGGGCATCGCACGGGACGATGTGCCAGATTGAAAGAAGAAATTGAGCGCCTTGTCCAATTGGGACACCTCGAGGTTTTCCGCAAAGAAGCTCGAAAAGAAGCAACCAAGGATCGATCACCAGAATGATCAGCGCCTAAAAGTACCACCTAAAAGTACCAGGATCCGGACAAGGGAGTCCGACACTATCTACGTTCTCATTTCGTTTGTAATCACTAACCCAAAAGCCGCGGGTCCCGACTCGCGCAAGTTAAATTTCCACAATGGAGATCATATCTAAGTAAAAATATTTTGCGCAAAACTATTACCTTCACAGTGAATCACAGCACCATAAGGGCCTGTCCCTCACAAAGCACTTTTTATTTACTAACTCTGGAGCCCTGCCCCTGGGACTTCGCACTGCCGTCGATCGAAGGTCAGCCCTTCTCCCCGCAGTCAGGCCTCGACGCCGTAAGGACCTGCCCCTCTTACGGACGTCACCGTTTGAATGCATACGCTCTTCACCAAGAACTTTAGGGTCTTGCCCCAGGGACTTCACACTGCCGTCGATCAAAGGCCAGCCCTTCTCCCCGCAGTAAGGTCCCGGCGTCGTAAGAACCTGCCCCTCTTACGGTCGCCACGGTTTGAATGAATACGCTCATCACCGACCAAACTAATCTTTTATTATGTAAAAAGCCGCGGGCTCAAACCCCGCGCAAACTTAACTTCTATTATGTAAAAAGTCGCGGGCTCAAACCCGCGCAAACTTAGTTTCTATTTTGTAAAAAGTCGCGGGGTGAAACCCCGCGCAAACTTAACTTCTATAATGTAGAAAGCCACAAAGACACTCAGGCTTCAATGCTAAACAACAAGCTCGTCACGATCTCCAACACAATCGCTGGACGGCAAGCTCACAACCAAACAAGACGAGATATAAGTTTCTCCCACAATTGGAGCCAAGCAATGACTTCCCAAAAGTTTGCACGACGACATGCTCATAATTGCGCAAGTCGCAACAGCTTACCTCCGGCATGGTACGACGCGTGGCACGAAGACGACGATGGTCTGAATTTCCACGAAGAAATCAAAACCTCCGCACTCCTCCACGCAGTAGTTCGGACTTCGAAGGTTTGGGGGGCTTATGATATGCACTCATATAAAAGCCTTGAGGTGCGTCTAAAGAAAACTCCACTAAAGAGAGGTGGGGTTAGTGGGGTCAACGGTCAAACCCATGGTCGCGGAAGTGGAGGACTCCGCAGCATGCGCGTGTCGCGCCGTGAGCAGCGTTGAGCAAAATCAGAGTCGCGCCCCACTACCGGGGTGCGGATAGCCCGCACCCTACTCAGGTGGAGGGCAGCAAAACCGCAGCCCCCCATGGGGGGTGCGGCCAAACCGCACCCCCCATGGGGGAGTGCGGCCAAACCGCACGCCCCCATGGAGGGTGCGGCCAAACCACACCCCCCATAGGGGGTGCGGCCAAGTCTCACCCCCCCCCCCCATGGGGGGTGGGTCCAAACCGCACCCCCCATGGGGGGTGGGTCCAAACCGCACCCCCTATGGGGGGTGCGGCCAAGTCGCACCCCCCAGTCGCACCCCCCCATGGGGGGTGCGGCCAAACCGCACCCCACATAACCCGCATACCCTCGCCAGGTAAGGTCGAAGTTCGCTTTCCCCTTAGGGGGCGCGACTTCCCGTTTTTCCATACTCCCAGCACGCCCAGAACACTTTCATGTTCGTTGCACGCTCAGAACCCCTCTGAGCGCGCTCAGAATGCTTCCGTGTCCGTTACGCGCTCAGAACGCTTTCGTGTCCGTTACGCGCTCAGAACGCTTCTGAGCGCGCTCAGAACACCTCCGCGCTCAGAACGCTTCTGAGCACGCTCAAAACACCTCCGCGCTCACATGCGCTCATAATGCTTCTGAGCACGCTCAGAACACATTCGTGCTCATACGCGCTCAGAATGCTTCTAAGCACGCTCAAAACACCTCCGCGCTCATACGTGCTCAGAACGCTTCTAAGCATGCTCGGAACACCTCCGTGCTCAGAACGCTTCCGAGCACGCTCGGAACACCTCCGCGCTCATACGCGCTCAGAACGCCTCTGATCACGCTCAGAACACCTTCGCGCTCATACGCGCTCAGAACGCTTCCGAGCACGCTCAAAACACCTCCGCGCTTATACGCGCTCAGAACGCCTCTGAGCACGCTCAAAACACCTCCGCACTTATACGCGCTCAGAATGCTTCTGAGCACGCTCAGAACATTCCCACATTTTCGACACGCTCATATTTTGTCTTTCTAATTTCTCAAATTGCAGGAACAACTTGTCGTCTTTTTTTACCTTCAACAAAGCTGCCCAAACTGCCCGAAGGGCGAGACAGTCATTTATGAAAAATGGCGATCCGTGTGCTCCGAAACGGAAAACGTGATTCGCCCGTCAGGTGGTTACGGTGATTACGACAACAAAATTACCGAGCTACCCCCGGCCAAAGCTATAAAAGGAGCGCCAGGCCTTCATTTCAAGACACCTTGCTTTTGGCACCTGAGAGAGCTCTGCAAAGATTTCCTCTGATCTTTCCTTCGGTGCTTGAAGATCTCCTTCGTGGACATGGCGATTTCCTCTCCCCCGAAAGGTGACTCGGCAATCTCAATTTTGTTCTCAGAGCATTCTCACTTTTGTTCTCAGAGCATTCTCACTTTTGTTCTCAGAGCATTCTCACTTTTGTTCACAGAGCATTCTCACTTTTGTTCTCAGAGCATTTTCACTTTTGTTCTCAGGGCATTCTCACTTTTGTTCTCACCATAGTTCTTAGAAGAAAAAATGACTTAGTTTTTCAGGAGGTGGCCTGTCACCCTTGGAGTTTTTTTCTCTTTCTCTATCTCATTGTAACGAGCAGCGGCCTGCCGCGCTCGAGTTCTAAGACTTCGATTGTAACCCCCCAAGATACTGAAGTTTGGTCGGCAAAGCTCCGGTCGCGTGGTTTTTAAACCCTTTTCGGGTTTTCCACGTTAAAAAGTCCAAGCGTACTCAACGAATCTCAAATTGACAGCTAGGTGAGAGCCTAGACAGCGGGTCTGCTCAAGGCTAACCTTTGAAACCTTTGGAACCTGCCGCCGAGTGAGCCTTCGGCCCTGCCTGCTAGGTGAGAGCCTGGACAGCGGGTCTACTCGGGGCCAACCTTTGAAACTTTTGGAACCTGCCGCCGAGTGAGCCTTCGGCCCTGCCAGCTAGGTGAGAGCCTGGATAGCGGGTCTGCTCGGGGCCAACCTTTGAAACTTTTGGAACCTGCCGCCGAGTGAGCCTTCAGCCCTGCCAGCTAGGTGAGAGCCTAGACAGCGGGTCTGCTCGGGGCCAACCTTTGAAACTTTTGGAACCTGCAGCCGAGTGATACTTCGGCCCTGCCAGCTAGGTAAGAGCCTGGACAGTAGGTCTGCTCGGGGCTAACCTTTGAAACTTTTGGAACCTGCCGCTGAGTGAGCCTTCGGCCCTGCCAGCTAGGTGAGAGCCTGGACAGCGGGTCTGCTCGGGGCTAACCTTTGAAACCTTTGGAACCTGCCGCCGAGTGATCCTTCAGCCCTGCCAGCTAGGTGAGAGCCTGGACAGCGGGTCTGCTCGGGGCTAACCTTTGAAACTTTTGGAACCTGCCTCCGAGTGAGCCTTCGGCCCTGCCAGCTAAGTGAGAGACTGGACAACGGGTCTGCTCGGGGCCAACCTTTGAAACCTTTGGAACCTGCCGCCAAGTGAGCCTTCGGCCCTGCTAGCTAGGTGAGAGCCTGGACAGCGGGTCTGCTCGGGGCCAACCTTTTAAACTTTTGGAATTTTCACGCAAGCCACAATATCTCTTACATATATAGAAATCAAATTGAAGACAAAGCATTCTTATTACATGGTTTTAGGGGTAAAAGCGCTTTAGATCGTCGCCACTCCATGTGTGACTGAGGGACTCGCCCTCCACATTATGGAGGCAGTACCCCCAGACTTTAGTGCTTCTTCCACGACATAGGGGCCCTCCCAATTGGGGTTGAGCTTTCCCACTGTGGCAGACCTCTCGGCCGCGTCGACCTTTTTCAGCACTAGATCCCCCTTTTCGAATTGCTTGACCCTGATGTGTTTGTCGAAGTACCTGGCCATCCGTCGCTTGACTTCCTCTTGACGAACGGCAACATGGTCTCGGGCCTCCTCGACGAGGTCGAGGGAGAGCCGCAACTCCTCTTCGTTCCCTGCTCTCCAGTCTTCATCACCTTCCTCGGCGACCCTTGCACGTGGTGTCCTGACTTCGAACTCCACGGGAATGACGACCTCGCAACCATGAGAGAGCTTGAAGGGGGTCTCTCCCGTGGCGGTATTGGGGGTAGTCCTTAAAGCCCATAGGACCGAGGGGAGTTGCTCCACCCAACTGCCTTTCAAATTTTCCACCTTCTTCTTGAGTAGGTTCACGATAACCTTATTAGCTGCCTCCACCTGCCCGTTGCTCCTGGGGTGGTGGACGGTCGCGAACCTGAGGTCTATCCCCAACTGGCCGCAGAAACTGACGAATTCCTCGCTGGCAAATTACGGACCATTATCTGTGACTATGGCTTGAGGAAGTCCATGTCGACAGATGATCTCTCCCCACACGAAATTGCGGATTACCTGGGAGGTGATCTTGGCCAGCGCCTTAACCTCCAACCATTTCGAGAAGTAGTCGATCATGACCAAGAGAAATCTCCTTTGCCCACTGGCCTGAGGGAAAGGTCCTACTAGGTCCATCCCCCATATGGAGAAGGGCCAGGGTCCCGTGATGCTCCTTATCCTCTGAGCTGGCAAGAGTTGAAGTGGAGCGAACAGTTGGCACTTCCGGCATTTCTTGGCACACTCTGCCGCATCACTGCTCAGGGTCAGCCAGAAATACCCTTGCCTCATTATCCTTGCCTCCAACATCCTGCTCCCTGAATGGCTGCCACATTCGCCGGAATGAATCTCCTCCAAGATCCTCGGGACCTCTTCCTCTGAGATGCATCGGGCCAGGAATCCCGAGAGGGTCTTCCGATACAAGTCCCCTTCATGGAGCACGTAGTAGGCAGACTTGTACCGAAAGCGCCTTTGGTCTGGAACTTCTTCTGGAAATTTTCCCGTCGCCAAGAAGGTCACGAAGGGATCCTTCCATGAGGGTCGTTGCTCTATTTCCATGAGTTCCCCCTCCTCAATCGAAGGGCGGAACAGATCTGTCAAGGTCCCTCCAGCTCGAGGACCGGTCTTGTCCAGCTGATCTGCTGGGATACTTTCTTCTCTGGGAATGTGCCTGATGGAGAAGGTCTTGAACGTTCCGATGAGACCTCTCACTTTGGCTAGATATCTTACAAGTGTAGGCTCCCTTGCTTCAAACTCGCCCTTGATCTGTGAGGCTATTATCAACGAGTCGGTGAGGACCTCCACATCATGAACTCCCAACTCCTTGGCTAGACGTAGGCCAGCAATCACCGCTTCATATTCCGCCTGGTTGTTGGTACGGGGAAGTGTATTACTAGCGCCTGCTCAATTTTCACTCAGTGAGGGCTCTCCAACACCACCCCTCCTCCGAGAGAATTTTTGCCTGAAGCCCCCATCGACCAACAGCTTCCACGGGATATGACGAGGGGCTTGGTCCTCCTCCATCTTGACCACATAATCCGCCATGAAATCTGCAACTGCTTGCGCCTTCATCGATAATCGAGGGACGAAAGTGATGTTAAATTCACTTAACTCTACCGACCACTTCGCGAGCCTCCCCGAGTGATCTACTCCTTTGAAGATTTTGCGAAGGGGATGGTCGGTCACCACTTGGATCGAATGGGCCTGGAAGTATGGCCTGAGCTTCCTTGCCGAGATTATCAGAGCGAAGGATAGCTTCTCCAAAATCGGATACCTGAGCTCTGTCTTCTTCAAAACCCGGCTTACATAATAGATGGGCAGCTGCTTCTTGCCCTCTTCCCGGTCCAAGACGGAACTCACGGCCTCTGTCCCGACCCCGAGATAAAGGGCTAAGTCCTCTCCCTCTTTAGGACCTTGGAGCAGCGGAGCCTGGGTGAGCTGTTTCTCCAGGGCTTGGAAGGCCCTCTCACACTCCACCGCCCATTCGAACTTCTGGTTGCCTCGCAATACCCTGAAGAAGGGGGAGCATTTCTCTCCAGCCCGGGAGAGAAACCTACTCAACCCTGCGAGCTTCCCCGTTAAGCGTTGAACCTCCTTGTCATTTCGAGGTGATCCCAACTCCATTATGGCTTTGACCTTGTCCGGATTAGGTTCCACCCCTGCTGGGGTGAGTAGTCGCATCTTGTACTTGCGCAGAGTGGTGAAGGTCTCCTCGAGGTCCTGAGGGTGAGAGCTCACGCTCTTGCTCTTTACCATGAGGTCATCTATGTAAACCTCCAAGTGTCTTCTTCTTTGCTCCCGGAAGACCCGGTCCATCATTCTTTGGTACATTGCCCCTGCATTCCTTAGCCCGAACGGCATCATCTTATAGCTATAGCACCCCTCTCTTGTGATGAAGGAAACGTCTTTGACGTCCGAGGGATGCATCCTAATCTGATGATAACCTGAAAAAGCATCTAAGAAAGACATTACAGAAAAACCGACGGCTGAGTCAAACAGCGCGTCGATTCGAGGCAAGGGATAATAATCCTTAGGGTAGGCTTTGTTTAACAAAGAAAAGTCGATACACATACGCCAGCGGCCATCGCCCTTTTTCACCATGACTACATTGGAGACCCAGCCTGGATACTGGATCTCTGATACAAAACCTGCTTTGAGGAGCTTCTCCACCTCCTCGCAGATCGGCTCCTCTAGTTTGTCGGCGATGGTCCTCCTCTTCTGTCAGATGGGGTAGACCCCTGGCTCCAGGTTGAGGCGGTGGAAGGCCACATTTGCGTCGATGCCAGGCATGTCGGTCGCGCTCCATGCGAAGATGTCCACGCTCTTCTGAATGCACTCCAACATCCTTGCCCTATCCTCCGGGCCAAGGCCCCCGCTGATTCGCACCTTCTCTACTCTCCCCTCCTGGGTGGTGACCTCCATCTGGACCACTTCTTCCTCCGCCTCCAGTCGGGCCGGCTCTTCCCATCCGCTCCTTGCCTCCCTTTCTCCAGCTTGGGCCTCTCCTCCTACCGCAAACTCCATCTCCATTGGCTCGGCATGCTCCTCCTGGGTCACTTCCCTTTCATTTTCTCGGGCGCTGCCCTCTCCCCTTACTCTTCTGTCCTTCGCCTCTCCTTCTGGCCCCTCCGGCCTCTTCATCTCTTCATCCATCCTTTCAGCCTCCGCCATCCAGGAGATGGTGTTGACGGCAGTCACATAGCACTGCCTCGCCACCTTTGCATCCCCCCGAATCTGGATTTGGACTCCTCCGCTGTGGAATTTCAAGCACTGGTGGAAAGAGAGGGCACGCACCGGAAGGCACTGATGAGAGGGCGTACAAATATGGCATTTTAGCTGCTCGGGGTATCCACAATGACGAACCGACAATTCCTCGGGACCCCTCCCAACGTTACCTGGAGGCCGACTCCTCCCTCGACCTCCTTCCTTGCCCCCGAAAAGCCGAACAACGGTCCATCGGAGGTCTGCACCCTTTTCTTCTCCACCTCCATCGTGTCGAAGGCCTTTTTGAAGATAACATTCACCGAGCTCCCGTTATCAACCAAGATTCGGGAGACCGTGAAG
Organism: Dactylorhiza incarnata; assembly: GCA_033032865.1. Classification (NCBI taxonomy): domain Eukaryota; kingdom Viridiplantae; phylum Streptophyta; class Magnoliopsida; order Asparagales; family Orchidaceae; genus Dactylorhiza; species Dactylorhiza incarnata. Next base: position 2,502,458 of record JAWHQI010000293.1, read on the forward strand.
TTCTCTATCGCCGTCTGGATCACCAAGGCGTCACAGAACGGGTCTTCATAGTCAGGCATGTCCTCCGATGAGAAGGTGAGCTTCTCCGAGGGGGTGGGGTTTGGGAAGTTGATGTGACGCCTCTCCTGAACATCGCCTGGAAGCTCCTCTTGCGAGTTGCCTCAATCCCGACCCCGCCGTGGATCACTCTGATCCCTCCCCTGGCTCGTACATCTGCCCTATCTTCGCACCTGTCCTCCTCCCCCTCCGAGAAAACCTCTTCAATCCTTATCGGCTGCTGCCATGGCTGACCCCTTTCTCTCATCTCCAAGAACTCCGGGCAAGTGTCGGTTGCGTGACCTTCCTCCTGATGAAAGTCACAATAGGGCAGCGCCACCCTGCCCCCCTTCCTTCTCTTCCTCTTCCTCCTCTACCTCCTCTACCTCCCCTACCTCGGCCTACCGCCATAGCTTGCTCCCGCGGAGGGTGAGGGGGCCTGGGACTTGCCTCCACCCTTGATTGACCCCCCCTGCTCCCTCCCTCGGTACCCCCCTTCTTAACCTCTTGCCGGTCCTTCCTGATGCCTCCAAGCCAGTCTGTTATTGTGCTCTTGATGTCTCCAGTCCCGCTGCTGCCTTTGGAACCCCTGACCCCTAGGCTCCTCTCTCCTCCTCACTTCTTGTTTCTTCTCCTCAGGCTCGCTCATGCTCTCTAACCTCTTATAGAACTCGGGGTTGGCAGCCTCCCCTTCTATTTCCTCCGCCGCACGCTCCATCAGCTCTTCAAAGGACAGAGGAGCCCTTCTCTTCAGGTTCATTTTGAAGAACCCCTCTCGCAACCCCACGATGAATGCCAACTGTAGGGTGAACCCTGACACCTCTTGCACAAGGAGTACCTCCTACTGGAACCTGTCCACATAATGGGCTAGCGACTCCCCTTGCCCCTGCTTGATCTTGAAGAGTGCCTCCGCATCCTTCTTCCTCTTCTTCGACGTTGAGAAGCATAGCCGGAAACTCTGACGTAGGTCGTCGAAAGCAAAGATGGAACCTATGGGGAGCTGGTGGAACCAGTCCCTGGCCTTCTCCTTCAGAGTGGTCGCAAAGAGTCGACATTGAAAGGCGTCCAACATGGGAAGAATTGAGACCATGTCTTCAAACCATTGCAGATGCAGGACTGGGTCATCCTTGCCAGTATAATAGGACATCTCCGGCCCCCGGAACCCCTCTGGCACTGGGGCTGAGAGGATCAACTCGCAGAAGGGGCTCCCTTCCCTATCTCAGCGAGTGGTCCTCACGCGCGGAGCCAGCTCGCACACCTCTGCACTCGCCGGGCAGCTGAACAGCTGCCGCCCGGGGAGATCTCGCGCACTCGTCTCTGCTGGCACCTCCTTCCCGGGCCACAGTCCTGGAGCGTTCTCGCCAATCTGTTGAGGCGGAACCACAGAGACTACTAGTGTCTCGCACTCGCTCCTTCCTGCGAGAACCATCTGCAAGACCTCTCGCCTAAACTTCTCGAACATTTCCAGCCACTCCATCGTTGCTGGCGGCTGCGAGTGGCCTGAGTCCGAGCCATTTCCCCCATCTCCTATCATCAAGCTTGGCTTGAGATTTTCTTGCACAAGCTACGGTCCACGCTCACCGCACTAAAATGTTGAAACCGACAACCGGTCTCTTGAGTTCGGACCCTCCAGGGGGTGTAGCCCGTGCCTACTTCTCTCTCACCAAACTCTCCTGACGGTGGATGGGAAATTCAGAACAGACCCAAGGCTGTAGCGAGGAGGTCCCGCCACACACCCGGAAGATCTAAGAGAGCTTCCCCTCCCAAACCAATGCTCAGCCAAGCACCTTGGAGGGCAATAGCAGCCAACTCTCAAACTAGCCTGGAGGAGAGAGCTCAAGAAAATCTGGTCCCCTCCAAGGTGCTTTTAAGGGTCTATTTATAGATTCTCTAGACGGGTTCGCAAATAGCATGAATCCGCCTTCTGATTTTACTAACCGCATCCCAAATTGGTCTGATAATAGCCTGACTCCGCTGTTATGAAGGGCTATTGTTAGCCCACGAGGGGTGTCTAGGTCACTTCCCCTTTAAAGCCATCGGGGTGAGTGGTCTGCAAAGGCACCACTTGCAAGGTTTACTTCCCGCTATACTCGACCGGGCGAGTGACCCGCGAAGGCACCACTCGCCAGGTTTCCTTCTCTCTATATTCGACCGGGCGAGTGATCCGCGAAGGCACCACTCGCCAGGTTTCCTTCTCGCTATATTCGACCGGGTGAGTGATTCGTGGAGACACCACGCGCCAGGCATTCGGCCATGCTAGGCGGATGAAGCCCTGCTTGCCCTCATTCACCTGCTCCCTTTGCTACCATATGGGTGTTCTGTGAGGTTCATCGAACGCGGCTTACCTCGAGTTCATCGAACGCAACTCTCCTCGAGTTCGTCGAACGCAGCTCTCCTCGAGTTTGTCGAACGCAGCTCTCCTCGAGTTCGTCGAACGCAGTTCAGAGGTTCTCCTGCCTCTTCTAGCTTGGGCGAGTGATCCGTTCGACACGGGTCTCGCAATACTCGACTCGGCGAATACGGGGTTGTACACCTATATCATTTAAACAATTGAGCTATTTACCACTTACGTCGAGACTACAAAGGTTGTATATGTCTAAAGTCACTGCAGAACATATGAGATGGCACAAGGAGAACATTAGTGAGGAGGGAAAATTATGTCATCCGAGGGATGGCGAAGCTTGGAAGCACTTTGATCGATCTGAATCTGTATTTTTAGCCGAGCCACGAAATGTTAGACTTAGGCTTTCAACTTATGGTTTTAATCCACATAATCAAGGATCTAAACCTTATTCTTGTTGGTCGGTTATTCTCACACCTTACAATTTACCTCCATGGATGTTTATGGATAGACCTTATTTGTTTCTTACCTTACTCGTGTCGGGTCCAAAGAGTCCAGGTAATAGCTTGGATGTATATTTACAACCTTTGATAGATGAGTTCAATACACTATGGAGTTTTGGAGTTGAGACTTATGACATCTCTACAAAACAATTTTTTTTGATGAGAGCAGCACTAATGTGGACCATCAGTGACTTTTCTGCATATGGAATGCTATCAGGTTGGAGTACACAGGGTAAACTAGCATGTCCATATTGCATGAACCATATTAAGTCATTTAGACTCAAACATCGGAAACCATGTTTTTTTTATTGTCATTGCTTTTTTTTGCCTTTAGATCATCCTTATAGATATCAAAAAGACAACTTCACTAAGGGAAGGATTGAGACAGATACACCTCTCATTCACTTAACTGGTCATGAGCTTGAGGCAATAGTCGCATCATTACCATACATTGATTTTGGTAAGATGACAAAGGACAAGTATAGATTGGAAGGGTTTGGTGAATCTCATAATTGGTTGAAAAGAAGTATTTTTTGGGACTTGCCATATTGGAAAACAAATTTAATACGTCATAATCTTGATGTAATGCACATTGAAAAAAATGTGTTTGATAATGTATTTAACACTATTATGGATGTAAAAGGTAAGACCAAGGATAATGTTAATGCTCGTCTAGACCTCCAGAATATATGTAAACGTCGAGATCTCGAGCTCAAGGAGGTGAATGGAAAATATTTTAAACCTAAGGCAAGTTATGCATTATCTAAGGATGAAAGAGATATTGTTTTGAGGTGGATAAAAAACTTGAGACTTCCAGATGGGTATGCATCCAAATTGGGTAGCTATGTTAATTTGGATGATTGTAGTATGTATGGAATGAAGAGTCATGATTGTCATGTTTTTATGGAGAGATTGCTTCATCTTGCATTTCGAGATTTATTACCCGAATTTATATGGAATGACTTAACTGAATTAAGCCAATTTTTAGAGACCTGTGTTCAACTATTATGTATGAATCAAATATGAAAAAAATGGAGGAGACCATAGTCATAATATTATGTAAGCTTGAGAAGATATTTCCTCCAGCTTTTTTTAATTCAATGGAGCATTTGCCAATACATTTGGCATATGAAGCAAAGGTTGGTGGGCATGTTCAGTATCGATGGATGTATCATTTTGAGAGGTAAAATCATTGAACCTATTTTTTATTTCATATTATATATATGTGTATATTAATTTTTATATCCACAAGTGCTTGAACGCATTGAAACGTAAGGTAAAGAACAAGGCACGTATAGAAGGATCAATTATTGAAGCTTACTTGATCGAAGAGACTTCAACATTTTGCTCTCATTTCTTTGCTCCTAATGTAGAAACAAGATCTACAGTTTTTGGGCATAATGATAATATGATCAATCAAGTTGAATCATCTAGTCACATACCTATGTTTACTTCTTCTAGTAGACTCTTTAGCCCAAAAGATCACAAGCGCATTTTAACTCCAACTGAAAAGGCTGCATGCACAATCTATATTATGTTGAATTGTCCAGAGATAGCTGAATTTGTTGAGTAAGTAATATCATAATTAAAATTTCTTCATTACCTTGCTTATCATTCAAAAGTGATCACAAAGTATGTTTAGCAGACTTTATGATGTTAAACAACGACCTCAAATATAGAATCTAACTCCTAAGGCATTAGGAGTTATGCGCGATAAAGACTTTGCCAAATGGTTTGAAGAATATGTAAGTTGATATATTATTATAAGTTATGTGCTTATTTACTATTTATTGCTCGTGCTAAGAACTTATTTTTTGCTTAATAGGTTGAGAATCCAGTCAATCAAATAACAGAAAATGAAATAAAAGTTTTTGCACGTGGATTCAGTAGCATTGTTAAAACTTGGAATGAGTGTATAGTGAATGGATATAGATTCCACACACTCGAATACGGAGAAACAAAATCTACAATGAATAGAGGCGTCTGTGTTAATGGAAGTTATTATGATGATTCCAGTGAAGACTATTACGGAGAATTGATGGAAATTTTTGAGCTAAGTTTTTTAGGGTTTGTTGCCAATACTATAGTGATATTCAAGTGTAAATGGTTTGATACAGGAAAATGGGGAACAAAGGTTCATCCAAGATATAAGATTATTGATATTAATAATGATCGTAGCATGGCCGAAGATAACCCCTTTGTGCTTGCTTCCCAATGTCATCAAGTATACTACACACCATATCCTTGGAGAAAAAAAACACTTGATCGTCGTTGGCGCACTGTTTTTAAGTTTAAAGCAAGAAGCACATATGAGATAAATTATACTCACATGCACTAGAGGAATTCTACCAAGAGGCGTCAACTATACTAATCCACCCCATGTTGTATTAGATGATGTTCCTATTCTAAGCAATATTCATTGTCAAGCGGAAGAAGTAAGCCCCGATGAATTACAACAATCAAGGAAGGATGTTGAAAAAAACTATTGATTCTGATGAATTAAATGATGTGGACTCATCAGAGGATGTAGACATTTGATATTTTGTGTTTGATCCAAGCTCTCTTGTTCTCCTTTGACTTAATTTCCATAAATTTTCATTTGGAGCATATTATTTTGGTAATGTTTGCTGATCTTCTTCCTTTTTTTTGTATTCATATTTTATTGATCTTTTGTTTGTATATGCCAACTGCATTTACAGGAAGCTTTTTTCAAACAATTTATTCACCAGAAAGTGAAGAAGAAGCTGATTCTTGGTCCGAATAATGTATGTTATTTTACTTCATCCCATATAATTCTTCGTATATATATTGTGTTGTTCACCTGTACATGACGCGGTATTTAGGGACAATGAAGCTCCTGTTAATGAGGTGTTTGAAATTTATTTTTCTTTTCAATAAAAATAAGTTAAACCAGTGAACAAACACGCCTTTTACATATATTTTTTACTTAAGTGGCATTCACTTTCAAGTAGTGCCTTTTGGATACACTTTACTAGCAAACAGTGTCTTCCAAAAGCTTCTGCTTGTTTGTACATAACAAACTGATTACTTGCATACTATTGCTTGTTGAGGCTTGTAGTGCATGAATACTCATACATTGAGTAACTTTTATGATCAGATCTTGTGATCATGTTGAAATTTCATGCACATCTCCTAATTGTTTTTGTTCCAAACATCATTTGTTGTTGTTTTTTAAGCCATGCGACGTTGAACTGTGTATGAAATAGACTTAACAATCATTACTGTGATGATTAATGCTACTGTTTGAATATGTTACCATCTTAAAGGATAAACTTTTTTTATTTTGGCTGCGTGCTTGATGTTAATAAGTTATTTGATTTATGCAGTTTAGTTAATAAGCTCTTATTCATCTCAACCGCGAAGGGCGTATAGATAGAGATGTGAAGGTATTTCATATCATTGTAATTTTAGTCATTTGTAGATGCAGAATGTCATAGTTGTTTTTGCTAAGTCCAGTTCACAGATGTTAGAATATAATGCTTGTTGGAAAAAGAACAGCAAAAATTTGTTGTGATTCTTTGCTCTAGTAGTCATTTTTGTATTATATACATTGCCTTTTATGTAGTTCTGCACTAACCCAATTTAGTCATGGTTTGTTGTTTTATATGTGGACTGCTAAAGACTGCTTGAACTTTTTGTTAACTTTTTCAGTGTCATAAGGTTTTTATAGTCATAGTTGTGTTCTTCGATGTATCTGTATGCTTCCATCTGCACTTTCCATTTATGTAAATGGTTGCTGTTTGCTATATATTATTATTAATCCTTATGTGAAAGTTCTAGCTATTTATTTCTGTTCTTCAAGGGAATCATTTCACTGAGAAACCTGAAAAGTTTATAGGGTGAGGAAGAATTATGCAAAATAGTGAAATCAGTCCCCCAACGCTTCATTTGGCGCGGCGTTTGGAGGCTCCGTTTGCTTCATTTGGCACAGCGTTTGGAGGCTCTATTTGCGGCAAACGCCACCGAACGGCGGGTAACCAAATGCCCACCGGTGGCGTTTGCCGCGTTTCCTCCCGCCGCACCATGAAGAACAGGAGCAAATAGCTCTGTTTCGAGCGGTGGCCTCCGCCCTCCAGTTCGAAAGCGGGGTTTGCATCCGCTGGTTCCGCCCGCCACCGCCGCGCCAAATAAAGCCTTAATATATTTTATGAAATCAGTTCTTATATTTTTTTTGAGTGATTTTGGTCCCAAAACTTATTTCTTTTATAAAAATTAGTCCCTCCCCCTATTTCCGTTAACATTATAACGAAAAAGTGGTTGTCCAAGCTGCAGTCATGTTCGCCGAAGATTTTCCCTCTTGGCGTGGTTCTAGGATCTTTATTCCACAGTAATGGATTGCCAGCTACGGAATGCATGGATTTGCATAGCAGGCCATGGAGCTTAATTTTCCAAAGAAAGCAGCTTTATGACCTTAGAACTGGAGAATCCCAGCCACCATGTCTGCTTTGCCAGCTACGGAATATTTTTTATATTTCAGTGGCTGGAGATGCAATTTTTATGTTTGTTTTCAAATTAGGGTCAGTGGTGCAGCAATTGCACATGTTATTTCTCAGTACGTGCTGCCACATTATCACTTTCATCCATCTGCCAGTAAATTATTCGGACAAAATGACTAAGAGAGGCTATTTAAGGTGTATTAATTTTGACACCAGATTTTTTATTTTTGGAGATAATTGGGGAAAAATTTGATATCAAAACTAATATATTCTAAATAATCAGGGGACTACTTGATTATTTTCTCTTATTTACACTTAAATCGAATTATTCTCTCCTATTTTTTTCTTCATGGATGCTATTTATATTCAGTTTTTGCTTTTGTAGATACTTAATTGCAGTAATTCTATTATGGAGACTGCTGAGAGGAGTTGAAGTTCTACCACCTAGTATCAGTGATCTACAATTTCGCAGGTTAAAGTCATCTACTATCATCATCATTTTATTTCTCTCTAAAATGTATTGATTTTGACATGATGACTTGTGTTCTTTGTTTTCTAAATGTGTATTAAATAAGCTAATTATTTGAGCCCGCACTACTCATTTCTAGAGCCTGCACTACTCATTTCTAGAGCCTGCACTATTTTTAGAGCCTATTCATTTCTAGAGCGGACTGGGTACTTGATTGCTTTAAAAGGCTATCTTATTGTGCAACTATTTTTCAACTTCGATCATCTTCCTGGTGGTAATTTATTATAATATAAATAAGAAATTTAATGCCTTTTCTTTTCATTCTTCTTTAGTATTTAAGAAATTATTGTGTTCATGTCCTGGGAGCCGGCTGGAGGTGTCTTTTTTATGTTGAGGTTTGATTTTTTAAGAAGTTATTGTGTTCATCTTCCTGGTGTCTTTTTTATGTTGTAAAATGATTGTTTTTATAGTGATTCTTTGCTATCTTAACCAATCTTGATTCAGTTGAGGTTAGATTATCTTTATTTAAGCATCAATAACATTTTTTACTCCGATACTCCCAGTTTCTCCTCCCTTTTAGATGTCAACTTTTTATGTCCGAGCATGATAGAAATATATTGTTCTTTTTCAAACATTTTTTCTCTAAATATTGTTGTTAATTATTTTTAGGATCTTTAATAAGATTTACACCATTCTTTGAGCATGATGAGGACTAGAGGAAGGGGAGGTAGATTATCATCTAAAAGAAATCACGAAGATCCTTTTATGAATCTTTTAATGCAAGATGTGAATCATCACTCAACCTCTGATTCTGACTCACAAAACGATATGGATGAAGAGCATGATATATCTGAAAATGTGAATATTGAACAAGTCATATCTGAACGGGTGAATATTGAACATGTCATATCTGAAGAGGTCAATATTGCTCAACATGATTGCTTGGATCCTCCTTTGGACCAACTAGAGACAACTAATTGAGATAGCAAAGATGAGGTTGAGCGTGATGAAGCCGGGCGAGAGATATTGATCATCGTTGGAAAATGGTAAAAATTTCCCTTATTTAATTTTTTCTATTAATAATATTCTAATATGTTTTTTATATTTGTAGCTTCATTAGTATTGTTGCACCTAGGTCCATGTTGAACTGTTTAAGAGGTTGGTTCAACGGAGTTTGACCCACATTTAGTAAAATTCCAGATGATGTAAAACAAAAAAAATTCAATATGTTCAAGGTAAATCTTCCAATTGTTTCTTGATTTATTTGTCAAATTAATATTCAAAATTTCAAATCTTATGATAATTGTAGGAGAAATTTACATGGCATGCTGTGCTCCATCAACAGAACAACAAATCTATAAAATTTGGAAGAGTTATTTTAGCAGAATAATGACTTCAGAGATGAGACGCATCCGAAAAGATACAAAGTCAAAGTCTGCACCTCCACTGACATGGATGCGAAAAGAAATCTTTGAAGAATTATGGAGTATATGTTGAATCTTTGAAGTGAGTTAGGTGAGTGGGGAAGAAGGTGAGTGGCGAGTGGAAGGAGAAGAGAGGGTGGTCGGCGAGTCCAATGGGCGAGTGGGAGCTTTGTGCTGGGCGAGTGGAGTGCTGGCAAGTAGGGGGCGAGTGGGCTGCCTTTTGGGGTTGCCGAGTGGAGGAGGGGCTGCCAAGAGTGAGGTGCGAGTGGAGTTGGCGTGTGAGCTAAAGGGGGGGCTGCCTTGTGCGAGTGGAAGAGTGGAGCATGAGGGGGGAGTCCACCCTTGGAGCTTGCCGAGTGGAGCCATGCAAGGGGGAGGCGAGTCCAGGGGGTAGAGATGTGGCTGTGTGAGTGGGGTTGTGCTTGCCGAGTGGATTGAGGTGTGTACATGTGCATGCAGTGATGTGACATGTGCATGCAAAGGTGGTGCATGAGAGAGAGTAGAGGTGAAAGAGAAGAGAAGAGTTGAGTGAGAGTGGGAGTGTGCCTACACCCTAGGAGACCCCAATCCATACCTCGGCGAGAGGTGGAGAGTGCAGAGTGCACTGTGAAGGGGAGAGTGGAGAAGCGGACCTTGTCCGCGACAAGTTTATTTTTTCATATAGTTCAGCTGTTGTGAATCAAGGTGTATGCACCTTGTATTCAGCTTGTCTTGTTGTTGTATTATTTTGCCTAGTTAAAGAGTTACTTCATCTTTGTTCATCTTTGGTGCACTTGATTGGTAGCATACAAAATTTAACATGGTATCAGAGGCAGGTTGCTGAAGCGGCGCGTGCTATCGAGGTTCAAGGTTGACAATCAAGATGGACAGCGGAGGAGGTTATGCGAGAGATCTAGGCATTGAGCTGCTCACCCAGACCAACCTCAAGAAGTGGAAGTCATGTATGGAGAGCTACCTTCTTGGGGAGGACCTATGGGAGGTCGTTGGTGGAGATGAGCAAGAGGAGGTGAAGACAACGGAGGCGGGAGACAACGGTCCAGCTGTGAGGGCGTGGAGGAAGACCAACGCCAAGGCGGAGTTCACTCTGAAGAGAGCTATTGCTCCTGACTTGTTCGACCACATCGTGGGGTGCAAGTCAGCGTCAGAGATCTGGAGTGCCCTGGATGGGCTATTCAACAAGAAGAATGTAGCGCGGCTACAGTTCTTGGAGAATGAGTTGGCGCGGTCCACTCAGGGAGAGTTGTCGATATCCACCTTCTTCTTGAAGGTGAAGAACTTGTGTGCGGAGATCTCGACTTTGAATTCTGACGACCTGATCTCAGAAGCGAAGCTGAAGAGGCACATACTCAGAGGCCTGCGGAAGGAGTATGTTCCGTTTGTCACGTCTGTGCAAGGATGGGCTACTCAGCCCTCCTTACTAGAGCTGGAGAACCTGATGTCGTCACAGGAGAGCTTGGCGAAGCAGATGGCAGGAGTGTCTATCTCAGGTGGAGATAGCGAGGCGTTGTTCTCAGGCAAGAGGAAGCCTTGGGACAAGAAGAAGAAGAACTCCGGAGATGGACCTTCAACGTGTAACACCCCAAAAATCGTAGTTCAGCGAGGTAGGCGGAGTGGTAGTGCTGCGCTCGGGATAGGCTAGAAATTCCATAGCAGTTCTTCGTGCACGTTCATAGGCCTCTTCGCGCACGACCAGTGGTCGTGCGCCAATGATCGTGCGTTAATTCGCAAGAAAATCGGACTTCTGTTGCAGACAGTGCGCACGATCAGGGGAAGTTCTTCGCGCACGACCACTGACCGTGCGCCGCTGCTCGTGCGCCCTGTTTATTCTGCTCCGTGAAAAGGTGCGGAGAAGACGATCCGACCATCCGAAAACGTTGGGATTTGATCCAACAGCTGTGATGGTTTGCTGGGGGGCTTAGGGCCTAGGAGAGGGGTTAATCCCTCATATTTTCAAGGGTTTTCTCTCTCTTAGGTTGGAGAAAAGAGAAGGGGGCAAGGAGGAAGAAGAAGGAGAATCCGCCATTGTTGGAGCATCGGAGCTCCGTTCGCCGATCCGAGACCGGCAACGCGTAGGGGCGTCGAGGCGCTTCTTCTCCTCCGATTATTTGCAAGTTTCTCATGGCTAGGAGGAGATCTCAAAAGGTAACGACATTTCTCCTCCCGGTCTTTAGGATGCGTGCATGGCATCCCTTTAATTTCTGCATTTTTGGCACCGGATCCGTCGAGTGAGAGGGATCCAGGTCGCCTTGGTTCAAAAGGAACCATCGGGTTGATTGAGTCCATCCCCGACATGATTTGCACTAGAGATCCGCTCCGTTAGCGGATTAGGCATTGTGGGTGAAGCCGGATTTGCGACCGTTGGTCCGATTCGGTGATGTTGATTGACGCGCATTTTAGGGGTTTTGTTAGAAATCCGATTACGGCGAACTCGTCGTTGTGATGCCCTTGTAGCTTCGTGTGGTAACGAATGTCGGGTTTTGGGCGGGGAAATAATGTGCGGAATATGGGGCTTGTGAAACCTAGGGTTGTGCGAAGGCGCGATTGGTCTTTGTGGTCGGCTGGCTATCCCGTGAAGATTGAGATTCACGTGTGGAGAGTGTCCCGGCAAGATTATTCCCTTCGATGTTGACTGACGAGAATGTATGTGCTACGGATGAGTCTGGTAACGGTCGCCAGGCGAGGCAGTCGGTGGACGTTGTCCCGAGTGTAAGTCCAGGGCCTTGGGACGTTTTGCTTAAGACAGAATTCTTAGCATCGGTTTTGTGTGTTGTTAGCGGCCTGAGCATGTGAGCTGTTAGACAAGCCCGATGGCATGGTGAGCCAGGCGAGGTGGGTCTCAGCGAGAGCTATTGGCCTTGGGCTACGACGCCCTCGTGGGGAAATGATGAGCACCCTTGTGTTTGTGATGTGATGATGATGTATGATGATGTGTTAGATTCATAAGCCTTAGGGTGCCTTGGGTGAAACCCGGGTTTGCATTCATTTTGCATTGGTAGGCCCCTTTTATTATCTGCTCAACATAGAAACGTGGATGATGTTTGTGACACTCATGCCTGTATTTATGTTGCTTTTCTTTATGTACATTTGCATACGAAGTGCTGACTTGCAGGGTGAAGTAGTTCCCCGGGGTCCGCTAGGACGGCCGGGAGGAGGGATGTTGTTACACCGTTTGTGGTCAGCCATAATTGACCCTCGTTTACCTCTCTTTGTGATTTGGATGCAGGGCAAGGATCGCAGGCTGGACCCAGCTCACCGGCCAAAAAGGCCTAAAGCCTCATGAAGTGTTTACCTAGTTTTTCATGCACTTCTGCTTTTATATTTTGTTGTAACCGGCTTGCATGCCGAGGTAGTGTAGGGAAAACTGTTATTTCCCCTTTTTATTGGGATGTCTTTTTGTGCTGACTGTTTGGTGATTTGGACTTTGGTTTTGTAAGGCCTTAAGTCCAGTTGGACTCCTTTGTACTGTGGACAATCTCTGTGGTTTTAGTTTGTTTCCGTTGTGTTATCTGAGTTTTGAGTTGGGTAGTTAATATCATCTTTTAATACTAAAGCTGTGGCGGTTATATGCTGTGGGGTCCCGGCCGGACCCATATTATATGGTCATTACAGGGGAGGTGTTACAATTTGGTATCCGAGCTAGGTTTGAGTATTCTTGCGAGGTCTAGTGTATTTGGATCGCGTAAGAAATTGTCCACATAAGAGTATTGTGCGGGATCATGAGTATCCCTGCGTTTGAGTCTTGCGAATAGAGCTTGATGAGTCTTTTTCCTTGCTTATGCTAGGATGTTGGCGACGATGCGGGGACGTCGAGGAGGCAAGAGGAGCCTTTGGGAAGCAGTGCTACTGCTCCGGGCCTCATGAATGTGGGCATGTCCCCGACTGATTTCTGTCGCATGCTAGCGGAAGCAATCGTAGCGGCTCAAGCTGGAGCGATGCCACGGGTTCCTACGCCGGTGGTGCAAGTTGCGACTCCTGTTACTCCGGCGGCTACGCCGGCTACATCGGATGTCGAAGTGAGGCAAGCAGAGCCTTTAGCGGAGAGAGCTATTCCGATGGGTGATCGATTCATGAAGTACTTCTTGAGTTTCCACCCTCCGACATTCAAGGGAGTGGGCACTCCAACAGATGCAGAAGATTGGCTTTCGAGGATCCAGGAACTCTTGAAGGCAGCTGAGACCCCAGAGGAGAGGCAGTCTCACTATGCGAGTTTCATGTTAGAGGGCGATGCGAAGTTGTGGTGGGTGAACCATAACGGTCGCCATTTTGTTGGGCGTGTTCCGTCCATGGAGGAGTTCGGGAACGCTTTCCTCACGCGCTATATTCCGGCCTAGACAAGGTTAGCACTGCAGCGGCAGTTTTTGCATTTGGTGCAGTGTGAGAAGACAGTGGATGAATATCTGCAAGAGTTCACTCGGTTGGGTCGTTATGCGGGGACGACTATGGCAGATGATGAAGAGAGGGATAATCTCTTCTATCAAGGGTTGAGGGAAAATTTAAGGCAGCCACTCATAGCCCTGAAGAATGCGGGATTTAATGAGTTGGTCGAAGCCGCTTGCACACTGGAGAGCGACATGGAGCGAACCCAACGGCGAAAGGGTTTTGCGGCAAAGCAGGGAGAAGGAAAGACTTCTCAGTCTCAATCTCAGTGGAAGTCCGAGGGCAACCGATGGAAGAAGAAGCATCGTCCTAGTAGGCCTGGGGAGAGGAGTGGCGCACCTTCGGGAGATTTTCGCTCCAAAGGTCCGTTGACTTGTTATAAGTGTGGCAAGGTGGGTCACATAAGTCGGTTTTGTACCGAGGGCGGAGCTGAGCCAGAGCCGAGGCAGGAACAATCGGTGTGTTCCGGTCCTAGTGTTGCAGAGAAGGGGAAAGCGGCGGAGTCAAGTGCTTCGCGGTTCCCTCCAGTGCAGCCTAGAGCATATAATCTTGGGCAACAGGAAGCGATATGTCAACCCGACGTGGTGACAGGTACGAAAAGTTTAAGTTTTCGTTTGTTACTATAATGTAGGTTGCGGCCTTTCATGTTTGTTTTGCACGTGGTTAGGTTTCGGGCTAGTTTCGGGCTACCCCTCTCGAGTGTTGTTCGACACGGGAGCGTCACACTCTTTTCTTGCGGAAAGTTTTATCCGGAAGATTGGTGCTGAGTCCGTAGAGGCAGAGGTGGAGCTGAGCGTGCGTATGCCGAATGGGTCTTTCATGACTACCATGAGGAAAGGACGCATTGTGTTGCAAATTGGTAATTGTGATTTCGTGTTGGTAGCAGCGATTCTGCCACTAGCCGAATTCGACGTTATCTTGGGGATGGACTGGATTGCAGCGCAGCGAGCTAGTATCGACTGCCAGTTGAAGGTGGTAACCCTAAGAGGAAAAGGTAGAGCAGAGGTCAAGTTCGAAGGCCTAAGCGGAGTGGCTTGCTCCCTGATTTCCGCTATGCAAATGAGGCGTGCGGTAAACCAAGGAGGCGAGGCGTTTATAGCTTTGTTGGAGACTCACTCCACAAGGTTGGCTATTGGAGAAGTTCCGGTGGTGGAAGAATTTGAGGATGTATTCCCCGAGGAGCTTCCGGGAGCACCTCCTCAGCGCGAAATCGATTTCTTGATAGAGTTGGTACCGGGCGCGAGGCCGGTGTCGCGTCCTCCGTTTAGGATGGCACCGAAGGAACTGGCCGAGCTAAAGGTTCAGTTGCAAGAGTTGTTAGAGCAAGGGTACATTAGGCCCAGCTCTTCGCTGTGGAGCGCGCTGGTATTGTTTGTGAAGAAAAAGGACGGAAGTATGCGGTTGTGCATTGACTACCGTGAACTAAATAAGTTGACCGTTAAGAATAAATATCCGATTCCGCGAATCGATGATTTGTTCGACCAATTAGTAGAGTCGGTGGTGTACTCCAAGTTATACTTGAAGTCGGGGTACTACCAGTTGAAGATTCGAGAAGAGGACATCGCCAAGACAGCGTTTGGGACTCGGTATGGCCACTATGAGTTTTCGGTGATGCCGTTCGGACTGACGAACGCACCATCTGTGTTCATGGATCTGATGAACCGGGTTTTTCGACCGTTTCTAGATTCGTTTGTGGTGGTGTTTATAGATGATATTTTGGTGTATTCAAAAATGGAGGCAGAGCACGAGTCTCACTTGAGACAAGTATTACAGACTTTAAGGGAGAATCAGCTTTATGCTAAGTTCTCGAAGTGTGAGTTTTGGATCGAGAAGGTGACATTCTTGGGTCACGTGATCAGTGGAGATGGGGTGGCGGTAGATCCAGCGAAGATTGAAGCCATTAGGGATTGGCCTGTATTGAGAACCGTGGCGGAAGTTCGGAGCTTCCTTGGACTAGCCGGTTATTACAGAAGGTTCGTGGAGAACATTTCGCGGATGGCGTTGCCCCTCACCACTCTCACTCGCAAGGACCAAAGGTTCGTATGGACACCGGAGTGTGCCCATGCATTTGAGAATTTGAAGGAAAGGCTGATGTCTGCTCCAATCCTTAGTCTTCCTAGTGGGACGGAAGGAATTCAGATTTTCAGCGACGCGTCAGGTTGCGGGTTGGGTTGCGTGCTGGTGCAGCACGGCAAGGTGATCGCTTATGGGTCAAGGCAGTTAAAGAATCATGAGAGGAATTATCCCGTCCATGATCTGGAGTTGGCGGCGGTAATCTTTGCGCTAAAATTGTGGCGGCACTACGTTTATGGTGCGAAGGTGGAGATCTTCACGGATCACAAAAGCCTGAGGTATCTCCTAGACCAAAAGGATCTGAATATGCGGCAGCGTAGGTGGGTCGAGTTCCTTGGGGACTACGACGTGGAGATTCAGTATACGCCGGGTAAAGCCAACGTGGTGGCGGATGCCTTGAGTAGGAAGTACTCCGGGCAAGGTAATTGGATGGAGGCGCATGACGAGCGTTTGATTCGAGACTTGGAGTCTCTTGACATTTCTTGTGTGGCTAAAGGTGAGTCTGACGTGGCTCGTTTGAACTGGATTGAATGCAGTGTGACATAACGGATCGAATCCGAGAGGCGACCAGTGCAGACGAGGAGTGCCAACTGTTGGTGTTGGAGGCTCAGCAAAGCGAAGGCACTTCTTTGGAGATGGTTGGTGGGATTTTAAAAAGAGACGGAAGGGTTTGTGTTCCGCGCTTTGGCAAGCTTCGCGAGGAGTTGATGTTTGAGGCTCACTTTACGAAGTACACCGTTCATCCAGGAAGTACAAAGATGTACGCGGATTTGAAGAAATCTTTTTGGTGGCCTGGGATGAAGTGGGATGTAGCCGAGTACGTGAGTCGATGTCAGACTTGTGCCTTGGTGAAGGCTGAGTGCCAAAGGCCCGGTGGGTTCTTGAAGCCTCTTCCCATCCCCGAATGGAAATTTGATGACATCTTCATGGATTTTGTGCATGGTTTGCCTCGATCGCAGCAGGGTAACGATGCAATTTGGGTGATAGTGGATCGCTTGACCAAGGTGGCTCACTTCATTCCGAATCAGAAGGGCGATGGCGTGGAGAAGCTCGTGGAGCTTTATGTTCGAAACATTGTGCGGTTGCAAGTGATTCCGAAGAGCATCGTTAGTGATCGCGATGGGCGGTTCACTTCGAAGGACTGGAGGTTAGTGCAGAAAAGTTTAGGCACAAAGCTCAAGTTTAGTACCGCGTTCCATCCGCAGACCGATGGTCAGACGGAGCGAACGAACCGTACGATGGAGGACATGTTGAGGATGTGTGCTCTCGACTTTGGTAAAGGTTGGGAAGACCACCTTTTCATGGTGGAGTTCGCCTATAATAATAGCTTCCAGGAGAGCATCAAGATGGCGCCATACGAAGCTTTGTATGGAAGGAAGTGTCGAACGCCGATGTCTTGGGCAGAGGTGGGAGACACTAAGCTTTTGGGAAAGCAAGTGGTGGAAGAAGCTTGCGAGATTGTGCGGACGATTCAGGAGCGCATGAAGGTTGCTCAGGATCGACAAGCGAAGTATTTTAATGCGCGCCACAGAAATGTGGAGTTTGCAGTGGGCGACATGGTGTACTTGAAGATCAAGTCGTTCAAGGGTGTTTCGCAGGTGCGGCGACTCAAGAAGTTGAGTCCTAGGTATTTGGGTCCGTTCGAGGTTACGGAACGTATAGGCGAAGCAGCCTATCGTTTGGCGTTGTCCGCAGAGCTGAGTGGATTACATGATGTTTTCCATGTCTCGGTGCTGAGGAAAGCTTTGGTGGAGCCGAGCGTCGTGGTCGAAGCGGCGGCGGTGCCGGTGATGGAGGATTTGGAGACGAGGGTTCGCCCGGTTTGCGTGGAGGATTCGGAAGTCCGGCAGTTGCATAACAAGAAAGTCAAGCTTGTAAAGGTGCGATGGGACAACTGCAGGCGGGGCGAATTCTCTTGGGAGCGTGAGCAAGCGATGCGGGAGGATTTCCCGGAACTTTTTGCACCAGGTATGCATTATGAATTTCCTGTTTCAATTCTGAAATTTCGAGGACGAAATTCTTCTAAGGGGGGTGGAGTTGTAACACCCCAAAAATCGTAGTTCAGCGAGGTAGGCAGAGTGGTAGTGCTGCGCTCGGGATAGGCTAGAAATTCCATAGCAGTTCTTCGCGCACGTTCATAGGCCTCTTCGCGCATGACCAGTGGTCGTGCGCCAATGATCGTGCGTTAATTCGCAAGAAAATCGGACTTCTGTTGCGGACAGTGCGCACGATCAGGGGAAGTTCTTCGCGCACGACCACTGACCGTGCGCCGCTGCTCGTGCGCCCTGTTTATTCTGCTCCGCGAAAAGGTGCGGAGAAGACGATCCGACCATCCGAAAACGTTGGGATTTGATCCAACGGCAGTGATGGTTTGCTGGGGGGCTTTAGGGCCTAGGAGAGGGGTTAATCCCTCATATTTTCAAGGGTTTTCTCTCTCTTAGGTTGGAGAAAGGAGAAGGGGGCAAGGAGGAAGAAGAAGGAGAATCCACCATTGTTGGAGCTTCGGAGCTCCGTTCGCCGATCCGAGACCGGCAACGCGTAGGGGGCGTCGAGGCGCTTCTTCTCCTATGATTGTTTGCAAGTTTCTCATGGCTAGGAGGAGATCTCAAAAGGTAACGACATTTCTCCTCCCGGTCTTTAGGATGCGTGCAGAGCATTCCTTTAATTTCTGCATTTTTGGCACCGGATCCGTCGAGTGACAGGGATCCGGGTCGCCTTGGTTCAAAAGGAACCATCGGGTTGATTGAGTCCATCCCCGACATGATTTGCACTAGAGATCCGCTCCATTAGCGGATTAGGCATTGTGGGTGAAGCCGGATTTGCGACCGTTGGTCCGATTCGGTGATGTTGATTTACGCGCATTTTAGGGGTTTTGTTAGAAATCCGATTACGGCGAACTCGTCGTTGTGATGCCCTTGTAGCTTCGTGTGGTAACGAATGCCGGGTTTTGGGCGGGGAAATAATGTGCGGAATATGGGGCTTGTGAAGCCTAGGGTTGTGCGAAGGCGCGATTGGTCTTTGTGGTCGGCTGGCTATCCCGTGAAGACTGAGATTCACGTGTGGAGAGTGTCCCGACAAGATTAGTCCCTTCAGTGTTGACTGACGAGAATGTCTGTGCTACGGATGAGTCCGGTAACGGTCGCCAGGCGAGGCAGTCGGTGGACGTTGTCCCGAGTGTAATTCCAGGGCCTTGGGACGTTTTGCTTAAGCCAGAATTCTTAGCATCGGTTTTGTGTGTTGTTAGCGGCCTGAGCATGTGACCTGTTAGACAAGCCTGATGGCATGGTGAGCCAGGCGAGGTGGGTCTCAACGAGAGCTCTTGGCCTTGGGCTACGACGCCCTCGTGGGGAAATGATGAGTGCCCTTGTGTTTGTGATGTGATGATGATGTAAGATGATGTGTTAGATTCATACGCCTTAGGGTGCCTTGGGTGAAACCCGGGTTTGCATTCATTTTGCATTGGTAGGCCCCTTTTATTATCTGCTCAACATAGAAACGTGGATGATGTTTGTGACACTCATGCCTGTATTTATGTTGCTTTTCTTTATGTACATTTGCATACGAAGTGCTGACTTGCAGGGTGAAGTAGTTCCCCGGGGTCCGCTAGGACGGTCGGGAGGAGGGATGTTGTTACACCGTTTGTGGTCAGCCATAGCTGACCCTCGTTTACCGCTCTTTGTGATTTGGATGCAGGGCAAGGATCGCAGGCTGGACCCAGCTCGCCGGCCAAAAAGACCTAAAGCCTCATGAAGTGTTTACCTAGTTTTTCATGCACTTCTGCTTTTATATTTTGTTGTAACCGGCTTGCATGCCGAGGTAGTGTAGGGAAAACTGTTATTTCCCCTTTTTGTTGGGATGTCTTTTTGTGCTGACTGTTTGGTGATTTGGACTTTGGTTTTGTAAGGCCAGTTGGACTTCTTTGTACTGTGGACAATCTCTGTGGTTTTAGTTTGTTTCCGCTGTGTTATCTGAGTTTTGAGTTGGGTAGTTAATATCATCTTTTAATACTAAAGTTGTGGCGGTTATATGTTGTGGGGTCCCGGCCGGACCCATATTATATGGTCATTACAGGGGAGATGTTACACAACGTCATCTCAGGAAGCTTGGGAGAACTTTCTCCCTCCTTATGACCAGAGGGGGAGACCCCTTTGCTTTGCCTGCAAGAAGTATGGGCACATGGCAAAGGAGTGTCGGTCTAATCTCAAGGCCGGTCATGTTGCTGAGAGAGAGGAAGACCACCAGAGAGGTGGTGACCATCAGAGAGGTGGAAGAAGAGGAGGAAGAGGTCGAGGTCACCAGGGTGGTGAAGGCGGAGACAACTGCTTCTTGGCTGAGATGACGGCAACGTCAGTCGATGCCTTAGCCTCGGTCAGCTTCGAGAACGACTGGATAGTGGACTCCAGTTGCGGGCACCATCTCACTGGAGATGTGTCCAAGTTCGCCTCCTTGAAGGCGTATGGAGGGACGGATGCCATCATCACGGCGGATGATTCGGTGCATCCAGTGGAGCAAGAAGGGATGGTGTCCCTTGGAAGTGAAGAGAAGCCTGTGACACTGAAGAGTGTGTATCACGTTTCGGGCATGAAGAAGAACCTTTTCTCGGTTGGGAATGCAGTGGATGCAGGATACCACGTGTTGTTCGGACCGAAGGAGGTGAAGTTCCTGAAGAACCTGTCTTCAGTTGATGTTGATGTCACGCTCACCGGGAGAAGGGTGAAGGACTTGTACATTCTTTCTGCAAGTGCCTATGTGGACAAGCTGAAGACCAACGACAGTGCAGCGATCTGGCATGAGAGGCTAGGTCACGTGGGGATGGACAAGTTGAAGATGTTAGCGGCGAAGGGTCTGGTGTCTGGCCTGCCCAATCTCTCTTCTTGCGGCGACGGTCATGTGTGTGGGGGCTGTCAGTTTGGCAAATCACATCGACTTCCATTTGACAAGTCGGAGACCAGGTGTAAGGCACCCTTTGAGTGCGTACACGCTGATGTGATGGGACCGTGCGCCACCCTGACCTATGGAGGAAACAAGTATGCGCTGGTTTTGGTGGATGATTACACCCGCTACATGTGGGTGTACTTCATGAGGGAGAAGGCGGAGGTGTTTGAGAAGTTCCAGGAGTGGAAGGAACTAGTGGAGGGGAGGCTGAACCTGAGGGTGAATAGTTAAGAAGTGACAATGGGGGAGAGTTTACCTCTAACGCTTTTAACTCTTTCTGCAGGAAATTCGGCATCCGGCGAGAGCTCTCCTGCGCCCACACCCCTCAACAAAATGGGGTCGCAGAGAGGAAGATCCGCCATCTGGTGGAGACTACCAGGAGTTGGCTACATGCCAAGGGGATTCCCAAAGCCTTATGGGCGGAGGGAATGGCATGTGCCACCCATGTGATCAACCGACTACCTCTGAGTCCCAACAGGATGGTGTCTCCACACCAACTCATGTTCGGGGAGAAGCCGAATGTGGGTCACATGAGGGTGTTTGGATCTACCTGCTTTGTGCACGTTCCGGAGGCTGAGAGAACCAAGTTGGAGCCGAAGGCGAGGAAGTGTGTATTCAAATGCTACGACGAGAGGAAGAAGGGATGGAAGTGCATGAACCCGCAAACCCACAAGTTCGTCGTCTTGCGCAACGTAGTGTTTGACGAACTGATCTCGTATCAGGGAGTCTCTTCCGTGGTGCTGCCGGAGAGTGGAGAATCAAGCAGGAGAGAAGAGAGAGTCGCTGAGGACTCTATGCTGGAGTTGGAGGTTTCTCCAAGTGCCCCATCGCCATCTAGCTCAGGGGGAGCTTCTGGATCAGGGGGAACTTCGAGCTCTAGAAGAAGGGAGAGCACTGCTCCTAGAAGAGATCAGAGAGGAGCTGGAGAGGAGGAGTCTATCGGAGCGGTAGAAAGTGGCCAAGCCTTGAGGAGGTCGAAGCGGACCATCGTCCCGCCTGCTCGCTATAAGGAGGGGAACATCGTTAGTTTGGTCTCTTGCTTCTTCGCAGGACCACTCGACGAGAGGGAACCTGCCCGCTTTGAAGATGATGTCGGCACCAAGGAGTGGGACGTGGCCATGGATGAGGAGATGGAGGCCCTGAAGAAGAATGAGATATTGGACCTTGTTCCCATGGTGGAGGGCATCAAGCCTGTCACCTGCAAGTGGGTGTACAAGGTGAAGAAGAGGGCTGACGGAGAAGTAGAGCGGTACAAGGCGAGGCTTGTCGCTCGAGGTTTCTCTCAAACCTATGGAGAGGATTATGAGGAGACCTTCAGTCTTGTGGCGAAGATGACGTCGGTGAGGACGGTCATTGCCCTAGCAGCGTGCAGAGGGTGGAAGCTATGGCAGCTGGATGTGAAGAACGCGTTCCTATACGAAGAGATAGACAAGGACATATTCATGGTGCAACCACCTGGATACGTGTCCAAGTCTCAGCCGCGTCATGTCTGCAAGCTGAAGAAGGCCCTCTATGGGTTGAAACAGGCGTCGAGAGCCTGGTATGGGAAGATTGCGGAGTACCTGCAGTTCTGTGGTTATGATGCCTCAGACTCGGACTCCAGCATGTTCGTGAAGAAGAGTGGAGATCTTCATGTGCTGGTGCTGCTGTACGTCGACGACATGATCGTGACCGGGAACAACGGTGAAGAGGTCGCGGCGCTGAGACAGCAGCTATCCATCCGATTTGAGATGAAGGATCTTGGTGAACTGCACCATTTCCTTGGACTTCAAGTGGAGAAGAGAAGTGGCGGGCTGCTCGTGACCCAGAAGGCGTATGCCGAGAAGATCGTCGAGAGATTCGGCATGAAGGAGGGGAAGAGCAGCTCCGTTCCACTGGAGGTTGGGCTGAAGATTCGGAAGGAAAAAGGGAGGATTCTTCCTGATCCCAAGATCTTCCGGGCACTGGTGGGGAGCCTTATCTATCTGACCATCATAAGGCCGGACATCGCCTTTGCTGTCGGCCGAGTGAGTCGGTACATGCAGGAGCCGCGGAAGCCTCATCTGGAGGCAGCTAAGGGGATTCTGAAGTATGTGAAGGGCACCCTTGAGATGGGGTTGTTCTATGGAGGGAGGACCGACTTCAAGCTGCATGGATACACAGATGCAGATTACGTAGGTGACGCTGATGATCGCAAGTCGACATCAGGTTACGTGTTCATGTGTGGAGCCACTGCCATTTCCTGGTGCAGCAAGAAGCGGGACTCCATTTCCCTTTCCACCACTGAGGCCGAGTACAAGGCGTCGTCCTTAGCAGCTCAGGAGTGTGTCTGGCTGAGGAGGCTGGTGGAAGATGTGGATGAGAAGGTCAGAGGACCTACTGTGCTGCGTGTCGACAACGAGAGTGCTCTGAAGCTGGCAACCAACCCAGTGTGTCACGCAAGGAAAAAGCACATAGAGATCGAGCACCACTTCATCCGAGAGAAGGTGTTGGGTGACTCGCTTGCAGTGGAGCACGTGCGGAGTGAAGAGAACCTGGCGGACATCTTCACAAAACCCCTATCTGCGGGGCCGTTCAAGAAACTTCGCGCTTGCCTTGGAGTTGTCCCTGAAGCTCACTTCAAGGGGGAGTGTTGAATCTTTGAAGTGAGTTAGGTGAGTGGAGAAGAAGGTGAGTGGAGAGTGGAGGGAGAAGAGAGGGTGGTCGGCGAGTCCAATGGGCGAGTGGGAGCTTTGTGCTGGGCGAGTGGAGTGCTGGCAAGTAGGGGGCGAGTGGGCTGCCTTGTTGGGTTGCCGAGTGGAGGAGGGGCTGCCAAGAGTGAGGTGCGAGTGGAGTTGGCGTGTGAGCTAAAGGGGGGGATGCCTTGTGCGAGTGGAAGAGTGGAGCATGAGGGGGGAGTCCACCCTTGGAGCTTGCCGAGTGGAGCCATGCAAGGGGGAGGCGAGTCCAGGGGGGTAGAGATGTGGCTGTGCGAGTGGGGTTGTGCTTGCCGAGTGGAGTGAGGTGTGTACATGTGCATGCAGTGATGTGACATGTGCATGCAAAGGTGGTGTGTGTCCCCCCTGTAAGATCCCCCTCCCGGAACACACAACACGACCGAGGGGAATCTTATGCCCAGGACAGCCGCCTTGCGGAAGCGCTAGCACACGAGCTAGCCTCCCCCACAAGACGCCTATCCTGCCGGCTAAACCAACTACACAGCACCAACCCATCAATGAAAGAAAGTATTAAAAACCAAAGATTCACAATAAGTAATAATGTCCAAATCAGAGTATAAGAAAGACAGAAAGCTACACAAGCTCCTGCAAATCATCAGAGTAATCAGCTAAATGCCCCAAGGGCTACATCTCAAAACACTCACCCGCCTCTGTCACTAATGGCAGCTAAGGTACCATAAACCCCAGCCCTGCACACCTGACCCGGCTGGCCTCCGGTGCTGAACGCTGCTACACATCTGAATGTGCTCCTAAAAAGAGGGAGGTAGCAACCGTTAGTCATAAAGACTAAGTGGCTTCCCATCCGCTCCCCCAGCGACTCCAAGGCACCGGGCGGAAGGAAAGGAAGAAAAGCTGCAATATAACAGTAATATATACAAAGCAGGTGACGGGGAAAGAAAACTAGTATATACACAAATTCTAAGCTACACAAGTGTAAAAGGGGTTAATCTAATCATGTATAAGCAGGAGTATAATAAAGGTGTACAGCAGTAAATAAACAGTAAGTAAAGCAGGTAAAGCAAGGCAGTAAGAACAGTAGCGACAAGTAATCAATCTCGTACCCTAACTTATATGAATGCCCATACAAACTTATAAGTTAGGATTTCCAGGAATTATAACTCATCATATAAAAGAGCCCATACTAATTTATATGATGAGGATCTGCAAGTGCGTATGCTATGCTTATGCTATGAATGATTTATGCAATGAACTCACACACGACTCTATGCGCATAGACCTTTGTAGTTCCCTCTGTTTGAAAGGAAGCCAACCTCTCGGGTACCAACCGCTGTGACACACGGTGGTAGCGGACCGGGCCGTCCACTCCTAGGCGGGTATGCACACTACCAGTCCTAGACCGCACGTACGCCTCGACGCTAAACAACCGCGGAGCTCTGCGTACTCTTTGCTGGAGTCCACAGGCTTTGAGCTAAGTGGGAGGTGTCTTCGAGGAATTGTCGTCCCGACACGCAGACAAGCTGGTCCCTCAGACCCCAACACACCCGCTAAGTCCACGTACCGCGGTCGGTGTGACGACCTGCCTAGTACCGAAGACCTGCCACAATTATCCAAGAACTAACGGGGCTATCCTCCCCTCGAGCCTCCAGCTCGTCCAACCCAGTATACCACACACCTGTCACTCCCACACTGGGAGGAGATACATAAATCCAATCTTACCCCACTATGGCTACTCTTGTCTACTTTAAATGTTATTGCAATTTAGGGTTAATCTTGGACTTCCCGAGGGTTACCCTGTAAGGGGCTCGCTACGGTACTAGGAACTACAATGGGATGACACCCCAAAGTTCCCTTTCTCAAGGCACTTAGTATTATTGGTATCTACCCATAAGATTACCAAGCACTCTCATCATCTAAACTCCTTTTTGGTGACCTCAACCTCTTCATCCAAATCAGGTACACCAACTACCTCGACATTCCCACCTAATGGTCTACAAGTTATCTTCATTCTACCGTTCTACTATTCGCAGACCAAATGAGTTATATGAACCACATAAGGGGAGGTACTACAAATATTCATCCAATTGACTCTAGATTATTACCAGAAGACTATTATGATATTATAAGACTAAGCTCGGCTTTTACTCGAGGGTTGTTTCTCATCAAACCCTGGGACTTCACTACTTACCTTGCATGTTTATCAATCATATTACTTGTTATATCACATTTAAGTACGATGCCTACTCGTTTAGGGAACTCATATCCTCAACTCCGCACAGGACTGCTTGTGCATTCATCATAATCTCACACATGATTCCGAGGATCTTGCACGTGATCCCTTCGATATACTACAATCATTCCGACGTCTTCTTATTCAATTACGGATGATAAATCACCTTAAATTCGTACGAGAATACCCACTAAATTTATTGTAATCATAAACAATCATCATTAGTGACAAATACCTTCAATGATTATCACAGCATCGGTTCAACTATATTTCTTGCGATCCTAAAGGATTAAGCATTTATAACAATACTTTAATTGGTTATCGCATCTCCGAGGTGCACATTCGATCATCATCCGCGAAGTGTTAAGTCTATGATCTGTCCGCTAACATTTTATTAATAAATCACAAATTCAGAATGATGTACCCAAACAGGACAGCCCTCGAGAATCGGATTTCGGGGAGCTACACTCCTCCGAAAATATCGTGTCGCCCCATTTTGGAAAGGTCTCTCCGATAGCTACAACTTTCATGTTCGCTCCAAGAACTGAGAAATCGGCCACTAGTAATCCCACCGTATGCAATCATGAACATCAACTCACCCAAGCAATACCATGTAATTACCTTGTGCTATCAAGCACCCTTAGACATCAACTTAGTCCCTTCTTATCATGCTTCGCAAAACATCTCAAGGCATCCCTGGCCTTAGCATAAACATTTCAAAGCACCACCGGCCTGCGCATAAACAATTCAAGGCACCACCGGCCTGCACATAACGTTCAACAACGTTCCAACAAAAGTAGGGCGATAGCGTGTTCATACATGGTAATTCTCTATCATGATTCTACGGGACTACTAGTGCGCATTTCCAATCATACACATTCCCTTAAGAATTTATCCCAACATCAATATCTCTAAAATCACTGTCACAGTGCCTCATCATCTATAACATGATTCGTATATGACTTTAATTTATCCGAGCTTCCGACTTAGCATTTACACCACAGTTAAGACATTCAACGGAAGATTAATAACTTTAAAAACGACGCACCCAAAAATTACAAAACTTCACAAGGATGATTATAATCATGATAATAACCACTCCACCAATTTTCATGAGCGTCGAAGCAATATTTTGGGAGATATTCATAAATTACCGTAATCGAGTGTGATACGATACTGTTCAGTAAAACAGACATTCAGAAAGCTCTACTCAACCAAAAATTATAATTAACCCCAATATGGGAATCTAAGAACGAGAGCTACAACTTTTATGTTTACCATAAAACCCAGGACCTAATGCTTCATACCCAAAATCAGTGTTGAATGCAATTGTACAAACCTGGGCAGAAATCAGAGAACTAAAACAAGGTTTAGTTTTCTGGACAGTCCACTCGACTGGACTTTTAGAGAGCTACAGGTCACTTCGGGAAACGGGTAACCTATCGTTGGAAAGCTCTTTCCGAGGGCTACAACTTTCATGTTGAGCCCGAAGTCTAATTCCAGCGGGGTCAAGCCTAAAAAATTGGCTTGAACCCGGCTGCGCACAATTCTCCTTAATAACCAAGTGCAAGTTATGAATACATGTATCACATATAATTATCAATCCTAATGACAGAGAATTATTCATCACATTTATGCAAGTTATAATTAACAAATCCTATAACAGGAGGCTATTCATCAATCCTCAAGCCTTTAATGATCATATATATATGTATATATATATTGAATTCCCATAACAAGAACTATTTCTCCATTCTCAAGCATCATTTATATATATGTATATATATATTGAATTTCCCCCTGACAGGGGACTTAAAATTGAAATCCCATAAGGAATTTAGGCAGCCACCTTTCTCCTCCCATGCACCCTCACGAGGCCACCGCGTCTCACGAAACCAACGTCCCACGTTCGTATTGAAGCGGGGAGTTGAATGAGGGCGTTTTCACGGCGATGGACGCCCTACAACGGTAAACCCTAACGCGGCCTCAACCTACGGAACTTCATTTCGCTCCCAAATCGACTCAATTGAGTCGATGCCTCGCCTAATGGATCTAAGAAAACTAGCACCAAGGGAGAGGGGAGGAAGTCACCTGAGTGTCCATGCATGCAACCCAATAGTCGCGATGGCGGCATTTGCGCGCCGCTTCCGATTCATGGCCGGATCTCGCCGATCCGGATCTCGTTGATCTGAGCCTCGCCACACGTCGCCGCAGAAGTCGGCCTCTATTCTCCGCAATGATAACTTCGAATCTATGCTTGCCAAACTCGGCAAAAGATTTTGGTTATTCATCATTGGAGGCTATTCCAATGACCAATCATTTGTAGAGGCGGAGGTAGCAAGTTGAGAGATCTAAGGTGAAGAAATCCCAAGAGGCGTTTTGCTGTGTATGAGGGATTTCAGGATTGTATGGTGTAGGAGCTTGGTCGGCTAGATCTGGATGGAGGGAGAGTGGGTAGAGAGAGATTTGAGATAGTTAGAAATAGAGAGATCTAGAGAGGGAGTTCTGTTTGTGGGGTTGCTGAAATAGAGCAGGGGAAGGGTTGCTCGAGGGAAGGAGGTGGAGCAGCTCTTGTCGTTTGGAGCAGGGGCCATGGAAGTTTGCCGGAGGAGAAGGTGCGCCGGAGGTCGGACTCGCCGGAGAAGGATGCGCCGGAGAAGGAGGGCTCGGCGGGGATCTCGCCGGAAATGGAGGAGGAGAGGAGCTCGCTCTGGCCGGAGGGGAGAAGGATCGGAGACGAGGGGGGTTTGGCTTTCGTTTCCGCCGTCAGGGAGCTGGGGAGGAGGAGATCGGGTAAGTGGTTTCTAACCTAACTTATAACGTGTATATATATTTATATAATATATATTATATAATAATAATAATACTATTATTATTATTAATGCAATTAAACGCTCGCGCAACGCTCTAGAATGCTCGGAATTTATCCCAGACGGGCTCGTTACGACCGTCCCGCCGATACGCATCTATCGGAACAGACCACGATCCAATCCGAGTTCGTTTGCCTATTTTACGCTCCCCGGAGCGTTTGCGGCACAATTTGACTTAAACGTCAAAACTCCTTCAAACGACGTCGGAATCGCAAACGGGTAAATTCGTTGAACTCGTACTATTGCGACGAGTCTAACAAGACTGACTGGGGTCAATTGCGAGATTGTTTGGTCCATTTCACCATTTTGGATAAATATGCTATTCGCAGACCACATTAATAAATTCGCCGATTCTCATCAGAATCGAGCGCGGACAGTTTTGTTGAACTCGTATAGGCTTCACGAGTCTAACAAAACTGACTGGGGTGAATACCGAGGCCGTTTGCTCGATTTCACCGCTTTGGATAAATAGATTACTTAGAGTCGCGTCGACGCGACTAATTCTCCGATACACATCGGAATTGAGTGCAGTCGACTTCGTTAGACTGGTATCAACTTTACGAGTCTAACAAAATCAACGAAGGCTGATTATGAGGTCATTTGCACAATCGTCATAATTGAGGCGTCGCGTAGCTCAAGGCGACTGTTTTGGTCGACTTCATATATACGCTATTTGAACACCATGACATTTGAGCTAACGTATGCACTATAATTCCTTCGAGGCGGTACGCCTCCTTCGAGTTTTATCGCTCAAGTTATGCTCTCCGGACGGCTCGGATCCCGATACAGCAAACATCGGGACAAAGAATAGAACTGGTACTCGCCGCATTCGTCGAGTGCACTTCCCCGGCTCAGTTGCAAGCCTGGCCCTCAGTACACCCCGAGCCCGAGTCAACTCGCGTGACTCAAAAACACGCACAAGGGGTCTAGCTCGAATCGGGATGTTACACCCCCCCCCCCCCTCTCTAGCCTATTTTTTTTGTGGTTGCCTATAAATACCCCCCCCCCCCTGTAGAGAGGTTGATGAGATAGAGGAGAGAGAGAGAGTAGAGGTGAAAGAGAAGAGAAGAGTTGAGTGAGAGTGGGAGTGTGCCTACACCCCAGAAGACCCCAATCCATACCTCGGCGAGAGGTGGAGAGTGCAGAGTGCACTGTGAAGGGGAGAGTGGAGAAGCGGACATTGTCCGCGACAAGTTTATTTTTTCATATAGTTCAGCTGTTGTGAATCAAGGTGTATGCACCTTGTATTCAGCTTGTCTTGTTGTTGTATTATTTTGCCTAGTTAAAGAGTTACTTCGTCTTTGTTCATCTTTGGTGCACTTGATTGGTAGCATACAAAATTTAACAGTATATGGGCAGCTGATAAATACAAAGATCTTCAAGAAAATAATTGTAAAAATAGAATCTCTGATAGAGATGGCCTTGGGGTAGTTAAAAGCACAGCAGGATCAATTTCTATTCCACATCATGCTTATAGAATGGTAAGTGAATGAACCTATAGAATATAATATATTATGTCTGTTTTAGATGGTCTTCAGAACCAGCTATTGTTTATTAAGTCTATTTGCACTTTCTCACTGATTTGAATATTTCTCTTGTCTTCTCCACCAACTAATCGTCATCTATGCTAAATACAATGCAGGCTCATGCTATTGCAGGGTTACCTATTCCTCATGAAAAGTTTTTAACAGAACTCATAGAACTAATAAAGGACGAGGACCATTTGTCGATAAGAAATCAAAGAAAATATTTGTAAGTATTTTTTTTTATTGTTAGTATATGCTAATATTTTTTTTAATATCATTATTAATTACAATTTTTACTTTTCTTTATAGGAATCTTACACCCTGAAGTTAAATGAGAAGCAATCTCAAAGTAATGATACAACGATATTGCCTTCTACCAATGCTTCTTCCACATATTATCCGGATTTATGGATTGAGGCTTCAGGTGGTCTTAAAAATGGTCGTTGCTATGATTTTGGCAATTCATAAAACGAGAGTGTCATCTTCGGTAGTAGTTCAAGAACCAATGCCCAAATTGTAATTGAGAAGTACAAGGATCGTGTTGAAGAATTAGAGAAACTTCAAATGGAGATGAGCAGTAGTTTTGAACATAGAGTAGATAATATTGTTAAAGATATTGTTAAAAATGTGGTCTCTACTACCTTAGAGTTGCATGGAATTTATCAAGTTCATCACTTTTCTCCTGGACATTACTCTTCTCCTGGATCATATACTTCTAGTCAGTTCTCCGCTCCAGGTTCTGGATACTTTTTAGCTCCAGTTCCCGGCTACTATGCAACTCCCAACTACTTTTGAATACCAAATCATCATCCACAAGCTCAATATCAAGCTCCAAATCAAGATTCTTCTCCAGTTCAACGCCAATCTTTCGACAACGGTCATTGTCCAGATTAGCTGATTTCACGCACATAGTTGTCACATTTTGTTTTGTATAAAATTTTGATACATGTTATCATATTTTGGCGGACTTACTTTTGATTATGTGTTGCGATTTGGCTATGTATCTAAATTGGTTATGTATGAAAGTTTGTTGGTATGCCAATTTTTGTGTATATATATATAAATGACATGTTATGTATGACATTTGATCGTATTGATGGTAAATTTATATTGGTTGTTTTGTGTGATTTATTATATTAATTAAATAATTGAATAATTATGTTATCAAGAAATATTAATTTAAATTATTGTTAAATATATGAAAATAACAAATTATCATTAATTCAATCATAAACAGAATTTATTGTCAAATAATTTTATTTTTAGTAATTGATATTTATTAGCAACAAAGTTTGTAACAATTTTATTGCTAGCTAATATTAGGATCGAAATTATTTGATGATGATTAGCTTCAAATCTTTTGGTTGATAGTATTCCTTGTTAATTTAGATAGCAAGAAATTTGTTGCTGATTATTTGTTGTTGATTAGCAAGGAAACCCACCCTTGCTAAATTTAACTAGGCTCAAATTGGCTATGAAATGATTTTGTTCCTAAATTCCTTACTAATCTAAATTAGCAACAAATTTCATCATTTAGCAAGGAATTATCTACCTTGCTATTTAATGTTTTTGTTGTAGTGAGGTGTTGGTTGCAAGTGTTGGTGAGTCTAGCGGAAAATAGCAGGCG
This sequence comes from Dactylorhiza incarnata, assembly GCA_033032865.1. NCBI lineage: Eukaryota > Viridiplantae > Streptophyta > Magnoliopsida > Asparagales > Orchidaceae > Dactylorhiza > Dactylorhiza incarnata. Next base: position 2,533,980 of record JAWHQI010000293.1, read on the forward strand.
GTGGCCCTTTTACTGACATTTTGTATTTTTTTGCATCGTGTCATCTTTTTTTTGGAAGAAGGTTACCGATGACCAAGAGACGGTGTCTAAATATTTTTATTTTCCCGAAAGAAGGAGAATGAGTTGCCCTACATTAATAAACTGAATCAAATTTATAAATCAAGCATCATTTCTATGTCTAATAATCAAGCATCGTAGCTACAATTTTCCCTAAAAGGCGTCGTGAATTCGGCTTCATAAATTTTTCCTTCATCATTAAACTTTTCAGGTAATGAAAACAAAAACTGTTCAAAATGAACGGCATTCAACATGTCCATCTTAGTGGAAAGGATCATTATCTTCGAGAACAATGAAATTTATAAATATAATTCAAAATTACGGAGATATCGATCTTCAAGAGGCTTGAGGATATAAGCAGATATGGCATGCACAATAAACCACTAATGGAATTTTCATTAGGCAAAACTTGTGCACTATAACTGATTCCAAAACAAAACATTCAAAAGATGATTTCAAACTATAAAGTTTATTTGACTGGGTAAAAGCTTCTGCATCTGATTTAGAAACCCATATTCGATGAGGTAGACCCAACCCTGAACATCGGCTCTTAGGCCTTATGGGCCTTGGGCCCATGAGGGCCAACAAACGAGATTATACAAAAGGCATTGGAAGCTCACAAGAATAGGAGCATGCCTCACCAGTGAGCTCAATAGATTAAGAGCTCATCTCACTTGAGAACTCGTCGGCCTAAATACCAACTCGTTAGGGAGCCCACAAGACGGATACCATAGTACGCCGCTAAAGAGCCTTCTAGAGGCTTATCCTCGAACTTGTTGCACTAGAGCCCAACTCGTCGGTGAGTTCCACATCAATGACCCAAAGATATGTGACCTCGCTCAAGATGACAGGTATCACCTCGCGTCCTTCTGAGGCTTTTGAGAAACAAATTGCTAGGCCATCAGGTCCTCCGTGTTTCCAAAAAGTGGGGCAGCTTCTCACAGACCATATACCTCCGCTAGATTACCCCCCCCCCCCCCCCCCCCCCAAAAGTAGACCGGGCCAAGGAAACCTTACTGCCCAGGCCAAGATGGTCATTCTATGCTTTCCAAATGGGAACAAGCACGTATCTCAAGCGTAGAGCAGTCGTCTTGTAAGGCTATGGTATATCATCACATCAGATCAATATGCGTTAGCAAGGCGGGCTATAATATGCCTAAATAACTCTCCTAACCCACAATCATGACCTAACCGATGCTCCCTCAACAATTTATGTTAAGTCAGCACCTAATCATTCTTAGATTAGGGAAACACGCCCATTTGTAGTGATTTGAATGCTAACACTTCAAAGTGAATAGTCCCGCTTTCCTTTAACTCGAAATTAACCCTACACAGGGCTAACCTTCGCCTATAGGCCTACTCTGACCTAGAATAGTGCTCAAATGTGTCTTCAATGTTTTTGAAGTCTAGCATAAGACTCCAAAGCTCAGGGACTTGACCTACCATGAGAAATAATTCTATATGCTCATGAGTTGATTTTTAAAATGGCAAGGCAAGATGATAACTAAATAACTAAGTTAGAGCACCAAACAAACTTCAAACCAAAACATTATCGAATGAGCTTCAAAAGTCTTGAAAATTCAGAGAATGACAGATAATATCATGTTAAAACTACTGCCCAAAAGTCATTCAAAATTTTTTTTGAAGAAAGCCTCCAATTTTACTTAAAATGATCATGATATAACATTTAAATTTAATTCAAAACTTTGTATTAAAATATCTCCAAAAATTTTATGGAAGTACTAGTAGACATAATAGAGGATAGAGAATAAAGAAGACTAAGAACCTGCAAAGATAAATTAAGCGCATTTAATGTAAGCATAATAAAACTTAAAGTTGGAAAAAATCATGTAGTCATTTCATTAGTGAACAAATTTTTTTAACAAAGTCAAAGATATTTTACAATAAACTAATAAATAATCATCATTATATAATGATTAGAAATGATTATAAAAAATCTTGCAATGAGTTATATACAGCCTATCAGGGAAGACCCCCTTGTGTAATGATGACGCATATTTTGACTTAAATATGTTTATCATTATTTTTATATTTCTAATATAATTTCTATATATTTCTCTAAATTTTAGTATAATTATCTACTTATTATTTTTTTTATAATTTTTCGCACTAATGTTAATTTATGTGTTATTTGACAGGCCTGGGGGAGTCGTTAGCGTCCGCTGTCGAAACATCGTCGCAACTTATTTTGGAGACGTGATGCGACCCGGCCACCAAGAGATTTATCAATTCAAGCTCAATTCATGTCCAAGTTTCAAGTCAAGAATAGGCTCAAGACAAGTCAAATTAAATTAAAGAGAAGATTTGGTGTTGCCCCCTAGCTGTCTACATGCAAACCGGGCCCAAAACTTGGTGCATTTAGCCCTCTCCAAGCTCAAAACCGAGCAGCCCACCACCACCTTTGCATGGCCCATGCATGGCCGAAATTCCTCCTCTCTCCCCTCTTTCATTTCACATATATCCCTCTCTCTCTCTCTCCCCCCTTTTTAATTATTATTTCCATTCAATATCACCCATGCATGGCCGAAATTCATCTACCTCCTCTCTCCTCTTTTTCCTTATTAAAACCTTTCTCTCTCTCTCTCTTTTATTTCTCATGCATGAATCCCTCTCTCACTTATTTTTCTTTTTAATTTCTTTTAATTAACATGCATGCATGAACTCCTTTCTCCCTCCTCCTATTTAATTCATACATGTATTTTCCCATGCATGAACCTCCCTCTCCCTCCTCCCATTAATTGGAATACATGCATCTTCCCAAGCATGTAGCCGAAATTCCTCCTCTCTCCTCTCTTCTCTTGTGATTTCCAGAACTTTCCCCCTCCATCTATAAATAGAGCCCATTCTTCATGCTTTGAGAGGACTTTTGGCAAGAGAGCAAGTGTGAGATCAAGTGAGGGTTTTAGTTCTTTCTTTTCAAGCTTTTATTTTCCATGCTTTGTACTCCTTTGTCGTGAGAATATTATTGTTATTTCACTTTCATTATTGTACTCTCTTTATTTAACTAATGAAAATGTTTTCTTTCTACAATATTGTCATTTTCTTCTCTAATATGCGTAGCTAAATTTCCTCTTAGTGCTTGATTGGTTAGTATTGGGATGAAGATTAATTTATAATTTATCGTCTCAAATTCTTAGATCTCTTCGTGTCGATTTATTTCTGATTAAATTTTGGTCGCGAGTTTATATTGCTAGTATATAAATTTCGCCATCCGATTTAGTATTCTAGTTAGCCGAGAGGCTCGTGAATGCTTTAGATCTCATCAGAAATAAAGGGTTTGCTGTATTTTCTTTGAGAATTGGAAATATCGCTGCTTTTGGATTCAGGATTTACGTTCATGCAATTTTAATTTATTTCAAATTTTAAGAGATTATGTTTGAAGTATTATTAAAATTAGGCGATAGTTGTCTCTAGCGAGCCTCTATCGTATTTCTTCAATCCTCCAATCGAAACGGAATTTTTAAGAATTAGAGCACCTCTTTTATAATCGGATTCCCAAGAAAACTCAATCAAGTGCTAAGTCTTTTAAATCGTGAATTTCTCTTTTATTAAATTTTCGTACTTGCAATTTTCATTTTCAAAAACCAAAACCAACTTTCGTTCGGTAGGATATTAGTAACGGCGTGAGTAGTAGTAATTGGCAACCCCGAGTTTAAATACGACCTTGGTACTACAATTCGATAGGTACACTTGCCTTTTCGGGTTGATAGTAAATTAATCATCAAGTTTTTGGCGCCGTTGCCGGGGAGTTTTTTGTCAATATTAGGAAACGTCGTCGCTATTACTTCTACAAAAAAAAATTATTATATATTATAATCCACCTACATCATCATCTTTTCTATCCCACCTAAATTCCTGGAAAGGACGCTTTGGGCTTTAATTCCCATCATAGCCTCTAGTACCGTTGCAAACCCCTCACAGGGCAGATCTCGGGAAGTCCAGGACTAATATAATCCGCCTAATATAATCCTTCTAAAAAAGAAAAGAAAAAAATCATTATCATTTTTTTTAAATTTTATTTTCCTTCATTTTCAGTCGTTTTTCCCCTCTTCCCCTTTTCCTTCTGCTAGTGCATGACCCGCACGAATTCGTCGTTACTTGTTGATTTGGACCCGGAAATCGAACGCTCCTTTCGGAGAAATTTACGATTCGGTGGTTCCACTTCTCAGGATACGGTTGAGGATTCTAACGGTGATTGTGATCGTAATTCTGAAATTATGGGTGATCCCAATCCAGAAGTTGACCAGCAACGGACCATGTCCTATTATTCTCGGCCTAACTTGGAGGGTACAGAATCCAGTATTGTTCAACCTGCAATAGCGAACAACAATTTTGAGCTTAAGCCCGGCACTATACAAATGATGCAACAATATGCGCAGTTCGACGGATTACCAGATGAAGATCCGAACTTACATATTGCTAGCTTCCTTGAAATCTGTGACACCTTCAAAATTAATGGTGTCTCAGACGATGTAATTAGGCTAAGACTCTTCCCCTTCTCCTTAAGAACAAAAGCCAAACAGTGGTTGAGTTCTCTCCCAAGAGGATCAATCACTACTTGGGACACTTTAACAGAAAAATTTCCTTCTAGGTATTTTCCCCCCGCTAAAACTGCTAAACTTCGAACTAATATTTGTACTTTTAGTCAAATCGATTATGAGACCCTCTATGACACTTGGGAGAGGTACAAGGAACTTTTGAGACGCTGCCCTCATCATGCTCTGCCTGTATGGATACAGGTCCAGACATTTTATAATGGGCTAAATCAAGCAACCAAGCAAATGATAGACGCCGCATCCGGTGGTTCTTTGAACCGAAAAACTCCGGAGGGCGCTCTTGATCTTATCGAGGATATGGCGATGAACACCTATCAGTGGAATACGCCTAGGTCTCTCCCACATAAACCTACAGGTATGTACGAAGTGGACTCTGTATCCCAACTGGCGCTTCAAGTAGAGATGCTGAACAAGAAAGTAACGGAGATGACTGCTGCCTCCTCCATTCAGGTACATGAAAATGCAATTGCTACTGCTGCCGAGCAGGTGGATTATCTGGGGAACATACTCAGGCCTGCTCAAAACAATTTTAATAATTTTTCTGCTTTTTCTGCTCCTCCTGGTTTTAATGCTACGTCTAATTCGTATCACCCCGGATGGCGTAACCATCCTAATTTTTCGTGGAGTAATCCCGCAAACGCCGCACGTCCACCATATGATTTCACTCCACCACCACCACAAAATCAAAATCCAAATTTTCCAAACCTCCCACCATGGAGGAAATGTTTTCAAAATATATTAATGCGAATGAGGCGACGATTCGTAACTTAACAGGATCGGTTAAAAATCTTGAAAATCAAATCGGGCAGCTCGCCAAAATCGTATCCGAGCGACCGCCAGGAACTATTCCCGCTAATTCCGAGCCCAATCCGAGAGAACAAGCGAACGCTATAACTCTTCGGAGTGGGAAAGAATTATCCGGTCCATCCGTTAGTGAAGAACCCGAAGCGACTATTGCACCTATTTTAACTAAACCACCTCTTTCAAATGAAGTTATTGTTTCGCCTCCCGTTCTTAAAAATTCTCCCGCTCCGCCATATCCATCTCAATTAAATAAAGAAAAGTTAGATGATCAATATCATCGGTTTTTGGAAATCTTCAAACAAATTCATATCAATTTACCTTTTTATGAAGCGATTTCACAAATGCCTAAATATGCTAAGTACTTGAAGGATCTTCTAACGAACACAAAGAAAATGGAAAATTTATCTCATGTTACTTTAAACGCTGAGTGCTCCGCGGTTTTGACAAAGAATTTGCCCAAAAAAATAAATGATCCGGGTAGTTTTTCTATTCCATGCGTTTTTGGCGATTTATTTGTAAAACACGCGTTGGCCGATTTAGGAGCGAGCATCAACTTGATGCCTTTTTCTCTATTTAAAAAACTAGGTTTGGGCTCTCTAAGCCCGACTAGGATGAGTATACAACTTGTTGATAGGTCAATTAAGTATCCGTTAGGAATAGTAGAGGATGTGCTCGTAAAGGTCGACAAGTTTATATTCCCAGTAGACTTTGTCATTTTAGATATCGAAGAGGATGTCGAGGTCCCCTTGATCCTTGGCCGACCTTTTCTTGCCACCTCTCGTGCGGTAATCGATGTAAGTAACGGAAAACTCTTTCTACGAGTAGGCGATGATGAGGTTTCATTTTCCATCACTCCTTCCATGAAAAACACTTTATCAAATGATGATTCATGTTTCTTCTTAGACGTTTCTCATGACGAGCAAAATTTTCCTTTTGAAAATTTTTCTGAAAAAAGTTTTTCTTCTTTTTCTGAACTCCCGCATGATTTTCCACCTAATACAGTCATGGCTATTAGCAATATTTCTGAAAATCAAATGAAATTCAAATCTTTTGAAGAAATTATTTTTGATAAGGACAAGGTTTTAAAATCTTCGTACGAGCAGCCACCTACTTTGGAACTTAAACAACTACCCGACCACCTTAAGTATATTTTTTTGGAGAAAAATTCTAATCTACCAGTTATAGTCTCGGCATTTTTGACTGAATCGGAAAATGAAAAATTATTAACGATTTTACAAAAGCACCGCCGAGCTATAGCTTGGCAAATTTCAGATATCAAGGGGATAAGTCCATCTTTTTGCACCCATAAAATTCTTTTAGAAGATAACTCCCGTAATGTCGTTCAACCTCAACGCCGATTAAACCCAAATATGAAAGACGTAGTAAAAGGCGAGGTGCTTAAATTATTAGATGCGGGGATTATCTATCCAATTTCGGATAGCAAATGGGTGAGTCCAGTCCAAGTAGTGCCGAAGAAAGGTGGGATTACGGTGGTAGCAAACGAGACTAACGAGTTGATTCCAACTAGGACGGTAATAGGATGGAGGATGTGCATCGACTACCGTAAATTAAATGATGCCACTCGTAAAGATCACTTCCCTCTCCTCTTTATCGATCAAATGTTAGAACGTCTTTCCGGGCATAATTTTTATTGCTTTCTCGATGGCCTCTCGGGATATTTCCAAATCCCTATAGCACCCGAGGACCAAGAGAAGACAACATTTACTTGCCCCTTCGGAACCTTTGCCTATCGTAGAATGCCTTTTGGTCTTTGTAACGCGCCGGCTACATTCCAAAGGTGTATGTTGGCTATCTTTGACAAGTATGTAGAAGATTTTATGGAAGTATTCATGGACGACTTTTCGGTGTATGGTGATTCTTTTGATTTATGTTTAGGTAATTTAGAAAAAGTTTTGAAAAGATGCGAAGAAACAAATCTTGTTTTAAACTGGGAGAAGTGCCATTTTATGGTACGAGAGGGACTAGTTCTAGGTCATAAGATTTCTCCTAAAGGTATCGAGGTAGATAAGGCAAAAATCGAAGTAATCGAAAAATTACCTCCACCAACAAGTGTAAAAGCAATAAGAAGTTTTCTAGGACATGCCGGATTTTATCGCCGTTTCATCAAAGATTTTTCAAAAATCACTAAACCTCTCACTCATCTCCTCGAAAAAGATGCTCCATTTTTGTTCGACGACGCTTGTTTAAATGCTTTTAATTTAATTAAGGAAAAACTCATTAACGCTCCGATCATTATTGCTCCGGTTTGGAACCTTCCTTTTGAGATTATGTGCGATGCGAGTAGTTTCGCCGTTGGTGCAGTTTTATGCCAGCGTATTTCTAAAAAATTTCATCCTATTTACTATGCGAGTAAAACTCTCACTTCGGCGCAACAAAATTACACCACAACGGAAAAAGAGCTTTTGGCCATTATTTTTGCGTTCGATAAGTTTCGCCCTTATTTAACCCTCTCCAAAATCATTGTCTTTACGGATCACTCGGCCGTTAAATACTTACTTTCAAAACCGGATGCCAAGCCGCGCTTAATTCGTTGGAATCTACTACTTCAAGAGTTCGACTTAGAAATTCGGGATAAGAAAGGAGCCGAAAATTTGGCGGCGGATCACTTATCTCGTTTAGAAAATCCTTATATCGAAGAATTAAATGAAAAATCTTTTAACGACTCTTTTCCGGATGAAAAACTTTTGAAAATTAACACTTCATCTTCTACTCCTTGGTTTGCCAATTTTGCCAATTATCTAGTGGCCCGTGTCCTCCCAAAAGACTTTTCTTTTCAGCAAAAGAAGAAATTCTTTGCCGATTTGAAGAATTACTTTTGGGAGGACCCATTTCTCTTTAGAGTATGTGCAGACCAAGTCATTAGAAGATGTGTGTCGTTTGAAGAAGGACAAAATATTTTGAAACATTTACATGAAGGACCGACCGGTGGCCATTATCAAGCCAATCGGACCGCCCACAAAGTTCTTAGTGCAGGCTTTTATTGGCATAGCCTTTTCAAAGATGCTCAATCTTTGGTGAGTCGGTGCGATAGTTGCCAACGGGCCGAAAATATTTCTAGTAAAAACAAAATGACGCAAAATTATTTTCTTGAATGCGAAGTCTTTGACCTTTGGGGCATAGATTTTGTTGGTCCCCTCCCTTCTAGTTGCGGAAATAAGTACATTTTAGTTGCGGTTGATTATGTTTCCCGATGGATGGAAGCCCAAGCACTTCCTACGAATGATTCTCATGTTGTAATTTCATTTCTCAAAAAATTATTTTCTCGATTTGGTACGCCTAGGGCGATCGTTAGTGATAGGGGTGCGCATTTTTGTAACGCCCATCTTGCAAAGATTTTAACAAAATATGGCGTTACACACAAGCTCTCTACTGCATACCACCCCCAAACTAACGGCCAAGTTGAAGTTGTCAACCGAGAAATCAAACGTATATTGGAAAAAACTGTTTCATCTTCTAGGAAAGATTGGTCCTTCAAACTCGACGATGCTCTTTGGGCTTATCGGACGGCTTACAAAACCGCCATCGGTTGTACTCCGTACCGCCTAGTCTATGGAAAATCGTGTCACTTACCGGTAGAACTCGAACACCGTGCATTTTGGGCTTTGAAGTCTTTAAATCTCGATCCTCACTTAGTCGCCGAGCATCGCAAATTTCAACTCAATGAACTCGACGAGTGGCGCTCCAACGCTTATGAAAATAACAAGATTTATAAAGAGCGAACGAAGCACTTGCACGATAAAAATTTAAGGCACCCAAAGACTTTTAAACCGGGCACCAAGTCTTGCTTTATAACTCTCGCTTGCGCTTATTTCCTGGCAAATTAAAATCGCGTTGGTCTGGTCCTTTTATTGTGAAAGAAGTTTTTCCTTATGGTACTGTGCTGATTTCACACCCGGATAAGGGTGAGTTTAAAGTTAATGGTCAGCGTCTCAAACTCTATTTTTCTGGTGACACTATTGCTGAGAACAATGAATCTATGCTCTTACCAAACACTTAATTATTTTCGTCGTACTTTTTCTTTCTTTTTGTACTTTTCTTTTTGCATTTTTTTTTTTTTTCGGCGGCTCCCGCGAATTGGACTCCTTGATCGCCTGCTTCAACATTGCTGCTTTCATGATGATTCGAGCCAATACTAAAGATGGTCTATTGCACAAGCATGGTGGAGCGGCAGCAACCTTCAGACTCGCCAATTCGGGGAAGTACCTGTTTTTAATTATTTTCAATTCTTGTCTTTTCTTTTCCTCTTTCTTCCTCTCTTCTTTTAACATCGAGGACGATGTCTCTCTTAAGTCTGGGGGGAATTAAGAATTGCTTTCTGTTCTCGTTGTTTTTATTAGGAAATTTTAAAAAAAAATTGCATTTTCTTTCTTTTATAAAAAAAAACAAATATTCCAAAAAATTTGAAAATTAAGAAAACTCAAAAATCTATAGTAATTTGAGTTAATTTTGCTTCATCTTTAGTACCCCACGACTTGGTGTTTCCTTGTTTTAATCATTTGTGTATTTGTTAGCTAGAATAAATTTTTCTAACTTTCACTTTGGCTATGTTTCGCGGGTAGTATGTTGACTCGTGTAGTGTTCTAATTAGGATAGCATGCTATTTATGAAAAATCTTTTGAAAATTTGCGCTTTCTCATGATTTTCTTTTTATGTTTTTCACTTATATAAAATCTATCATCCTTTGTTTTCTCTTTTACAAAATCTTTGCAATGTTGACTTATGCTTAGTGTAGTAGATGCGAAACGGTCTAGACACTTATTATTTTCACTCTCATGATAAGTCAAGTTTCTTTATTTTCTACCTAGCCTTGCACCTTTTGAATTTTTCAAGATTTTGCTTTAGATAGACATAGGAGCATGAAAATGATTTAGGCCACCTCTTGATTCGGTTGAGCCTTTGCATTCCAAGCCATAAAATATTAACCTTTGCTAGCCACTTTGAGCTTTCCCCATTTCTTTTGTAGCCCCACTTATTTTCACCAAAGCCAAATAACCTACCTTTGGTGCACGCTTGAAATTTAGAGCTCTATTTGTTGCTAGCTTGTGCCCACGTTTGTGAAAATGATGGAGTTTTAATTTTGTTATCCTTTTGCTACAAAAGAAGAAGAAAATTATGAGATGAGTATGAAAAAATGAATTGAAGAAAAAAGAAAAATTATTGGAAAAAAAAATTGAAGAATGAATTGTTGACCCCTACCCTTATATTTCAAAATTATTTGGGGTGTCAAAATTTATTTTTGCTAGCATACAAGTTTTTGCAAAGCTCTTCTTTTTGTTTAAGTGTGCCTTAACCCTTCAGTTTCATCTTTTGATTTCCGCACCTTAAACCCAAGTCTTAAAAGTTATACCTATTGAAGTCCTTTTGATTCATGCTCCTAGGTTTATTTTTAGTCAAGAATGCGAAAAAGTAGATTGGGTAACCCTTTTGGTAGGAGTTTAGACTCTTGATTTAGATTGAGGTGGTTATAAAATGTCTCTTAGACTGTAGTAGCAACTCAATGCTCTTTTCATTCGTCTCATTTCTTGGTTTTTACTTTTGCTAAAACTTGGGATGATTTATTTTTTTTATGTTAGTGAAATCTATAAAATTTTATGTCATGGTTAAGTAAGAACTTTCAGGTTATTTTTCATATTCTCCCTACTTCTAATTTCGCATCGTACTCGTGCACGGCATAACCAAGTTGATTAGTTAGTTCTTTTTTATTTTGCTAACTCGTATGTCTTTGCTTGGGGACAAGCAAATTGCTAAGTCTGGGGGAATTTGATGACGCATATTTTGACTTAAATATGTTTATCATTATTTTTATATTTCTAATATAATTTCTATATATTTCTCTAAATTTTAGTATAATTATCTACTTATTATTATTTTTATAATTTTTCGCACTAATGTTAATTTATGTGTTATTTGACAGGCCTGGGGGGAGTCGTTAGCGCCCGCTGTCGAAACGTCGTCGCAACATATTTTGGAGACGTGATGCGACCCGGCCACCAAGAGATTTATCAATTCAAGCTCAATTCATGTCCAAGTTTCAAGTCAAGAATAGGCTCAAGACAAGTCAAATTAAATTAAAGAGAAGATTTGGTGCTGCCCCCTAGCTGTCTACATGCAAACCGGGCCCAAAACTTGGTGCATTTAGCCCTCTCCAAGCTCAAAACCGAGCAGCCCACCACCACCTTTGCATGGCCCATGCATGGCCGAAATTCCTCCTCTCCCCTCTTTCATTTCACATATATCCCTCTCTCTCTCTCCCCCCTTTTTAATTATTATTTCCATTCAATATCACCCATGCATGGCCAAAATTCATCTACCTCCTCTCTCCTCTTTTTCCTTATTAAAACCTTTCTCTCTCTCTCTCTCTCTCTTTTATTTCTCATGCATGAATCCCTCTCTCTCTTATTTTTCTTTTTAATTTCTTTTAATTAACATGCATGCATGAACTCCTTTCTCCCTCCTCCTATTTAATTCATACATGTATTTTCCCATGCATGAACCTCCCTCTCCCTCCTCCCATTAATTGGAATACATGCATCTTCCCAAGCATGTGGCCGAAATTCCTCCTCTCTTCTCTTGTGATTTCCAGAACTTTCCCCCTCCATCTATAAATAGAGCCCATTCTTCATGCTTTGAGAGGACTTTTGGCAAGAGAGCAAGTGTGAGATCAAGTGAGGGTTTTAGTTCTTTCTTTTCAAGCTTTTATTTTCCATGCTTTGTACTCCTTTGTCGTGAGAATATTATTGTTATTTCACTTTCATTATTGTACTCTCTTTATTTAACTAATGAAAATGTTTTCTTTCTACAATATTGTCATTTTCTTCTCTAATATGCGTAGCTAAATTTCCTCTTAGTGCTTGATTGGTTAGTATTGGGATGAAGATTAATTTATAATTTATCGTCTCAAATTCTTAGATCTCTTCGTGTCGATTTATTTCTGATTAAATTTTGGTCGCGAGTTTATATTGCTATAGTATATAAATTTCGTCATCCGATTTAGTATTCTAGTTAGCCGAGAGGCTCGTGGATGCTTTAGATCTCATCAGAAATAAAGGGTTTGCTGTATTTTCTTTGAGAATTGGAAATATCGCTGCTTTTGGATTCAGGATTTACGTTCATGCAATTTTAATTTATTTCAAATTTTAAGAGATTATGTTTGAATTATTATTAAAATTAGGCGGTAGTTGTCTCTAGCGAGCCTCTATCGTATTTCTTCAATCCTCCAATCGAAACGGAATTTTTAAGAATTAGAGCACCTCTTTTATAATCGGATTCCCAAGAAAACCCAATCAAGTGCTAAGTCTTTTTAAATCGTGAATTTCTCTTTTATTAAATTTTCGTACTTGCAATTTTCATTTTCAAAAACCAAAACCAACTTTCGTTCGGTAGGATATTAGTAACGGCGTGAGTAGTAGTAATTGGCAACCCCGAGTTTAAATACGACCTTGGTACTACAATTCGATAGGTACACTTGCCTTTTTGGGTTGATAGTAAATTAATCATCATGTAACATTAAGGCTTCTTTGAGTACCTTTAGTGTCCGTTCGTTTGAATGGAATTCGCTTTCTGGAATTGACATTGAGGATTAGAAATCCAATTCTCACATTCGGTGCGACTAAATTTACGCGGATATTGGCGTTGAAGCGAAAACCTACGACTTTGGCATTGAACTAAAAAGCCAAATCACCAATTTTTACCTCCACCCATTGGTTTTCCGCAGAATTGAGTGATTTTAAGCTCATGAGCGTTTTCGCGCAGAAGGGCATTTTCGCGCGAGTGTGTTTTTTCGCCCGGGCGAGTTATATCCAGAGAGCACGTTTTTGACCTAGGCTCGCTTTTTTCGCCTAGGCACACGATTTTCACTCGAGGGCGTGTTTTACGGCCCGAGGGCGCGTTTTTCATGCAACGCTCGTTTTTCGGCCCGGACACGATATTTTCGCCCATGTGCATTTTTTGCGCACGGGCGCCCATTTTCGACCCGGACTCGCGTTTTTCGCACGGCGCGCTTATTTCACAGGGGAGCGTTATTTTCAACCCGGACATGGATTTTCGCCCGGGCGTGATTTTTCGCCCGAGAATGTATTTTTCGTCCGAGGAACGCATTTTATGTCGAGACGCGTGTTTTTGCACGGAAACGTGTTTTTCGGCACGGACAGAAAATTTTCGCCGGGGCGCGTGTTTTTCAACCAAGCACGCCTTTTTCGGCCGAGGCGCATTTTTCAGCCCGGGAGTGCGTTTTTCGACTCAGACGTGATTTTTTTCCCGAACGCAAATTTTTTGCTCTGACGCACATTATTCGCTTGGGCACGCATTTTTCGTACCGGCCGCGTGTTTTTCGCTCGGGCACATATTTTTTGCCCTTGAGCGATTTTTCGGCACATGCGTGAGATTTTCGCTAGGGTGCGATTTTTACGCCAATGCACGCATTTTTGTCCGGGAGCGAGTTTTTTGGCCCCGAAGTGAAAAATGCGCTTCCGAACAAAAAATTTGCGTCCGGGCAGAAAAACTTGGGCCCGTGCGAAAACGGGCTCCTAGGGCAAAAAACACACGCCCATGCGAAAAACGCGTGCCTGAGCTGAAAAATGTGCGCCCGAGCGAAAAACGCACGCCTGGGTGAAAATAGCTTTCCCGGGCGAAAAAATCGCTCCCCGGTGAAAAATTCTTGTCCGGGACAAAAAACGAGCATCCAGGCTAAAAACACGGGCCCGGGCGAAAATTCGCGCCCCAGCCAAGAGACGCGCGCCCTGACCAAATATTTGCGCCTGGGCGAAAATTTCACGCCCAGGAGGAATAACAAGCTCTGGGGCGAATAATGCGCGCCCGGGCGAAAAATTTGCTTTCGGGCCGAAAAACACGCGCGCCCGGGCTAGAAGCACGCGCCATGGTAAAAAAAATTCGCGCTTATGCTGAAAAACGCACCGTCGGGAGTACAACGTACGCCAAGGCGAAAAATTCGCGTCTGGGCCGAAGAATACGCACCATGCGAAAAACATGTGCCCGCGTGAAAAACACGCCACTGGGCAAAAAATTTGCGTTCGGGCAGAAAACTCATGTCATGCTAAAAATTTGCTTGCGACTGAAAAATGTGCACCCGGGCAAAAAATGCCTCTCTTGGTGAAAAATTCGCGTTCGGGCCGAAAAATGCGTGCCCGGGCTAAAAATTTGCTAGCGGTCGAAAAAAGTGTGATCCGCGCGGGTGAACAACGCGCCCGAGTGAAAAAATATTCTTTTTTTTATTCTTAAAAACAAATGTCTTCCATACGAATAAACACAAGTATCCAGTGTGAATTCTCGTGATAGAATATCATCATGCGAACGAACAACATAATATATTTAAACCCAATGTCAATTCCTACATGTATTGGTATTTGATTGAAAGTCAATTCTTTAAAACCAATTTCTTTCAAACGAACGGACCCTAAGTCCGCGTTTTTCAAACCAATTTCTGTCAATTCCTACATGTATTGGTTTTTCGCCCGGGCACGCGTTTTTCGCCAGGGCACGCAATTTTTTGCCCGGGGGCGCATTTTTCGCCCAGGTCCGCGTTTTTTGCCCGGTCGCACATTTTGTCTCCCGGGCGCCCGTATTTCGCCCGGGCCGCATTTTTCGCCCGGGCGCGCGTTTTTCGCCCGTGCTGACTTTTTTTGCCCGGGAGCGATTTTGTCGCCTAGGCGCGCATTTTTCGCCCGTTCGCGTATATTGTAGCCCAGGCACGCGTATTTCTCCCGGGCGCGCGTAGTTCGCCCTGGCGCGCATTTTTCACTCGGACGCGTGAATTGTCGCCAGGGTGTGCGTTTTGCGCCCGAGCATGAGTTTTTTGCCCTTGTGCGCTTTTTGTGCCCGAGCGCGTGTTTTCTGTCCGGGCACACATTTTGTGCCCGGGTGCGCATTTTTTTTCAAAAGGCGCATTTTTTTATTATAATATTTTTTTAATTCTTAGATTGAATTTTATTTAACAAAGGAACAAAAGAATTAATTAGTTCTACAATATTCACCAATATTGTTTATTAGGCGAACGCTGAAATTGGAATTAGACCAATTCCAATTCTGAATATCAAATCTTAATATCGAATTCCAATATCAAATTCTAATTCTGTCCAAACGAACGGGCCCTAAGTGATTATGCTAATTTTAAAACGGGTAAAATTATGTAATTGTCCATGACTGTAAAATCCACTTAAGCAACGAAACCCATTTCAGATTTTGAATAAATGTCTGAATTAAATGCATGAAATTGTCTCCTATTTTATAGATAATATTGTCCACTGGCAATGCATTCTTGCACAGTAATTTCTATCTATGCACTAATCAAACGATACAATAAAATACAAATTTGTCAATAATAAATTCTTAAATTTATAGCATGTGAATTATGACTTATGAGAAACTTAACTTTAGAATCTATAAGAAATATCGGGTCTTCCTATAAAAATTATTATATGAGATTATGATTATTTTGAATATATTTTAGGAGCTGCTTATAACATTTTCAAATGTTGCATAGAATGACTTTCTTCGTATTTAATTTTATAAAATATTTTATTTTATAAAATTACATTCTATTTAGAATCCAATATTATCTTGGCTTTCTATTAATTTCCTTTTCACTGGGAATATTTGTGCGCCATTACAGCAGTCGCGCACGGGCGAAAACAATGTGCCATTATTTTAGGTGTTCAAGAGTGAAATCCTTATACAATAAATGCAGGTACAAATGGGAGGAGCCAATCCACCGCCAATAGTAATCAAGCATTGGCACAACATTGAAACTGTTGAATCCCGTGCAGCCAGATTTTGGGTGTACATGAGCATAGTTGTATCACATGCACACTCAAAGCAATCCACAAACAAGTCTAGTCGTTCAAAATCAAGAGCAATCAAGTACGAGCATAGCCCGTGCATGGCAGCTAATTATGCAAAAAGTTAGGAAATAATATCTATAAATGATAAAGAATATAACTACCATCTCACAATAGAGAATATCATAAGCCAAAAGCTAATAGAAAAGCAATTGACTGTAACCTTTCAGTTTTTTAATTCTTCGAAATAGAGCATACTTCAGTTTTTTTTTTGTACAATGTTTCATAAAGAACATAAAGTCAATCAAGACATAATAACAACATATTTACATCTCATATTTTTCTCTAATGAAAAACAATAACCTGCTATTTGAAACAGCTCACATACTTAATAAAATCGTAAAACAACAAATAATTCACGCACAACACACCAAACTTTCTCTTTCGGCTAAAGATTCTCATGTAACTGTCAATGAGCAAATTCCTCATCTTATCCACGATCATACTAGGCTGAGCCTTGTTGAGCTTAAACACACTCTCGATTTTTTTTTGTACAATGTTTCGTAAAAACGTAAAGTCAATCAAGACATAATAACAACATATTTACATCAAAGTCATATTTTCTCTAATGAAAAACAATAACCTACTATTTGAAACAGCTCACACTTAATAAAATCTTACACAACTAATTCACGCACAACACACCAAACTTTCCCTTTTGGCTAAAGATTCACATGTAACTGTCAATGCTCAAATTCCTCATCTTATCCACGATCATACTAGGTTGAGCCTTGTTGAGCTTAAACACCCTCTCGATAACTGAGAGCTCGGTGTCCGTAGTGTCGGAACCACAAATAGCGGTCCAGTCGTTAACAATCATGCCCGGGGAAATACACCAGCTTCCATTATTCACCGTTCCGGCGACAAGCGGCACTTGAAGAAGCGTCGAGAGCTCGTCCAATTCCTCAATAGATGTGTCAGGAGGAACCTGGCAAATTTATCAAGGTTGAGATAGTAAGACTCCCTTTCATCATACGAGAAACAAGCGGGAGAATGCATGTTCTTACCAGGCCGCCTTTGTTAGTGAAAGAACAATAGTTACCGACGAAATCATCGCCGTCGACCGTATGCCTGAACACATCGACTCCCAGAACATCAACTATGTGCTCTTCAGTTTCCTGAAACAAGAGAGTGTACCCAACCAAAATGACTTAACCAAACACAATAGTCATATTGAATTATAATGCCAAACAAAATAACCGTACGAGGCGTGCACAAAAAATTGCATGTCCCGTAAGGTGCAACTAAGTATGCATGTGGAGAGCCGATATACTTTTTTAAAAAACTCCAGTTTCGGTACATATTTGTCGACATTTCTATGGAGAGTACTCACACTTACTGCAAGTTTACTAAAATTTTAATATTCATTTTTATGGATGACACTGGCCGAATGCGCAATAATATCGTGTCATATTGGATGGCAAGAGGCTTACCCAATCAAGATCGGGATGCGTGAGAGCAAAGTAGTCGTTGCATGATATGCAACTGCCGAAATCAGGTAGTCTCTCTTCAATCCGCCGGACAACCACTTGGTCTGGTAGATTATTCCTCAAGTGCTGAACCTCTGCTTAGAACCAAGAAGATCACAACCATTATGCAAATATTCAAATGAAAGTTGTTAAAGGCAAATAAAAAATGGCAATACGAAGACAAAAAATTGAATGCATTTCTTATGAAATTCTTTTTGGGCGCTTATATTTGAAGGCCCATAATAGCTAGTTGCAGCCCCTGAAACCTTTAATTCTTATTAAAATTTAAGAAATAAAACCCTATAATTGCCGCCCCCTCACATTTCATTCCCGATTCTCTCTCATGTGTCTGCCCTAACCCGCGACCACGCGATTTCCCCTCTGCCAACGCCGTCGCCCTGCCGCCGCCGCCGCCCTGCCGCCGCTCCATACGCCGCCGGAGCTCCATACGCCGCCCGAAATCGTAGAGTTACTCCCTTGGATCTGTAGGATTTTGAAGCTTGGATCTGCAGGATTTCGAAGCCATTCGAGTCCTCCCTTCACCTATTATTACCCAATGTGAGTCTCCTACTCTCTTAAATTTAGGGTTTTCCTAGTTTTAGCTTGAAAAAATTTAGGTTTTTTGATGTTTACATTTTTTTCTTGAAAAAAAATTAGGGTCTTGGTTGAAAAAATTATAGATTTTCATTAATAGGTTTAGTGCATTGTTGTAGGATTGTGTTTTTAGTTTAATTGTTGCATTACTAGGTTTAATTTTGTCCAAATTTTTTCTAGATTGAAATGAGTAGTGATGAGCAAAAACTATTGACATATAGAGACATTTCTCAACAATCACATATAGATGTTGGGCAACACTTTGTGACAAATTTGAGTTTTCCTAGCAAGGAAAAGTTGATTGAATGGGCAAGACACATTGGTAGAGGTTTGAGATTTGTTGTCATCATTTTGCGGGCCGACAAACTTGAAAAATGAACGAAACCTAGAGTTACTCTTGGTTGTGATAGATATGGAATTGCACGAGCGAGCCAATATCCGAAAAATATCATTAAGCAAAACCTAAGGAAATCAACCTCTAAACGATGTGATTGAAGGTTTCATTAAGAGGCCGTAGAGAAAAAATAAACGAATGGAAAGTTACAGTAATCTGCGGGATTCATAATCATGAGATGGTTCATTTAGAAGCACATCCATATGCCGGAAGATTAAATAGTTGCGAGCAAAAAATAATTGAGGATATGTGCAATGCAGACGTAAAACCCCGTAAAGTATTAACATCACTAAAGAAAAGAAATTCATCAAATACCACCAATTTGAGAACAATTTACAATCAGAAATCGAAGATACTTAGAGCTGAATTGGAGGGGGGTACCCCTCTTCAATTTTTGTACAAGTGTATTCTTGATTACAGATATATCAGTTTCAATGCAGTCCATGTTATTACTAATTAGTTAGAGAGTTTGTTTTTTGCTCACCCGACATCCGTTATTCTGAGCAATATGTTCTCAAACACTTTCATGATTGATTGCACATATAAGACAAATCATTACCGATTACCATTGCTTTGCATCGTGGGTATAACATCAACAAATCAGTCATTTTTCTCTACTTTTGCATTCATATCAAATGAAACAGAGGCAAGCTACTGATGAGCTTTGGAATGTTTTAAGAGTATATTTGATGAAAACAAGTTTGTCAAATTGTTTTGTTACAGATCGGGAGATAGCCTTAATGAATGCAATCAAGGTTGTTTTCCCTCAAGCAAAAAATTTATTATGTCGGGTACATATCAGTAGGAATGTATTGGCTCATTGCTAAAAAAAATTCACTGTCGGAAAGGATTATGACATTTTTTTGGGAGTTCGGCAACATGTTGAAGCTAGAACTGAAAATGAGTATTAACATTCATTATAATCAAATGATAAATGATTACGGACTCAAGTACCCTAACGTGCTTTCATATGTTACCACAACATGGCTAGAGCCATATAAAAAAAATTATATTGGCATGGATTGATAAATATTTGCATTTGGGCAATACGTCTACTAATCGTGTTGAGAGTGGACATAGCAAACTTAAGAAATTCCTAGATATTGGTAATGTTTCTGTTTTGCTTTAGAACTTATTATGAAAGAAGTGCTTTCTTCTAAAGCGTATCAATTTGAACCTGAAAAATACATGCATAAAGTTAGATATACTTTTGGATTACCATGCGCACATGAGTTGTTGTCGTACATCAATGGTTTTAATGCATTGCCACTCTGGATGATACATAAGCATTGGAGACACTTATCTTTGCATGAAACTACAGTAGAAGATACAAAAGTACATGATGTTGATAATGATTTTGATAATGACATTGAAGGGCTCTTAGAAAGGTATAAAAAAAGTAGTGATCTACAAAGAAAAGAACTGAAAAGAAAGCTCCGTGATATAGTTAATCCACCATTAAGTCAAACTCAAGAACCAAAAATGCCAACGAAGTTGAGGGGCGTCCAAAAGGAAGTTTGAAAAAAATGGTGGATGATTACAAATCAACAAAACGAAATCCTTCTCATTTTTTGAACATATATTGATGCTTGATCACCAAGAAACAAAAAAAGTTCCATTGAAGATAAATATGAAGAGAGCTGCACGAAGGGTTATGCACACAAGAAACAATTTGCTTGAAAGCGTCCGAACACAAATGTTGCATTACATACAACACATATTACTGATGTCATTGACGTGATAGGAGATGGACACTGCGGATATAAAGTAATAAGTGTTGCTTTGAACATGCGTGAAAATTGGATTCAAGTCCGACGTGATTTATGACAAGAAATAAATCAAAATGAAAGGTTGTACAATGAGATCTTTGGAATGACAAGGAGGTTAGAGCTATTGAGCTCGCTAGATTGCTATATTACTCCTGCCCGGTTGATAAATGGATGTCCATGCCAGATATGGGTCTTGTAGTGGCATCATGATACAACATCCAGTTTGTACATTACTCAAGCCAACAGTCACTCACATTTCTTCCGTTAAATTCAGCGCCACCGACATTAAGAATGATCATCTACATTGGTTTTGTTAATGACAACCACTATGTTCTTTTGAAAATACGGGAAAATTGCCCACTACCTCCAGTATTTCCAGTATGGTCGAGGTATCATGATGCGATGGCTGAAGAGTGGGACATTTGTTGGAGCTTGTGTTCCACATCTCTTAGTTTGAGAATAACAAATCACACTATATATTTGATCTTGCTTGTGTTTATAGTGTGCAGGTACTATAGTTAAATAACCCTATGAACAGGATGCTGATTAATGACGATTCTCAGAAAAGAGAGATAACGCCCCGCGTTAGTAGTTAAAGCCCCGCGTTAACATCCGTCGAGAAGGAATCCGTCGAGATGAAATGTCGTTGAGAAGAGGAATCCGTCGAGAAGCTAGAGACAACGCCAGCGTTGACTCTTAACGCCCGCGTTGAGTCACGATCTACCACGATCCCGACAGTTTGCACGAGCTCAGCAACTGCCGTACACGATGCTTAACGCTGGCGTTAACTCTTAACCCCGGGCGTTAGCTCCCGTGTCTATTTAAAGACCTGATTTCGTTTGCTCAAAACACAATTATTCAAGCCTTCATTCCAGAGATCTGTGAGAGCATTTCATTCCGAATTCAGAGAGAACTCCCAACACCAACATTGAGGAACAAGAGTGAGAAGGAGATTTCCAACGGCAAATTTGAAGAAGGACGCTCGCTTCAACTCCGACGTGGTCATGGCGTATCTTCAACATCTCCTTCAGCGCTCTTCATTCTAGGAAGTCTTTTATTCTGATTTTCTATTTTATCTTTTCATTTTTCCTTGTAACGGTAGTGAATTCGCCGCCTTGCGTGTGGCGACTAGGCCGGGTTCGGTTTAGGGGGAAATTCGCCGCCTTGTGCGTGGCGACTAGATCTAGAGTAGATCTAGGGGGTGGCTAGAGACCTTATCTGGGGAAAGATAGGCTATAGCCAACCGGTCCTTGGGAGAAGGACCGGTGAAGGAACAAAAAGTGATTTTTAAGTTGTCGCCTCTAATTTCAAGCGTTATTGAAACTTTATCCTTGTAATCATTTTTGTGAAATATAAAATTCTTTTTCAGTATATCTATTTTTTCTGGAATTGTATTTCATAAAGAAAATCATTTTGAATATTTCTGTAAAAATATTTTTTCTGGAGAGATAACGCTCAGCGTTGACTCTTAACGCCAGGCGTTAGCGACAGAGCAAAAAGTTTTTTCTGTTATTTAAAATCTGTAAGTTTATATCAAAAACAGTAAAACCCTTATTCACCCACCCACCCACCCCCCTCTAAGGGCGCCATCCTACGTTATCAAGGCGCGCGCCTAGGCGCGCCTGAGGCGCCGGGCGCACCAGGCGCACCGGCCCGCGCCTCTGCAAGCCAGAGGCGGGCGATGTGCCCCAGGCGCGCCTAGGCGTGCGCCTTACCAGCACCCAGGCGCACCAAAGACGCGCCTGGGCCTTTCAGGGTGTTTTCTTCAACCTGTTTTGTTGGGAGGTGGACAAAAACATGATCTCAGACGCACCCAAGGCACACCTAGACGCACTTGGTCATCCAATTCACCGATTTTCAGTGAATTGGGCGCTCAATTCATTGAAAATCAGCGAATTGAGCATCCAATTCGCTGAAAATCAGCGAATTGAGCATCCAATTCGCTGAAAATCAGCGAATTGGATGCCCAATTCGCTGATTTTCAGAGAATTGGGCACCCAATTCACTGAAAATCAGCAAATTGGATGCCCAATTCGCTGATTTTCAGGGAACTGGGCACCAAATTCCCTAAAAATCAGCGAATTAGATGCCCAATTCGCTGATTTTCACGGAATTGGGCACCCAATTCACTGAAAATTAGCGAATTGGATGCCAAATTCTCTGATTTTCAGTGAATTGGGCACCAAATTCACTGATTTTCAGTGAATTTGACACCCAATTCATTTTTGCGCCTCACGTGCCTCGGGCGCGCGCCTGCGCCTAGGCTCCAGAACCCCTTTGCGCCTCAATGCGCCTTGCGCCTTTGATAACGTAGGCGCCATCAGATCCAACAACATTCCTTATATAACGCGTATTCATAATTTTTAAAAGGTATGCATATTTGATAATTGAGAACCAATTTTTTGTAGGTTTGTCGTCTCTACATTCCTAGATTAGTCATGCAATCTGAGGGGGCTTCACAAAAAATACAGCGTTACTATTTTGTAAGATTTTCACAACATTTTAAATTTGAATAAATTCAATGTTAGAGTACTAAAGTTTATTATTTTTTATTTTGTGCAGGTTTTTGTTCATTTTGGGTGAAGCTGAATGATAAGTAAATTCATCATTTTGAGAATATGTTATCGCGATCATTTTGGGAATATGTTGTCACGATCACAATGTCGAAATCTAATTTTAGTTCGCTCTAATATGACTATTATTATCTTCTAAATTTGATTATTACTATGGGAAAAAAAATTTGATAAATTTTTGTCAAGGGGCTGCAAACATCCAATGGGGCTGCAAATAGCGATTGAGGGCTTGCAAATATCAAAGGGCTGCAAATAGCTATTTGAGACCTGCAAATATAAGCGCCCTTCTTTTTAATCAATTTTCATTGTATGTATTTCAAAAAAAGGAACAAGGCCGATGTTTAAGCGCCTCCAGAATTCATTTGGGCTTCTCTCCAATTTCTTTTCCATTTGGATCTAAGGATTTTGACTTTTCATATGCAACGTTGCATTAAAAATTTTCTTTGGAAATGGCTATGTGAATCTACAAATAGTCATTTCTACTTTGCTTTTAACAATCCCCATTCAAAATACATGAAAAACCAAAAAAATTGAATGTGTTAACTAATATTTAGGCACTAGATATTATAAGTCCAGTTCATAAATGATATGAACTTGCTTGGGGAGGGAGAGAAATCTAGAGAGAAACTACGGAGAAGAAGAGAAAATAGGGTTTGGGGAGAGGAGGAAGAGAATACCTGAGAATAATCTTGCATAGCCTCCTTAGAGGATCCCCGGGCCTATTAATACCCGGGGAAAGAGGGGGTCGGCCGGCCCCCTCACGTGGGGGATGAACCGGTTTGGTTCAGCCCCCCCCCCCCCCCCCCCCCCCCCCTTCGGCCCCTTTAATGATTAGGGGTTGAACCGACTGGTTCAGCCCCGTTGCTTTGCGCGTGCTCCTTAGGTCATCGAGAATATTTATGCCCCGCGAACCGTAACGCAGGCGGGGGCATAACATTCCCCTCTCCATCAAAAACCAGCTTGTCCTCAAGGTGGAAATCTGGGAACCTCTCACGGAACTCCAGCAAGTCAACCCAAAAATTATGAACCTCCGCCATATGTTGCCATTTGACGAGCACCTCTGGCCTGTACTCTGTGCCCCGTTTTTTCCACTTGGTCAAAAGGATGGCCTCCGGTGAAGGCCGCAATTCGTCGTTGCTGGTGGCCTCAGGGACGGTAGAGCTGGCCTCAAGCTTGTAGATGTCGGACGACATGTCCGACATGTCGGCCGACATGTCATTTTTGAGGGGAAATCGCAACGTTAGCGACACAGATGAGGAAAATGACGTTTTCCAGTATGGCGGCCGACATGTCGGACATGTCGGCCCGACATGTCGGTTTATGACGGCTTATGGCGGCGACATTAGCTATGAACATTTATTTTTTATTATTTTCCTATTAATGGCTAATAATACCCCAAAAAATACTAAAACCCCATTTATTTTCTCCCGGTTCACTTCATTTCTCGAACCCGTAAAACCTAAAATCCGATTATATAATTAAAATAATATAATTAGAAAAAATAATTACCATCTATTATTAAAATCTGACATAATTAAAAACATATAAATATATATATTATTAGAAAAAATAATTAAAAAATAATTACCATCTAATTAAAAACATATATATATATAATTAAAATCAGACATTTTGAAATGTCCCCGATATATCCCCCACAATCCGACATCCGACATAAAAAACCAAAACCGACATGAGTCCGACATCCGACATCTGCAAGCTTGGCTGGCCTGAACTGAATCCCCGATCTTCCTTTTAAGCACGGACACATGAAATGTCGGATGAATGCGAGAGCCCTCCAGTAGTGCCAGGGTGTAAGCTACTGGACCCACTCGTTGGAGGATGCGAAACGTCCTGTAGAACCGTGGTGCCAGCTTCTGATTGGCCCGCCGAGAGACAGAGCTGTCGATACGATTGGAGCTTGAAGAAAACCTCGTCTCACACCGCAAATTCCCGCTCAGTGTGGTGTCTGTCTGCCTGGACCTTCATGCGCTCAGTGTGGTGTCTGTCTGCCTGGACCTTCATGCGCTCCAGTGCGGCCTGTAAGTTGTCCCGAAGTAACGATAAGGTCCGATCCCGATCCTGTAACGTCCGATCGACGGCCGGAAGAGCGGTGTTGTCTGGCTCATAAGAGCGCAACGTGGGAGATGGTCTGCCGTACACCACCTCAAAAGGAGTGAGCTTGCTGGCCGTATGAAAGGACGTGTTGTAGAAGTACTTCGCCCAATGTAACCAACGGGTCCACGTGTGCGGTTCATCCAACACGAAGCACCGTAAGTAAGTCTCAACCCCCCTGTTGAGAACCTCCGTCTGCCCATCGGTCTGGGGGTGGTTGGTCGTGCTCATGCGCAGTGTGGTGCCCTGTAGCCGAAAAAGCTCCTTCCAGAAATTGCTCACAAACACTGGGTCTCTGTCTGATATGATAGAGCGTGGAATCCCGTGGAGTCGCACGATCTCCTGGGCAAACAACTCAGTAACTGTCTCCCCTGTGTATGGATGGCTCAAAGCTAGGAAATGCCCGTACTTGGAGAGCTTGTCGACCACCACAAGGATGACGGATTTGCCCTGAGACTTGGGTAGGCCGTCGATGAAATCCATGGAGACAGACTCCCAAATCTGGTGTGGAATCTCTAGCGGGGTAAGCAGTCCCGCGGGTGATGTTGTCTCGTACTTCTGCCGCTGGCAAACCTCGGACTCCCGCACAAACTGTTGGACATCCCGTCGCATGCCCTTCCAAAACACATTGGCCCGGCCCCTCCCTGTAGCCATTCCGGCGGCATCCAGGCCGGCAGCAGCCCCTCCTGGGCCGGTCCAGGCGGCTGCGGGGTGCTGGATGTGCCCCGGCCAGGCCGGGTGTGGCCGGCAATAGCCGACCCCGTCCGCTCCTGCGGACGTTCCAGCGGACCCGATCGGTCGCGCTAGGGATGGAGGGGGCGGTGCGTCCCATTGGCCAGCCGTACGGCCATGTTTCGGCCCTAGCCAACCTTGGGGGGTCACGCCCGAACCCCCCAGTGCCCCGTTCGTCGTCGGCGGCGTTGTATGAGATGCCTCCATCTCGGATTCGCCGTTTGCCGCTGATTTACCCTTCAATGATTGTGTTAACGCCTTAATTTCTTCCATTCGTCCATCTAATCGCTCATCTAAATTTTTCGTAGAGATTTTCATTTGTTCTTCGATCGCCGCTACTGAATCCGCCAAACCAACATAGTTTTCTTCGATGGTGGCTAAGCTCGCATTCTCGGCTTCGGTACGTATCACCATGGTCGCAGCCTTGCAGGAAGGATGCTCTGATACCAAATAATATGAACTTGCTTGGGGAGGTAGATAGATCTAGAGAGAAACTACGGAGAAGAAGAGAAATTAGGGTTTGGGGAGAGGAGGAAGAGAATACCTGAGAATAATCTTGCATAGCCGCCTTGGAGGATCCCCGGGCCTATTAATAGCCGGGGAAAGAGGGGATCGGCCGGCCCCCTCCCGTGGGGGCTGAACCGGTTTGGTTCAGCGCCCCCCCCCCCCCCCCCCCCCCGGCCCCTTTAATGATTGGGGGCTGAACCGGTTGGTTCAGCCCCGTTGCTTTGCGCGGGCTCATTAGGTCGCCGAGAATATTTATGCCTCGCGAACCGTAACGCATGCGGGGGCATAACAATAAACACTTTGCTTGACAGATCGATGTATCCTCGCATGCATATTGATTCAACAAAATGAATGATGTGACGGAGGGGTTTTGATGGACAAAGATTGTTAGTGTAGAGGAGGGGTTTTGATGCAGACCCGCGGCGGAGGACGAGTTTTGGGCCCATTCGGGGTCGATTGGCTACTTACCATATATGACGTATCCGGATCGATGATCCGACTTCACGGATGCGTCCGGCCCGTCGTTTGCACACGATTTCATATATTATATTATAATTTTGGCTTTTATTTTGATGTAATCGGGCTACTTCATCTCAGGTCAATCATAGTCGTTGATGGTGGGATGCCCTAGTATCTCTTTATTATAAATAGAGGTGTAGGGGGCTGCTTGGAGGCTATTGCAGAATTTGGAGATTACTATTCCCGTATTCCAGCGATCACCCCACGGTGCCGACTCCGTGGAACCCTATGTGTTCTTCTTTCTTCCTAGGGTGTTATCTAACCCTAGCCTCCATTTTCCACCATCCCTAGCCCTACCCGCCCCACATATCAGCTCCCAAACTGCTGTTTTCTGCAGCTGGCCGCGCAGCCGCGCTCCCCTGCGTGCCCTCTAAAACCGCCCCGATCCCCCCTATCTTAGCCGCCCAGACCTCGGCTGTCACCGCCCCTTCAGCCCCCTTGAATCCTGCTGCAACTACCCGATCTAGTCCAGAAAATCCAGCCCCTGCCCTTGCTCCACCGCCCCAACCACTACCGCCCAGATCCAGTCCACCCTCCATTTTCCCCCACCAAAACTCGCCAAAATCTGCCAACCAGTCCCTTCACATCCAGAATTCATCCTCTCCACTCAAATCTTCCCAAAACCAATCCCCCGCCTTCCAAAGCAGCCACCTCAACCCGGATCTGACCAAAATCAGCCCCCACCTTCCAAAAACAGCCGCCTCCACTCAGATCCAGCCGCCGACACTCAGATTTCAGCAACCGCATCGTCGCCCCTCGGCGGATCTCCCGTCCTACAGCAGCCCCGCTACTTTGTGAGTTCTATTTGTTGTATGGACGTTTATTTTCAGCATTATTATATGGTATTAACTTGTACTTAATTGGATCTATAGTTACGTAGTGTTTTGCTTTGGATTATTCTCATGCTTTGCAGGATTTATTCGTTGCACGATCTCTTTGGCCCTCCACACGGAGGAAAGCTGAAGCTTGCTTTGCTATAAAGAATTATTTTGTTTTTGGTAAAGTTATTTAAGTGTGATTTGATTATTTATTGATTGATTTGAATTCGCCGTCGGATCTTGCATCTTGCATATAATCATTTAGGGTCATCGAGTTGTTTCCTCGACATGTCACTTAGGATTGCATTCTAGTAGCCACACATAAGGCATCTAACCCTTCATTAGACGGTGTTTAGGTTCATTGCATTTGTCACGTGCTCATTTGCATTATATGTAGGGTTAGGGCATTGTTCATCCGTCGCATATAGACTCATCCTGCGTCAATTGGTATCAAAGGGATGTTTGTGCACTCTTCGATATGCAGTTATTGAGTCTACAGGTTCCGTATTATGACGCACTATTATCGCCACCACTCGCCTTAACTTGAGACGCCCTTATTATTACGATGATTATCCTCCTGCGCGGCACACTACTTCCATGGATCGTGTCGACCCTTCGAGACGATTCCATTATGCTAGAGACAACCACCACGATGAGAGGTCCTCACGTTATCATCATTACACCTCTCCATGAACTTATGATGGTAGAGTTGAGTACCGTTCAGGTCATCGTCGTTACACATCTCCTCTAGTTGAGCAGTCTGAGTCTGTATATGCACGACCACCACGGTACGCTCGTAGGGCTCAAGTTCACCTACAAGCACGATCTAATTATGTTAGGAACGACCATCTAGATGACCCTCAGGAGCCCTATAGAGGCCACTATCGCCAGGATCACATCAAATATCAAGACCCTCCTAATGTTCCGCAAACAGAGAAACCTGAGGCCGAATTTCAGCGATTAGTTCTTGATCAATTTGATCGCTTGGATGTCGATTTGGCTCACATAATGAATGCCTTACCTAGAATCCATAAAAGAAAGCCTGGGGATTTAGGTCAGACCACCGATGTGTCTAGTAGTGCTCCCACGAACGTGAGAGACCCGACACGTGATTTTGATACTTCTCATTTTGATGAGACTCGGTGCCCATGTGATCTTGAAGTTGAGTCTGATCATGACCATATGATACAGGTGGAGAGTGATACTAGTATGACTAGTGAGCGTGTTCACGAAAGTGAGGAAGAACGGCCCAGTGATGATGTGATGGTATATCCACCCTCCGCACCTCATTTAGACTTAGTTTCCCCATCGGCTAGAAAGTCAGGACTCGACGTTATACCTAGTGGCCCACTATTGAGTATGGACTTTTCCCACTCCTCCCTTATCATTGTTCTGAGCCACAATGCGACCGAGATCCTAGTGTTGACCTCGTAGTGACTGCCTCACCCGCTTACGAGGACACCACCTCTATCGGCGATACTCATCTGGAGGAACATCCCACTATTATTGACTTCATTGTTGCCCCCCCCCCCCCCCCCCCCCCGCGATGAGTCTCCTAATGAGCCACTACTCCCTTGGGAGGGTCATGGGTCTAGCATTGACTTTGTTATGGATGTCCCATTTATTTTCATAGACCCATTTGACGAGCCTCCCTTCCTAGGGAGCACTCAACTTTGTATGCTTGGCTTGTGCCTTCGCATTAGTGAGCTGAACATTCGAGATGACTTTTCTTATATACCTCCCGGAGAGCCACCTGACGGGCCTTATCATTTGAGAAGTACTCGACACACCCCTACGTTGCGTTCTTCTGCCACCATCTGTGTCAGTCCTTCGGGTGATGGCAGTATTCACGATGAATTTTTCTATCTAAGACCAGGTAAACCTGCCGATGGCTCACAACCCTTGGAATGTATTTGGCATCCCATAGTTCTGCAACTCAGTACCGATGTCTCAAGAAGTCCTTTAGGTATTTGTCGCACACTAGAGGAATATTTATATATTCCACCGAAAGAACCTCCTGATAGGCCACCACATTTTAAAGACAACACGGTCATTATTAGATTTTCCCCTAGAGCGTGTATCGTGTCTGTCGTGTTTCATTTGCATCATTTGCATGTGTCTGTTGAGTTGTTTGTTCATCATTTGCATATGTGTCATGAGTTGGTCTGGCGGAGGATCAATATGGGTGATAAATCTTATAGATCGCATGCAGATGTTCGCTGGCAAGAGCAGGTATTTCATGAGGTCGAGCAGGTGATGGTGAGAATTCGCGTTGTGAGGCTCCGTGGGAGGCCTGCTAAAAGTTTGAGTGTTAGGCGAATGGATCCCTACACAATCATGAGACGGATCAGAGCAAATATCTATGATCTTGATATCCCAACGAGCATGAATAACCGTCCCATATTTAATGTTGAGGATTTGACGTCATACTACAAGCCTCACGAGCATGGGGACCCACTTCGTGGAGATCCCCATGAGTCTACACCTCCACAGCCTTTTGAGCCTACACCTCCACAGCCTTTTGAGCCTACACCCAGTCCACTTCTGAGCTCCACCTGCCTTTGGGTCAGTCACATCCACAGTCTGCACCAGTGATCGCACCGGGACTTCCAGTACATCAATGGATTATTGAGAGCATTATTGATATCGTGGTTCATGCCTGTATAGCCGCACAAGACAGTCAGACACAGGAGTACCATTGGCGAGGATACTTTACCATCGACGATACTTGGGCGACCTATGTGGACCTCATCGAGTCTTACCTGGCATACACCGAGAGAATTCCGATCTCTATTCACCAGGAGATGAATTATTCCAAGCCGGGGAGAATGATGCGGAACGGAGACGCGGACCAACATTGGAGGATGAGTTTTGGGTCCATTCGGGGCCGATTGGCAACTTACCATATATGGGGTATCCGGATCGATGATCCGACTTCACGGATGTGTCCGGCCCATTGTTTGCACGATTTCATATATTATATTGTTATTTTGGCTTTTATTTTGATGTAATCGGGCTACCCCATCTCTGGCCAATCATAGTCGTTGATGGTGGGATGCCCTAGTATCTCTTTATTATAAATAGAGGTGGGGGGCTGCTTGGAGGCTCTTGCAGAATTTGGAGATTACTATTCCCGGATTCCAGCGATCACCCCACGGTGCCGACTTCGTGGAACCCTAGGTGACGACTCCTAGGTGTTCTTCTTCCTCCCTAAGGTATTATTTAACCCTAGCCTCCATTTTCCACCATCCCCTAGCCCTACCCGCCCCACATATCACCACCCAAATTGTTGTATTATGCAGCAGGCCGCCCCCCTGCGTCCCCTCTAAAACCGCCCCGATCCCCCTATCTTAGTCGCCCAGACCTCTGCTGCCACCGCCCCTTCAGCCCCCTTGAACCCTACTGCCACTACCCGATCCAGTCCAGCAAATCCAGCCCCCGCCCTTGCTCCACCGCCCCAACCACTACCGCCCAGATCCAGTCCACCCTCTATTTTCCCCCACCAAAACTCGCCAAAATCTACCAATCAGTCCCTTCACATCCAGAATTCATCCTCTCCACTCAAATCTTCCCAAAATCGTCCCCCACCTTCCAAAGCAGCCACCTCCACCCGGATCTGACCAAAACCAGCCCCCCCCCCTTCCAAAAACAGCCGCCTCCACTCAGATCCAGCCGCCGACACTCAAATCAATCCGCTGACACTCAGATTTCAGCCGCCGCATCGTCGCCCCTCGCAGGATCTCCCGTCCTACAGCAGCCCCGCTACTTTGTGAGTTCTATTTGTTGTATGGACGTTTATTTTCAGCATTGTTATATGGTATTAATTTGTGCTTAATTGGATCTATAGCTTCGTAGTGTTTTGCTTTTGATTATTCTCATGCTTTGCAGGATTTATTCGCTACACGCTCTCTTTGGCCCTCCACACAGAGAAAAGCTGAAGCTTGCTTTGTTCTAAAGAATTATTTTGCTTTTGCTAAAATTATCTAAGTGTGATTTGATTATTTATTGCTTAATTTGAATTCGACGTCGGATCTCGCATCTTGCATATAATCATTTAGGGTCATCGAGTTGTTTCCCCGACACGTCACTTAGGATTGCATTCTAATAGCCACACATCAAGCCTCTAACCCTTCATTAGATGGTGTTTAGGTTCATTGCATTTGTCATGTGCTCTTTTGCATTACATGTAGAGTTAGAGCATCATTCATCCGCCGCCTATAAACTCATCCTGCGTCAGGTTTCTTAAACAAATAGTTATCCAAACTCATCATTGAGTTGAAACGTCATGCACTCGATTGTCCATACGAAGAGGATTGATCACACGACATAAAAACTAAATTTAGTTAAGAATCCTAACATTAGATGGAGAAATCACCACAATATTCAAGAAAAATTTCCACTACCAACCATCATGACATGGAGCAACGATTGGATATATGAAATTTTGAACCATGCTATACACAATGATTAGTTTAAATTCAATTAATTGCTACAAAAATGAAAACGCATGAAGTCATACAACCACTGTTGGAGATGTCATCCAACATGTCTGCAGGTGAAGGAGATCTAGCGCTCCTTTTTTTATAGACATCTAAGTTCCGTTATTTTAATTTTTTTCTTTATTTGTTCTTCCTCAAAAGATTAACTTATGACGAAGGAGGTCCAACACTCCTTTTTTGTTAGACATATGGGTTCTGTTATATTTTAAATTTCTCTTTATTTGTTCTTATTCAAAAGATTAATTTATGACCTTCACTTTTTTAAGAGGAGAACTCTTTTGTTTTCCTCCAAATACTCCAAAAGTATATTAACAAATTAAAAGATTAATCAATCATAGTAATTAACATTTAAATATTCTCTAGAATTACCTCAACAAACAAGATTATATATAGCGTATATATAATCATATTTGTCCTAAAATAATTCTAATATAGTTTCGTGAAAAAATTCAACAAGCAAGTATTAACGCCAAAAAATGAAACCATCCACATGACTAAAGTTAGTGACAGATTTGGAAATTAATTGTTAATTCCATATCAAGCTTGTTGTAGAAAACATACATGAATGCATGTAGAGAACAAATTCTAAGTCATACATTGCCAACTTATAATGATGCTCGACAAATAAATCTTTATACTATATCATAACTAGTAATATTCTCAGTAAGTAGCCAGCCAAAATACACAATTTTTAAGATAATCTAGCAACAATAAGTGACTAAAATGAAAATTTTACCTTGATCAGTGGTAGTGTGAGGCAAAAGAAGCCCATTCTTATTTCCTGTTGAAAATGGAATGAATGAACAACACATAAAAGCATGTCTAGAGATTTAGGGACTCTTTGGCGAGGCAGTTCGCACCAATGATGGAACAGAACAGCGAATGCCGAATGCCACTGGATCAAGTTCAAAACGGAGTGCGGAACGCCAAAATTAGCCACCCGCATTCCATGTTGAACGACGAAGGGAGCGCAATGATCGGTCATTTGATTACACAAACCCTTAAAAATTAGGGTAACTTATTAATACTTACCAACA
This sequence comes from Dactylorhiza incarnata, assembly GCA_033032865.1. NCBI lineage: Eukaryota > Viridiplantae > Streptophyta > Magnoliopsida > Asparagales > Orchidaceae > Dactylorhiza > Dactylorhiza incarnata. The sequence goes on from JAWHQI010000293.1 coordinate 2,567,318, forward strand.
CACTCGACGCCGACTATTATACTACCGTCAGCAATAGAGGTTTTCACCACAGGAATAGCATCGCCAAGCACACCTTTGATCACACTAACAAGACATTCATATGGTCAACAACCACATTGCATATAAAAGGAGGTTTTTCTACATGGTAAAAAATGCGCCATTTCTGAGAGCAAAAAAAAAACAAAGGGAGCGATGGAAATGGGGAAGTATAAAAATAAAAGAAGCATCAATACTCTAGGAACGAACCTGTAGAAGTTCTCTGATCCTCCAATAGTAACCAAGCAATAGGCATTTGTAAGCTTGGAGAACACACCAATATCACAACAGTTTTCAAACTTATGACCTGATGTTCATACGATATGCATATATTAGAAACATTATAGGTGTATGAGCATATCTTTGATACAACCAAACTAAGGACAATTCAACAATAACATTGAATAGTATATTTTATGTATAGATAACTTGGCAGTTTAACTAGTTTGTGAGATAAGTTCAGACTATCGTAGCTTAGGCTTTGTTTGGGACAGCTGTGGTATTTGAGGGGTGGCGGTGTGAAATTGTGGTAGTAAACTGAATTTTGTCGGTTTACCTATGTTTGAAATAATCATAACTTTCTCACCCAAATTTATATTTACTGGGAGTTCATGACCATTAAAGCTTGAACCTCATCAACATGATTGTGGTAGTGTTTTAGCCTAAAACATCGTTTATGAAAAATAAAAGTCATGAACACGCCTACCAAAATGCTACCTGCATTTTTTCTAACTGCATTCACAAACACAACCGCTTTCAGACTATTCTCTTAAGTAAATCCTCAATGACTAAATGTTTAAATCTTATTATATTGGGATGAAAATTTCCACATTCATGTCTATGAATTTACATGTTTTCAATTTTATAAGTTTACAATATTGAAGTAATTAAGGGAAAAAGTAGAAGAAAGAGCTTCAATTTTAGACGACTTCTAACTAAAAAAATGAAGACATGGTTCATACTTTCTTTCAAGCACACACAATGAAACAATAATCATCATAATAAGACATGGTTCTTACTAATTTTTTAAGATCCACATGATATTGGTCCACCCATTAGATTTGATGTGCCAAATTTAACCTATTTGGTTCATATTTTGCTTTAATATCTTGTAAGTGAAACATTTACACCACACATATGACAAGATTTATGTATCTACCCCTCAAACTGGTAGCAATAATTCATTTCAAAAATCATGACTGTTAAATACAAATCTCTGCAACATGTTCAGTCTGATGTGGTTCACGAACTACGCCTATATTTAAAAAAAATTGGTGGCATGCAATTCTGCTTTCTTGCAACTACAACCCTAAGTCAAATTATTAAATATGCCTCAAAAATAATAAACTCTAAGTAAAAAAATAAAGATATTACCGTTTGCAAAACCAGAGAGGGTAGAAGTAAAATATAACGCATATGGAAACTTACGAGTTGCCATAATGGAGGATAGAGAACAAAGAACAGTAAGAACCTGCAAAGAAATTTCAAGTGCATTCAATGTAAATAGAGATAAAACTTAAAACTCGTGAGATAATGATATAGACAACTAAGGCGGGAAAATTTCTTTTAGCCAGCATTTTATTAGTGAACTACTTTATTAACAAAATCATAGATATTTTTCAATAAACTAATAAATAATCCTCATTATATTGTGAATAGAAATGATTATCAAAAATCTTATTATTAGCATTATCTATGCACGCAATGCACCCTTAAGTGATTATGCTATATTTTTTAAAATTGGGTGCAATTACGCAATGAAGCTCATTTCAATTATTTCACTAACTTTAGAATCTATGATAAAAATTGGGCCTTCTACAAAAAAATATCATATGAGATACTCATTATTATGAATATTTTTTAGGAGTAACTTATAATAGTTTCAAATGTTACACACGATAGCTTTCTTCATATTTTATTTAATAAAATTATATTAAATTTAACATCTAATATTACCTCGACTTTCCTATTACTTTTCTTTTCCACTAGCAATTTTTGTGTCGTTACAACAGTCGCGCACTGGCAAAAACTGTGCGCCATTATTTTAGGTGCGTATAAGTGAAATTCATATACAATAAATGCAACCACAGATTGGAGGAGCCAATTCACGACCAATGGTAATCATGCACTAGCGCGACATTGAAACAGTTGAATCCCACGCGCCACCACTTAGGGTGAGCGCGGGTATAGCCGTAGCCCGTGCACACCCAAAGCAACCCACAGTCAAGTGAAGCTCGTTCACAATTAAGAGCAGTAGAGCACGAACTAACCCGTGCAAAGACTGCAAATTATACAAAAAAAAATTAAAAGAAATAATATCAAGAAACGATAAAAATATATAACTGTCATGTCTTGATAGAGTATAGCATAGCAAAAAGCTAACAAACAAGCAGATGGCAGTAAGCCAGTAACCTTTCAGTTTTTTTAATTCTTTGTTATTTTCAACGTCATCTTCAGCATTTAACTCTAAATTATGAATCATGTTAATCAAAATGTCAATTTTATCAAGAATGTTAAAGTTCCAAAATGAAAACTAATAATTTAGGTTTTAGATCTTGTTCTTAATTTGCATGTGTTTCATAAAAATGTAGAGTCAAATTTATTCTGTCAGTTGAATTATCACAATGATTTACCTTATGATCATTTATTTTCCAGAGATGGCAGTATCATGTTGATAGAAGTTGCATATTGAGAATAGATTGTATCGTAGAGAAATTAATATATGTTATAGATACAAAGAAAAACTTTGGAGGCCCATGGTGTAACTATTGAGGACCATCCAAGTAATTATATTCGTCCATTCTACCTCCTATGTTGTCCATCCGTCCAATTCCTGCTGCGAGGATCTTCAAATTCATTGTTGTACAAAGTAGGGCTTCCAAAATGCTCATGCGCCCATTTCTTCCTCCGCTTCTCCGCGATCTCTCCTCGCTCACGAACACCTCGCCGCATAAGCTCAATCCCTTCCCTGAACGATCATCCTCCACAATGTTGCGCCGTCAGGTACCACGATGTCCAAGTGAATGCTCCCTCAGCTTTTCCTCCTCCCAACAAATCTCCAATTCAATTACTCTGCCTTGTCCTTGAATTGCAGGCACCTGGGAGCTAGGGTTGTCTCCCGATTGGATATCTGCAATCCCTACCGATGCTCTACCTTTTGGAGCTCTTATGACAACCAACATCCAATGGTACCTCGCCTCTCTTCTCCTCCTTCTCATTCAATTGATTTATCTTTTCCTCCACCTGCAGACATTATGGGAACTAGGGATGCCTCCATATTGGATACCTGCAGCTCTTATCGTTGCTCTTCATTTGGGATCTCTTCCGGCAACCAACGCCTCTGGTGCAGGTATTACCCTCCTCTTTCTTATATCATTTTCAATGTTTTCTCACCGAATGACTACTTCGCTAGCTTCCTAGAGGTCTCCCCAATCAGAACTTTTGGTCCCCTCTGTCGTCGTGCTCGCCAGCCACTTCCACATCATCGTCATGCTCACACATCGAAATCTGGATCAGGGAAACCCTCCTCCGAAGGAATCCTCTGCAACAATGGAACCTTTCTATCTATACAAGGTAAGTTATAGATCCGGTTGGGTAAACAATGGAGGATCAGGATTCTCTAGATCTGCCTGAAAACTAACATCCAACTGTTAGCTTCTTGGTTCCTTCTATCAAATTCATCTTCTCTTCCCCAAAGTAAGAAGATGTCTTTCCATATTTCTTGCCTTCCACATTTTGAGGACATGACTTAATTTTCACAAAGGCTAACAACTGGATGTTAGTTTTCCGGTAGAAGTCGCAACTCCTGCTTTGTGAGCACCTCACCACTTTCTAAAGTCAGAAACAAGTTTTTTTGCCTTTGCTTGAACTCCTAATGCGTATTCTTGCTTACATTTGTTTTCTGCTTTTTTTATACTTTATTCGCAGATTTTAATCTTATTTTAGCATGTAATATATTTTAGTATTAGCACAACATTTCTAAACCTTTACAATTTGCCTAATTTATTTTAAAACATAATAGCAATTGAGCTTTGATTCCCACTTTTATGTTTAAAGTGGAGGATGAGGGGTAAATCGGTGTAATGATTCCTCCCTCAATCTTTAATTTCCACCTTTACTGCCACTAACTAGTAAATATTAATATATATAAGTTTATATGAGAATCTGTAATTCTAAAGTTAATTGTGTTGTTTATGATCGTATTTTTCTGTTAACCATTGTATCCATAAATTAACAATTTTAATAGTATCAAGCTTATAGATTATGCTTACTCTATGTTGCCAAAAGTACTACCTTCCAAGCTTCCATGTTTGTTCCTTCAATTCTTTCAATGTTTTATTTAGGTTTGTCTTTTTTTGGTGAATATTTAGGCTTGTGTTTTTTTTTGTGAATGTCATGTTAATATTTCAACTGGTTGCATTGGCTTAATAGAAGAGGAAGCAAGAACCTGCCTCAAATCTCTTCCAAAAAATCAAGATGTAAAGCTAGGTTTCAAGTTTTGTCAGATTTGCTTTCCCTTCAAAATCTTTCAGTGTGCAAGCATGGCAGGTTGGACGAAGAAGGCCACAAACATTTTATTCTCTTCTTCTTTTTGCTACTCATTTGGAAGTTCCTCTTTAAATTGCAAGGCCATTCTCTATTCTTATCTCCATGTCAGGTTGTACTTGAATGGGAGTATCGAACATTAAAGCTCTATCATTCCTTTTTAGCAGTCCTTCAACATTGATTTCAGATGAAAAATGCAGCAGCTTATATGGTGAATAGAATTTCTTATCTCCTCAGTAGTCAGTACTCCTTCGACTTTGATTTCAGATGAAAAATGCATCTTCTATGGTGAATAAAATTTCTTATGACACTGCATTACGCCACTCACAGTTGCAGTTGCTTACCAACGACACCGTAATTGATGTTTCAACTTTATCAAATCGTCTTAGTTCGCATTTTTTAATCAAAATTTCAATGAAATTTGTTATAAATTATATTATCTGTTTAAGAATATTTTTTCATTGACGTGCAATTTAATTTTGTCATAGATGAAACTTAGGAGCCATCTGTTCCAACAAATGGAGAAGTAGCATATGCCCAACAGAAACAAGTTGAGGTTAGTACATAGCCTGTTGTTACTTGACATTTTTACCCAACTATTTTTATTAGTATTTGGTGTTGAATTGCTCTAGGAGAGCACCACTTCCATATTATTTATGCTGAATTAATTTGGAAATTCTTGTAGTTTTAATTATGTAGTGCACCCATCTCGGTTTCTCATTTTTGTTACATTGTTTTCATCATCTAATACCTCTTAAATGAATGCAATTATAAATAATCATTCAAAGTATTAAGAAATCTATATATACAATTCTCAACAAACAGCTTTCTGTATAATCATTAACATTTAATCAACAATCAACTTTCTGTATAAAAATTCAAAAATAGATCTATATATACAATTCTAAGCAAACAGCTTTCATTAACATTTTATCTGTACAGATTTATGTATACGAAACAGGGCAGATTTCTCCCTGTTTTGTATACAGAAATTTGTACAGATAAAATGTTAATGAAAGCTGTTTGCTTAGAATTGTATATATAGATCTATTTTTGAATTTTTATACATCTTAGAATTGTTTCCCTGTATAATCATTAACATTTAATCAACAAACAGCTTTCTGTATAATCATTTAGAAATAAATCTATATATAAAATTCTAAACAAACAGCTTTCTGAATAATCATTAGCATTTAATCAACAAACAACTTTCTGTATAATCATTCAGAAATAAATCTATATCTAAAATTCTAAAAAAAACAGCTTTCATTAACATTTAATCAGTACAGATTTCTGTAAATGAAACAGGGGAGAAATCTGTATAGATTTCTGTATAATCATTAACATAATGAACAGCTTTCTGTATAATCATTCAGAAATAAATCTATATATAAAATTCTAAACAAACAATGTACATATTTAATTTGAAGAACAATGCACAGATTTAATCAACTACAAATTTCTGTTATGAAAAATTGAAAATAATGTACAGATTTAATGTTAATGAAATCTACCAGCAGGATCCTAACAACAATGTTCAATTAGACGAAGAGGAGGAAGAAGAAGAAGGAGAGGAGGAGGAAGGAGAAGAAGAGGAGGAAGAAGAAGGAGAGGAGGAAGAAGAAGAGGAGGAGGAAGAATAAGAAGAGGAAGGAGAAGAGGAGGGAGAATAAGAAGAGGAAGAAGAAGGAGAACTTACCAGCAGGATCGACAGCGGGATCGGCAGCCGGTGCGGGAGCAGCAGCGGAATCAGGAGCAGCAGAGGGATCGGCAGCCGGTGCGGGAGCAGCAGCGGGATCGGCAGCGGCAGCGGGATCGGCAGGGGCAGCGGGAGCTTAAGCGGCAGCGGGTCGAAATAAACCTAAATAGCGTATCGCGGGTACGCGTCTAGAGCAAAATTTTCGTAGAAAATGGTCGAGGACCAACGGCGTGCCTTGTATTGTCCGGTCAGTGTGGTGGGGGAAATTTTTCGAACCGGAGCCCGTTTCCAAATGCACGTGCGGGTTTGAACATGGAGGCGACACGTGTCGCAATCCTGTCGGCTGGCAAAATTTAGCGCTATATCAAAACAATGAGTGTTCTGCGGGAGAACTCAAGCTGCTTCGATATCCGGCATCAAACCACTGTGCCTGCGATGAAAATCTCTAGCAAATTTGTGTCGAACCCTTACCGCCTTACTGTGCATTATCGTCGTCACCGTTCATCGCCTCCGTTCGTCCGGCAAACATCATCCACAGGTAAGTTCATCAGCTGCATTTTGTTATTGGTTTAGGGTTTTGCTATTGGTTTAGGGTTTTGCCGGACGAATAAAATGAGGAAGACAGGTAGACGAAGTAGTTTGAGTTCTCCAGGATATCAAAATTGATGTCTAGGCCAGAAGATCACTTTTGATCTCCAGGATATCAAATTTGGTCTCCAGGAGATCAATTTTGATCTCCACCCAGGAGATCAAAATTGATCTCCACCATCTCCTGTGACTGTGATTATTATTATGTTTATGGTTTATTATGTTTATACGTTTTGGATATCAAAATTGATATCCAGGATGGAGATCAATTTTGATCTCCATCCAGGAGATCAATTTTGATCTCCAGGATATCAAATTTGGTCTCCAGGAGATCAATTTTGATCTCCTGGGATCAATTTTGATCTCCACCCAGGAGATCAAAATTGATCTCCACCATCTCCTGTGAGAAATGTATACTTTTAGTGTTCATGTGAACATACTCTTGTGTCTGTGAGAACAATATTGTATGGGTTGCAGATCTCCTGTGACTGTGAGAACAATATTGTATGGGCTACAGATCTCCTGTGAATTTCCAATTTATTCAATTGGGTAAAGCTTACTAGATAGATGTACACAACTACACACACATGAACATACTCTTGTGACTGTGAGAAGAATATTGTATGGGCTGCAGATCTCCTGTGAATTTCCAGTTCATTTATTTGGGTTGAAAGATGTTAATATTTCAGTGTATATATGGATGCCTATATTTCAGATGTTAAATCTTGTAGTATATTTCAGTTGAAGATGGGAAAGTTGGATGCCTATATTTCAGCCTATATTGTATATAAATCTTGAGGCCTATATTTTTGAAGATGATAATGGTTCCTCTTTCTTTGACAGAAATAGATGGAGAAAGATGGATGCCGCCATTTCTTAAGTTCTAGGTGTTATCTCTCCAAATTTATTAGCCAGGTAGTAAATATTATTGATAGACTACTTGAAGAGGAGAAGCAACTGCTGACGGAATCAAATGTCCTGCCCATATTCACTGCTCCAAGGGTACCACAGAACATTCCACTTCTGTATTACTTGATTTCAATGTACGATGCAAGCAATGACACTTTTTCCATTGAATCGAGGGAGCTTTCATTTACCCCAACAGATGTAGCACTTATTATGGGTCTTCCAAATTTTGGGGATAACATAGTTCTCTTGCAAAAACCTTATGCTGCTAGGACAAAAAGTAATTTAAGAAAAGAACTTGTGGAAATAGATAATAGAAGTTGTCCTGTTAACTTGAAATCCCTTCTTTTACATTTATTATGTAATCTATTCTTTCCTTCTAGTCTAGAACCAATTCCACGGCTGTATGAGGACTTGTCGGAGCCAAAAGTGTTTCAAAAATATAATTGGGCCCAAGCCATACATTCATACTTAATGAACAGTGTCAGGACTTTGAGGAACAAGCTAGCTCCTACTCCCTCAGGCCAAAAATATAAACGGCCAGAAGTATCTTTGGGATATATATACGGATGCTCACATGCATTGATTGTGAGTTTAATTTATTTGAAAATCATCTATTTATATATTTATTTGATCTACACTAACTCAATTGTACATATGCTTCAGATATGGTATTTGGAACATACCACAAGCATTCCCCCTTCTTTTCCAGATCAAAGACCACGACTGCTCAGATGGTCTGAGAAATGTACCTTTAACTTAAAACAATTGTCGAGAAATGTGCCCCGAATGACAAATGAACAAGTTAATATCGATTTACTCTTGATTAAATAGCTCTTTGTGAAATATTAATTTATTTTATGCATTTTCTTTAACATATTTTCTTTGTAGGTCCTAGAGGAGATGGAGGACATAACTCCGGATGAGGAGAAATTATGTGTTGATGTTGATCTTCATGCCCCCTCCCGGATGTCGAAGAGAAAGAGGTCAAAGAGAGTGTTCCTCTCTCCACTTCCAATTATCCAAAAGAGGCTTAAGAGTGTAGAAGTAGACGAAGAACCCTCCTCCCCTCCTCCACATGATGCACCTACACATCAGCAAACCTCCTCTCCTCCTCCACAGGATTTTGTAAAAATGATGATAGATTTAGAGATTAGATTATTTGCTCGCTTAGACGATATTTATTCATACGTCGGTACTGTAGATAAAAAAAATTGATTCATTAAGCGAGCGTGTTGATGAGCTCATCTATCGGCCGCAAGCTTCTCCAGGTAGTAGATATTAATGACTCTCCATATAAAGGAGCTAAAGTTTCGACTGAGGACCAAATTATTGATCCCTATAATGAAGATTATCCAGGAAGGATGCTTCTGTCGGAAGAGAAACGAAATTTTATCCACGAAATTTTATCGGTCGCAAGCTTCTCCTGTCAATTGTTTACCTTCTTTATTCGCATTAAATATAATAACAGCTGGACAATTTGTCTTAGTATCTAGCCGACGAAATTTAAATTCTGAATCTGGAACTTTTGACACTCTTTTTGATCCGCCCTTACAACAACAATATTCACGTAACTTTAAAATTCTAGTACCGGGCCAAAATAGTCTGTGCTCTTTACGCACACTAAATCCAATCCTAGTAGCATACTGACAGTATAATTCATAAGCTTCCTCTTCACTATCCACTATTGGAAAAACATCCTACAAACATGATAACATCAACATATTAATTTTTTTTTGGAGAATTAATAACATTCATAAGCTTCCTCTCCCAAGAAATTACTTTTGATGTCATGGGACATTTTTTCTGTGGGGAGATCAAAAATGATCTCCCAGGAGATCAATAATGATCTCCCAGGAGATCAAAATTGATCTGCCGGGATATCAAAATTGATCTCCCGGGAGATCAAAAATGACCTCTCGGGAGATCATGGAGATCAAAAATGATCTACCATTAAATCAAAATTGATCTCTCATGAGAGCCAACTGTTTTCATGTATACAAAATAGGAAATGATCTTCTGTCATTTTCTTCATGGATAAGCTCTTCTTCATGCAAAAATAGGAAAAGCTCTTCTTCATGGATAAAAAACAGGAACAGTCTTCGTGGCTAAAAACAGAGTGATCTCTAAGCTAAATCGATTTACCTGTTGTGTTGTCGCCATTTTCTTAAAAGAAAGTGTCGCGTCCACGATCTCCAGGTAGAATAAATTGCAGCTAAACCCTAAACGAAAAGAAGAACAGCCACACCAGTCGCAAAAGCTAACAGAGTCACAGCATAGTCGAAAAAGAAACGGCGAAATTGCAGGATAATGAAAGGGAAAACAGAAGAACTGTATACGAGCGGGAAGAGCAAACGCGCGGGAAGAATAATAGCGCTAAATTTTGCCAGCCGACAGGATTGCGACACGTGTCGCCTCCATGTTAAGCCCGGACGTGGATTTGGAAATGGGCTCCGGTTCGAAAAATTTGTGGTGTGGTGGACAGTGAATCTGTGTATTTTGGGACTTAGATGCATTTGGTTCCGCTTATAAGCTCTGGTGCGGCAGAAATGGAAAGGAGGTTGGTTTAGGCAAAAGCAGCGTTTGGTGTTGTTGATGGACCGAAACGGAGGTTATTAATAACCTCCGTTTCTTTGTATAGGCGGGCCGCAGGTTTCCTCCCCAGTCCAGCCGCGCCGATCCCCGCGTCTAAGGTTTTCTCTCCCCTGATCGCCTTCTCGCGCGTTCCAGTCGACGACAACTTCGCCGGTTTTTCTCGCCGCCGGTGTCACGCCGCCTCTCGTTGGCAATAGAGGCTAGTCACGCCGCCCCTCGTCGTCAACAGGAGCTACTCACGCCGTTCCTCGTTGGTTTTTCTCGACGCCGCCGAAATCAGCCGCCTCTCCAGTTCCCGTCGACGGGATCGCCGGCTCTCCAGGATCCTTCTCCTGATTTTAGGTAAAAATCCTTCATTTTTTGTTATTTTTTTGGGGGCTGAATATGTGTGTGTGTGGTGTGATGATGGTGGTGAATTTGTGTGTGTTTGTGTGTGTTTGTGTGTGTTTGTGTGTGTTTGTGTGTATGTGTGTGTTTTTTTGGGGCTGAATATGTGTGTGTGTGTGTGGTGTGATGATGGTGGTGAATTTGTGTTTATTTGTGTGTGTGTGTGTGTGTGTGTGTGTGTTTGGGGCTGAATATGTGTGTGTGGTGTGATGATGGTGGTGAATTTGTGTTTGTTTGTGTATGTTTTTGTGTTTGTGTGTTTTTGTGTGTGTGTTTGTGTGTGTTTGTGTGTGTTTTTGTGTGTTTTTGTGTGTGTTTGTGTGTATGTGTTTTCTTGTGTGTTTTGTGTGTTTTCTTGTTTGTGTGTTAAATGTGTGTGTGTGTGTTATATGTGTGTGTGTATATGTGTGTGTGTGTGTTATATGTTGTGTGTGTGTGTGTGTTATGTGTTGTGTGTTATATGTTGTGTGTGTGTTATGTGTTGTGTGTGTGTTATATGTTATGTGTGTGTGTATGTTATGTGTGTGTGTGTGTGTGTGTTATATATGTGTGTGTATGTGTGTGTTATATGTTGTGTGTGTTATATGTTGTGTGTGTTATATGTGTTTGTGTGTTATTTGTGTGTGTGTGTTATGTGTGTGTTATGTTGTGTGTGTGTGTATGTGTGTATGTGTGTGTATGTTATATGTGTGTGTGTGTGTGTGTGTATGTGTTATATGTGTGTGTATATTATATGTGTGTGTGTTATTTGTGTGTGTGTGTTATGTGTGTTTGTGTGTTATGTGTGTGTTATATGTTGTGTGTGTGTTATATGTGTGTGTGTGTGTTATATATGTGTTTGTGTGTTATTTGTGTGTGTGTCTCCGTGAAGAAAAGCAGAGCGTTCTCTTGGTTGCTACAATTTTGTGCTGAGCAAGAGCTTGGGCAGTACCTCCCAACAAGATTGACCCGTTTGGATCTTGGTCCATGATGGCCTTTTTATTGATTTTGACGATTGGATCTCTCTATGAATGGAAAAGGGGTGCTTCGGATCGGGAGTAAGCACTGTTGTGTGTGTGTGTGTGTATGTGTGTGTATGTGTGTGTATATTATATGTGTGCGTGTGTGTGTTATATGTGTGTATATTATATGTGTATGTGTGTTATTTGTGTGTGTGTGTGTGTGTGTTATGTGTGTGTGTTATGTTGTGTGTGTGTGTTATGTGTGTTATGTGTGTGTGTGTGTGTTATATGTGTTTGTGTGTTATTTGTGTGTGTGTGTGTTATGTGTGTTATGTTGTGTGTGTGTGTATGTTATATGTGTGTGTGTGTGTTATATGTGTGTGTATGTTATATGTGTGTGTATGTGTGTGTTTATGTTTATGTTTGTGTGTGTGTGTGTTTGTATGTGTGTGTGTTTGTGTATGTATGTGTGTGTTTATATTTATGTATGTGTGTGTGTGTGTGTGTTTGTATGTGTGTGTGTGTTTGTGTATGTATGTGTTTGTTTATGTTTATGTATGTGTGTGTGTATGTATGCGTGTGCTTATGTTTATGTATGTGTGTGTGCGTGTGCGTGTGTGTGTATGTGTGTTTATGTATGTTTTTTATATGTTTATATGTTTACATTTTTAAGATGGGTAAGTCGAAAGACGGTGGTGTCTCCGCTATATGAGATTCAAATGATGTCCTAATTTTTTGCGACATATGCATTCATGAAATAGAGCTTGGTAACCGACCGACAACCCATTTTAGCAAAGAGGGCTGGGTTAATGTGACTACCAAATTCCACCTATAAACTGGAAAAAGGTATGATAATGTTCAAATGAAGAACAAATGGGATCATTTGAAGGAGTGGAAGATTTGGAGTGAGCTAAAACGTGAGTCCACTGGTTTGGGTGGAAATCCGACTACAAAGACTATAGATGCTTCAGACGAGTGGTGGACCGAGAGATTGAAGGTATTCATTTATTAAATAATGATGATTTAACTTTATGTTCAACTATTTACCCTTCCTAATTTGTGTTATAATATTGTAGGTTGTCCCAGCGGCCAAAAAGTTCAGATATGTTGGCTTCCCCCCCCCCCCCCCCCCCCCCCCCCCGAGTTAGAGGAACGATTAGGGAGGATGTTCGATTCAGTTGTTGCCTGTGGACGTCATGCTACCATTCCTAGCTTAAGGAGTAATCCACCTGAGTCTACCGACGAGAGAGAGAGTTGTCCGGTGGGGAGCATGACATCCAGGAGGATAATGTTGCACCACCTCCCCCCGAGGTCACATCGGCGAGGAAGAGGAAGAAAGGAAAGAAAAGTGCCACCAGCTCCGTCTTAGAAGATCTGGCAGAATCTTCAAGGACCATCAGTCGATTCATTCAGGGACATCCGAAGAGCAATCCTTATACTATTACTCAGGCATTAGAGCGGTTAAGTGGATACCCTGACGTTGTAGCGGACGAGAAATTCTATGACTTTGCCATCACATTTTTGTTGGACAAAGGTCATAGAGAGGCATTTATGTTCCTACCCGAGGGTACGAACATAAAGTGGATTTATAACCCCTACAATGGTGGGGAGTAGACTTATCATATTTATGGTCATGTACTGCGAGACAGTTATTGTTATTTTTGATGTTGTGGTTGGATATTAGTAGTAATGTTAGACTGTTATAGTTTTTTCTGATGTTGGATATTTCTATTAATAGTATTTCTGCTAGACTGTTATTATTTTTTCTGTTGTTGCTATTGTGGTTGTGGTTAGACAGTGTTCTTATTTATTTCCTGTATTTTGTTTATCAGAAAATGTCTACCACTGACTCTGATGATTCAGAAGATAGCTTTGAGGCTATTAAAAGTTATGCGATCGCACATCATCAAAATGTTGTAGCAACAGTTAGTATTTTGGCTGAAAGTAGTTCTCTTTTCAACCAACCAGTAACTTGCATGACGTCGAAGCAAACATGTGATAAATGGGTTGGAGAAATGCTTCAATCTTCGACAGTCAGGTTTCATAATTCTTTTCGGATGTCCCAAGAAATTTTTATGGATCTATTGCATGTCTTGGAGGAGAAGTACAGATTTCACGGGACGAGACAGACTGCATCTAGAGAGATTTTGGCACTGACCTTGGACATACTGTCTCATAATGAGGTCATGAGAAAGACATGTGAGCGGTTTCAGCACTCGACGGAGACTGCTAGCAGGTTTTTTGGAGAAGGCATTCGCGTGTTGATACTACTGGCGGATGAAGTGATTCAACCGTTATATAGATCTTTCAGTAGCACACCACCAGAGATTCTGTACGACACACGTTACATGCCATTCTTTAAAGATTGTGTCGGTGCAATTGATGGAACACATGTTCATGCATTCGTACTTGTTCGTGATCAAGTACCGTACATTGGGAGACATGGCATGCCAACACAAATGTGATGGCTGTTTGTGATTTCAACATGTGTTTCACGTTCGTTATGCCAGGTTGGGAAGGCTCTGCGCATGATAGCCGCATTTTCAATTATGCGCTTCGGGATCCCCGTTACAAATTTCCGCATCCACCACCAGGTAATAAGATTTCTATTCTATTTTTTATACTTCTCAACTTTGAAGCATAACAACTTTGCTCTTGGTTTTCAGGAAAATATTACTTGTTGGACTCTGGGTATCCGCTACAAAGGGGATACTTGAAACCATATCCAGAGACACGTTATCATCTCCCGGACTTTGCTCGTGGCGGTCGTGCACCGGAAGGACGCCAAGAGATATTCAATCATGCGCACTCATCCCTTAGAAGTGTCATTGAAAGATCGTTCGGCATTTGGAAGAAAAAGTGGGCCATATTGCGTGATATGCCGAGCTACAACTTCGCCAAACAAAGCGATATTGTGATAGCGACTATGTCACTGCATAATTTTATTCGGCGGCACCCGTCGCGGAGGGTTATTGATTTCAATGACTTCAAGCAGGGAGGTGGTGATGAGGGGGTGAGCACACAAGGGCATCAAGTAGTTTGTCCTGATACAGCAGACGGAGTAGATGAGATGATCACGTTGCGTGAAAATATAGCGCAACAGTTGTACACTTCTAGATCTTAGATGGTGAGAAGAATTGTTGTTATTTTTATCTATTATAGTAACTATTATCAAGATTGTGTATTTGATGTGTATCGATTTTTTTTTTCAAAAACTCTATTTGACCCAAACAAAATTTATAAAACTCCATTTCAATAAGCACTGAAAACTCCATTTCACCCAAACAGTTTTCTAACAAAACTCCATTTCTCAGAAACAGCTCTTTTTCAAAACTCCATTTCTGATCAACAGCTTTTCATCAGCAACATCCCAACCAAACACACCCTTACTATTTCGCTTATTTTGTTTGGTACCCTAATGGTGGACGATTTTTTTTTTCATTTTTAACGCATCGGTGCAATGAAGGGCTCATGCCACCATCAAGGAACCACCTGTGACACCATCTTCCCGGACCCTAAGGAGGCCACTGCCAATTGGGCCGAAACGAGCAATGCGAGCAAAACATTGATTGCGTCTGTGGCCGGAGAAGAAGAGGCGCGCAAGAGAGACCGCTACCGAGCATCTTCTGGGGTTATAATAATTTCGGTGGATGAACATATGAAAAAAATTGGGAGGGTGTTGGAGATAAGAGTGATTTTTGTCATCGTGTTGCTGTGGTTTAGCGATTGACAAAGATGAGGGGTTATAGCCGTTCACGTGAGCGCAACAATAATCCGGCGACGAGTGATGAATTTTAGAGGAAAGTAGAGGAAGATGGTGGTATAAAAGTGAAATGTGAAATTTCGAGGAATGCAGAGAAAGATCATGGAATAATCCTGCGATTCCCGATGAGATTTTTTCCGATTGCTTTGTTTTGGTCTGCACTTAATCAGTTGATTTGTACTCAAATTTTTTTGGTTTGCACATAGCCATTTATTTTGCCCATATAATTACTCTTAAATAATTGGCTTTAAACAACTTATTCTCAAGCTAAAGAAATGTTTTTAAAATTAGGAGAATTCATTGGTAAAGATTTGACATAAATTAGTAAGAAGAAAACTGATACCAGGTCTAAAAATTTTTAGGGAATTGTTAACGACAAACTAGAATTGGCTATTCGCAAACCCAAAATCTTAAAAAACCATCTCATTTTTTCTTTCGCTGTTTTTTTGTACGCAAACCCTACCAGCCCCGACGCGAATCGCAAACCCTCAGCGAATCGCGGAATGGAGAAGACGCTGTCACCTCTCCCGTCGCTGCTCCCGTCGTTGCTCCCGTCACTGCTCCTGTCACCTCTCTCGCCGCCTCTCTTGTCGCTTCTTTCGTCGCCTCTCACACGGCCTCTCCCGTCGCTGGTCGTTTGTCAGGCTTCCCGCGAGCCGCTTGACACTCAGATGGAGGATTTTAAAGGTATAAGAATAAACAGGAGCATATTGTTGCTGATTTACACTTAGTTCTCCATGGATTAGGGTCGCCTTCTAATTTTCATTTCCATTTAAAATTTGTATTTGCCCTAAGGTTTCCATTTCAGATTTGTATATGCCTTGGTTCTCCATGCCTTAAGGTTTCCATTTCTCGTCACCTCTCTCACCGCCGCTAATATCTCAGATTTTTATTTGGTTTTCCATTTCAGATTTGTATATGTTGTGTCATATCAGATGTGTATATGCCTTTTTTATTTCAGATTTTATTTTGGTTTTAAATTTCAGATTTGATTTCAGTTCTTAATATCATATTTGTATATGGTTTTTAGAATCAAGTTTGGCGGGGAGAAGCATGTAGAGGAAGGTGAAGAATTCTTAATATTAGATTTGGTTTGTTGTTAATAATAATGGTTTGTCGTTAATAATAATGGTTTGTCGTTAACAGATTTGTTTGCACCGAGTAATTTCCAAAAATCATGGTTTGCTGTTAACAATGGTGTGCGGTTAGCCAATTCTATTTTGGCTTTAACATTATGGTTCTCCATTTCTAATTGGAACTCAAGTAGAAAACTGATAACAGTTCTTGTTAATAAGGGAGAAACTCAAACCGTGCCCAGTCCATCCTGAAGTGAGCCTTATATACATCAATAATAAAATCTTTTCCCAATGTCAAGATATGTGTTGGCTAATACACCCCCGCAGTCGTAGTGGCAGCGTCGCAAAGGCGTAGACTGGTTCTGGAATCCTGGAATATCTGGCGAGGTAAGTGTTTGGTGAAGATGTCGGCATACTGGTAAGCGGAGGGGGCGTGAAGAACCCAAATGTAGGGACTCGGCGCTACCAACTCTCCCAAAAACCCGGACTATTTGGGGAAGACGCTACCGCTCCCTTATAGAGCTGGCTACCCTAGGCAGGATCCACGGGGCGGCCAGTTAGTCCCATAGGGGACACACCCTTCTGCTTCGACTTGTGCCGCAACACCGGGGGCATTGCTGAACCCCAACAATCCCCCCCCCCCCCCCCCCCCCCCCCCCGAAACGACCCCGAGGTTTCGAACTCGTGACCTCCTCTCATACCACTTATAGGGATTCAACGCTACCAACTCTCCCAAAAGCCCGAACTATTTGGGGAAGGCGCCACCGCTCCTTTATAGAGCTGACTACCCTAGGCAGGATCCACAGGGCGGCCAGTTAGGCCCACAGGGGACACACCCTTCTGCTTCGACTAGTGCCGCAACACCGGGGGCATTGCTGAACCCCAACACTGAATGTGGCCAAGCGCAACTTTCTCGCGCACAAAGTGAATGTCCAGCTCAGTATGTTTTGTGCGTTGATGTTGGACCGGGTTGCCGGAGAGATATATAGCGCTGGCATTGTCACAATATATGACAAAGGAAGAATGAAGCGGACACTGCAGCTCAAGAAGAATGTTGCGGATCCAGCAAGCTTCAGCAACGACATTGGCAACGCCGTGGTATTCCGCTTCAGCGCTTGAGCGAGATAGGGTCGGTTGGCGCTTAGAGGACCAAGAGATGAGGTTATCACCCAAGAAAGCACAATATTTGGAGGTGGATCGGCGAGTGTCAGGACAACCACCCAGTCGACATCCGTATAGATAACAAGATTGTCCAATGACGAAGGAGAAATATGTAGTCCGAAATGAAGAGTACCCTGAAGATATCGAATAATGCGCTTGAGGGCATGCAGGTGAGGTTCGCGCGGGTCATGCATGAAGAGGCAAATTTGTTGAACCTCGTAAGAGATGTCCAGGCGGGTAAAAGTAAGGTACTGAAGGGTGCCAGCCAAACTGCGATAAAGAGTAATCCGGTACGGGAGGACCCGAGTCGGCGCTCAGCTTAGCATGAGTATCGACAGGGGTGGCCACGGAGTTGCAGTTGGATAAGTGTGCCCGGTTGATGATGTCCGTGGCATAGTTCTTTTGAGACAAAAAATGCCGTTTTTGTCTTGAGTCACCTGGATGCCAAGAAAAAAAATGAAGAGAGCCCAAATCGGTCATGGATAATTTCCGCACTGAGGAGGGAGATGAGATGCTTCCGGAGAGCATCGGTCGAAGTAATAAGGATGATGTTGTCCACATACAGGAGAAGGTATGCAACGTCATGGACATGCCGAAATATGAACAAAGAGTGATCTGACTTGCTGTGATAGAAGCCAATAGTGGCGACAAAGGAGGCAAACCGGTGATACCAGGCCCAAGGAGCCTGCTTGAGGCCGTAAAGACTTTTGCGGAGGAGATATACATGTTGTGGCCGAGAGGGATTTTTGAAGCCAGGGGGTTGATGCATGAACACGAGTTCCTCCAGGAGGCCATGTAAAAATGCATTTTTGACGTCGAGTTGGTGAATTGGCATGGAGAGGTTAAGGGGGATGCGTGGTTTGGTAATGTCGTGTTGGCTATGGGTATTCATGTGGTGTGATGGTTGGGTGGAAACGGGCGTAGGTTGAGAAAGTGGTGTGATCGTGCGTCCCAACCAAGAGTGGAGTTGATGGTTCAGTGATGGGATGGAGCGGGTTGGTGGTTTAATCATGGCGGTGAAGCTTGCAGCCCAGCCGTGGGCATGAGGGGAGGATAGGGTGGGTCGTCAGTGAGAGGGGTGGAAGTTGACGACGGGGCTGGCTGTGGAGATGAGAACGGGAATGTTTGTTCATTGAATGTAACATGTCGGGAGATAATAAATTGTTAGTGCGAATGTTAAGGCACATGTAGCCTCTATCGCTGGTTGGGAAGCCAAGAAAAATACAAGGCTTGGAACGGGGAAGTAATTTATGTTGGACGGTGTCAAAGAGATTGGGATAGCATAAACAACCAAACGTACGAAGATGAGAGTAGGTCGGTTGGCGACGATATAGAGCGAGAGTTGGAGTGGAAAAACCGAGAACTGTGGTGGGTAAGATGTTATGGAGATAGGCAGCCATTTGGATGGAGTGTGGCTAGTATGTAGGTGGCATGGAAGCATGAATGAGAAGGGTGCGAGAGGTATTGTTTAGGGTCCGAATCATGCGCTCTGCTTTGCCATTTTGCGGAGAAGTATAGGGGCAAGAGAAACGAAGTTGCATGCCATGTTGGGCACATAGGTTGTGAAATAGCGTGTTATCGTATTCACAACCATTGTCACATTGAAAAGTTTTGATATCTTTTTCAACTAGGTGCGTATGAAGGTGCGAAAAGCAAGAAAAGTAGTAAACACTTGAGATTTGTGAGTGAGGGAAACCCCATAGAAAATGAGTATAATCATCTAAAAATAACACATAGTAGCGGAAATTATTATTACCCAAAATGGGAAAAGTCCAAACATCACTGTGAATAATATCAAAAGGAGCAAAAGTACATGATACAGATGAAACAAAAGGGAGTTTATTATGCTTGCCAAGCTGGCACATCTGACACATTAGACTACTGTTACGGTTATGAGATGTTATATGATTATGTTGCAGGAGTGTTGGGTCCAACATTCCTTCACTTGAGATTTGGCGCCTTTCTTACTTAAAGAAAAAGTAGCGTCATTCCCATCAGTCCGGGCTTTTGGGATAGTTGGTTGCGCTTGATCCTACAAGTGGTATCAGAGGAGGTTGCGGGTTCGAGACCAGGGGGCGCTAATTAAATCCCAAAATTTCTCTACTTGTGTGGGTCCCGGCGGGTCAGGCGTCCGCAATCATGTGTAAAGCCACCTCTGAGCCATGTGGTGCGCCACCTCTGAGCCATGTGGAGCACCTCTGAGCTTGCGGGTCGTTCTGGACGCTGGGGGGGGGGGGGATTGTTGGGTCAAGCATTCCTTCACATGACCTATAGTGTCTTTCCTACTTACTTAAAGAAAAAGCAGCGCCCTTCCCATCAGTCCGGACTTTTGGGATAGTTGGTTGCGCTTGATCCTACAAGGAGTTTTGGTCGAACGAACCGGGTAGAGATCTTCATAGCTGTCACATCGCATGCGAGGTGCTACCGACGTAAGATCCTTCACACAAAAACCAAATGTGTCAAATTCAACAGAACATTTGTTATTGTTGTGGGTCGCTCGACGCTCTTGTAAGATCGGTCGAATTGAACCGTCTCAGCTCTAGAGTGATCCGAGCACGCAATCAATTAAAGAAAAGTGAGACAGCAGGCAAGATGACTTTTTACGTGGAAATCCCGAAAAGGGTGAAAAACCACGGAGCCAGATCGATGCCGACCAAATTCACTATCTCTTTTGAGTGTTGCAAATTTTAGAATGCAAGAGGGTGACATGCCACAGCTCGTTGCTGGGGATGTAGAGAAGAAAGATAGAGAAGTCTCTAAGAGGGGAAAGATCTCCAAGAGCCAAAGTGAGATCTTCGAGTCGCCTTCCAAGGAGATCTTCGAAGGATGAAGGAGATCTTCAAAGGCAGAAGGAGATCTTCGTAGGATTCTTCGAACGCCAAGGGGGAACTCTGAGGGATCTTCGAAGGAGCTCTCTCAGACGCTGAATACAAGGTTCCCTCAAATGAAGGCTTTGGGCTCCTTTTATAGCTGGGCATGGGTAGCCCGGTAATTTACCGTCGTAACCACAGTAACCACCTGACGGGCGAATCACGTTCTCCGATTTGGAGCACATGCATCGCCATTTTTAGAATATTCCCATCTTGCCCCCAGGGCAGTTCAGTCAATTCCGGCAGCTTCGTTGATGGCGTTGAGCACAGTGAACAATACCTGCAATCTAGGAAATTAAGAAAGGTTAACTGTCGCATGCGTCGGGAATGTGAAGGTATTCCGAGCGCGTAGTGAGCGCGTAGGCATTCTGAGCGCGCGGTGAACGCGGAGGCATTCTGAGCGGGCGGTGTGCGCGGAGGCATTATGAGCGCGCAGTGAGCGCGAAGGCGGTCTGAGCGTGAAGGCGCGCGTGGTGAGCGTGGAGGCGTTCTGAGCGCGTGGTGAGCGCGGAGGCATTCTGAGTGCGCAGTGAGCATTGAGGCGGTCTGAGCGTGCGGTGAGCGTGGAGGCGGTCTGAGCACGCGGTGAGCATGAAGGCGGTCTAAGCGCGCCGTGAATGGAAAACCAAGAAGGTAACCGAGCAACGCCGGAGAGGCGTGATCAAAAGTGGAAGAGCGTGCCTCTCAGGGGATGGGGGGTGTGACTTTTGGTCACTCCCGCTAAAACAGGAAGTCGCACCCCTTAAGGGGGTGCGGCCCCGCGACACCCCAAGGGGGGTGTGGAATGGGCCGCTAAAATAGAAAGTCGCACCCCTTAAGGGGGTGCGGCCCCGCGACACCCCAAGGTGGATGCGGAATTGGCCGCACCATAGGGAGTGCGTCCCTGGCCGCTCCCCTAAGGGATGCGGCCTTGGCTGCACTCCACATGTTGGGGTGCGGCCTTGGCCGCACCCCCTACGGGGGTGGGGGGTGGGGGGGCCTTGGCCGCACCCCATATGGGGAGATGAGGCCTAGGTCGCACCTTGGCGGGTTTGGCCACACCGTGGTGGTGCTGCCCGACTGTCGTGGCGACCGTCATGCAGTGGTTTTGCTACCATTACTGATGGTGGTTCTGCGTCGGTCTCTTCGTGCGAGGATGTCCCCGTTGGAATTGTATCGGCGAGCCGGTTGAGGTTGCGCCAACAAATCTATGGTTTGGGCGAACCCATTATGGGGAACTATATCAATTTCCCCCTATTTTTGGAGGTCGCTTTTTGTAAAAAATGAGCTCGAAAATTTTTCTGACGAACGTGTATCTTCAGGTGTGCGAGTTGTTTTGACTTGCGCGGTTATAAGCTTTTCTGGCTTATGGCATTACTTGGGTAATGACATGGCTTTTGTGGTGTCGACATTGTTTCGTACGCATGACCTTGATTAGAACTAATTTTACAGGGGCGGGGCCCCAAAGTTTCGGCGAAGGGCTGACGCTTCAAACCGTGACCTAACACAATGGCGAAGGGCGGACGCTTCGTGTCGCTGCAGTGAGGTCACTGGGGGAGGAGAGTGAGCTCTTTCTCTGTCTAGTGGAAGTTGGGTCCTTCGAAAAAGATCAGAGTTTCTACTTGGGAGACCCGATCAGATTTCTGGAATCCAGCGCTATCGCCGGCGATAGCGGCTATCGCCCGGCGATAGCGTTCTGTTGAGAAGGGTTCTGGAGAGGCTGTCGGGCGGCGTTAAGTGCTAACGCTGGCGACACCGTGACATGGGTCATGCACTGTTCGCAGCGGTGGCGTTGACATGTCAAAGTCGGTTCTTTACCGCTTGTACAACCCCGATGTTCGCCAGGAAGGGTCTCTGGTTCGCACGCCCAAGAGAGCGAGCCAGGATGGGCGAGCCCAGGCGGGGCGAGCCCAGGAAGAGCGGGAGGCCATGGAGGCAGGAGAGCCAGCCAGTCGAAGGAGTTCGCTAGGCAGGCCCGGGACCTTGGGGTGCAAATAGCCGTTTCTGGGGTACAGTTAGCCATTTTGGCGAGCCCCGTGTTCGCTAAACAGGTCAAGGGTCTCTGGTTCGCACGCCCAAGAGAGCGAGCCAGGATGGGCGAGCCCAGGCGGGGCGAGCCCAGGAAGAGCGGGAGGCCATGGAGGCAGGCAAGCCAGCCAGTCGAAGGAGTTCGCTAGGCAGGCCCGGGACCTTGGGGTGCAAATAGCCATTTCTGGGGTACAGTTAGCCATTTTGGCGAGCCCGGTGTTCGCTGAACAAGTCAAGGGTCTCTGGTTCGCACGCCCAAGAGAGCGAGCCAGGATGGGCGAGCCCAGGCGGGGCGAGCCCAGGAAGAGCGGGAGGCCATGGAGGCAGGCGAGCCAGCCAGTCGAAGGAGTTCGCTAGGCAGGCCCGGGACCTTGGGGTGCAAATAGCCATTTCTGGTGTACAGTTAGCCATTTTGGCGAGCCCCGTGTTCGCTGAACAGGTCAAGGGTCTCTGGTTCGCACGCCCAAGAGAGCGAGCCAGGATGGGCGAGCCCAGGCGGGGCGAGCCCAGGAAGAGCGGGAGGCCATGGAGGCAGGCGAGCCAGCTAGTCGAAGGAGTTCGCTAGGCAGGCCCGGGACCTTGGGGTGCGAATAAACATTTCTGGGGTACAGTTAGCCATTTTGGTGAGCCCCGTGTTCGCTGAACAAGTCAAGGGTCTCTGGTTCGCCGGTACCTGGAGTGGTCTTTTACCAGAAAACCCCTGGTGGTCTGCGGTTAGCCCCTCCGAACAGCGGAGTTTGGCTGTTAGCAGACCAATTTGGGGTGCGGATAGTAAGAATGGACAGCGGGATTTGGCTATTGACAGACCACAAAACCAAAATCTATAAATAGACCTTAAAGGGCACCTTGGAGAAGGACCGGTTCAGAATCTTTGAGCCTTCTTCTCTCCTTAGGTCGCTTTGGTTTGGGCTCTCTAGCTCTCCAAGGTGCCCGAGTCTTAGCTTTGGCTTGGGAGGGGAAGCGCTCAACGATCTTCCGGGTTAGTGGAGGGACCTCCTCGCTGAGACCAGGGTCTTTGTTCTTTGTCCGAGTTATCTGCCTACCTCTTCCGAGGGACCGGTAAGGGCTAGCTGCCCCTCAATTCGTTGAGGGCCCCGAGCTCCACAAGAGACCGAGAAATCGGTTTCAACATTTTGGTGCGGTGAGCGTGGAGTGTGGCTGGTTCAAGAAAGTTCCAGAGAAGGGTTATGGCGGGAGATGAAGAGCAGGGCGAGGAGTTCGGAGAGACACCTCAGGAGGCGATGGCCAGAATGCTCGCAGATTTCAGAAAGGAGGTGCTCGACACATTGGGGTTCACGGTCACAGCTCTGCGAAGCGAGTTTGCGACCCCAGCACCTCAGGCGACCCCTCCCCCAACAACGGTCGGCGAGAATGCTCCAGGGGGAAGGGCTGGAAAGGAAGTTGCCGCCGGGGTAGGTCAGGGCAGGGAGGGGCGAGTGTTGTTCGCCAGTCCGGCGAGCTCCGCGCCGACGAGCTCAGTGCTAGCGAGCTCCGTCCCAGTGAGCGCGGCGCAGGCGAGTACGCGCCAAGGGGATGCGGCGATGGTCGGGGTGGTTCAGGCGAGCACCGCCCTCGCGAGAGCAGTCCCGGCGAGCTCAAGTTTGGCGAGAGAGCTTGGGGGCGAGTGGAACCGGAAAGAGTGACAGGAGGGGGAAGCCCCTTTTGCGAGCTGGTGCTTTCCACACCCGTCCCAGGGGGGTTTGGAGAGTGGGACCGGGTGTACTACAACGGTAGGAATGACCCCATCCAGCACCTGCAGAGCTTCGAAGACTCGGTCTCCATCAGGCCGATGTCAGATGCCTTCAAGTGTCGGCTCTTTGCCGTCACCCTCAAGGAGAAGGCCAGGGACTGGTTCCATCAACTCCCTGCAGGATCAATCTACGCGTTCGAAGACTTGCGCCGAAGTTTTTTGCCGAGGTTCTCGACCTCAAAAAAGAGGAAGAAGGACGCTGATTCCCTCTTCGCAGTGAAGCAGGAGCCCAGGGAGTCGCTGGCTCAATATGCCGATAGGTTCCAAGAGGAAGTACAGCTCACTCAAGAGATGCCTGGGTTTGCACTCCAACTCGCCTTCACGGTCGGGTTGAAAGAGAGTTTCTTCAAGATGGCGTTGAAGAGAAAAGCCCCCGTCTCCTATGAAGAGCTGATGGAGAGGGTGTCGGAGGAAGTCGCGAGTGAAGAAGCCAACCCGGAGCTCACCAAGAGGCTAGCAAAGCTCAGTGAGCCGGAGGTGAGACAGCAGGAGGTCAGGAGAAGGGAAGAGCCCCGGGCCCTGGAGGGGGGATGGAGGCCGCAAGGTGGAGGAATGCAAGGGCAGGGAAGGGGTTACGACCCAGGAAGGGGTAACCATTTCGGAGGTCAATGGAGATCCCCCCAGTTAGGGTGGAGGCAGGGTCCGATGCAGATGCCTCCCCCACCTCAACAGGCCATGGAAATTGGCCGGGGAAGAGGAAGAGGAAGGAGATGCGAGGTGGAGGCGGCAGCCGCTAGGAGGAGAAGGAATAGGGTGGCGGAGGCCGATGCAGGGGAGGTGACGTTGCCATATTGTATCTTCCATGATGAGGAAGGTCACGCAACGGACACCTGCCCGGAGTTCCTGGAAGTGAAGAGGGGCAGAGTGCCCGCGCCACAGCAGCTGCAGCCAGTGAGGATTGTGGAGGTCGAACCTCGAGAGGAGGATGAGGAAAGGTGTGAGGATAGAAACGATGTGGGGAATAGGGGAGGAATCGGGGTGATCCATGGGGGGGGTAGGGGTGGAGGCGACCCGCAAGGCTAGCCTCCATACCATCTACCGCCAGAGCGTAGCTTAAACATCCACCGCTCCACCCCCGGCCGAAAAAATCATTTTCACCCAGAAGGATATGCCGGGCTATGAGGACCCGTTCTGCGACGCGCTGGTCATTCAGACGGCGATCGAGAACTTCACCATCTCCCGAATCCTAGTGGACAACGGGAGTTCGGTCAACGTCATCTTCAAGAAGGCGTTTGACATGATGGAGGTGGAGCCCAGAAGGGTGTTGGCCTCGGATGTCCCTCTGTTTGGATTCTCGGGGGAGAGGAAAGAAGTAGAAGGAGGAGTAGGACTTCATGTGACCCTAGGTGGGCAGTCCAGAAACTGCCATTTTGTCATAGTGGACGCTCCAAGCAGCTACATCGCCATCTTCGGACGGCCACTCATCAGCGCGTTCCGCTGTGTCCCCTCCACCTTTCATCAATGCCTTAAGTTTAACGACGGAGTGGTTCAGGTGCGGATCAGGGGGGATCCCAAGGTGGCAAGGCAGTGCTACGTGACGGCAGTCAACACCATCTCCTGGATGGGAGAAGCTGAGGAGTGGGATAAGATGATGGAGGAGGCAGCTGAAGCCGGAGGAAAGGAGATAGCCGAGGAGAAGATGGAGGGAGATGAAGTCCATGCCCAGGAAGGGGTAGCCGAGGGACCCCAGGCAGAAAGAGAGGAAGAAGAAGAGAAGGCCCAGGAGGGAGGGGCGGAGGAGCTGATGGTGGTAGAGAAGGAGGTCGAGGAAGGAACCCATGCTCTCACTTGTGACAAGGAGGAAAAGGCTTGGGGAGAGCAGTCCCGGCTGGAGGCTATGGACGAGGTCGTGGAGCTCGAAGTCACCACCCGGCTAGGGGTGGTAGAGAAGGTCCGGGTCAGCGGAGGACTCAACCCGGAAGATCAAGCGGAGATCCTGGCGTGCGTGCAGAAGAACATAGACGTCTTCGCCTGGAGCGCCGCGGAAATGCCTGAGATCGACGCGGATGTGGCTTGCCATTGCCTCAACCTCGACCCCGACACCCGCCCTATCCGCCAGAAGAGAAGGGCCACCGCCGACAAGCTGGAAGGGCCCATCCGCGAGGAGGTGAGCAAGCTCCTACAGGCAGGCTTTGTAACAGAGATCCAGTATCCAGGCTTGGTCTCCAACGTCGTTATGGTAAAGAAGGGAGGAGGTAAATGGAGGATGTGTATCGACTTTTCTTTACTTAATAAATTATGCCCTAAGGATTGTTACCCCCTGCCTAGGATCGACGCGCTGGTTGACTCAGCCGTCGGTTTTCCTGTGATGTCTTTCTTAGATGCTTTTTCAGGTTACCATCAAATCCGCATGCACCCCCCGGACATCAAGGATGTCTCCTTCATCACGGGGGATGGATGCTACTGTTATAAGATGATGTCGTTCGGGCTCAAGAATGCAGGTGCCATATACCAAAGGATGATGGACAGGGTCTTCCGCGAGCAGAAGGGAAGAAACTTGGAGGTTTATGTTGACGACCTCATGGTAAAGAGCCGAGACCTTGGGTCTCACCTCCGAGACCTTGAGGAGACGTTCGGGACCCTGCGGCGCTACAAAATGAAGCTCAATCCCTTGAAATGTGTCTTCGGGGCAAGCCGAGGAAAGTTCCTAGGCCACTTACTCACCCCCGCAGGAGTGGAGCCTAACCCGGACAAGGTTAAGGCGGTAATGGAGTTGGGGTCGCCGAGGAATCCAAAGGAGGTTCAGAGCCTTACAGGGAAGTTGGCTGGGCTCAGCAGGTTCCTCTCCAAGGCAGGGGAAAAGTGTGCGCCTTTTTTCAAGGTGCTGCGGGGCAACAAGAAGTTTGAGTGGACCCGGGAGTGCGAGGAAGCCTTCCAGGCTCTGAAAGAACAGCTCACCCAAACCCCTCTACTCCAGGGGCCGAGGCCAGGAGAAGACCTATCCCTGTACCTGGGGGTAGGGTCCGAAGCAGTAAGTTCCGTGTTGATCCGGGAGGAGGGAAAGAAACAGTTCCCTATCTACTACGTCAGCCGAGTGCTGAAGAAGGCAGAGCTCCGGTACCCGATCCTGGAAAAGTTAGCCTTCGCATTGGTGGTGTCGGCCCGGAGGCTCCGACCTTACTTCCAAGCCCATTCAATCAAGGTAGTGACGGACCACCCGCTCCGTAAAGTCATGGAAGGGGTGGAGCACTCGGGAAGGTTGGCAAAGTGGTCCGTGGAGTTAAGTGAATTCAATATCACGTTCGTGCCCAGGACGTCCATCAGGGCTCAGGGGTGGCAGACTTCATGGCCGACTATGCGGCCGAAGTGGGGGAGCACGAGCCACCTCCCCCAGAGGCATGGAAGATGTTGGTGGACGGAGCGTCGGGAAAATACTCCTATGGAGGGGGGATAGTCCTGGTAAGTCCTCAGGGGACTCAGATTGAGCAAGCCTTAAACATCCATTTCCCAATTACCAACAACTAGGCTGAGTACGAGGCAGTGATAGCGGGCCTTCGGCTGGCCCGGGAACTAGGGGTGCAGGACGTGGAGGTCTCCACGGACTCCATGGTGGTAGCATGCCAAATCAAGGGGGAGTTTGAAGCAAAGGACCCGACCCTCCTGCTATACCTGGAGAAGGTTAAGGGGGTCATCGGGCAGTTCCGCACCTTCTCCATCAAGCACGTGCCGAGGGAGGAGAGCACCCAGGTGGACCTCTTAGCCAAGTTCGGTCCCCGAGCGGGAGGGACGGCTTCGGAACTCTTCCGGCCCTCCATCGAGGAAGGAGAATTGATGGAGGTGGATCAACGAGCCTCGTGGATGGACCCATTCATCACCTTCCTCTCCTCCGGGCGGTTCCCTGGAGAGGACATGGACAAGAGGCGCTTCAGGTATAAGTCCGCTTATTACTCCTTGCATGCAGGAGGGCTATATAGGAAAACTCTCTTGGGACTCCTGGCCCGTTGTGTCTCCGAGGAGGAGGTTACGAGAGTCTTGGAAGAAATCCACTCTGGGGAGTGCGGCAACCACTCCGGGAGTCGGACCCTGGAGGGAAGGGTGTTGAGGCAAGGCTACTTCTGGCCCACTCTCAGCAAGGATGCGGCGGAGTTCGCAAGGAAGTGTCCAAAGTGCCAGCTCTATGCTCCGCTCCAGCTCCTCCCAGCTCAAAGGCTCCGGACCATCACGACTCCCTGGCCCTTTGCCATATGGGGGTTGGACCTGGTCGGTCCCTTTCCCCAAGCCAGCGGCCAGAGGAAATTCCTGCTGGTCATGATCGACTACTTCTCCAAGTGGGTAGAAGTGAAAGCACTCGCTAAGGTGACCTCTCAGGTGGTAAGGAATTTTGTGTGGGGAGAGATAATTTGCAGGCACGGGCTACCTCTAGCTATAGTGACGGACAATGGGCCGCAGTTTGCTAGTGAAGAGTTTATTGGCTTCTGCACTCAGCTCGACATTGACCTCAGGTTCGCGTCGGTCCACCACCCGAGGAGCAATAGGCAGGTGGAGGCAGCGAACAAAATAATCGTTAACCTGTTAAAAAAGAAAGTAGAGAACCTTCGGGGAAACTGGGTAGAACAGCTACCCTCCGTCCTCTGGGCCATGAGGACCACCCCGAATACCGCCACCGGGGAG
Organism: Dactylorhiza incarnata; assembly: GCA_033032865.1. Lineage (NCBI taxonomy): Eukaryota > Viridiplantae > Streptophyta > Magnoliopsida > Asparagales > Orchidaceae > Dactylorhiza > Dactylorhiza incarnata. The sequence goes on from JAWHQI010000293.1 coordinate 2,596,253, forward strand.
ACTCCGTTCAAGCTCTCTCACGGATCCGAGGCCGTTATCCCCATAGAGTTTGAGGTAAAGACCCCCCGGGTGATCGCTGCGAGCGAGGGGGATGAAGAGTGGCTAGAAGACAACAATGCAGAGCAGAGGCTATCTTTGGACCTGGTGGAAGAACTCCGGGACTTGGCCACCATCAGGCAGGAAGAGGTCAAATGGCAGATGGCTCGATATTTTGACAAACATATCCGGATCAAGCACTTTCAGAAAGGAGACCTAGTCCTAAAGAAGGTCGATGCAGCCGGCAGAGGGGCCGCGGTGGGTAAGCTTAACCCCAACTGGGAGGGTCCATATATTGTAAGCGATGTGCTCAAGTCGGGGGGGGGGGGGGGGGGGGGGGGGGTATCACCTCCAGGATGTGGAAGGGGTGCCCCTCGACCGAGCTCGGAGTGGGGATGATTTGAAACGATTTTACCCTTGAAAGCTTTATTATGTTATTAATGAATGCCTTACTCCTTTTTTCATGATGCTTGTGACTACTGCCGTGCCGGGGTGACAAAGGTTGGATATGTTGGTGCTGGAATGCCCCAGATCGATTCCGCTCCCAGGCTCTCACCTAGACGGGGGGTTCAGGTTGATCTCTGGAGAGGCTGGCAAGGTTGGATATGTTGGTGCTGGAATGCCCCAGATCGATTCCGCTCCCGGGCTCTCACCTAGACGGGGGGTTCAGGTTGATCTCTGGAGAGGCTGGCAAGGTTGGATATGTTGGTGCTGGAATGCCCTAGATCGATTCCGCTCCCGGGCTCTCACCTAGACGGGGGGTTCAGGTTGATCTCTAGAGAGGCTGGCAAGGTTGGATATGTTGGTGCTGGAATGCCCCAGATCGATTCCGCTCCCGGGCTCTCACCTAGACAGGGGGTTCAGGTTGATCTCTGGAGAGGCTGGCAAGGTTGGATATGTTGGTGCTGGAATGCCCCAGATCGATTCCGCTCCCGGGCTCTCACCTAGACGGGGGGTTCAGGTTGATCTCTGGAGTGGCTGGCAAGGTTGGATATGTTGGTGCTGGAATGCCCCAGATCGATTCCGCTCCCGGGCTCTCACCTAGACGGGGGGTTCAGGTTGATCTCTGGAGAGGCTGGCAAGGTTGGATATGTTGGTGCTGGAATGCCCCAGATCGATTCCGCTCCCGGGCTCTCACCCAGACGGGGGGTTCAGGTTGATCTCTGGAGAGGCTGGCAAGGTTGGATATGTTGGTGCTGGAATGCCCCAGATCGATTCCGCTCCCGGGCTCTCACCTAGACGGGGGGTTCAGGTTGATCTCTAGAGAGGCTGGCAAGGTTGGATATGTTGGTGCTGGAATGCCCCAGATCGATTCCGCTCCCGGGCTCTCACCTAGACGGGGGGTTCAGGTTGATCTCTGGAGAGGCTGGCAAGGTTGGATATGTTGGTGCTGGAATGCCCCAGATCGATTCCGCTCCCAGGCTCTCACCTAGACGGGGGGTTCAGGTTGATCTCTGGAGAGGCTGGCAACAGGGGTCACGGTTTGAAGGCAACAGGTCGAGGTGTTAGAGCCAGAGAGGCTTGGTTCGCAAAGTTGAAGGGGTCAAGGCTGGTAAGGCCTAAGGTAACAATTCGAGGTGTTAGAGCCAGAGAGGCTTGGTTCGCAAAGTTGAAGGGTTCGAGGATGGTAAGGCCTAAGGTAACAATTCGAGGTGTTAGAGCCAGAGAGGCTTGGTTCGCAAAGTTGAAGGGGTCGAGGCTGGTAAGGCCTAAGGTAACAATTCAAGGTGTTAGAGCCAGAGAGGCTTGGTTCGCAAAGTTGAAGGGGTCGAGGCTGGTAAGGCCTTAGGTAACAGTTCGAGGTGTTAGAGCCAGAGAGGCTTGGTTCGCAAAGTTGAAGGGGTCGAGGATGGTAAGGCCTAAGGTAACGGGTTGAGGTGCTAAAGCCAGGGAGGTTTAACTCGCGATATGCCAATGTCTGAGCTCGCCAAGGTCGGGTTCGCCGGGCAGTCTCCACGGGCGGCGACAGCCCGAGTTCGCGAAATCCATAAAAGGATAATCTTGGCGAGGCGAGCCCAGACACACGCATTCGCGAGCCCCCCGGAAGCACTGCCGCATAACAACTAGTCATGAGAGTTCAAAAGAAAGAGACCAAGTGCGAGAGAAAAAATAAACGCGAGCATGCGCATAAATACTAACGAAAAAATCATAACTATCATTCCCCAAGATTTCTCTATGTTCGGCGGCGATCTCGCCAGCCCACAAAGAATAATATACATTCATTCAAAGGAAAGAGTGAGAAGGGAAGCTAAGGGGGTTCATTATGGGGGCCCTCGCCACTCTTGCGAGCCCTCAACCATGGCGCCAAGTCGAAGAGATCCGGGCAGACGTCTTCGGCTGTAAACTTCATCGCGTCTTTGGCTAGTAGACTCGCGTTCTTAAGGGTCGTGAAGACGAGGTTAGCGACCTCCTGTGCATCTCGCCGCCTCTGTTCCTCGCTTTCGGCAACCCTCTGTTGGGACCCGGCTCGCCCAGGAGAAGGAGGTAACACGCTGCGAACCAGCTCGTCCACCCGAGCCTTCAGCATGGTATTCTCCAACTTCGCTCGCCGTTGCGAGCGAGAAGTTTGGTTGCTACATCGGCATCCTGAGGTAACATCAAATGAGTTAAACAAAGGTCTGGGGGTCGTGAGCAGCGAAGAAAGGAGGCCCAGGGCCGCTTACCATCTTGCCCTGCATCCCGGCGAGAAGGCTCTCCGACACCTCCTCTCTTTCCTTAAGACCTTGGATCTCCTCGCGAGCTCTCTTAAGCTCCTCCCTGTATGCGCGGATATCCCTATCCGCCTGCAGATAACAGCGCCCCGCCATGTGTGCGAGCTCCGTCGAGCGGAACTGGGCTCGCATTTCTTCGTAGACCAGTTGCCTTGGCCCCATCTCTTTATAGGCGGCGGCGTCCTCGCGGCCATATAAGCCGAAGGAGATAGAGAACGCCTCCTCCCCGGCCTTACCAAGCTCCACCCAGTAGGGGTGAAGGGTGGAGCAGGAAATCCGGTTGGCGTCAGGATCCCAAGCGAGCAGGGGCTCGCCAAGGATATCAGAAACCTTCTCACCTAGACCGAAGTTCTTGTGGCCCTTGGGTTGGGGGGTTGCGGAAGAGCTCCCAGCGCCCTGGCTCGCCAAGGGATCCTGCTGTTTCACATGGGAAGGGGGCAAGCCATCGGTCTCGCTCAGATCAACGACCGCGCTCTTGTCTTTGACAACGAAGGTTTTCCCCTTTGACTTCTTGGAAGAGGGTTGCGAACCAGGCCGACTCGCAGACGGAGGCCGCTTCTTGCCGGACCCGGTGGTAGGAAGATCGCGGCAAGCCTCTGCCGCCGCGGTCGCGAGTGTGTCCGCCGTAAGCGTGGTGCCTTGCGCGTGTGGAGGATTAACGGGGATCTCGCGCTCGCCTGTAGAAGAAGAGCGTTACACAGCGAAGAAAAGAAAAGGGGGGTAGGGCGAGAGCGAGTCGTACCTTCCCCTTGAGGAACCGTGAGTAGCGAGTCGACGTTGCGCCTCAGATGGGCGACTTCGAAGTTTTTCCCGGAAAGGTAGTGGAGTAGTTTGGCGTCGGCGCCGCTCAGCGAGCTTGGAGGGCGGTAGGTGGCGTCATCCCGTTGAAGAGGAGTGAAGTGGAGGTTACTGAAGGGTCCCTTCACCAAGATGAACTTCTGAGTCCAGTAGTGACTCTTGTTCACCGTCTCGCAGACGGTGGCGTGCTGACTCGCAAAATAGGTGGTCCCATCTCGAAAGGCGCGGAAGGAAAACACTTTGTGGAAGACGAGGAGGCTGAACTCGATCCTCTCCTCCCGCATGTAACTAGCGAACGCGACAATGTCCGCGATCACATTCGGGGTCAGCTGGCTCGGCAGCACCCCATAATACCGCAGCACCTGCAAAGAATAGAGTGAAAAAGTCACGATAGCGAACAGGGAGCGGCGAGAGGGCTAAGCGAGGTACCTGACGAATTTCGGGCCATAAGGGGAGTCGCAACCCATTCTCGAAGTGAGCAATGGGGATCGCGAGCTCGCCAGCCTCGGTCTCGTTCAGTGTAGCTCTCTCGCTTGGACAGCGAGCTGAATAGCCCTCCGGGAGATAGCGATCCACGACATATTTGTATTCCTCTGCCGTGAGGTTCGCACAGTAGAATTCGTGAGCTTGAAACGCTGAGGCGCATCTTGACGGCCCCTCGCTCTCGCCATCTGCTCCCATTGAATGATTTGTTCGCATTGAGCCAGGAAGAGGCAACCTACAAGCAGCGAACGCGAGCACGAGCTTGCGAGAACAGAAATGAGCGTAGACGCGAGAGGATTTGGGAAATAAATGCGGCGGATGGAAAAGTGAATCCGAACTATTTATAGGAAAATAGGATGGGCACGAGAATCGAAGCGTCGGTAGTGCGGATAGCGAAAATAAAGTAGATTTCTATTCGATAAGACTACAGCCTTGCGAGCCCGGGCTCGCCACTGCGCGGTAATTAAGCCCCGCCTGAGGCCGGCCCGTGAGGAAAGGGGGCTTGGGCACAACGTCGTCCAGAAGTTCGCGAGCGCTCCACGAGGGCAATCGTATCAAACACGGCGAACAAACGGAATAAGCCACAGGCGCACCACAGAAATAAAGGGCAAAACCAAAAAATGATAAAAGGCGAGTCACGATGGACTCGCAAGTATTATCACACCACAGACATCGTTCAACAGAAGCATCATGAAAGATTAAAGCAAGGAGACAGTAAAAATAAACCCACGACAGGCTCAGGGGTAAGGAAGCCATTTCCAGCGACCCTGGCCTCGCTTCCCCGCGCGCGGCGGCACTCTCGGATTGTGGTATTCGCGAAGTACTTTGAGCTCGCGCAGGATTAGGTGTGCTTGGTCCTCGCCCCACGAGATGTGCACGCCGGGCGAGGTAGCGTCTGCGCGAGTCACCGGCCCCGCCTCGGTGAGCAAGCGCGCATTCGCGTCCTCCATCGCGGCGAATCTCTCGTTGAAGGAAGCTCGGTCCGCGTCATACCGCTCCTCCAGCTCGCGCAGCATCATACCATGCTTCTGAAGCACCTCTGACACCCGACTCTTCATCCGCGTGGGGTCGCCCGGGTCGCCCAAGAAGTCTTCGATCTGGCTCGGCGAGGGCGGCGGTGACATCTCCACCCTCCCGTGCTCTGACTCAGGCGTGGCTTCTGAAATTTCTGCGAAGGAAGAGTTAGTAGGATCAGGAGACGAGCAAGAAAAGGAGCCCGCGCAAATGTACTAACCTTGGGAGAAGGGGGACTCACGACGTTGCTTGCGAGAGGACTCCGGTCGACCCTGGAAGTTTTCGCGGAACCCTCAGACGTGGGGTTTCCCCAGACCAGGGGGATACACCACCCTCTCCGCGACCTGGGCGCCGTCGAGAAGAGAGCCATCTGGACTTCGCCTGCCCACAATACAGAAGCCCGGGGTCTCCACGTTAACCTTAGGCAGAATCGGCGAGTGCGCCGGTGTAGAGCCTTTCTTCTCGGGGCTCGGCGGTGGGGTATCTGCATAGGCCACAAACGCATGGATATCGCACAGACTTAAGCGGAGATAAAGGAGGGTACTTATGACTTACGAGGTTGCGAGAGAGGCGCCTGTTGGGTCGAGGTCCCGATCCCAGCATCTAGCGATCCCAGCTTCGCTGGGGACGGAGCATGAGAAGAGGTCAGCGTGAGGCCCGCCATGCGTTCCTCAGGTGGAGGATTCTGCGAGGGGAGAAGGAATGAATAGGGAGTCGATATAAAAAATCTAGACGAACCTGGTATTCGGCGGCGGGGGCGAGGCAGGAGGTGACGACACGTCCTCCCCCTGCGACCTCCAAACCATCTTGGCTTTCTTAGACTGGCGGGAAGGGGATGTGGCGGGGTTGAACATCCAGGCGTTGCGCTCGGCGGCCTGGGCCTTCGCCATCTCTCTAGAAGCCTTCAGTCGATCCCGCGCGCTCGGCTTGGAAGACATTCTGGAGAAAGGTTATTTTCTGCGAGGAAGAAGGGGAAGGAAAAGCTTGATCACTAGCCACGACGGACGATATTTTTAGTTTTGGGCATGGGACCCACCAAAAGATTCCCGCCATGTCAGCCGAATCGGCGAACACCAGGGGTTGGATGTTTCTTCGCGAGCTCAAGACAACCTCGCGAAGAGCGGGGATTGTGTACAACCCCGATGTTCGCCAGGAAGGGTCTCTGGTTCGCACGCCCAAGAGAGCGAGCCAGGATGGGCGAGCCCAGGCGGGGCGAGCCCAGGCGGGGCGAGCCCAGGAAGAGCGGGAGGCCATGGAGGCAGGCGAGCCAGCCAGTCGAAGGAGTTCGCTAGGCAGGCCCGGGACCTTGGGGTGCAAATAGCCGTTTCTGGGGTACAATTAGCCATTTTGGCGAGCCCCGTGTTCGCTGAACAGGTCAAGGGTCTCTGGTTCGCACGCCCAAGAGAGCGAGCCAGGATGGGCGAGCCCAGGCGGGGCGAGCCCAGGAAGAGCGGGAGGCCATGGAGGCAGGCGAGCCAGCCAGTCGAACGAGTTCGCTAGGCAGGCCCGGGACCTTGGGGTGCAAATAGCCATTTCTGGGGTACAGTTAGCCATTTTGGCGAGCCCCGTGTTCGCTGAACAGGTCAAGGGTCTCTGGTTCGCACGCCCAAGAGAGCGAGCCAGGATGGGCGAGCCCAGGCGGGGCGAGCCCAGGAAGAGCGGGAGGCCATGGAGGCAGGCGAGCCAGCCAGTCGAAGGAGTTCACTAGGCAGGCCCGGGACCTTGGGGTGCAAATAGCCATTTCTGGGGTACAGTTAGCCATTTTGGCGAGCCCCGTGTTCGCTGAACAGGTCAAGGGTCTCTGGTTCGCACGCCCAAGAGAGCGAGCCAGGATGGGCGAGCCCAGGCGGGGCGAGCCCAGGAAGAGCGGGAGGCCATGGAGGTAGGCGAGCCAGCCAGTCGAAGGAGTTCGCTAGGCAGGCCCGGGACCTTGGGGTGCGAATAGCCATTTTTGGGGTACAGTTAGCCATTTTGGCGAGCCCCGTGTTCGCTGAACAGGTCAAGGGTCTCTTGTTCGCCGGTACCTGGAGTGGTCTTTTACCAGAAAACCCCTGGTGGTCTGCGGTTAGCCCCTTCGAACAACGGAGTTTGGCTGTTAGCAGACCAATTTGGGGTGCGGATAGTAAGAATGGACAGCGGGATTTGGCTATTGACAGACCACAAAACCAAAATCTATAAATAGACCTTAAAGGGCACCTTGGAGAAGGACCGGTTCAGAATCTTTGAGCCTTCTTCTCTCCTTAGGTCGCTTTGGTTTGGGCTCTCTAGCTCTCCAAGGTGCCCGAGTCTTAGCTTTGGCTTGGAAGGGGAAGCGCTCAACGATCTTCCGGGTTAGTGGAGGGACCTCCTCCCTGAGACCAGGGTCTTTGTTCTTTGTCCGAGTTATCTGCCTACCTCTTCCGAGGGACCGGTAAGGGCTAGCTGCCCCTCAATTCGTTGAGGGCCCCGAGCTCCACAAGAGACCGAGAAATCGGTTTCAACACCGCTGTCGCCAGGCGACAACAACTATCGCCGGGCGACAGCTCCAAATCGTACTTTGCAGCCGAAATCGTGGCCATTTATGGCACTTTGACTTTGGGGCCTTGTTTTGGACAGGGAGGCTCGGTGGCTGGAATAGAAAGGCCGAAAATCACCTTATTTCCTTATTCACTTAAGGGTTTTAATTAAGAGGGAGAGGGAGAGCTTGGAGAAGGAGATCCAATAGTAAACCCTAGCCTAGAGCTTGGGTTTGGTGGAGCTACACTCATCCGAATCCCTCATCGTTGGTGGCTACGCGTAGAGGAGGGCAAGACGCTCCTTTCCAACCGTGCCAAAAATCAAGCCATGGGCTCGAAGCGACGTCTAAGGGTAACGATCTTTTCTTCCCTCATTTGGACATGTTCTAGTCCATTCCTTGCATCGTTGAGGCCCCTACCCAAAAGGGTGAGGTCGTGGCCTCCGACGGGTCGATTCGTGTTATCCCCGTCAAATCTTGCATACATATAGAGTCCACGCGTGGAATGGACGTAGGCGCGCTGTGTGAAGCCCATCCGAGACGGTTCGTCCGGATTGGTGATGCTTTTTGGTATTGTGCGTGCCGGGGGAAAACTCCGTGTTGTTATACTACTTCGTAGGACTAGAGGGTGCTACTGCATGCGCAACAACGCCCGGGGGTGTGCTCCGGGGAGCACCCGAAGTTAGAAGCAGAAGTGGAGTTCTGTTCACTATCGCTGGCGACATTGACTGTCGCCAGGCGATAGCTCCCCAGATTTGGTTCTGGTGATTTTGGGCGTTCTGAGGCAGTGGGAGTGCTACTGCATGTGCAACAATGCCTGGGGGTGTGCCCCGGGAAGCACCCACAGCTAGAAGCCAAAATGGGGTTTTTGTTCACTATCGCTGGCGATATTGGATGTCGCCAGGCGATATCTCCCAGACTGAGTTCTGGTGATGTTGTTGTGCCCACCTGTTGAGAGGACCTGAGGACGGTGTGCCTGACCTGTGAGGGTGTCCTGGTGGATGACTTAGCGGCCCGTAGAGCCGACTAATTGAGAGTACCTGGGCTGAGGGGACGCCATACCCGCCTTTCGTGTTGTACAACGAGAGCTGTGAACAACGGGCATTTGGCGAACCTGAAACCGCACCATTGCAGCACCTGATTAGTGAGTCTCGTACAACATGTCAGGAAGCAATGGGGAAGAGTCTTCGGACTACGGGATGTTCACAATTAAAGCACGGGAGAGCCCTGGTATTCGGGCCACCGACTTTAGCCTCGAAGGGCCAAGCCATCCAGAGTGGATGGTGGTGGAAGACGGAGTACACCAAAGAGTGCCTGAGAGCACGAGACGTGGAGGCCATTCACACGTTTGTGATTGTTGCATATGTATGAACTGTTGTGGGCTTTGCTAGTCGCACTCTTATATATATATATGCTGCTGAGGTTGTTTTGCAGGGATGGTTAGAACTGCCACCCCCTCGAAGGGGTGGGGTCGTTATAATTTGGTCAGCTTTAGCTGACCGTTGCCTTGTTTTGCCACCGTTTTTGGTGGGCTTGTTGTACAGGTGCTGGACCGAGCGGGAACATAGCGGGCTGAAGCCCCTGCGCTGCTGCGACCCTTGAAGTCCTTTTTGATGTTTCTTTTTCTTTTCATGTATGGCCGGCCTGCGCGCCGATGTTGGTAAATTGTAAGGCCGTCGTGCCTAAATTTTGTGTTGTAAAACATTTATTCCTATTTAGTAAAAGTGGACATACCCGGGTACGGGTTTTGGGGTTTATCTTGTCTCTTTTCAGCTTCCGCATAGAATGCTCTGAGTTAGGCATCGTTGTATAGTGTCGTTCGATATTTCAATTAAGTGACGTTCCCGTTTGTTTTGTAGTATATGGCGTGGGGCCCCGACCGGACCTTCTGCTATATGCTCCCGAACGGATGGGGGTGTTACACATGCCACCACTCGTTGCTGGGGATGTAGAGAAGAAAGAGAGAGAGAGAGAGAGAGAAAAGTCTCTAAGAGGGGAAAGATCTCCAAGAGCCAAAGTGACATCTTCGAGTCGCCTTCCAAGGAGATCTTCGAAGGATGAAGGAGATATTCGAAGTTCGAAGGAGATCTTCGTAGGATTCTTCGAACGCCAAATGGGAACTCCGAGGGATCTTCGAAGGAGCTCTCTCGGGAGCTGAAGACAAGGTCCCCTCAAATGAAGGCTTTTGACTCCTTTTATAGCCTTGGGCAGGGGTAGCCCAGTAATTTTGCCGTCATAACCACCATAACCACCTGACTGGCGAATCATGTTTGCCAATTTGGAGCACATGGATCGCTATTTTTTGGATATTCCCATCTTGCCCCCCGAGCAGTTCAGACAACTTCAGTAATGGCATTGAGCGTAGTGAACAAGACCTGCAATCTAGGAAATTAAGAAAGGTTAACTGGGAATGGAAAGATGTTCTGAGCTCGTGGTGAACGCGGAGGCGTTCTAATTGTGCGGTGACCGCAGAGGCATTCTGAGCGCGCAGTGAGTGTGGACGGGTTCTGAGCGCGTGGTGAGCGCAGACGCATTATGAGCGCGCGGTGAGCGCATACGCATTATGAGCGCGCGGTGAGCACAGACGCATTTTGAGCGCGCGGTGAGCGCAGATGCGTTCTGAGCGCGCGATGAGCACATACGCGTTCTTAGCGCGCGGTGAACGCAGAGGCTTTCTGAGCTCACAGTGAGCGCGGAGGTGTTCTGAGCGCGCGGTGAGAGAGGAGGCTATCTAGCACGCGGTGAGCGCGGAGGTGTTCGGAGTGCGCGATGAGCGTGAGTCATTCTGAGCGCGCGGTGAGCGCGGAGGTGTTCCGAGCGTGCGATGAGCGCGGAGGCATTTTGAGTCGCGGTGAGCGTGGAGGCGGTCTGAGCGCACAGTGAGAGCGGAGACGGTCTGAGAGCATGGTAAGTGCAGAGGCGGTCTGAGTGCACGGTGCGAGCGGAGGCGGTCTGAGCGCGCGGTGAGCACGAAGGCGTTCTGAGTGCGTGGTGAGCGCGGAGGCAGTCTGAGCATGCCGTGAGCCAGTTGAGGTTGCGTCGGAAAATCTCCAATTTGGGTGAACCCATTATGAGGAACCATATCAGTTATCTTTGGTGAAGACAATAATCAGATTTTTGACAAGAAGAGTGAAAGTGCACAATGTGCCTCTGAGTATTCTATAGAGGGGGGTGAATAGAGATTAAAAATATTTTCTATCCTATTTGTGCACACACAATAAAAATACTAAGGTATTATGCAATCAGCAAGAACAAAGACAGAATAAAGGAAATGCAGTTTGCTGAAACTAAACACAGAATATATAAAGTAGGGACAATACAAAAAATCACACACACAAAGACACAAGAATTTTATAGAGGTTCTCCAAAATGTGGGTACTCCTCTCTTCTACCTCCTGGTAGGATTGCATAACCTGTGCCTAAGTATTTTGATAAGGAGACTCTTAGAACCACTGAGTCTTTTGATATGGAGACTCTTAGAACCACTGAGTCTTTTGATAAAGAGACTCTTAGAATCACTGAATCCTTTGGAAGAAGGATTAATAAAACTCTTTACAGTTGAAGGAAAAAGTAAGAAGAAGGTAAGAGGAAGAAGATAGAATTCTATTCTCAGAATTCTTCAGAAGCACTTCTGCTGCTTCTGTCTTTCACAGGATCTGAAATGATGAACCCTTGCTTATGATATAGATGTTTGCAAGAGTTGTTTTGCTTGATCATTTCCTCTAAAAGCTTCTTGTAATCTAGCTGTTATATGATGATGAAGAAGAAGCATTTGTTTCTATTTTCTGTGCAGAGAGAGAGAGAGAGAGAGAGAGAGAGAGCTTTTGTTTTTCTGTCTTAGGGTTGAAGGAGGAAGAAGATGAAAAGTCCATATTCGACCGACAAGAATAATAATCAATAATTTCTTTTCTCTTCTCCTCTTTTGCATACTTATTCTGTATGATTGGGATTTCAAAAACCTTTCTTCTTTTGGGCTGTCCTAAAAAAGGAATTCTCTTGGACACCTAATTTTCCTTTCTTCTTTTGTTCTCGACCCGTCCATCGATTTTGAATACCTTACAAAAATAATTTGATGTGTCCTGGAAAGCTCTATTCCATTCTTGGCAATAAACGAGCCGTTGGAAAACTGTCTTTAGCCTTGTGGTCCTTCTGAAAAAGTCCAAAAAGGACAGCAGAAATCCTTTTTCTGTCAGTATTCGACATTGCGTCGAATCCATCGTTCTCCATATTGATGCACCTCTGAGTTCTTATTGAAGTAGCTTCGAATTCCTTCTTAGCTTTGGCTGAACTCAGATGTCGATGTTGCGTCGAGTCCTTATCGATGCATCCGTCGAGTTGAAGACTTTGTCTTGATCTTTATCTTCTGCGTCGAGTTGAAGTCGAAGTTGCGTCGACTTCTTAGATGGCTTCGACAAGCTCTTCCTTATGCGTTGAGTCCATTTCGACGTTGCGCCGACTTGAATTATACTTTGACAAGCTGAATAAGTTGCTTCGACGTCTAGTCAGAGTTGCATCGACATCAAGTCGAAATTGCGTCGACTTCCATTCGACGCAAGTCTTAACTTAACTTATTTTTGTGTTTGTCTTAACTTGGCCTTGACACTCTAAGGTAGTGTGACATCCTAAGACATATAATGACCAATTTACCCTTACTATAAAATGAGGGTAATATTCCTAGGAAGTAAAATCACCTATAGATAATTTGTTAAGTTAAATCACAAGAGTTTTTTCTCAACAAAGAGGGGCAAGAAGAACATTGGTAAGAGTCATCAGCGGATTGGGCGATGGTAGGGTGTAGTGGCCAAGACCATGAACCGAAATGTAGTTGCCGTTACCAACAAGTATAGATTTATGAATGCTCAAATTAGAGAGAGAGGAGAGAGGTTACCCAGACTAGAGGTCATGTGAGACAAAACACCGGTGTCCATATACCAACTTTCATCTGGGTGTCGAAGAGTGAGAGTTTGCATGACGGAGGCAATGCCCGTAGGATAGTAAGTAGAGTCCGGTACGACACTAGCATGGAGCGCATGAGGTCGAGGACCAATGACACCGGAAGAGAGAAAAGAACTGCATAATAGAGAGAGGGGGGAGAGAGAGAAACTGCATGGGAGAGAGAGAAGGCCGGCGAAGCACATCAGGAGAGAGAGAGAGAGAGATGACAAAGAAAGGCAGGAGAGAGAGAGACGTGTCTGCATAGTTCCGTCGATAATAATTGGATGCAGAGTATTGGTTGCGTCGAATATAATTCGACGCACCCTCATACTTTCTTCGAATTGATATCGAAGCATATGCTGAACTCCGTCGTGTTGCATTCGACGCATCTTTAAAATTGCGCCGAGTTCTATTCGACGTATGATTCTTTTTATTAAGATTTTTATTATTGTTGTTTGGCTTTTCTAAGAGGTGTTTACCTAAAATCCCTGGTTGATTAGTAATGTTTACCCTATTGAATATAATGAGTTTGTTAGGGTTATTATTTTATTCTTCACATGATTTTAAGTTGTTATTAGGTTGATTCATGTTAGACCTAATTAATGCTACAGGATTTTCCTAAGTAGGTTTGCTAGGGATTTGTGTGCTAGTGGATGGTAGTGATTCTAGATCAAGATGATCAAATCTCTTGGAGAGATTTTGTGAGATATCCTTAAGCTTTTGACTCCTTCCATTGAGTGAGTTCCTCAAAGGCTTTTGCCTTTGTATGTTCTTTCTTTAAATCAGAATTTTCATTTTCGAATATGTATATTTCTTTTTCTTTCTTAAACAATTGACTTCTCAGATCATAGTTGACTGAGTACATATTATCTTTAATTCCTAAGGTCTTCTAGTTCTGTTCTGATTATGTTAAGTTCCTTTTGGATATTAATATAATCTTAACAGAATTCTTTACAACAATCTTTACAATCTTTTGAGGAAAAATCAAAATCATCAAAGGTTGTTACCTCATTCTCAGCAGTGGAGTCTTCTAGAGCCATTAAACAGGCTTCTTCAGTTCCACACTCTTCATCACAATCAGATGAGGAGGAGCTTGACTCAAATTCTGAATCACTCCAGGTTTCAGCAATGAAACCTTTCCCTCCTTTCTTATCCTTCCTCCTGAAGGATTTCTTCTTGTGCTCCTTCTTCTGCTTGTTGCTTTTGTTCTTTTTCTTCCTCAGGGAATTCAGTGGCAAAGTGGCATGGTTTTCTGCAAGAGAAGCAGCTAATTTTCTGTTTAGGAGTTTTATCATAACTTGGCTTGCTTGAACTCCTCTCTTTCCTTCTGGAGTCCTCTGCCATGACCCATCTCTTGAATCTCTTAGCCAAGAGATTGAACATCTCTTATTCATAGGTGGAGGGCTCTGCTTCAGCAGTCTTTAATGTAAGAGTCCTTTCTTTATGAGTTGACATTCTATCCCGGGCTTCTGACTCAGCCCTGCTTTTTAGTAGAAGCTCATAGGACTTGAGCTTCCCTAGCAGATCATCTATTGATATTTCTCTGAGGCATCCAGAGTCTCTGATGGCATTGATTCTAGAGTCCCATGTGCTTGGGAAACACATGTGGAGCTTGTCATTAATTTCTGTCAGAGAAATTTCTTTGTCAAACCCTCTCAGCTCATTTATGATGAAGCTGAACCTGTCATACATTTCAGCTATGCTTTCATCAGCCTTTTTCTTGAAGTTCGCATATTGGGATATGAGAAGTGACTTCTTGTCTTTTCTTTCATCAGAGCTACCTTCAACTAATTTGGAGAGAGATTCCCAGATTTCTTTGGCAGAGTTGCACTCAGCAACTTTTTGAAATATGTCATCTAACATAGTTGAGACCAGGATATTCATGGCTTTGGCATCACATGCCTTCACCTTCTTCTCAGCATTAGTCCACTTTGCTCTGGGGACTTCAGTTTGTGTTACTGTCTCACTAGCATCTTTCCTCACTAGGACTGGGGGACCTGTAATGATGACATTAAAAATATTTTCATCAATAGAGTTCATATACAATTTTATTCTGGCCTTCCAGAGTGTAAACTTATTTAAGTTACACACTGGAGGTCTTGTTGATGCATAATCCTTAGAACTCATTTTTAAAAAAAAAGTAGTTTTAGTTAATTTTAAAATAAAGAAATGAGAGTAGGAGATCTTTTGATCAAGGTGTTAACCTTTTAATAATCAACCTCCCTCTGATACCAATTGAAAGTGCACATTGTGCCTCTGAGTATTCTCTAGAGGGGGGGGGGGGGGGGGTGAATAAAGATTAAAAATATTTTCTATCCTATTTGTGCACACACAATAAAAATACTAAGGTATTACGCAATCAACAAAAACAAAGACAGAATAAAGGAAATGCAGTTTGCTGAAACTAAACACAGAATATATATGTAGGGACAACACAGAAAATCACACGCACAAAGACACAAGAATTTTATAGAGGTTCCCCAAAATGTGGGTACTCCTCTCTTCTACCTCCCTGGTAGGATTGCACAACCTGTGCCTGAGTCTTTTGATAAGGAGACTCTTAGAACCACTGAGTCTTTTGATAAGGAGACTCTTAGAACCACTAAATCCTTTGGAAGAGGGATTAATAAAACTCTTTACAGTTAAAGGAAAAAGTAAGAAGAAGGTAAGAGGAAGAAGATAGAATTCTGTTCTCAGAATTCTTCAGAATCACTTCTACTGTTTATGATATAGATGTTTGCAAGAGTTGTTTTGCTTGATCCTTTCCTCTGAAAGCTTCTTATAATCTAGCTGCTATATAATGATGAAGAAGAAGCAGCTGTTTCTATTTTCTGTGCAGAGAGAGACAGTTTTTGTTTTTTTGTCTTAGGGTTGAAGGAGGAAGAAGATGAAGTCCATATTCGACCGACAAGAATAATAATCAATATTTGCTTTTCTCTTCTCCTCTTTTGCATACTTATTCTGTATGATTGGGATTTCAAAAACCTTTCTTCTTTTGGGCTGTCCTGAAAAAGGAATTCTCTTGGACACCTAATTTTTCTTTCTTCTTTTGTTCGCGACCCATCCATCAATTTTGAATACCTTCCAAAAATGATTAGATGTGTCCTGGAAAGCTCCATTCCATTCTGGGAAATAAACGAGCCGTTGGAGAATTATCTTTAGCTTTGTGGTCCTTCTAAAAAGGTCCAAAAAGGACAGCAAAAAAAGCTTCCTTTTTCTGTCTGTATTCGACGTTGCGTCGACTCCATCATTCTCCATATCGATGCACCTCTGAGTTCTTATCGAAGTAGCTTCGAATTCCCTCTTAGCTTTGGCTGAACTCAGATGTCGACATTGCGTCGAGTTGAAGACTTGGTCTTAATCTTTATCTTCTGCGTCAAGTTGAAGTCGAAGTTGCGTCGACTTCTTAGATGGCTTCGATAAGCTTTTCCTTCTGCGTCGAGTCCCTTTCGACGTTGCATCAACTTGACTTATACTTTAACAAGCTGAATAAGTTACTTCGGCTTCTAGTCAGAGTTGCGTCGACATCAAGTCAAAGTTGCGTCGACTTCCATTCGACGCAAGTCTTAACTTAACTTATTTTGTGATTATCTTGACTTGGCCTTGACACTCTAAGGGAGTGTGGCATCCTAAGACATCTAATGACCAATTTACCCTTACTATACAATGAGGGTAATATTCCTAGGAAGTAAAATCACTTATAGATAATTTGTTAAGTTAAATCAAAAAGGGTTTTTCCCAACAATCTCCCCTTATTTATCTTAACAAATTTTACAAATTGTTTAAAGTGATTTTACACATACTTTGACATAAACACAAATACAAACAAAACATACATAGACAATAAGATATGATAGAATGAAATATATCTGATTTGATATAACTGAATGTTTATCAGAGTAAATTACCCAAGTCATGAATTACTTTTTCTTCTTGAGAAAAGTTGTCAAGGTCTCATAGACCTTCCTGGATTTCCTCTCTACATATTTGAAATTTGTTGGAATGACTTTCTCTGGATTCTTCTGTATTTTCTCATGTCCCTTGAAAAGCTTTTCCAGATCAGCTTCTAGTTCAGGATACACATCACTGAGCTTTGATCCCAAACTGATGCCTTTAGTAGTCAGAAAGTTGATCTCTTCTAGGTCTATATCCTCAGCATCAGGATCTGGAACTATGAAGGTTGACTGAGGAATGCCTGACACTGGAGCTATTTTAAAAGTAATCTTTCTTTTCTTCTGATATGGCATGTCTTCTAAATCTTGACTGATTCCAAGACCTTTTGTACCTTGTTGCCCTTTCTCATCCTTGAATTTAGCCCGAGGGTTCTTTGCAACATATTTAGAAAGATCAAACAGAGTGCTGGGAATCTTGAATGCCTCTTCTAATTGTTCTTTTTCCACAGCCTCTTTACCCTTATTTAGCCTTTCAATGAACAACCTTCTCTTTTCTTCATGTTACCTTTGAGATGCTTCATAGTCATCTTGATTTCTTCTTCTACTCTCATCCATGACTTTATCCAACTTTGGATCTTGATATTCCTTCCATTTATCTTCAGGCATTTCTACCTTCTCATAAGTTTTGTTATAGGATTTATCCTTCTTGTACATTTTTCTTTGTTCTTTCGTATACCTCTCCCAGATTGGTATATTTCTTTCATATCCTCTTCCTCTTCCATTTCTTCCTCTTAAATTTCTTCCTTTCCCTCTTCCTCTGTATGAGGGTCTTCCTCTGAAGGCAGGTGCTTGGGCAATTGGAGTGGGTGCTGGAGGGAGCTAAGCTGGTGGAGGAGATGATGAGACAAATTCAGGTACCTGGTCAGCAGACTCAGATAATGGAATAAATGCAGAGACCTGGTCAACAAGCTTGACTGGGGCTGATGCTGTTGTAGATTCTTTAGAGTAGGTACAGAACCCTTGTGTCTCAGGGGTGGACAGTTAATTCAGTGGACTCATGTCGTTGTAGACACTCTTTAAGTAACCAATGTCATCTGAAAATAGGTCACTCTCCCCCTGTCTTGATGACTCCCCCTGTATTAGAGGCAGGGTTCTTGGAGGAGAGAAGGATTCAGGGAGTGGGAAAAGCTTGGAGGTAATAGTAGGCTCTCCTTTAGAGGCAAAGGGCAGAGGGAGAGCAGTAGTGTATACTGAGTCTTGAGGTGTCCTGTTGATACACTTCTCCCCCTGCTTTATATCGTTGAGAAAAAATATAAAGACATCAACATGCAATACCGACGATCTGATTTCTGTATCAATTGCCTTTATTAATTTGAGTAGTGAGGTGACACAACCGTCTGTGTTGAGCACATAACTTTCTATAGCAGTCATTCGAAAAATCTCGGTAGAGAGAACTGAATTGAGAGAGTAAAGTATCTAGAGCTAGGTCAACTGCTTCGACAAAATCTCTGTGATTTGGAAAAGACGCCATTGATGTCCTGTGAGTACCTGCACTAAAACAGAAAGAGAGAAGTAGAAAGGAAAATAGAGGAGAGTGAAAGGGAAAAGAGTCGAAAAGCATAATAAGGTCGAAAGCCTGAGTTGCTTTGAGTAGATGAATCATCGCAACTTAGAGTTATATTTGAGGCAACGTCGAAAAGAGATTAATTCAGTGCGCCAAAACATGTCGATGCCGCTTCTGCGCGCGCTTTGCAAAGTCGATGTAATGTCGATAGGAATTTGACGTGGCTCTGAATATAGTCAACAACCATGATGTCGACGTAAGAGTCGATATATATTCGACGCTACGTTGAGTGCTATTCGAAGGAACTGTCCCAATCTGCTCTCGAAGTAGACGTCAAGTAGAAATTGACAGCGCGTCGATTTGTATTCGACGCAACTCTAAATAAATATTTACAATTTTCCTTAAAATTTTTGCTGTTTTTCCCAATAATACCTTTCTATGGAAAATAAGTCTGGATACATAATATAGTGGGAGTGACCTAAAGAGCTCCATCAAGCATTCCCAGTGCATTGATGAAGAACTTGTGTTTGCTTTCATCAAGTGGCTTAGTGAAGATGTCAGCCCTTTGAATATCAGTGGAAATGTATTGAAGGTTGATCTTACCCTTCTCAACATTGTCCCTGAGAAAGTGGTATCTTATCTCTATGTGCTTAGTTCTGTTGTGGAGAACATAATTGGAAGCTATAGAAATAGCACTAGAGCTGTCATAAAATATTGTGGAATTGACAAGTGAAAAGTTGTAATCTAACAACTGATTTTGCATCCACAATATTTGTGAGCAGCAACTTCCTGCAGCTATATACTCAGCTTCAGCTATAGAGTGGAGAATGTGGTTTGCTTCTTGCTAAACCATGAGATCAGTCTAGCACCCATGAACTGACATATTCCTGAGGTGCTTTTTCTATCCAGTCTGCATCCAGCATAGTTTGCATTTGAATAACTAACTGATTCAAATCCAGATTCAGCTGGATACCACAATCCAAGTTCAGGTGTACCCTTGAGATATATGAGTATTCTTTTTATAGAACTCATGTGGGATTCCTTGGGGTCTACCTGAAACCTAGCACATATATAAGTAGCAAACATTATATCTGGTCTGCTAGCTATCAGGTAGAGAATAGAGCCAATGACTGCTCTATAATTATATTCTTCTGATCAAAGGACTCACCTTTTTTCATCTCTATCTAAAACAACATTAGTAGCCATGAGGGTTTTCATGACAGAGGCATTTTCCATCCCAAACCTCTTGATGAGTTCTCTGGTATACTTGGATTGGGATATGAAAATTCCATATGCATTCTGCCTTACTTGAAGGCCTAGGAAATTGGATAGTTCCCTCATGCAACTCATTTCAAATCTTGACTGCATTAGGTAAGCAAACCTTTTGCAAAGATATTGATCTGTTGACCCAAATATGATGTCATCTACATATATTTGTACTAGTAAAAGCTGATTCTTATGTGTTCTGGTGAAGAGAGTTTTATCCACTTTTCCTCTTTCAAAGGAGTGTTCCAGAAGGAAAGTGGATAAGGTCTCATACCAAGTTCTTGGAGCTTGCTTGAGGCCATACAGTGCTTTATCTAACCTATATACAAAAAGGGAAAAGATGGATTGACAAAACCTGGGGGCTGCTCCACATACACTTCTTCCTGAAGAGTTCCATTTAGGAATGCATTCTAACCAGGTCTTACCGCCCAGAACCGCCGCCTTGCGGTGATCCTTCCACTCGAGGAGGACTCCACCACAAGACACCAATTATGCCGGCTAATCATTCATCCAGGCCAACCACATAATAAAAAATAAATGAGATATTCAAAGAATTACCAGTCCACACAATCACAGAATAATATTAAAGATTAAAAGCTTGTCCAAAATGAGATAGAATAAATAGGATAGAGTACTGTAACAATAATAATCAGAGTGCGGAAAAGGGTAAAATGGGCTTATGCCCGATACAACATATTTTTTTGGATCTCTCTTGACAAAGATATAACAATCCAGACACTCGCACAGTTCGACGCCCTCACGAATATAAAGCTCTATCCTCTGCCCTGGGTAGATGTGAAGAGTTGGAATATGACGAGGGCTGCTCACCGGTGCTCGTCCTGCTGCTGAAACTCCTAGGTCGGGTCTAGACTGTGTGTCCTGCTCCGTCATTGTGTTGAGGGTCCGCTCTTCTGGGTGCTCCTGTAATAATATGGTCCACCGACCGTCAGTCTATAAGACTCAGCATGTTCCTCACCGCCTTCACATGCGACTCCTAAGCACCGCGTGGGAGGAGGAAGCGGAGGACAACAAAGGGTAAACAAGAAAAGCAGGTGATAGTGTTCTATCTAACACAATTATGAATAAGAATAGTCTACTTCTAGCAAACCTACCAGTATGCTCATGAAGTAGAAATGTAAAATATCTAAACAGTTCTATAATGGTAGAGTAGTGCTAAACATCTAACATAATAAAATAATAGAAAGGTAGGCAAGGAAGTGCATATATAAAAGAAACATCTATAACAATAACCTTAGTTTATATGCATACAGTCACAAGCACATAAGCTAAGGGACCTGACACACAGGTAAACTCATCGTATAAAGGAGCCCATACTAATTTATACGCTGAGGTCTTGATTTATGCAATAGCGTTATGCTATGCTATGCAGTGTAATGCAATGAAATGATGCAACCCACCCACTCGACTCTGTACGTACAGACCTTTTTGGTAGTTCCCTCTGTTCGAGTGTAACAACTCAGGTACCCTATCATGGAAAACGAGGGCAGTGGATCGGGCTTGTCCACTTCTAGGCTATACTCAACCTCTCCCTGCCTAGACCTTTCATACCCCCCTGAAGGACACACCAGGGTATCTGCGTACTAAGAATAAACACACCTCTAATGTATTTCATGGAGCTTCCCGCTCATCGAACTATCTAGTCCTTCCTATGCACATAGAGCCTACCGCTCGCAGGACTAACGTCATCCTTTCTAATTCCTGAGCTTATCGCTCACAGGACTAAACTCGTCCTTCTAATATACTGAGCCTACCGCTCGTAGGACTAACCTCGCCCTTCTAATATACCGAGCCTACCGCTCACAGGACTATTCTAGTCCTTGTTCCATTTCGTCCCAAATTTTGGACGATGTTTACAATCTCAGATTCTCCTACTTACTACCCTTGTCTACCGTTTAGTTATGCTTAGAAGTTTTAGGGTGAATCCTGGACTTTCCGTGGACTACCCGGTGAAGGGCTCACATCTGTACTAGGGAATGCGATGGTGGCTGAAGCCCAAATCCTCCTTTCTATGATATTTACTCTTATTAGCGACTACCCAGTCTTATATGCCCATTTGCTCTCTAACTGCTCTAAAATCCTAGGATGGATTACCATTTGACTCAGGCGGACAAGCGTCGGTGTTCAATCGATCACCGAAACCCTGCCTCTCCTAATGACCAACTATTTCTTTGTGTTATCCCTCAATCACAACTGAACCTCTTGATAGGTCACTCCTCACCTCCCCTAATAGGTCCTTATCCATTCATGTTATTGCTGGTTTTATTAAACGCACCCCCGTCTTTACTTCCAATGACTGCCTTGGTGATTAATCCTCTAACCTAACTAGGCATATGTGAAGTATCTAGTTGCCTACCTAAATCACCTAGAGGGGGGTGAATAGGTGATCTCTACGTCTTTTGCGGAATTAAAAATTAAACGTAAAGCACAGCACACAAAATAAATCACAGCCACAGATAACACCAGGAATTTATAGTGGTTCCCCGTACTTGGGTACTCCACTGCCGGCCTCGCCAATCTAGCACCACAGCTAGACTTGACTACTCACTAAATCTCGGATCAAGAACGATCCTACAGTCTCGGAGTCAAACTCCTACAAACTCAGAGAGAACCTCTCTTACAACTCGGAGAAAAACTTCTCCTACAACTCGGAGAACAACCTCTCCTACAACTCGGAGATAATAACTCCTATAATAGATGATAAAAGGTTTTGAACAATAAGATACCAGATCTGAATAACAGAGGCGTTTTCTTCCTTCTTCTTGAATGGCTTTTGAGAACGATGAGGAAGAACAACGATCCTTCAAATCTGTCTTTGGCAATCCGAAATGATCCAATAAAGATTGTAGAATCTCAACACGAATCAATCGAATCCTTCTTTGATAGAAATCAGCAACTCCAATGAGTAGATCGATCTCCAATCGTAGACGACGGCGAGGCGGCGCTTTTCTCGTTCTTTTTGATCGGGAGAGAAATTAGGGTTTAGAACGATTGTAAAACTTGTTGTAAATAACCTAAGAGCAATCCTATATATAGAGGGCAATGATTAAGGATTAAACCGGCCTTAATCATACTCAATATAGCCGTTAGGATCGTGAAGGGGCGTTTACGAAACGACAAGAATAGAGAAAAGAGAATAGAAATTAACGGACAGAATTCTCGAGACATAAGGGATCTCTCGAGAACTCACGAATCTCTCGAGATATAAATCAGAGAGAGCAGGAAAGGGATGTCTCGAGAACTCGATGATCTCTTGAGACATTACACAGATTTCGGTCTTAAGGACTCTCGAGACAAGCTTGATCTCTCGAGTCATCAACAACAGAAAAACTGAAATCACCAGAGCTTGCTTCTCGAGGCATGCCAGAACTCTCGAGACAAGTCTGATCTCTCGAGTCATATCCTTAGAGAAATTATTTTCAAAAATTTCTTTTCTTCTCTTGAACACTTGCTGCAACCGCACTCCAAAGTCTTCAATAGTCTTGAACATGAAGTGTACCCCAATAGAGAGATCACACATGAGTCATCACCATGTTTCATATAATGAAGAATTACATTGTATGAAACTGTGTTTGCAGACCCATTGTGACCTGACATTGATTTACACTTAGCAATGATAATCTACAAGACAATACTAGAAAAGCATATCAAATACAAATGCAATTCAATCTTAGTTTAAGGGTGACTTCTCACAAATCAAGGTAATTGTGAATACAATTCCCAACAATCTCCCCCTATTTGTAGAAGTCAGAACCCTATACACTAAGTTGAATTACAACAATATAGAATAAATATGCTACACTACATAAGAATATAGAAATGAACAAGTAGAGAACATCAAATCAACAATTATATATATATATATGCTAAATTGAATTGTTAAGAAGACTTGATGTTCACAAAATCAGAATCAAAGCAAAATATGTCTTGTCAGCATCAGCATTATCCTTCAAGACCTTCTTTTCATCTTTTCTTCTTGTCTGGAGAAATAAGCATAAGGCTTGGGATGGTAAAACGGAGGTGGATCCGGAGCACCAGAATTATTATAGCCAAATGCCCTGAAATAGATTCTTCGCTTCCTTTGAGCTGTCTCATGTTTTTCCCATTCAAGTGAGCTGTAGCATTCAGATCTATTCATTTTGCCTTCATGAACTAACTTATAGGTTTCAAGAATTATGTCTTTTGAGACTGGGCTCCAGAGTTCTGGAAAAACCTTCTCAACCTTAGCTTTGCAATGACCTGTAGAGCTAGAACTCGGAACCGATCGACTAGCAGAAGGACCTTCACCAAACATTCTTTTTCTTTTGGTCCCAGCCCTATCTGATTGATCTTCAACAATAGGAGCCTTCCCAAGTAGTTCTTCTGGCCTTGGAGAAAACTAAGGAACAGGAACATCTGGATCAATTTCTAACTCAGGAAAAATCTGATTATGAAGCCACGTAGCAGTTTTGAAGGAATAAGCATTAACATTAGCAACTTGCTTCTGCACACTAGAAGTGAGCTGATCAAACTGAGATTTCCATGAGCTTTGAATAGCAGATACGGAGCTTTCAATCAAATCTGTCATCTGAGCTACTATATTTTCCTCCCCCTTTCTGACTTCTACAGATAGGGTTTGGAGAGTATCATCCTTGAAATGTCCCACCTCATCAACAATTCTGAAGGTGTTAGCTTCTGCATCATTACTCATAGATTGTTGAAGTTTGGTTACTATTACAGTCTGTTCCAACACTGTGCCTACACCTTTAGTTGCATGTTCAATTTGCTTGCTTCCTAGGCACATCAATTCAGAGAGATTTTCATAATTTGATTTGATTTGAGCTAACTCCCTGCCAAGTTCACTTTCAACTGAGGCAATCTTCCTGTGAACAGTTGTCAAAGAGTTCTCAAACTGTTCACTCTGCTTCTTGAGCATAGCCTCAATCTTTCCCAGAAGAGAATCGGCATCATGGATTGGAGGGGAAGGATGAGAAGAAGGAAGAGTAGCAGCAGGGGTAGTAACAGGAACATCATCAGGAAGCTCGTCAATCTCAAGAGAATGAACCTTAATATCTTCTTCACAACCTAGCTCATCTGGAGCATTCTTGGTTGTGTCAAACTCTGACTCCCCTTCAACATGTACTAGGGGAGGTGATAATTCATGAACGGAATCATCATCGTCGCCTTCAAAAACAAAATCAGCACCAGACCCCGCCTGTTGGCCACTGGGACTGTGCACTTCAGATACTGCTTGTTGCAAATCCTTCAGAACATCTGAAACTCTGTCATCTGCCAAAGAAGTGTCTGCTTCAAGAACTGAGGGAGAAGAGGGTACGTTCTCCTTAGCTGGATTATCTGACACTGTGACATCTGCTTGTACTGATGGAGAAAGAGGAGGTGAGGGAACTGAATCTGGTAGAGGTGAAGATGGAGCTGGCTGTGGCACTGATGAAATGAGTTCTGTCGGAGCTGATGAGGGCTGACCTTTTGCTTTAGAACGGATTGGTAGCTTGGCTCGACTTGAAGCTTTAGAACGAATCCGAGGAGGAGGAATTTCTGCTTCACTTGCAACTGCAGACTGATGAGTCTCCCCCTCAGAAGTAGCACTAGCCACTCCTGGCTTCTTGATTCGAATGTCCCATCTCTGCATGGAGATAACATCGATCTTCTTAAGATGATGGATAACTGTACCTTTGGACATGTCAAAGATTGCTGGGTTGAACTGATTCAGAAACAATGAGATGATCCGGGCAAAGTTTGGAGAATTGATGCAAGCCTTGATATTTGAGAATATGATTGAGGCCCAATCTCTCTTTTTCCCTGACACGATTCCAACCATCAACAGAAAAGTTTCTTCAGACACATGCCCTTGTGTGCCTGTCTTGCAGAATAGAACCTTTAAAATAATGTCCACCAGGAGCTTCCCTGCATCATTCATCTTATGCCTCTTAACTGCAGAAAAATCTGAATCCAGTCCACAGTACCTTGCTGTTCTCAACCAGTCATTGTCATCTAGATCTTCTTCAGCTTCTATTTCAGACAGCTGCAAATACTTAGCAAGAGTCTTTGGAGAGACTTTGATTTTGATACCCTTAACAAAAGAGATCAACATTCTTCCTTCCTTAATAGGCTTCACATTGATAAAGAATTCTTCAACCTCATCAAACAGCACGCGGCAAGGATGTTCAAGAACGAATGAGAGACCAGCGGCATCAAGCATACATAAAAGATTTTTGAAGTCCTCGGATAAACCGGCGATTCCTGACCGAACAACTTCATTGCCGACTCCAATTTTGGGATGAGGAGTAGGAGCCATTGAAGCAAGAGAGAGAGAGAGAGAATTGTCGAACGAGGATGATGAAGAATCGAGATCCACCGAGAACCACCGAAGCACAAAGACTTGTCGCGAACTGTCGCCGCTCGAGAGAAAGTCGAAAGGTCGGGGAAGTCTCGGAAATGGATTTCGTGAACATCAAGTTTTCGAGTTCTAATATATATATACTATCGTGATTTGACGTTTAAGTGACATTTTGAAGAAAAATAGGAGAAAGAGCAGCGCGTACCTGACGTTTGGAATTCTTAAAAAAAAACTTATGTCTCGAGACATCGGTTATGTCTCGATAACTCAAGAAATTCAGCGCAGTATTTCTTTCCCTGATGTCTCGAGTGATAACCCTTATCTCGAGACATCTGCCTATCTCGAAATCTTCAGCTTGTCTCGAGAAATCCAGCCTGTTTCGAGAAATCCCTGAAGTTCTTTGGATGATGGCAAGACTTAAGGTGATTTAGTCCTTCGAGAAAAGAGAAAGTTCCCGAGACAACATGTGGTTCTCGAGATATATATCTGATCTTGAGAAAATCATCTGAAAACTTGAACTTCCCTGGAAATTTTCTGGATTTGTAAAGTCTTCAGGTCTTCATGGTTTTGGTTGATGTGATCATTACTCCATGTTGAGCATTCCAAGTTCCGTCTTGAAGAAAGAGAACTTAGTCTCATCCAGTGGCTTCGTGAATATGTCTGCAACTTGCTTATCCGTGGGGACATAACTTAGATTTATATCACCCATCTCCACATGCTCCCGGATAAAGTGATATCGTAGCTCGATGTGCTTTGTCCGACTGTGAGAGACTGGATTATTTGCGATAGCAATTGCACTGGAAGAGTCGCAAAACATAGGAATGTCTTTGATCTTCATGTTGTAGTCTTGAAGTTGATTCTTTATCCATAGAAGTTGTGCGCAACAACTACCAGCAGAAATGTATTCCGACTCGGCGGTTGATATTGCAACACAATTCTGCTTCTTGCTACTCCAGGAAATAAGTCTCCTTCCGAGGAATTGGCACGTCCCGGAAGTGCTTTTCCTGTCGTCTTTGCTACCTGCAAAGTCTGCATCTGAAAAAACCAATTAGTTCGCTATCATTACTTCTTGGGTACCATAAGCCAAGATTTGGTGTGCCTTTAAGGTATCTCAAAATCCGCTTTGCAGCAGTATAATGAGATTCCTTAGAATTCACCTGATATCTAGCACAAACACATGTAGAGAACATTATATCAGGTCTACTGGCAGTAAGGTAGAGCAAAGAGCCAATTATACTTCTGTACTTGGTTTCATCAAAAGGTTTCCCTTTTTCATCCTTGTCCAGAGACGTAGCTGAGCTCATTGGAGTCCTCATAGAGGTTGCACTCTCCATTCCAAATTTCTTAATCAACTCCTTAGTGAACTTTGTCTGAGAAATGAAGATTCCATCTTCAGACTGTTTCACTTGAAGTCCTAAGAAATATTTCAGCTCACCCATACTGCTCATTTCAAATTTCCCTTGCATAAGTTTAGAAAACTTTTTGCAGAGGTTATTATCCGTAGAGCCAAATATGATGTCATCGACATAGATTTGCACTAGCAAAATCTTGCCTTTTACTTCCCTAAGAAATAATGTTTTGTCTATCTTTCCTCTTGTGAACTTGTTCTCAAGAAGAAAGTTAGATAGCGTCTCATACCAAGCTCGAGGAGCTTGTTTCAAACCATATAAAGCTTTTTGTAATAAATAAACATGATTGGGATGATCAGGATTAACAAAACCTGGGGGTTGTTCAACGTATACTTCCTCTTTAATGTCTCAGTTTAGGAAAGCGGACTTGACATCCATCTGATATACGGTGAAGCCCTTGAAAGCAGCATAAGCAAGGAAGAGTCTGATCGCTTCGAGCCTTGCTACTGGAGCGTACATCTGATCGAAGTCGATACCTTCCTCTTGTCTGTATCCTTTAGCCACAAGTCTGGCTTTGTTCTTTATGATTGTTCCTTCTTCATCCAGCTTGTTTCTATACACCCACTTTGTTCCAATGACATTTTTGTCTTTGGGTTTTGGAACAAGTGTCCATACCTTACAGCGTTTGAACTGATTTAATTCTTCTTCCATAGCAATTATCCAGGATGGATCTTCATTTGCCTCTTGGAATTTCTTTGGTTCGACCTGCGAAAGAAAACTCAAATGCATATTCTCGTTAATGGTACCTCGTCTTGTTCTTATTCCTTCATGAGGATCTCCTATGATCTGATCAACTGGATGATCCCTCATTTGTCGTAGTCCGAGGTTCCTTGCATGATTTGGACCAATAGGAGTTTCTTCTACAGTTGGAGTATCTTCCTCCACTTGGATTGGCTCTTCATCAGGATGATCTTCTTCATAGGTAGTTATTGGGGGAATTTTGACGAAGTGTTGAGAATTTTCTTCAACTGGCTGATCCAAGCTTAAGTCCTGCAGCTTTGAACCTGTGTCTACAGAAGAAATGCTAGAGGAGCTGCCTTGTAGCATGCTCGTCTCATCAAATACAACATTAATAGATTCTTCTACCACCAGGGTTTTCTTATTAAAAACTCTATATGCCCTACTATGGCTACTATAACCTACAAAAATACCTTCAAAGCTCTTTTCACTAAACTTAGTTTTGTAATGCTTTCCATTGTTTAGCACAAAGCATTTACTACCAAAGATTCGGAAATAAGAAATGGTCGGTTTCTTGCCCTTTAGAAGTTCATAAGGAGTCGTTTCATGATTTTTGTTTATGAGTGCTCTGTTTTGCACATGGCATGCAGTATTGACAGCTTCAGCCCAGAAATATTCAGGTAGTGAAGAGTCACTCAACATGGTTCTGCAAGCCTCAATAAGTGTTCTATTCTTTCTCTCAGCTACTCTATTTTGTTGTGGAGTTCGAGGAGAGGAAAACTCATGAAAGATACCGAGGCTTTCACAGAATTCTGTCATAGCTCCAGATTCAAATTCAGTACCATGGTCACTTCTGATTTTGACCACCGAACAGTTAAATTCATTCTGGACTTGCCTGACAAAACTAGTGAAAGTGTCAAAGGTATCTGACTTGTGTTTCAGAAAGAATACCCAGGCAAAACGAGAGTAATCATCTACAATAACCAATGTGTAAGACTTTCCTCCTAAACTCCTAATTTGCAAAGGACCAAACAAATCCATATGAAGCAGGTATAAACACCTGGTTGAATCCTTGCCAATAATGCTCTTAAAAGTAGCTCTTGTTTGCTTGCCTTTTACACATGCATGACAAGGTCTATCTTTAATGCACTTAACATCTGGTGCATCTCGCACTAAGTTTTGAGAAAACAATTTATTAATAGTTTTGAGATTTATATGTGCCAATCTCTTATGCCATTGGTCAACAAGAGATGCACTATCTTTTGCCAAAAGACATACTGGTGTAGAAGATGATATACAAAGAAAATTTAAACAAAATATGTTTCTACAGCGAATGCCTGATAAAATCGTTTCATGATTTTCAGCCGACTTTATCAAACACTTATCTTTATGAAAATCAACAATGTATCCTTTATCACAAAGTTGACTTATGCTTATCAGATTATGTTGTAATCCTTCCACATAAGCTACATCGGAAAACGATACATTACCATTAGAAATCATACCATAGCCTTTAGTTATTCCTCTGTCTGAACCGCCAAAAATAACTTTTGGACCGTTCGCAACTGGAATGTAGTTTTGTAAAAGACTTCTTATCCCGGTCATATGCCGAGAGCATCCACTGTCCAAGTAACAGATAGGATTTTTATTGGCCTTTGGACATACCTGCAAACACAGATCATTTCGCCTTAGGAGCCCAAACAGATTTGGGTCCTTGGTCCCGTGTCAGTTGAGCACCACGATAAATGTTAACATTGCGAGTGGTCTGCCTTGCAACATTCACTTGTGGTCTCCTAGTATACGTTGTATTAAACCAACAATCAACGACAAAGTGACCAATTTTGCCGCAGCACCAACAGTCGAATCTGTTGTACCTTCTTTTTACACTCTCCTGCTTAACTTTTTGAACGTTAGCTCTTGCAGGAGTAGTCCTTCTAGATGAGGATGCCTCAAGAGGGCAGCACACACAAGGTGGTACTGTCATCTTCGGCTTTGGTGTAACAGCCTTCACTTTTGGTGCTCTCTTAGCACTCGGGCCATGAACAAATGGACCGTACCCTTTCTGATTAATCTCTTGATAGGGTGCTTGAAAAGCACTATCACCAAAGTTTCGGGGAGGAGCCCAATCCTTATGATTATTCACAGGCGCAAAAGGAATTGGTCGTGTGAAATGACCATAGGAACTCTCCATATCATAGGCATTCGTAGGGAATATAACTCTCTTGAATGCTACAGGCTCTTGATGAGCTTTCCCTTTTTCTTTGGTGGTAGCTTTCTTAGCAACCAAACTATTCTTCTTAGCAATTGTGTTTTTAGAAGAATTGCTAGTACTAGCTTCATGCCCTATACCGCTTCCTTTTGCCTTAGAGGTAAAAGTGCCAATAATTGGCAGAACAGTTTTAGGTTGAGAGAATGCTTCAACCAACTTCTTCTCAGCCGCAAGCTGTTCCTCCAAGACATTTATCGAATGATCTCTCAAGGCAAGAGTCTCTTCCGAGCTTTTGATCTTGTCTTTCAAGGCTTGGACTTCCTCTTTGAGAGAAGAAAGTTCTTCAACTTCTTTTCTCAAGTTAGATTCCACCTCCTTGAGAGCCATGATCTCCTTACCCTGAGTTTTGACAACCTTTCGGCACTTGTCAAAACTTTGGAGCATTTTGGTATATTGAGACATGAGCTCAGATTCATCGTCTAAGGAGTTATCCTGTTGTTCAGCCGAAGCATAATCAGAATCAGATAGAATAGTGTGATCATTTACCTTTCCGGTGTACGGGGGTGCTTCTTCATCATCAGACATGGCCATCAGGCCGAAGTAAGCTTCTTCTTCATCACTAGACTCATCGGAGTCACTGTCGCTCAGAGTTTTGGCTTTCTTAGCGACGAAACTTCTATCTGATTTCTTCTTTCCGTGAGTGGATTTCTTGTCTTCTTTTCTTCCACCTTCTTTCTTCTTGTAGGGACACTCAGCAATTATGTGCCCTGGCTTATTACAACAGTAGCAAATAATGTCAGAAGAAAAATGTTTGTTCTGTTTCGATTTGTACCTGTCATTATTGCTTGAGCCCTTCCTGTGATAGTCGCCATCACGACGAGAATGTTTATGATCCGAGGAAGACGGCTTGTTGTTCATGTGCCTTCGTTTGTTCAGCAGTTTCTTAAACTGACGGGAAATCAAAGAGAACTCCCCATCAGATAGTTCGGAACAGGAGGAGCTGGCTTCCGATTCTTCTTCATTATCAGATTCCTTTTCTCTGATCGGTATCACTGCTTTGCTCTTCTTTGAACTCTCTGCCTTCAAAGCTAAGGTTCTTTCTTTGCTTGAAGCTCGATTGACATCCTCTTCAGACTTTCGGATGTTCATTTGTAATTCATGAGATAGCAGCTTCCCGAACAGATTCTGAGGTTCTAGACTTGGCAGTTTTCCAAACTCTCTAATGGCCATAATTTTGCTATCCCAGTCTTTCGTTAGGGAACGCAAGAATTTGTCATTTAGTTCACCGTTTGTGAACTCCCTGTCGTAGTTCCTCAGACCATTGACTATTTTGAAGAATCTTTCGTACGCATCAGCAATGCACTCCTTCTTACTCTGCTTAAACGCCTCGCACTCTTGATTAAGTAGAGACCTTCTATCTTCTCTTACCTCGTCAGTACCTTCCATTAGAACAATTAAGGATGTCCACATCTCTTTGGCTGATTTGCAGTGGATTAAGTTTTGCAACATGGAGTCATCCACTGCACTAGTAATTATGTTCTTAGCCTTCTTGTCAAGAGCAACAAGAGCTATCTCATCCTTAGTCAAATCCATCATTTTCTTAGGTATCTGAACAGTAGGATTTGTTGACGAAGCGGTCATTGGCACATGAGGACCTTCTTCCACGACTTGGAAGATTCTGGGATCTGCAGCTTCCATATAAAAACGGACTCTTTCCTTCCACATAGGAAAGTTGGCCTTAGTGCAGATGGGCAGTTTCAGAGAGGATTCCTTGACTCTATCCATGGCTTGCTAGCAACTAGAAGGATGGATCCTGCTGAAGGTGTTAACCTAGCAACGAACAATGACCCTCTGATACCAATTGAAGTATCTAGTTGCCTACCTAAATCACCTAGAGGGGGGTGAATAGGTGATCTCTACGTCTTTTGCGGAATTAAAAATTAAACGTAAAGCACATCACACAAAATAAATCACAGCCACAGATAACACCAGGAATTTATAGTGGTTCCCCGTACTTGGGTACTCCACTACCGGCCTCGCCAATCTAGCACCACAGCTAGACTTGACTACTCACTAAATCTCGGATCAAGAACGATCCTACAGTCTCGGAGTCAAACTCCTACAAACTCAGAGAGAACCTCTCTTACAACTCGGAGAAAAACTTCTCCTACAACTCGGAGAACAACCTCTCCTACAACTCGGAGATAACAACTCCTACAATAGATGATAAAAGGTTTTGAACAATAAGATACCAGATCTGAATAACAGAGGCGTTTTCTTCCTTCTTCTTGAATGGCTTTTGAGAACGATGAGGAAGAACAACGATCCTTCAAATCTGTCTTTGGCAATCCGAAACGATCCAATAGAGATTGTAGAATCAGAACACGGATCAATCGAATCCTTCTTTGATAGAAATCAGCAACTCCAATGAGTAGATCGATCTCCAATCGTAGACGACGGCGAGGCGGCGCTTTTCTCGTTCTTTTTGATCGGGAGAGAAATTAGGGTTTAGAACGATTGTAAAACTTGTTGTAAATAACCCAAGAGCAATCCTATATATAGAGGGCAATGATTAAGGATTAAACCGGCCTTAATCATACTCAATATAGCCGTTAGGATCGTGAAGGGGCGTTTACGAAACGACAAGAATAGAGAAAAGAGAATAGAAATTAACGGACAGAATTCTCGAGACATAAGGGATCTCTCGAGAACTCATGAATCTCTCGAGATATAAATCAGAGAGAGCAGGAAAGGGATGTCTCGAGAACTCGATGATCTCTCGAGACATTACACAGATTTCGGTCTTAAGGACTCTCGAGACAAGCTTGATCTCTCGAGTCATCAACAACAGAAAAACCGAAATCACCAGAGCTTGCTTCTCGAGACATGCCAGAACTCTCGAGACAAGTCTGATCTCTCGAGACATATCCTTAGAGAAATTATTTTCAAAAATTTCTTTTCTTCTCTTGAACACTTGCTGCAACCGCACTCCAAAGTCTTCAATAGTCTTGAACATGAAGTGTACCCCAATAGAGAGATCACACATGAGTCATCACCATGTTTCATATAATGAAGAATTACATTGTATGAAACTGTGTTTGCAGACCCATTGTGACCTGACATTGATTTACACTTAGCAATGATAATCTGCAAGACAATACTGGAAAAGCATATCAAATACAAATGCAATTCAATCTTAGTTTAAGGGCGACTTCTCACAAATCAAGGTAATTGTGAATACAATTCCCAACAATATGTAATTCTCTTAGAGTTAATAACTCTAGGGGTGGTGACTATAAGTGAGGGGTCCAAATCTATGTTTTTCAGTTTTTACTATTCACAGACTGACATACCTTAGTGTGAAACCCCATGTCCTACAAGTTGGACTATATGAATAATAACTAAGCATGAGGTCATCTTAATTCTAGAGGTTTGTACTGATGTCAAGGTTCTAAGTACAAGTTTCTATAATATTCCAACAATTATAATTCGTTAATTAATTTCCCAAGTCATAATTCAATTACTACCATGTGAAAGAAGTATGAAATTTACTTAGTTGATAATTCTAACAAAATTCCAATGGCTTCATACTGTTATAAAAAGTCCATGTACAAGATCCTATCATAATCCAGCAAGTATATATCATGTTATGAAATTCTCAAGTTATAAACTCAAATTGTACTTTGTGAAGGAAGCATGTCATATAATCAAAGATTAATTCTAATAAAATTCTCAGAGCTTCTTACTGATGTGAAAGACCTATGTGTAAAATTCTATAATAATCCAGTGAGTAAATTTCCTATTATGAATTTCTCAAGGTATTAACTAGATTTCAACTTTGTGAAGGAAGTATGACATATAATCAAAGATTAATTCTAATAAAATTCTCAGAGCTTCCTACTGATGTGAAAGACCTATGTATAAAATTCTATAACAATCCATTGAGTATGTTTCCTGTTAAGGTATTAACTAGATTTCAACTTTGTGAAGGAAGCATGACATATAATCAAAGATAAATTCTAATAAAATTCTCAGAGCTTCCTACTGATGTGAAAGGCCTATGTATAAAATTCTATAATAATCCAGTGAGTATATTTCCTGTTATAAATTTCTCAAGGTATTAACTAGATTTCAACTTTATAAAGGAAGCATGACATAATAATCAAGGATAAATTCTAATAAAATTTCCTCTAGCACATATTGATGAATCAAGGTCAGATCCAGAGACTCACAATTTTTCAACTTCTCTAAATCAACAAAATCCAATTATGAACCATGGTCTCTACATAGTAATTTACAAATGAAGTACCAAAATTCTTCATCTAAAAATTCTATAAAAACTACCAGAGGTATATAATGTCATCACAAGGTTATGTCCAGATTATAGGTGCATGACTTAAGGTTCAAGAAGGTTGCCCAAGGAAAAGGAGAAAATCAACAGGGGTTCTAGTCGATCGACGGGAGGTCCCGTCGATCGACGGGAAGCCCGTCGATTCCCATTTTGAAGGCCAGTCCCGTCGATTCCCATTTTGAAGGCCAGTCCCGTCAATTCCCATTTTGAAGGCCAGTCCCGTCGATTCCCATTTTGAAGGTCAGTCCCATCGATTCCCATTTTGAGGCTAGTCCCGTCAATTCCCATTTTGAAGGCCAGTCCCGTCGATCGACGGGATGCCCCGTCGATCGACGGGATGACCCGCCGAGTCTAACTTGGAATCTACACAACTTGTCCTATTTTTCTCTAATGGGGATGAACATTATAAAGACTCCATGAACAAATCCTCATGTATTTCGAGAGGCGATGTAATATTTCATCATAAAGGCATGATTAAATTTTAGAGACTCGCAACAAATAAAAAGGAGCTAGGATCACATATTACCCTTTTTGGGTTGTATGCACACCACACCTTAGCCTTGACTCAAACATGCAAGTGGGTTAACCCAACATGCAGTGGCCCAAATGACCTACAATTTTAAACATAAGCTATACTTGGCCTGGACTACCATCCAGAGAAATTTTGAGTGGATTTGGACCATTTTAACCCTAGGCCTAGGCTATACATGATAAATGAAATGTCACACAAAATCTTATAAAAATTATTTCCAAAAATTTCCAATTTTTGACAGAGGGTTCTTTAGGGCATGGCTCATGCATGCATCAATTTTAGCTCATTTGGATCAACCAAATGAAGTGGGCACCCAAAATGGTGTCTAGAGCTCAAAATGAACACCCTACACCAAAATGGGTGCTTAGGGAGCTACAATGCTCCAAATGACTTCAAACAAATTCTTAATTTTAATTAAGGACATAAGCTACAACTTTCATTCAGGGGGTAATTTCTAGAGAAGTGCCTAAGTAAGGTGAAAAGTTATCTAAAGTTGGCAGTCACATTAAGGACAGAAATTGTAACATCATTCAAAAGGGCACCTTTATTTGAACATACATATGGACTTTCCCAAACATGCACTAATCAAAATGAAGTAAAAATTTTACCAGGGGTTTAAGTTGTCATATTAAATCCCCCACAAAAATTTGGGGTAATTTTAGGGACTTTGGACCATGTAATTTCCTTAAACACGGGAAATGAAATGTTTCCAAAAACTTAGGGCCAAGTGTGTACAAAAATCCCAATTTTTAGACAGTGAATAGGCCACGGCAGGACCCATGCATGCCTAAATGTTTAGCTTATTTGGACCAACCAAATAAGGTGGGCACCCGAAGTGGTGCCTGGGGCTCAAAATGAACACCCTACACCAAAATGAGTGCACAGGGAGCTACATTGC
Source organism: Dactylorhiza incarnata (assembly GCA_033032865.1). NCBI lineage: Eukaryota > Viridiplantae > Streptophyta > Magnoliopsida > Asparagales > Orchidaceae > Dactylorhiza > Dactylorhiza incarnata. The sequence goes on from JAWHQI010000293.1 coordinate 2,631,879, forward strand.
TCCAAATGACTCCAAACAAATTTCTATATTTTTTAAAATCATTATCTACAATTTTTATTCAGGGCACAATTTCTGTAGAGGCCTCTAAGGGCCTCAAATAATTTCTACAAGGTCCTGTAATATATGTGTGACAATATTTAATTCTCATTATTATATCCTAATGTGGTCTGCGGGTAGTGATTTGCCTAGGATCTATCAATCCTCCTTCATCTTCCCCAGCTGGCCGACGGTTGCGACTGAGGACGGGAGGCCGAATGGCTGCCCGTCTACAGCGACGAGGAGGCCGCCTATTTATGGGATGGCAGCGATGGAGGCGACGACGACGATGACGACGATGGCAGTAACGGCGATGACGGTGACGACGATGACGATGGTGACGGCGGTGACGGCGATGGCGACGATGGCGGTGGCGATGACCGCAACTAGGGCGGTGTTGACGGCAATGGTGGCAATGGCGGCGTGTTGGAAACGTTGCAAGTGGACACAAACACAGAGCAAAACAAGAAAGCTTCTACTATTCTTTAAAATGAAATTTACAACATCAAAAGTTACAAGCAAAGTAACAAACAATAAACTTCGAGATCGCACAATTGCAGATCTCGTGATACACACACTTGAGATCGCAGGTCTAAGTTGAGATTCTTGTGGTCTTGCACCTCCCTGCGGTCTCGCCACCTCAAGTTGAGACCGCTCATATTCACCAGGACTGTTGCATCGCCAAATTTCGCTGAAAGGATTTTGCAACTCCTTTTCTGACCGCAAACAACTGTCTGCAAGGTCAAAAGTTTCACTGGCCTCTTTATTGGAGCTCGCAAATCTTGAGATCGCTGCCTCCAAAAATATTACTTCCGTAATTCTTCATAATTGTTGCCCTTCAAGCCATCAGCGAGATCCTTCGGCTCGCTTACCCTTCTTCATTTGCCGATCTCCAAATTTCTCACTAGAGTCTCGTCTATATGGCTTCTTCCTCAATCTTGCACAAGCAGCTCGCATCGCTGCTGAGTTCACACTTTTGCTGTCCGCAAACTTCTGTTTTGAGCTTCTGCCTGATGCACACCATTTCCACTTCTGATCGCTCCTTCGAGGAGATCGATGGAGCAGTTGTCTGCCACTCTTTTTGATCACAAGTTTGCTGTCCACAAACTTATTTGGCGCTACCTACTTCTGCCCGCCACAAAACTTGTCGCTTCTACAAGCTATCCCCAACTATTTCCCACAACTCCTTTGATGCTAGAAGCACTCTCACTTGAATGCACCAGTTCCCATAGTTAGTTTTCGTTAACTTTGGAACTTGACCCGACATAGCATTTACCATCTCCATCCCTTCAAGTCTTTAACTCTTCGGAGTGACTTCCAAGGTTCGTAACCTAGCTCTGATACCACTGTTGGAAATGTGGAATGAGCCCAAGTAACAAGCTCGAGTGCGCAAATGTGCAAAACCGAACGTGGGTCAAAGCTCACTAAAATGTTGTGAAACTTAGTACATAGACATTTTATATCAGTAGAAAGCTCTAGTAATTTTTTTGGAAATTATGATTACATATAATTGGTACTTCATTCACAATGTACAATTTGGAGTTAGAATTTAGAATATTCATATCTTGAGTTGTTGACAATAGAATATTCTAGGAATCTGAACATAATCTTGTGATATCATTATTCACCTCTGGTAATTATTCTGGAATTTATCTTTACATATATTTGGTACTTCATTCACAACATAGAGTTTGGAGTTATAATTTAGAATATTCATATCTAGAGATGTTGACACTGGAATATCCTAAGAATCTGAACATAACCTGGTGATATCATTATAAACATCTGCAACTAGAATTGATTCATCTTAATTTAGGAATCATATAGTCAACCGTGTGGGCATGTGTTTTCACTTTAAGTCATACCGGTCTGCGAATAGTAAAATCTGACTTATGTGATTTAGACCACCCCAGACAATCACCCATGGAGTTATTAACTCATTGATCATTATGAAGTCATAAATTGATTAAAGGATCAACCATCAGTGACATTTATTAAAAGAAAGGGGTTGGGGTGCGTTTAGTAAAATTATTAGTTCAGGATTTGATAGTGGTGATCAATGAATATGAGTGTGGGTCCAAGTTGTAAGACCCCATTTTTTTTCCTTTTCAAACACCGGGTATTAGGCCCAGAACCGCCGTTTTGCGGTGACACCCTCGCTCGGGAAGGTCGCCACTACAAAACGCCGATCCTGCCGGCCAAATCGATCACAAAGAAGCAAGAAAGAGAAACTAAAAGAAGCCAAGTCCACATCACATAGAAAAGTAAATCATCATATAATGGATGTCCACATAAACATAACTGAAATAAAAGTAGAGATAACAAGGGCTCCTGCCCGATAAATCAAAGCCTCACTACAATTTCACTCGCGGAGGCAAATCAACTAGAACTAATAAGCCACTCACGGATCCTGTCATCGGTGCTCCTGTGCTAGACTGCCCCGCCTCCATCCGCACCGGCCTCTGGTGCTGCTCCATCTCCGCGGTCTCCTAAAATGATAAGGTCCACTGACCGGTAGTCAAAAAGACTAAGCCAATCCCCCACCCCTCCCCCGGTGACTCCTAGGCACCGAGCGGGAAGGATGAAGCGGAGGACAACAAGGGGTATACACAAAAGCAGGTGATGGGATCTAGTCTACAGAAAATGTTCTACACTACACAAGTGTTTATATATAAAATTGAAGCAATAAATAAAGTATGGTAAGGAATATATAAAGAACAGTGAAGTAGTATATATGAAACCAAGTAAAGTAATATAAAGGTTACCATTGATTTATAGGAATGCCCATACAAACCTATAGACCAAGGGGTCATTTTGCAGGGCCTATCGTATAAAAAGTCCCATAACCAATTTATACGATAGGGGTAGGGGTTGAAATGCAATGATTATGCTATGACATGCAAGGTATGTTGTTTATGTTATGATCATACAAGTGCAACTCACACACTACAACTCTATGCACACAGACCTTTAGTTCCCCCTTTTTGGAGCTAGCAAAACTCCCAGGATACTCCCGTAGTGGCAAACGGAAGCGGTGGGTTGGGCCTCGCCCACCTTTAGGTTGGTATATGCACTACCTAACCTAGACCTATCGTACGCCTCAACGCAAAACCGCGGAGCATCTGCGTACTCTTACTGGCTGGACCACCAGACTTTTATGGCTAAGTGCAAATTCCACACTAGCTGAGCTCGAGTATCAACGTCGGTGCAACAACCGTCGACACTAAGGACCCACCACCTTTATGCACATGCAAACATGTTTACCATCTATCTCTGAGCCATAAGCTCCCCAGGCTAACCCGCCCGTCACTGACAAACATCCCTAAGTCACAAGCTCACCGGACCATCAATCCGCTCTTACAACCACCGAGCCTACTGCTCGTAGCACTAGACCAACTAAACTCCCGTAACCACGGGGTGTGGGTGAGTGTGTTATTAATTAATCTTGAGCATCATATTACTCCTACGGCTTATGGTTAATCTTGGACTTCCCAAGGGCTACCCTGTGAGGGGCTCGTAGCGGTACTAGGAACTATGATGGGATGATAGCCCAAAGCTCCTTTTCTCAAGACACTTATTATTATTGATAACTACACTTATGAATACCCTCTTATTGTTTCACTTGAGTTAAACCTAGGTGCTTTATGACACGCTAGGGAAAAGACGATCTTTCGTCAATCTCTAGCACAACCTCACCCTTAACTCACCAGACACACTTTCACCATCTAATCCCTTCTTGATGACCTTCACATCTTCTCTACCAGACTAGGCACATCACTTACCTCCCATTACCACCTACTGATCCATAATAACTCAAGTTTTACAGTTTTACTATACGCAGACCCAACTAACTATATGAAGCCTATAACTAGAGGTACTCCAAATATTCATCCAACTGACTCAAGATATTTACTGAGGGTCTATCATAATGTTCTAAGACTAAATCCAGAGAATCATATTTTTTCCTTAATTATTTAGCATTTATTTTAATTTCTCCAAACATTTGCCAAGTATGAAAATGAACATGAAGTGTAAGGAGTTCTTATGATATGGCTCTTCAAAAATTATGATAAATCTAAGATGACAAAATAACAGCAAATACAGCATATCATATTTTAACAGTAAGGAATTGTCCTCTATAATTAATAATTAACCTCTATCCAAATTTGTAAATTTATGAAGGAACTACCAAAAATGCTTACACCAAAATTATGGGAAAATTACCAGATCTTTGCATTTATGAGAAAAGGCTACTAACCAAATTGTAGAATTTATGGGAGTCATTTTATCATCTAAATGAATTCTTTAAGAAAACCACAAATAAGATAGGTTGTGAAGTAGCCTACTGATTTATGTCTCCAAAAATTATATAAAAATTACCAGAGGTCTAAAATATGATTAAAAAGATACTACCAAAGTTTCATCGTCATCCAAGACCATTTAAGCATGTAATTATCTCTTATAAGGAATTTCTCTAAAGGGATTATGACCTAGTTCAAAGAGAATAATTGTTCCTAAAATTCTTATAAAATTACCTAGGGCCTAATTACCGCCTATGAACTTATACACCAAGTTTCATAACCATTCAAGGACATTTGACCCCATGTCCTTCACAAGGTCCTATAAGCACACCTAGGGCTAAAACTAGGGTCCAAGGGCATAACCACCTCCACACCACACCATATCACTCATGGAGGAGTCTTAGGTGATCCTAAACCAGTGACCATGGTTTCACTTCATGGTGATGAATTTTGACCACCATACTCCAAGATAAACACCATGTCCTAACTTTGACCCAACTTGACCTAACTTGGGTTGACAAATTACTCAACCAAAACAGTCCCAATTGGGCTGAGATTTTTACAGGGTCATAAAATAACCCTAAGGAGTACCCACCAAAATTTGGAGGGCATTGGAGGTCATTTGACCCAATAATTAATTACTAAATGATTTATGAAATATTCTCAAAAACCTTAGAAAAAGGTTCTCTTAAAATTCCCATCTTTGGGTATGTTGTGCGGGTGTATGTAACTAGCCTAGGTTTTAAATATCAAGGCCATTTCATCTACCAATAAAAAGATATGCAAGAAAGAGTGACTGCCCTACCCTAGGGACCAGTCCTACCATTTTGGCTCTACAGGGAGCTACATTGCTCTTTTTGGGCTGAAACAAATTTTAAATTAAAGTAGACTCTAAGGGCTACAACATTGGTGTTGGGCACTTTTTCATAAGAGATGATCTAGTATTTTTAATAATGAAAATAAACTACAGCATAAAGTGTGACAGAAATTGACAGAAACATTTAATTATATAACTGACTCTGCGTTCGACGATTTATTAACTGCGCTCGATGAAAGCAGAACAAATCTGCGTTCGACGAAATCTAACCCGCGCTCGACGAAATCAAAATAAATCTGCGTTCGACGAAAACTATTCTGCTCTCGACGAAAATCAGAATAAATCTGCGTTTGACGAAAACTATTCTGCGCTCGACGAAAATCAGAATAAATCTGCGTTTGACGAAAACTATTCTGCGCTCGACGAAATCTATTCTGTTCGGCAAATTAATTCTGTTCGACGAATTAATTCTGTTCGACGAATTAATTCTGTTCGACGAACTCCGGGTTTAGTTCGTCAAACTCAACTTCCAGATCGACGAGCTCTAAAACGCGTTCGACGGATGAAATCCGTTCGACGAACTCAGGGTTCCGTTCGACGAACTCAACAACCAGATCAACGAATTTCTTCTACCCTTGATCGACAAATTAAAGGAAATAATGTAAACATTAAAAACTGCGAATAACTGATCATAGCAGATCTGACAGCCCTCAGTCATCATCCCCGAGGAATGGACGGCGCGCGATAGCCCGACCTGGGCTTCTTTGCGGGGGGATTTCCCAGCTACCTGTGCCTCGTCCCGGCCGGCCAATGCCACCACCACCTCCGTTGATGTGGTGGGCGGCGATAGGAGGTGGTTGGCCGGCCGGAGGTGGTCGGATCGGGGTTTTAGAGGAGGGGAAAGAGAGCTCAATCTGAGCCCTTTCGGAAGCACGATCCGAGACCAATTGAGCTCGGATTAAGCCCCAAATTATGATAAAATCTAGCACTAAGGGAGAGGAGAAGGATCGGACCTGTGTGGGGGCTTGGTGAAGTGAATTCTGGCGTGTTTCCATTGACGGTGCTGGAGCTTTTGGTGCCATGTCGATCTAGGCTTCTTCTGCACGATTCTCACTGGAAGGTTGGGGATTCTCTTCCTCTCTGAGCACTGAAGGAAATGAGGGGTTTCAATTCGGCTTGGATGGCTTTATTCTTGAAAGCTATTAATGGCCATTAACACAAAATTTGGTTACCTCTAATTTCCCTTTATCCAGCCCCCCCTAGCCGTAGAAACTCCAGAATTTGTTTGTAACTGAAGGGGGGGGGGGGGGGGGGGGGGGGGGGAGGTGAATGCTCATCAATTGGGGAGGGATTGAAGGATCAATTGCATTAAATCTCCATGAATGCTCTCTTTATCTCTCCGATTTGGGGGAAACCTCCATTTTCTCTCTCCTAATCACCAATTACAGAAATTAAGTGGTAATTTCAGTAATTACCAGGCCCACTAGATGGTGGACCTCTTTAGTTGGGCCTAGCCCAAATGGATTGGGTCCAATTTGGGCAAATTAGGTTATTTTGACCTAAATTAGGGCAAGTTTGACTTTGGTCAAATTGACCACTTGGGTTGGCCCCAATGGGTGCCTTAGGCTCCTTTAGATTCCCTTAAGGGTTAGGAAGGTCTAGTTAGGGTCAATTTGGCAAAGCGGAGGTGAATTGCCCCTTTTAGGGCACTTTGACCAAATTAGTGCTTAGGGTAAATTGGTCAAATTGCAAGTCTCGTGATGGGGCTTTTTGGTCCATTAGGTTCCCAGTATCCATATTAGGGTAGGGGTAAGGTCAATTTTGCATGGTGGAGGCCAATTGACCTTAATTGAGTTAGTTTGACCAATTCAGGGTTAAGGCTGACTTTGGTCTAATTGGCCTCTTTAGTTGACCCCCAATGGGTCTTTGGTGCTCCAAGAGGACCCCTAATGGGTTAGGGATGCTATGGTGGGGTCAAGGTTCAAGGTGGGGCGCCTAAATCCAATCCTAGACTTGGTATCTGAAAATTGCTATTTGCAGACCACTTGTGTTTTCTCCTTCTCACCTAAGCTCACAAGGTCTTGAGCTCTTCCTATGGTTTTGTCATGACCTAGTCATGACAAAACCAACTTAGGGGTCTAGTTGTTTGGGGGATGTTACAAATCCCAATACATAAAAAGAATTCGTCTTCGAAATTCAGGTTAAGCATGTGGGGGTTTCTACTACAAGAAAGATGTAAGACCCCAAATCAGAAAAGTCAGATTTCTGGAATTCTTCACTGTCGCCGGCGACAGCGGCTGTCGCCCGGCGATAGTGTTCTATTAAGAAGGGTTCTGGGGAGGCTGTCGGGCGGCGTTAAGTGCTAACGCTGGCGACACCGTGGCGTGTGTCATGCACTGTTCAAGGTAGTGGCGTTGACGGGTCAAGGTCGGTTCTTTACCGCTGTCGCCGGGCAACAACTCCAAGTTATACTTTGCAGCCGAAATCGTGCCCATTGATTGCACATTGACTTTGGGGGCTGGTTTTGGCTTGGGTGGCTAGCATAGAAGGCCGAAACCCCCCCAAAATTCCTTATTTCCTTTAGGGTTTTATTTTGGAGAGAGAGAGAGAGAGCTTTGGAGAAGAAGCCCAATAGTAAACCCTAGCTTGGAGCTTGGGTTTGGTGGAGCTACCATCATCCGATCCCCTCGACGTTGGTGGCTACGCGTAGAGGAGGGCATGACGCTCCTTTCCATCCGTGCCAAAAGTCAAGCCATGGGCTCAAAGCGGCGTTTAAGGGTAACGATCTTCCCTACCCTCATTTGGACATGTCCTAGTCCATTCCCTTGCATCGTTGAGGCCCCTACCCAAAAGGGTGAGGTCGTGGCCTCCGACGGGTCGATTCGTGTTATCCCCGTCAAATCTTGCATTCATATAGAGCCCATGCGTAAAATGGGCGTAGGCGCGCTGTGTGAAGCCCATCCGAGGCGGTCCGTCCGGATTGGTGATACTTTGTGGTATTGTGCTGCCGGGGGAAAAAACCCCGTGTTATTATACTGCTTCGTAGGACTAGAGGGTGCTACTGCATGCACAGCAACGCCCGGGGGTGTGCCCCGGGGAGCACCCGAAGTTAGGAGCAAAAGTGGAGCTCTATTCAGCTGTCGCTGGCGACAGTGACTGTCGCCAGGCGATAGCTTCCCAGATTTGGTTCTGGCGATTTTGAACGTTCTGAGGAAGTGGGAGTGCTACTGCATGTGTAGCAATGCCTGGGGGTGTGCCCCGGGAAGCACCCACAGCTAGAAGCCAAAATAGGGTTTTGTTTACTGTCGCTGGCGACATTGACTGTCACCAGGCGACAACTCCCAAACTGAGCTCTGGTGATGTTGCTGTGCCCACCTGTTGAGAGGACCTGAGGCCGGTGTGCCCGACCTGTAAGGGTGTCCTGGTGGATGACTTAGCGGCCCGTGGAGCCGGCTAATTGAGAATACCTGGGCTGAGGGGACGCCATACCCGCTCTTCGTGTTGAACAACGAGAGCTGTGAACAACGGGCATTGGGCGAACCTGAAACCGCACCATCGCAGCTCCTGATTAGTAAGGCTCGTACATCATGTCGGGAGGCAATGGGAAAGAGTCTTCGGACTACGCTATGCTCACAATTAAAGCACGGGGGAGCCCTGGTATTCGGGCCACCAACTTTAGCCTCGAAGGGCAAAGCCATCAAGAGTGGATGGTGGTGGAAGGCAGAGTACACCGAAGAGTGCCTGAGAGCATGAGATGTGGATGCCATTCCCACGTTTGTGATGTTGCATATGTATGAATTGTTGTGGGCTTTGCTAGTCGCACTCTTATATATATATGCTGCTGAGACTGTTTTGCCGGGACGGTTAGGACTGCCACCTCCTCGAAGGGGTGGGGTCGCTATAATTTGGTCAGCTTTGCTGACCGTTGCCCTGTTTGCCACCGTTTTTGGTGGGCTTGTTGTTCAGGTGCTGGACCGAGCGGGAACATAGCGGGCTGAAGCCCTGCGCTGCTGCGGCCCTTGAAGGCCCCTTTTATGTTCCTTTTGCTTTTCATGTATGGCCGGCCTGCGCGCCGATGTTGGTAAACTGTAAGGTCGTCGTGCCTAGATTTTGTGTTGTAAAACATTTTATTCCAAGTAATAGAAGTGGACATACCCGGGTTCGGGTTTTTGTGGTTTATTCATCTTGTCTCTTTTCAGCTTCCGCATAGAATGCTCTGAGTTAGGCTTCGTTGTATAGCGTCGTTGCATATTCAATTAAGTGACGTTCCCGTTTGTTTTGTAGTATATGGCGTGGGGCCCCGGCCAGACCTTCTGCTATATGCTCCCGAACGGATGGGGGTGTTACAAATTGGTATCAGCCTCTAAGGTTTCCGTATCCTTCTAAGGAATTCGGGGACGAATTCTTTTAAGGGGTGGTGAGCACGTGTGTGCGCTACCGTTGAGACGTAAAATAAACCCAAAAATGTCCACTTAGGAATAAAATGTAACAACAAACCAACAATAATTGCATGATTTTGGAACCTGAGCGTTCCTTTTGTTGTTAGTTGCGACTGTGTTATCGCGTAACTGTGTGTTGCACTTGTGTAGGGCACTCGAAGTGCAGCGGGACCGTCGCGTCCCCGTGACGTGGGTGAGAGTAGCAGGTCTGCTGAGGCCCCTACAACTCCGTCTGCTGAGTTGGTTCGGCTAGTTACAGAAGCCGTTCTAGCTGCGTTGAATGGCCAGCCTGGAAGGCAAGGTCAACCGCTGGTGCAGGAAGTGGCCCCAGAGCCACTAAGAGTGGAGCAGGTCCCCGTGAGGCGTGCTGCTGACCAGCAACTGAAGCACTTTCTGGGATTTCAACCTCCTCCGTTTACCGGGGTTGAATCACCAGCTGAGGCCGAGGACTGGCTGTCGCATGTGGAGCGAATTCTGACAGCGACACAGTCGGATGAAGCGCAGAAGGTGACCTTCGCTACTTTCTTGCTGGAAAAGGAAGCCAGGCGATGGTGGGATGAGGTAGAGAGGCGCCAGTTTGCGGGAAGGCGACTGGTCGATGTGCCGATGGAAGAGTTCTCGAAAATCTTTCTGGCAAGGTATGTGCCTCCGTCGTAGCAGATTGCGATGGAGAACCAGTTCTTGGCTCTGACGCAAGGTGGTAGACTGGTTGATGACTACCTGTATGAGTTCACCCACCTCGGGCGTTACGCTGGAACTTCTTTCGATGACGAGGGGAGAAGGGTGAATAGGTTTTACGGTGGTTTGCGTAGTGAGCTGCGGTACCTCCTGACAGGGCCGTTGACGCAGGGTTTCACGACCCTCGTTGGTTCAGCCCGAGCGCTTGAGCAGGACATGCTCAGGGAGAAGGGCAAGGTGGCTGTGGTCGAGGCAGTGCCGGAGGGCAAGGCGCCGAGTGCGGGGAAGTTGCGGAAGTTGAATCGATGGAAGAAGGCTCGATTATCTGGGCCAGCTCCCTCTGCTTCGGGCGCGTCGTCTGGACGTGGCCCTCTTACTTGTTTTACTTGTGGCAAGCCTGGCCATTTCTCTCTGGATTGCCGCAGTGGGCTTCCAAGGCCAGAGAAGAAGACTGGGCCAGCTTATTCTGAGAAGGGGAAGGCAGCTGAGTCCACTGCCTCCCGTATGGCTCCCCCGCAGCCCAGGGTCTTCAATCTTGGTCAGCAGGAGGCTATCCAAGCCAAGGACGTCGTGACAGGTATAATTTAAGATACAGTTCTTACTGTTTTATATACCTGCTTTAATGTTCATGCTAACTTGTTTAGCGGTGTAGGCTATGTAAATGTTTTAGGCATTCCCGCGAGAGCGCTTTTCGATACCGGAGCTTCGCACTCCTTCTTATCGTCGGACTTCGCCCAACGTATTGGTGCGCCGTCGATGGCTTCTGCAGATGGACTGGAGGTCCTACTGCCGAATGGATATTTGATGCATGTGGAGAGGAGTTGCTGCGTGAAGGTTCTAGTTGGAAGTCAGGAATATGACCTGAAGGCATCGTTACTCCCCCTGGTTAAGTTCGATGTAATCTTCGGTATGGACTGGCTGTCGGAACAGCGTGCTTGTATCGATTGCACCACCAAGGAGGTGAGGTTTGGGCAGTGTGCTGATCGTGAGACGGTCTTTGCGGGCATGCGTGGATCGAGCAAGATGTTGATGTCTGCTCTCCAGGTGTCCAAGGCAGTGCGACAGGGAGCAGAGTTATTCTTTGCTCTTGTGGAGGCTTCAACGCCGAGGCCCATCCTAGTGGATGTTCCGGTAGTTTCAGAGTTCCCTGATGTGTTCCCAAGCGAGCTCCCCGGTGCTCCACCGCAGCGGGAGATAGATTTCACGATTGAGTTGGTGCCAGGCGCTAAGCCCGTGGCCCGCTCGCCATATCGTATGGCTCCGAAGGAGTTGGCGGAGTTGAAGCTGCAGTTGCAGGAGCTGCTTGAGCAGGGCTACGTGCGTCCGAGTTCCTCACCTTGGAGTGCACCGGTACTCTTTGTCAAAAAGAAGGACGGTAGCCTGCAGCTTTGCATCGATTATCGGGAGCTGAACAAGCTGACCGAGAAGAACAAGTATCCTCTTCCGAGGATAGACGACTTGTTCGACCAGCTCGTTGGTTCGACAGTATACTCGAAGCTGGACTTGAAGTCCGGCTATTATCAGGTGCGGATCAGGGAGTGCGACATCCCGAAGACTGCCTTCAGTACAAGGTACGGGCAGTATGAGTTCACCGTGATACCGTTTGGGCTGTCTAATGCGCCTTCGGTGTTTATGGACTTGATGCACCGGACTTTCCGAGAGTACCTCGACCGGTTTGTGGTCGTCTTCCTTGACGACATACTAGTCTACTCTCAGTCCAAGAAGGAGCACGGTGATCACCTGCGAGTAGTCTTGGAGGTTCTGAGGAGGAACCAGCTGTATGCCAAGTTCTCGAAGTGCGAGTTCTGGCTACCTTCCGTGGCGTTCTTAGGCCATGTGGTTAGTGGTTCAGGTGTGGCGGTAGATCCGGTGAAGGTTGCGGCCATCAGGGAGTGGCCTGTTCTTTCTTCTGTAGCGGAGGTCCGTAGCTTTCTCGGGCTGGCCGGCTATTACAGGCGCTTCGTGGAGAACTTCTCACGGATCGCGCTGCCTCTTACGACACTGACATGGAAGATGCAGGAGTTTATTTGGACGCCCGCGTGTGCGCAGGCTTTCGAGGAGTTGAAGCAGCGGCTTACCACGGCCCCGATCTTATGTTTGCCTTGCGACATAAAGGGGTACGAGATCTACACCAATGCTTCTGGGAGCGTCCTTGGCTGTGTTCTGCAGCAGCATGGCAAGGTGATAGCGTACGGCTCTCGCCAGCTGAAGGTGCACGAGCGGAACTATCCGGTCCACGACTTGGAGTTGGCGGCCGTGATATTTGCCCTGAAGCTTTGGCGGTATTATGTGTATGGCTTGAGGATCGACATCTTCACGGACCATAAGAGCCTGAAGTACCTTCTGACGCAGAAAGGGCTGAATATGCGGCAACGGAGGTGGATGGAGTTCCTGGGGGACTTCACCTTCGAGATCCACTACACTCCCGGGAAGGGGAATGTTGTTGCGGATGCACTCAGTCGCAGGGCTCCAGCGCAGGCCAACTGGATTCAGATGCATGATGAGCACCTGATACGTGACCTGGAGGCCTTGGGTATTTCTTGCGTGGAGAAGAGGAGCAGTGCCGGTGCCTGTTTGAGTTGGGCTGAGGTACAGTACAACCTCGCAGTTAGAGTCCGCCAGGCTTTAGAACTCGATCCGAGTTTAAAGCGCTACGCGGAGGAGTCAGGTGGTGGGCCGGATGCCCAGTTTCAGTTGCGTGGCGGGTTGCTGTGGAGAGGTGACCGTTTGTGCGTCCCCAAGGCGGGTGAGCTGCGCGATGAGTTGATGTACGAGGCGCATCGTACCCGGTATTCAGTTCATCCGGGGAGCACGAAGATGTTCAAGGACATGAAGGTCCTTTTCTGGTGGCCGGGTATGAAAAGGGACATCGCTCACTACGTGGCCAAGTGCCACACTTGTGCGCTAGTGAAGGCAGAATGTCAGAAGACCGGTGGCTTTTTGAAGTCATTGCCTGTTCCGGAGTGGAAGTTTGATGACATTTCCATGGATTTCGTGCATGGACTGCCGAGGTCGCAGAGCGGGAACGATGCCATCTGGGTAGTCGTTGACCGGCTGACGAAGGTGGCGCACTTTACCCCCAACCGGAGGGATGACTCGGTGGAGAAGTTGGCGAAGCTGTATGTTGATACTATAGTACGACTGCACGGGGTGCCCCGTAGCATCGTCAGTGATCGAGATGGACGCTTTACTTTGAGCGACTGGAGGCTATTCAACCGTCTATTGGGTACGAAGCTGCAGTTTAGCACGACCTTTCATCCTCAGACGGATGGCCAAACTGAGCGTACCAATAGGACGATAGAGGACATGCTCCGGATGTGCATCCTGGATTTTGGCAAGGGGTGGGAAGATCACCTCTTTCTTGTTGAGTTTGCGTACAACAACAGCTACCAGGCGAGTATTCAGATGGCGCCTTTCGAGGCCCTCTATGGCAGGAAGTGCCGCACTCCCTTAGCTTGGGCGGAAACGGGCGAGACGAAGCTCTTCAAGAGGAAAGACGTCGAAGAGGCGACTTCGATGGTACGTATGATCCGGGAGAGGTTTTTGGTTGCGCAGGATAGGCAGGCGAAGTACTATAATGCGAAGCACCGCGACGTCCAGTTCGCCGTTGGCGATTGGGTTTACTTGAAGATCAGGCCGTTCAAGGGTGTATCCAGGATTCGGCGGTTGAAAAAGCTGAGTCCGAGATACCTTGGACCGTTTGATATCATCGAGCGCGTCGGCGAGGCGGCTTACAGGCTTGCACTATCGGCGGAACTGAGCGGGCTACACGATGTATTCCACGTCTCCGTGTTGCGGAAGGCAGTGCAGGAGCCTACGCAGGTGGTCGCGGCGGATCAGGTGCCCGTGGATAGTGGGCTTAAGATGGCGGTCAGGCCCGTTAGCATCGAGGATGCTGAGGTGCGTCGGTTGCGGAACAGGGCGATCCAAATGGTAAAGTTCCGTTGGGACAACTGCGGTCGCGAGGAGCTCTCATGGGAGCGTGAGCAGACCATGATGGAGGAGTTCCCCGAGCTGTTTCGGTGACGTATATCTCCTTTTCCCCTTTGTGTAAAGACATTTTGGATATATATATGCCTGTTTTTATAAATTTCGGGACGAAATTTTTATAAGGAGGGGAGGGTTGTAAGACCCCAAATCAGAAAAGTCAGATTTCTGGAATTCTTCACTGTCGCCGGCGACAGCGGCTATCGCCCGGTGATAGTGTTCTGTTAAGAAGGGTTCTGGGGAGGCTGTCGGGCGACGTTAAGTGCTAACGCTGGCGACACCGTGGCGTGCGTCATGCACTGTTCAAGGCAGTGGCGTTGACGGGTCAAGGTCGGTTCTTTACCGCTGTCGTCGGGCGACAGTGGCTGTCGCCGGGCGACAGCTCCAAGTTATACTTTGCAGCCGAAATCGTGCCCATTGATTGCACATTGACTTTGGGGGCTGGTTTTGGCTTGGGTGGCTCGGTGGCTAGCATAGAAGGCCGAAAACCCCCCAAAATTCCTTATTTCCTTAAGGGTTTTATTTTGGAGAGAGAGAGAGAGAGAGAGCTTTGGAGAAGAAGCCCAATAGTAAACCCTAGATTGGAGCTTGGGTTTGGTGGAGCTACCCTCATCCGATCCCCTCGACGTTGGTGGCTACGCGTAGAGGAGGGCAAGACGCTCCTTTCCATCCGTGCCAAAAGTCAAGCCATGGGCTCAAAGCGGCGTTTAAGGGTAACGATCTTCCCTACCCTCATTTGGACATGTCCTAGTCCATTCCCTTGCATCGTTGAGGCCCCTACCCAAAAGGGTGAGGTCGTGGCCTCCGACAGGTCGATTCGTGTTATCCCCGTCAAAGCTTGCATTCATATAGAGCCCATGCGTAAAATGGGCGTAGGCGCGCTGTGTGAAGCCCATCCGAGGCGGTCCGTCCGGATTGGTGATTCTTTGTGGTATTGTGCGTGCCGGGGGAAAAAACCCCGTGTTATTATACTGCTTCGTAGGACTAGAGGGTGCTACTGCATGCGCAGCAATGCCTGGGGGTATGCCCCGGGGAGCACCCGAAGTTAGGAGCAGAAGTGGAGCTCTGTTCAGCTGTCGCTGGCGACAGTGACTGTCGCCAGGCGATAGCTTCCCAGATTTGGTTCTGGCGATTTTGGGCATTCTGAGGCAGTGGGAGTGCTACTGCATGTGCAGTAATGCCTGGGGGTGTGCCCCGGGAAGCACCCATAGCTAGAAGACAAAATAGGGTTTTGTTTACTGTCGCTGACGACATTGACTGTCGCCAGACGACAGCTCCCAGATTGAGCTCTGGTGATGTTACTGTGCCCACCTGTTGAGAGGACCTGAAGCCGATGTGCCCAACCTGTAAGGGTGTCCTGGTGGATGACTTAGCGGCCGGTGGAGCCGGCTAATTGAGAATACCTGGGCTGAGGGGACGCCATACCCGCTCTTCGGGTTGAACAACGAGAGCTGTGAACAACGGGCATTGGGCGAACCTGAAACCGCACCATCGTAGCACCTGATTAGTAAGGCTCGCACAGCATGTCGGTAGGCAATGGGAAAGAGTCTTCGGACTACGCTATGTTCACAATTAAAGCACGGGGGAGCCCTGGTATTCGGGCCACCGACTTTAGCCTCGAAGGGCAAAGCCATCAAGAGTGGATGGTGGTGGAAGGCGGAGTACACCGAAGAGTGCCTGAGAGCACGAGACGTGGAGGCCATTCCCACGTTTGTGATGTTGCATATGTATGAATTGTTGTGGGCGTTGCTAGTCGCACTCTTATATATATATATATATATATATATATATATGCTGCTGAGACTGTTTTGCAGGGACGGTTAGGACTGCCACCTCCTCGAAGGGGTGGGGTCGCTATAATTTGGTCAGCTTTGCTGACCGTTGCCCTGTTTGCCACCGTTTTTGGTGGGCTTGTTGTTCAGGTGCTGGACCGAGCGGGAACTTAGCGGGCTGAAGCCCTGCGCTGCTGCGGCCCTTGAAGGCCCCTTTTATGTTCCTTTTGCTTTTCATGTATGGCCGACCTGCGCGCCGATGCTGGTAAACTGTAAGGCCGTCGTGCCTAGATTTTGTGTTGTAAAACATTTTATTCCAAGTAATAGAAGTGGACATACCCGGGTTCGGGTTTTGGTGGTTTATTCATCTTGTCTCTTTTCAGCTTCCGCATAGAATGCTCTGAGTTAGGCTTCGTTGTATAGCGCCGTTGCATATTCAATTATGTGACGTTTCCGTTTGTTTTGTAGTATATGGCGTGGCGCCCCGGCCGGACCTTCTGCTATATGCTCCCGAACGGATGGGGGTGTTTGATGGCGCAAATCTCACACACCGCTATAGGCGGTAGCTCGACTGCGACACGAAACGGCAGTGTACCGATCGTTCAAGTAATAAAAATTGGGAATAAATCCCCGAGTGTCGGTCTCTTGAGGAACACAGTAAGGTGGAGTTAAATGTCGAGGAAGGACTTGAGATTGAAGTCCTTAACGTCGGATGGAATGCGGAAACGGGGTGATTGGGCTTTTGGAAAATAAAATAAAAGCTATCAACTACTCCTATGCAATGCCGCTATGCAAAGCTTCGCTTGGCGGGATGGAGACTAGGCAGGCCTTGAGCGCGCTGCGTCGCAAGGGCGGATGGGCGAGAAGGCAAGCGGAATTGAACAATGCAGGCCTTGAGCGCGCTGCTTCGTAAGGCGGGATGGAATACGGGCCGCGATGCCACGCTTCGGTAGGCGGATGGGCGAGTAGGCTTACGGATTGAGGGTCGCAAGCACCTCTTCAAAAAGCACACCACTAACAATTGTTAGGGCGGCACAACGCAACCAACAAACCACACCACAAGGCGCACCTCAATAATATAAACAAAAATACTCAATCATATAGACATAATCAAGTAAAAATGCTATTTAATCAAAATACACTTCATCATAATGTTAGATCTAGTTGCAAATACATCAATAAAAGGAGAACAAGGCAAGAAATCGACCGAATCCGAAGGCTCGTTGAAGATTCACGGTTGGAATCGCCGGGTTGTCAATCCGCGTCCAAGCTCGGTCCGCAACTACGTCCGTGGTAGAGAGAGCTGTCACGACTCTCCAATGGACCCGTCTTCTTCGTGTCACGATCCGGTGGAGGTTGCCAACTTCCTCTTGCTCGATGGAGATAGCTGCTAGGTCTTCCTTTGGAGCTCTTGGATGAAGGAGGAGGCTGAGAGGAAACTCCGGCTCAAGATAGGCGTGAAGAGCAAGCCCGGAGCACCTCTATATGGTGGGCGACGGTGGAGGGGCGAAATCGGGCGGAATCGGGCGGAAAACGGCGGCTGGAAGCGAGAGGTCCGACCTAAATCGCGAGCAGGGCTTTTATAGGCGCTGGAATTAAACAGTGCGCACGGTCAGTGGCGCACGACCAGTGGTCGTGCGCACTGGAATCCTGTGATCGTGCGCTCTGCCTGGACAGAACCTGCAAAGACAGAAATTACAAAATAACATGTTCGCACGACCAGTGGCGCACGACCGGTGGTCGTGCGCACTAGCGTCAGTGGTCGTGCGCAATAGATGAAACAGAACTCAGAAATTTAATGGTCAATGCGCACGAGCAGTGGCGCACGACCGGTGGTCGTGCGCACTGGCATTGGTGGTCGTGCGCACTGCACCAAACAGAACTCGTGAAAAAGGCGTTAAGTGCACACGATCAGTGGCGCACGACCAGTGGTCGTGCGCAATAGAACCAGTGATCGTGCGCAGTGTTCCTGTGCAGAATTGCACCGGAAACACCTGCACGACTCCTGTTCTAGCGCACAACCACAAATCCAGCCACTAAAAGTGGCACCTAACAGTGCATGAAAACCACTAATGAAAATATACATGAAATC